>OX376364.1:10513846-11751366 GCA_947369235.1 Udea olivalis | reverse complement strand
CTTCCTGAGTAACGTTAGTGATTCAGCAATCTAATACAAGCCTTATTAAGTTTCAGCAACGTGTATTTTGGTTTGTACCATAATTGGTTTCGTACACATGTCGCCTTCAAACGTTTTCCGTAATGTCCAATTAGGTTTAAAAAGAAGTTCCTACGGACAATACCTTCCCACTTACTTTGAGAGTGGTTCAGTCAAGGGTGGCGAACCGAACAAAGGGTAGATCACTTGCACAGCCACTTGACAGTTTTATGGATTTGACAGATTTGATTTTAAAGCATGGGCACATTATTATTTTTATTATTTATTCACTTCTTTTATCTAAAACACATACATGTTAAATTACCCGCAAAACCATTTGCACGGTTTATCCGCGAGTGAAGATATCCGACCTGCCATTAGAGCTGACTGAGTCCTCTGGCATAGATTACTTATATATTTACTAACGTGACAGATAATTGGCATGGATGTTCGTAGCAACCTACATTGAGAGCGTCATTAGAACTGCAACCCGTAAATCCTGAACAGAGTGAGACGATTCTTCACGCCTGGGCAGCTCTCTCTTTTGTATAAGACACAAGTTCGCTCGTGTGTGGAATACTGCTCTCATCTCTGGGACGGTTCCGCCAAGTACCTACTCAAAGCTCTTGACAGGTTGCAGCGGCGTGCTATCCGTATTATTGGAAACCCAGAGGCAACTTTGACCCTTGAGCCTCTCCAATTGCGTAGAGACATTGCCAGGCTAAGTGTTCTCTATCGCTTCTACAATGGGGAATGCTTTGACGAGTTATTCCAGCTTATTCCACCCTCACCTTTCCACTCCCGTACCACGCGTGCTGGACTACGGCGTCATCCACACACGATTCAGCATTTGTTCGGTGACTCGTTTCTTTGTCGTACCATCCAGACGTGGAACGCTCTTACAGCACGTGTTTCCTTCCTCTTATAGTCCCGGGTTCTTCAAGCGGGGCGTGAAAATGAACCTTCAAGGTGAGGATGGCCAGCCCAGTGATTCGTTTGAATGTCTGGGCTTGTCGAGCTCATATCTGGACCTCACGACCGCTTTCCATCAGGTGGAGTGAGGTCATCTTGACGGGCAATATAAAAAAAATACACGTCAATAGAAAAATTACAAATTTCTGAATCCTAAATGCGTGCTGTCATGTGACAGACATACTATTGCCAGGGCCATCCCTTCAGATATAGATGTCAGTAGTCAGTACCTACAGTACGTCATCGCGTCATCGCGTCAGTTGAGAGTTGTCGCGTCCGCAGGATCGCATACAAATGTTCTACGCGGCTGTTGACAATCAACTGCCAAATGGGAGTTCCATGTCCCGGCAGCTGGTAGGTGATATTCACGCGCAAGTTCGTAGAGTGACAGGGCCTGCCTCTGGGTGCAAATACGTCCTTATGGAAAACCACACTGCTGAGGCAGATTTTTGTTCCTGCAGGTGAGGTTTTGAAATATAGTCGTGAGCGTTTACATACTTGTATGTCAACGAAAAATTTTTGCTTTCCCAAAAATTGTAAACCTTAAATTTTAACGAAAACATCAAATGTTAGCGCAGCTAAACCGGATTTGAGCTTGAAATGTTTTCGCAAATAATTCTATCTTCAGAGCTTTTAACACGTATCATTTAAGTAGCGGCGCCCGGCTCTATGTAGAAAATGTAGGGTAACCACACTCTGTGATTATATAAAATATTTATCATTAAAATCTATAAAATCTGTCAATATGATAGATTATATCCTCGATAAGAAAATAGCTAAAATTGTAAAATGCTAAAATCAAAGTAAAATTTCAAATAAATATCCCTGGACATTATTCCACACAGCGCCATCTAGCCCCAAAGTAAGCTAATCAAAGCTTGTGTTATGGGATACTAGACAACGGATAAACATACTTAAATACATTTTTTTTTGTAAATACATACTTATTATACATAGGAGACACCCAGACCAGTACAAACAGACATGTTCATGCACACAAATGTTTGTACTGTGCGGGGATCGAACCCGCGACCTCTGGTGTAGTAGCCAACTTCTTAACCATTACACCAAGTCGGTCGTCAAATGTTTTATATGTACTGAAATTAAAATATAGTAAATAAATATCTGGCTCAATACTAAGCAGAGCTTATACTATGTTTTGAAAAACATTTCTTTCGGGTGTTTAATTAGAGGAATAACGTTTGCTCGCAACGTAAACATACACTAATAATTCGCTAGGTCCTTTGGTGATTTCGGTGGCTTAGCGGTCATAGCAGAGCATCAAGGGACAAAAATTTTTTTTTCTAGTTCTCGGTTTCCAATTAAGCTTGTGTGTAGCCGACTGATAAAATCAGTTGTAACTAATAACCAGTAAGTATACCATGAGTTTTCGTCACATAAACGGCAATCGTTGCTTTCAGAAATGTATATGCCATTTTTGGTTCCTTTTTAAATAACTAGGGGCACTGTACCAAAATCACACACCAAAACGTCAACACGGTAAACGCGGACCCTAGCGGCTGTCATTGGTGTAATCTCATGGTTGACATACAAGTCACTACCCTTGAGTGAACCGAAGTGTCAATACCTAATTCAAAACTAGTTTTGTTGACACCCTACTAGCAGCAAGCCTGCGAAGTATAATCTGCATACTAACTAGCGAAATGTTATCTAGCCTGATACTGAACGAATAAACTAGGCGAAAATTACGGCTCTTCTAGAATAATGCCAAGGATTTTGCATTTTGCAGCCAGCTCAAAGCGATAGGATTCAAAAACAACGCTCTACTTAATACGACGATGATAAAGTAGGCTTATTACAGGCTTAGCGTTTTTAAAAAACTAATATATTATGATAGATGACATTTAACGAATATCTAGACTAATAATATAAAGATAAAATATTTGTTTGTTAGTACTGAATAGGCTTCGAAACTACTTGACCGATTTTAAAAATTATTTCTCTAATATATAGCTACATTATCTGGAAGTGACAAAGGCGATATATATTTATTAATTTAAGCTATATTTTGACGGGAAAGACAGTCTACGCGGGCAGAGCCGCTGACGGACAGCAAGTGATTGAATGAAGGATTTTTCCAAAGTTGCAAAGTGACATAAATTCGACAGCACGATCGGCGTAGTGCGCAGAGCACGGTTTCTCGTCTTCGCTTGCGTCCCGGGTTCGATTCCCTGTCACGTCAATTCCGGAAACGATATTTTCTAAATTGACTCGGTTCTGGGTTGGGCCCCATGTTCGTTGGATTAAATAAACGCTTAAGGCAAAACTACAGTTTATACAGTTTTTAACCTAGGGTTAGTCTAAAAACTGCCGTGCAAAAGCGAACTGCCCCAAATACTGAGTTTGCCCGACGCCCACCCACGCTGGGAATGACGTTTACACGACCCAGATACAGTCGACCCAGAAGTAGGTAAAGTACATTAAGCAAAGACGCGAGTCATGCTCAAACGATTAGGTTAAACTCAGATACGCCGGTTCTGACCATGTTTTCGGGAGGTAATAGATTTTTTAGGACGAAAAGGTATTTCCGTTGGAATATAAAATGTAATTGATTTCAGCTGTCAGATATTACGCAAAAGCCTTCTGAAAATAAAACCGTGTGGTAGTGGTACCACTGCTGCTATGAATTTAAAATTTTATATCTGTCTACCATAATTAGGGATTTGGTGGAGGCCTTTGCTCAGCAGTGGGACAGTACAAGCTAAGTTAAAAAAATACAGAATATTACTGTGCGTCTTTGTGAGTATGCCATGTAGCTTGCACGATATTGTAGGTATATTTTTGTATTTGTGTACTTGCTTATGGAAACTCTTCAATCTCTGAAGGGTGGACAAGGCGTCGACGATAGTAGATACGTTCTATCTCCACCTCCCAAGACATACCATAATGTGACGCGTTTAGATAAGTGTTATGTTATATTTTTTTCGTTATTTAACAGTATTCCTTTGGTCTTATCTACTGTCACCCTATCTAAAACATAATCCTTCTACTCACAATCGAAAGGCGCTTCTCTTTTAATAAAATAAAAAAGGTATTTGGCAAATGATTATGGGCGAGATCCATTTAAAATTCCAAATATTTTTAATTAAAGCGGAAAAAATGCCAAAATTCTCTTCAATGCCACAACAAAAGAACAATCAACCAATCAGCGCACCCCGCTCGGATTTACGGCCAATCAGCGCTTTGCCGCACGCGGCCGCAGTGAATTGTGAATGGTGCGTAATTACATCTGTCAACTGGCTAGCGATTTGTGCTTTAGGCGCGAAATTTGACACTTAACTCTAATAGCATGGTTTTTCCTCAAATTTCCTCTGAAATAATAAGGCCAGCAAGAGGGGAACATGGCAAACAACTTATCAGTGTAATAAATTTTCGAAATACTACAATGTTTCTTAAGGGTTAATTGCAGAAAGGGTCTGAATTATGGCCCTTTTTATTTCTATTACTGTTTATTTGGATTTGCAAGGAAGAATCGTTGAACTCTTGTAGTTATTGTATTTCATCTTTTTCAAATTCAATGCAGTATAAAACTCGGGTAGGAGAGTTTTCTCCTGCATTGAATGTGAACAAAGATGCAGTTAATGTACAATCTTATAATTTAACTATTTAAGCGAGTTTTTATTTTTAGCATTTCACAATGCTCTATTTTCTACACAAAGATAGAAACTAAAAAAAAAACAACCTGATCCTAGGGACGTCGCATCCCGCTTGAGTCCCTAGGATCAGGTCGATTTTTTCTAGTTTCTATCTCTGTGTATTTATCTATATGTTAAATTCGATCGATTTAACAAATCTCAGGATACAAACATACACACAACATAATGTAGCTTTCACGTTTGGGATCTTACTTACTTGTAAGTAGGTTTTCTAAATTTTACTTTGGAAGTGGTGAGCTATTGCAGTGCAAAGGTGCTTGTAAGTGGTTTTTAAACCAACTTATTACAAAAACTGGTTATAAATATTAGACTACTAAAATCCCTAAACCGAAACCAGTCCAACGATCGTAGCTATCAATTCCATTTCCATTTTTACTATACAGTTGCAAGATACATGTTATCAAAAGGCTTATCATTTCGTCTTTCCAAATACACGGACGGCTCCGTACACACCAGCGGTCGGCACCGCTGAGCAGAATAGATGGCGTTGCATAGTGCATACGTCTAGAACTAGACGCAACAAACGCTGATATGCAAGCGATATAACGTGTGACCATGCGTTTTGGTTTTACTTGAACTGACTGAACTGTTTATTTTTTTGGGAAGAAATAATCCTTCATTGGCCCGTCAAAAAAACATCGTTGCCAGTTGTTAAAAGGTCGCCACTGCCTTTAGATAGCTTTGGAAATTAATTGGATTGAATATATGCGAAGATCCGTGTTTGCAAATATTGCTCGCATTTAATGCGGTCTAAAATGGTCTATCTACTTCATCATAATCAAAAGCATGGCCTTCATAATATTATGTAAGTCATAATTGTAAATGATGGGTACTGACTTAATCACAAAGCTATTAACTTAATACTTAGCTTTAAGTTTGTTTGTTTTGCACAATAAAGAATATCTATCTATCTATCTACCTATCTATCATCTTGCCAAGTGAGCTTTGCCCTGAAAAATACATAACACAATATGTGTTTGTAAGAGTTTACGTGGCCTGGGAACGGAACTCAGAATTAATTGCTAATTGATTAATTCATTCATACTTGACGACGATTGGCGTAGTGCGCTGTAGCACGATCTCTTTTAAATAGGCACTGGTCTTTGTGTGCCGGGAGACGGCCCGGGTTTAATTCCTTGTCTGGTACCTCGTAACACAAGAATATTTATCCTTACTTCGAGACCATGACAAGTGGTGTGTTGTCTGGCGCATATTTATATTTAATATGACTATTCCTAAAATGTAATATGTCAAAAATGCCCGTCAGAACAGAGAGAGAGAGAGAATTGTGTGAAAAAAGGAGTCTTTAAGTCTTTATTCGAGTTATGTATAGTGTCATTGTCTATTAATTATTTTCATTGTCCTACGTATGTAGCCCAAAATAATAAAAACTGAGTAAAACATTGTAAAACCAAAAGCCAAATTCAAATTGTTTTTCTGTGCATCTAAATAAACAAAATTATTTAAAGTTGGTTGAAACGAAAAACTCCGTATTTTTATTTCCGAAAGAGAAAACGAATTTGCGCTGTCTATATTTTAAGTCAAGGAATTAGGGGCAGTCCTACAAAATAGAATCTCCATGGGCACAGTAGCTAAATGCACTACGTTTAGATATTTTTCAGGAAAACGTTATTTCCTTTACATTCGTGAATATCGCGGTTTCAGACTATTTTATTTCCTTAGCTGCTATTTTATTAGTTTTATTTAAAACTAGCTGTGTGAGCGACTTCGCCCGCATGGACTTGCCTTCTAAAACTATACATCTTGTTAAATGAA
The DNA here is from genome assembly GCA_947369235.1 of Udea olivalis. Taxonomy (NCBI): domain Eukaryota; kingdom Metazoa; phylum Arthropoda; class Insecta; order Lepidoptera; family Crambidae; genus Udea; species Udea olivalis. The sequence continues at coordinate 11,744,923 of OX376364.1, read as the reverse complement.
TTAAATTCAAAAAGTTTCCTGGGTATCCAACATTTAATTGAAATCTATCTAATTTTAACGAAAGGTGGAACATGCAAACAGACCGGCAAATTATAAAAAATATTTTCGGTATTCAGAATAGTCCATTTTCAAATCAGTTACTGACTCTGGCATCTTCTCAAATGAAGCGATATATTGTGCCAGGTGATTATCAAAAGACTTACAAAAACGATACTTCATACTCAGTAAGTTATATAGTAACTATGTTTGTGAAAATATTATTTATTATCTGACTTAATTTATTTAGATTTTCATGAAAAAAATACTGACTGTTCGACTGATTTGTATGGTCACCTTGAAATGAAAGTTAATTAAATACATATCATTTACAAACAGATAGTTTCTACAACACACTGAGTATACCATATTGATTTGTAAGACTTTTGATAGTCACCCGGTATGTGGATAGTTATTAAAAAAATATGCGCCAGACAACACACCATTTGTCATGGTCTCGAAATAAGGATAAATATCCTTGTATTACAAGGTACCAGACCAGAAATAAGCCAGGGGCGTCTCCCAGCACACCCAGACCCGAGTCAATTTTGAAAAGATCGTTTCCTGAATTGCCCTGGGAATCGAACCCCGGACACTATGGAAATCGAGGCGAAAAACCGTGCTACAGCGCCACGCCAATCGTGTCGTCAATTAATTAGTTTGTTTTTTAATGTACCTTCAAATTAACCAGACTTCCCCTGATGAGAAGCGGCAGCAAATTCCTGATGACAAGAGGAACAACTGAGCTGATACAATACATCTTAGAAAGGATCCGTGCTTTTTTCATGACCTGCTTGAAGAACCCGGGATTATGGAAGAAGAGCCGTGTGCTGTAGAGTCCTACGCCAGGAACGTTTACTACGTAAACTCTCAAAAAAGATAATTAATCCTAACATAACATACCATCACGACTATATCCCAAGCGGGGTAGTCAGGGGCAGTGACTGTTGCCGCCATGGTGAACGGAACACTGTTTATAAATGGCATTAGCACCCAACGTGGTAGGCTTCCGCCGGTATACAGGTTGGTTTGGTTTTATAATCGATGTTTGCCATCACTGGAGAGTAATTCGGAGATTTAACAATGAACACAAAGATGGCTTTGGCCAGATTTGAACTCGGGACCACACGATCCACGATCCGAGTTAGGGTGCCCCTAGGCCACGCGACGCTCTCAATTAACATAATTAGTGATATCAAATCAAACAATAATGAATTTCAGAGAAATCCTTATTATTGATCTTATTAAATAAAATAAATAAATATCTGGGACAATATTCACACCAAGATGCTTGTACTATGCGCGTCAGAGACTGATAAACATACTTAAATATTTCTAAATACATACTTAAATAGATAATAACACCCAGACACACAACAAATACAAATGTTCGTCACACAAATATTTTTCATGGGTGGGGATCGAACCCATGACCTCCGGCGCTGAAGGCAGGATCGCTGCCATTGCGCCAACAGGCCAGTTTTTTATTTATTTTTTCATTTTGAATTAATTTCCTTCTATCGAATACTCCAAATAACCGATATCCGTAGGCGGCTACAATGAGAGATTATAACGACAAATTGTTTATATTTCAAGCATAAAATTGTAACAGCTATTTTATCCGTTATTGCGGTATCTTAACGTGGCTCTACAATGAACCATGTTTTTATATTATTTAACGTCAATGAATTGCTTTTGTAAAAAGATTCACTTCTTTAAAAAATCTCTCTAGAGCGGTTCAAATACGTATTATAATGTTGAATAAAAAATTGAAACCACGGAAGCTATGAAGGTTTCAAGGTTTCAAAATTCAATTCATAGATAGAAAATCATCCCTTGCGGTGGGAATGAACCGATACACGCATACAAAGTCGCGAGCTAAAACTAGTTCTTTGTAAACTTAACACTTTCAATGCCACACTATACACCGGTACGATATAACAATCGATTTCCTATTGGGTTTTGTAATCGGCAGTAAATGGGTTAAATCATAACAGAGGACACTCAAGCTACTCACTCACTATACGCTCACAACTATACCGAAACGGAGGAGTCGGTGGCGGAGCTTGTCTAATTTGAAATGAAGCGCCCCACTATTTTTTTTAGTTTATTAGGATATGCCGAGTGTACTTTTGCAAACAAACTACGCGTCTTCGAGTCCAACCGGCTACTTTAAAACCAATTGCAGTGGCATGTTTATATTATGTAATGCGTACATATTTGAGGCTGGGATTTAGCGCGCCTTGCGATAGAGCATTCAGTGGGCCACTGATTAGTTCTGCGCGAACAGAATAACGCTGCGGCTTCCTTCTGTTTTCGTGTGATCAATTTATCGTGAAATAACATTAGACAAATTAAAAAAAAAATTAAGTTGTCGACCTATATACAAAGACCTATCTATATATATCTATTTTTTAAGTGCAAAATGTTATTAATGAATATTTGAAGGTAAAACAAAAAAATCGTCGACGTACTTCTTTGTGCTTTTTTAACCGACTTCAAAAAAAGGAGGAGGTTACAGCGACTCCAGCAATAACAATAATTGTACCTACATTATATTATCGTATAAGTTTTAGAAGAATACGCAATTATTTCTTTACTTTTTAGTGCTTTGTTTTGGAATAGTTTTTTTTGAAGTTGGTTTTTTTTTTGTTAAATTTTTTTAAGAAATTATGCTCTATTGTGTTTTTGAAAAGTTGTGGCCGTAGTTAAAGACACTGACCTACTCGTATTTTTTTTTATTTGCTAAAATATCGTTTAATTTAGTAGTTATCTTCAAACAAAGTCGATCAAATATTGACAATCTTGGGAAAGCATAGCCTTAAAATGTATATTCATGCGTGATGCGAAAATGACCTTAACAATGTTCCATATTTCACTCAGAGCCCACGTTTTGCCAAGCGTATTTGAACCTAACGTGGAAGGTGATGAGCCCACCGACATTATCCAGGTTAAAGTCATCCTATAAGCTAAGGATACAATGGCGAACTAAACTCTTAGCATGTTGTAACAATAGAGTCTATTGAATATGAGCTTAGGTGAGATCACCTTATATGCTGTGCATTAAAGTCCATTTTGCAAGGAAAATCTTCAACACTTCCACTTTACTAGAAGCTCAAACCGTAATTTATCGACTTAAGGTTCATTTTCAAAGCAATACACTCTATTGAATTGGAGGCGTAAAGTGAATCGATTCAGCCATTTTATATTTACAAAGAAATATTGTAAACAATGGTGTTGCCCAACCAAGTTACTGAAAATTGCCGTTACGGGAGTGTAGAGGAAATTTATTTTGCGTCCCAGCGGTATTGAGAGCTGAGGCACAGGCAGGATAAACATTGTTATGAGGGGAAATTCCTGGTTTTCTATTTTGTACCAAATTCTTTTTATATTAATCCGAAGTGCAAGGATTGTTATTATCATTATCATCATGTGCCCGAATGTGAACTAGCCCTAAACAATGGTCCATAGTAACAGGTGCTAAAAAAAAATGTTACCAAGGTTAAATTGGTAATTAGATAAAAAAACATAAGTTACAAATACTATCACGACCATAAAGTAACCCATACGGGGTAGTCAGAGGCAAGTGACTATTGCTGTTATGGTGAACGGAACATTCAGAAGCCCACTTTTCACCAATGTTATTAGAACACAGTACAGTTAGTTACAGTACTTTATTAGGTGGTGTGGTTCATTTGGCTAAAGTAATTGCTAATAAAATATATCCAAATATGGATTTTCCAACCACAGCGAAGGATACTACAAGCCAACATTATAATTGAGATAAACACAAGTAAGAGTATAGGTACTCACATAATGCAGGTTTATTACCACACCCATTTAGAGCTTTATTTATGTCATGAAGAAACAAACCCAACCAAATAATGCATATTTATAAGATCTACTCAATGCTAGATGATATTTCCTCAGAGCCCGGACTATAGGCCCACAACTTACGAATGCGGGTTCTGCCGTTAGTCTAATTTGTATTTATAGCAGCAGGGGGCGTGTTAGATTCGGACTAAACAATGTATCTTGCCAAATGTATAAAATACTACTGTTTGGGGTAAGCCGGTTTATGAAGCTGCTGAGTTATTCGCAAAATGGTAGCAAATGTAATGCGACTACGCCGTAGCATTTTCGTAGCAGTTGTAGGCGTCGGATTTTCGTAGGCTGACCGCCAAATCTTATGTAAAGTAAAAGTAAAAAAGTAAAAAATATCTTTATTCATATAGACTTATAAAAAGTACTTATGACATGTCATGTAACAAAAAAAAAATTGTAGCAAAAATATACTGAATAAAAATAAACTTACATAAAATAATACTATGATAGTTCATATCATAATTAAATATGTGACTCTACCACCGGTTCGGAGGTTGTTTCCGATCGAGAAGACTCCGGCAAGAAACTCGATGGTTACTCTTTTCAATCTTGTTTTTATACACAAAAATGGAATTGACAGAGAAAAGTCATAACAAAAAAGTGTGCAGAGGAGCAGATTATACCTAAGATGACCACAAATTCTTATCATTTAAGAAATCCTCAACACTATAATAACCCCGCTTCATTAACTTAGCTTTAATTTGTGACTTAAACTTGTGAAGAGGCAGTTCAACAAGAGTTTGCGGAATCTTATTAAAATATTTTACACATTGACCAACAAATGATTTCCCTACCTTATGCAGTCTTAGACTGGGAGTAACGAGCTTATTTTTATTTCTGGTATTGAGTTTATGAACATCACTGTTTTTCTTGAAGAGATGCAAGTTTTTACGGACATATACTACATTATCATAAATAAATTGAGAGTACACAGTTAAAATATCTATCTCTTTGAATACTTCACGAAGCGAGTCGCGTGGTCTAAGGTTGTAAATGGAGCGGATGGCTCTTTTTTGAAGAACAAAGATGGTGTTGAGATCCGCTGCCGAGCCCCACAACTAAAGACCATACGACATAACACTGTGAAAATAACTGAAGTACACTAATCTTGCTGTTGCGATCAGTCAGGAGCCTTATTTTTCTAACAGCATAAGCTGCCGAACTAAGTCTTCCTGCCAGGGCAGAAATATGCGGACCCCACTGTAACTTGGAATCGAGAGTAATTCCCAGAAATACATTGGAATTCGCAATCTCTAATGGCTCGTTATTCATGTTTATAATGGTATCGACCTGTCTTACATTGGGCATAGAAAATTTGATACACTTGGTCTTAGCATTAAGCAGTAAATTGTTACTCGTAAACCAATGCAGTACCTTAGAAAGAGTATTATTTACGTCGTCAAGCGCTTTGTTACTTCTATCTACGTTAAAAATTAGAGAAGTGTCATCAGCAAATAATACAATCCCACATAGGTCTTTGACAAAATAAGGCAGGTCATTTATATAGATTAAAAACAGCAGAGGACCCAATATTGATCCCTGGGGCACGCCCATACGTATGGTGGCACCGGAAGAGTTCGTACCATTGATACTCACTTTTTGTATTCTATCAGTGAGGTAAGATTCTATAAGGCTAAGTGAAATATTTGAAACACCGTAATGCCTCAGCTTAATCAGTAGGATTTCATGATCTACGCAGATAAATCACAAAAAACTCCTATTGCATCTTGCTTGCCTTCCCACGCATGAAATATGTGTTTGATGAGCGCAACACCTGCATCGGTTGTATTCCTATTTTTAGTGAATCCAAATTGATTACTATGTAATAATTTATTCAAAGCAAAGTGAGAATGTAATTGATTCAATATAATTTTTTCAAAAATTTGACTCATAGCTGGTAGAATAGAAATAGGTCTATAAAATGAAGGCAAGTATTAAAAAATGTTTTTTTTAGCACACATTGTTATTATTTTTTATTGTAACTTGGCAAGCTATTTTCGTTGTGAAAATTTAATTGAGTTTATTTTCTTTTTTTGTCTTTCTGGGAAAGCAACATCCGTTTTAGAGTTTATTTCATTTAGTTTAATTTTTTGTTATTAACATTTCATAAGTGCTATATGGAAAGTAGAATGAATAAATATTTTTATCGCTTTACTGCAGAGACAGGAATTAAGTAGAGGAGGCTATAGCTAACAGGCAAGAGAGATAAGAACTACGTGATTCAAAAACTGTGTATTACTTTGCAAGTACATATTTGGTTAGTTCGTGAGAGTTAAGGCCGTTTTATTTTATTGACGACTGCCATCTTTCCTCTATTGGACAACGTGCTTTAACGCATGGAGCCTAAAGTTATTGAACTTACGTCATCGTTAAGTATAAGCACGCTTATTCTCAACTATTGGTAAAGAGGTGATTGAAAATTACTTATCTATGTGTTATGTTTGACGACACGGTTGCCGTAGTGCGCTGTAGCACGGTTTCTCGCCTCCGTTTCCGTAGTGTCCCGGGCTCGATTCCCGGTCGGGTCAATTCAGGAAACGAATGCTGGTAGACGCCCCTGGCTTATTTCCTTGTGTGGTACCTCATAACATAGGGTTATTAATCCCTACTTCGAGACCATTACAAGAGGTGTGTTGTCTGGCGCATATTTATTTATTTATTTATGTGTAAATCCACTTGCAAAAGCCGCAGTTTAAATGGTATGCACGTATTCTTAGGCTTTAAGGTGTCGTGAAAGCCCGTATGCAAAATTCTAAGTCTCGTATACATTTGAATGCAGTATTTCTGGTAACGGAGAAAGCGCAAACATGCACCGAAACAGGGTGGATACGATAACTGTTACACCAAACGCTGCATATGCTATGGGCAAAGAAAACCCGAAACGTCGAGTCAGTAAGGTCCAAGTTTGCATGGAATTAATATCGTTACGGGGAATCTGCACGCAGGCTGTCGGTTGTCTAAGTGCAATACAAATTTGAACCTTAGTAGCTAAGCTTTGTGAGCCCTGCTACAGAGTAAAGGCCTCACCTCAACTGTAAAACGTTTTTCTCCTCAACATAATCTGCAACATGCTTATTGTTATAAAGAAGCTTGGCATGAACCTCACTGGTGGATGCCATCAACCTTATGCTTGCGATGAACATGACATAGTGAAACGTTACCGATTCGCTTCGCCACTTAGCCATAACAAATTTTATACACACATATTACTTTTTTAAATTTATACTCGACAGACAGTCATTTGATCGCAATCACCCCTGGTGGTAAGTGACGCAACATGTCTGCCTATTCACTTTTGTCTTGAAGAGTCCCAAATTGTATTGGTCCGGAAACACATGCGCGGGCAGCGAGTTCCACTCCTTCTGCTGTGAAGGAGTCCGCGAAACGTTTTGTGCGTATAGTGAAAGGCAAAGTAACTGTTGCGGTCCTGTAGAACGTAACAGTCAGAAGTCCACTTCTCACCAAGCGTCAACAACCCATCATGGTAGGTGGTGAGCCTTCCGGTATACGGGTTGTTTGGGTTATTATCAGTGTTTTCCATCAGCGAGGAGTTAGATTACACCCACCTTTTATAATCATTTTTAATTAATTACCTAATCAGTAAATGGGCACACTAGCTACTGTCTACTATGTATTCAGAACCAGTTACGCAAATTGGGTTTGAGATCGCTTACTAGCGCTGTTCTACAGCCCTAGCGATTCACTATCGCCTAATTGCAACTGCTATACGACTTAATGCATGGAGACACAGTTATAGCTGCTATAGCAATCACAAATGAGGCAATCTGCAGTGGAACCAACATAAGTGATGAAGCGACGAGTAAGGTACAACTCACTTGAAGAAGTAGTTGCATATATCGCGATAACTAATGGTCGTTAGGGCAGGGAAGTTCTAAAATAGAAACAAAAAGCAGCATAGGACGCTCCCCCGCTGGCTGGACGGAGGACCTGATGAAGTTCTGAAATTCCGGTCCTAGCCTAGGCAAGAATACAGTACAAAATGGGAATTGAACCAGCGCCCTTTCCTGAACGGGAGGATGACTGCTCTAACCAATTGAGTTATCGAGAAATTACTACACTAAAAGTAATTGGTAGCTCAGTTGGTGAGGTGGTAACCAAGAGGTCGTGGTAAAAACTGGTAAAATTAGATTTCGGACCTCGATGATCTGGAGCGGGAATCGAATCAGCGTCTTTCACAATCCGGGTGACTGCTCTAAACCACTGAGCTACCGAAACCTCAGAGAGACGAACGAATCTTTCCAGTATATGCTTACGTTGTAAGCCAAAAACACCTATAACATCCGTAAGGAATATTTTTACAAAAATTTTAACTTTCGGTTAAGATGAAATATGCTGTTTGATAATTAGTTTTGATTATTTCAGCATTTTACAATACTTGTTTTTCATATCTATCAAGGTCCGAAATCAATTGTTTCCAGTTTTTCTATGTTTAGATATGAAATGAACAAAATAATCAAAAGTAATGAAAGGTCGTGATAATAGCTTTCAATCCGTGAAGGTGATCCAGGCTTGCTGAACCACAACATTCGACGTTTGATCAAATCGACTCTTCAATTTTGTCCTACTATTTGAAGACAGAATTAGGATGATTTGAACTTGATTTGCCAGCCTTCAAGACATTGAGATTATGTCTGTTGCCACTTTTGCAATTTAATTACATTTTTGCCCTGGCCGAATCATAAGCGATAAATAAACGATCTGCTTTAATTTTCAAACGATGACCTTATAATTATCAACCTTGGGTGTTGTTTGATAGAAGAATTCAAACAAAGCATCATGCTTGTATATCGTGAAATTGCTAAGATCGTTATACCTTTGGCCTAATTTGACGATTTTACATAATAAAACGAAACACTAACCTAGACAATATGTACTAACAATGCCATATCCTACAGGATCCATAATGATCTCAATCATGCGTCGACCAGCAACAAGTGGACAGTGGCCAGCTGCTTCCCAAGGTCCACGTGAGGCGCCCATTCCGGGTCCGTCTCTACCACGATGTTGTCACCTCGGGAACTGTCCGAGCCCGCGTTGGAGCCTTGGGAGGCGGAGGAGTTGCGGTTGCATCATAACACCTTCCTAATAAATGGAATAAAAAGTATTTATGATTGACAATCTTCAGGTGTTGTTACAATATCCAGGTGCAGTAATATTACCTATGTGAATGAGTTGTACATCTATTATGTCCCAAATACCAGCATTATAATAAAATGCCCAAGAGCTACCAACTTCCAGAGACCTGCTTTTTCCCAGTACGTAGCAGTCTTTAGCATAATCTGCTCAGCATAATTAAAACACATCACACCATAGAGCTAGTCATAAATTAGACCCGCAGAGCAAGTGGCGCAGAGGGCTTTCTTAAACAAAGGGCAGGTGAAGCCTCTCAGGAGGGGTTCCCATTGTGTAAGAGTGTGGGGTAAGCATGCTTCTTTGGGAATGGGATAGTCCAGACATTTTTAAGGTGAGACGTACTTCGTGCATACAATAATGCTACGATTTCTCAGTTAAGATTTTTTTAATAAACAAGTGAAGAAATATGCGGGACATTTTATACCAAGATCGTCTGACAAAATAAAGCGAAGCTTAGTATGGGAGTCAGAGGCTGTTTAAGTCAACTTATATTGGTGAATGCATATTTCATATTACGTCACAAACCTGAATTACACAGTAAACATTTGAATGTTCGACACATAAAAGTTTTTACGCGTCACATGTTTTTTTTAAACCAAGACATCAACTCATTGCCCCAAAAGGCCTTAGTCAATGTTTTGTAAGGTGGCATTTTAGCCAAAATCTAGATATAAATGTTACACCCATGCTGCCTACAGCTATTCTTACGCTTAATTTTATTTGCACATAAATAATAGCTTTTTTAACATTTCAGATAAATAAGATACTAATATATGAAGAGGTAAGATTTGTTTTTTGTAACAAATAAAATCAAAAACCACTGAACTGTTAAATTTCACCAATATAAAGCTACATTATCAGTTAGTAAAATAGGCTGTATTTAACGAGAGCAATAGTTTACGCGAGTGAAACATCTGGCGGAGTATAGTATTTGATAAAAAAGTTATAACATGGTCACCCTCTTCAGGGGTCCTCGCTCCCTCGAAGGGCGAGGGCTGGAAACTAAGCGAGATTCAATCGGGGCTCGTATTCAATACGACTTCGTTCTGACGTTTTTCGCATCCTCTGAGTGTAGACTTGTAAGTATTCATGTGATGTGGAAGATTTGAAGTGAACCTTTTACAGTTGAATCCAAGTATTAAGACGGTCGCTCACTGCGAGCATTTTCTTGTAATGTAACGTTTCGTATACGATTTTGAGGATCACATTACAGTACGGCCTCCCTGACATGACCTAACATTTGCCTGTAATGTACATTTTAGATTCGATTTTGAGCATTACATTACATATTAACGTTAGGCAGTAACAAAACTTCAGGGAAGTTGTATCAAAATATTACACATTGTATCATCAAGTTGCGCACTGTAATGCTCGGTGCTTTTCCCTCACCAATGTAATGCTCAAATCTGTAACATTACAGTTTGCGCACTTTAATGCTCGGATCTCCCCCTCACTGATGTAATTCTCGTCTCATCTTAAAAGAAAAAGTTGCAACGGCACAACAGACATTAGATACTCTACTATTATTCGTCAAGTAATAACACCTATTTGACTTTGGTAGATAAAAACTATAGTGAAACGCTAAAATGGTTGTACAATTAACGTTAATATTAAATCACAGAATTGCTCCTGATTCAATCCTGTTGCAAAAAAAAACAAAATTACTCGCATAAAAAGTTAATTCGGAGCGAAAACGAATCGTTTTTCAACAACCAATCACATCACATGAAGTGTTGACAGATTCGGCCAATGAACGTCCGCTGAGAGACATATTAACCAATGAGTGTTCGCCACGTCACCGACACTGCCCGCCGGATTGCGTTCCGCCGATTACAATTCGAGAATTATGTTTGTGTTTACAATTTGTTTTTCGTTTTGTGTCTGTATGTTAATTATGTTATACTACAAGTACTTGCCTCCTGATTGAATCTGAAATGAAAAAAGATTGCATTAATATACACGAAATATGAAAATGTAGCAATTGAAAAAGTATTCAAACTCAAAGAACTCAAATTACTATTGAAAGTGCTTTCAAATATTTATATAAATCAATATCTGGGATAACTGAAAACGAGATTATCTTACGAGTATCAGGAACAGACTAGTAAACATAGTTTAATTTAACTAAATGTATTTTACATTTTGTAATTTAGTTAAGTATTTCAATACATATAAACCATCAAACAGAAAAAACGCAATTACTTGCCGCAAGAATAGAAGAATCGATATAATAGTACTAGGTAAGAATCAAGCCTACGGCCTTTGTGGCTAGATGGAGGGACTAGCTAGTCTAAAAGTATTTACATCTCTCGAAATTAAGTTCAATTTATCCATCTATCCAAAGTCTTTAGAAGCCTCATTAATTCACCGATATTTCAGTATTTAATCTGTGTACAGGCTAATAAATCTCCGTTCGCCCATACCAAAACATGCGATCAGCGCCATCGCGATAGCCATTAACTGAATGAGAGCTGAGCGAGCGAAGCGAGCGACCAGCTGTGTCTGTCGTGGGATTTTAATTTTCGCTTGATATTTTCGATTTTAATACATTAAAGTAGGATGATGTCGTTAATTTTTATAGGATTGCAATTTGCGTAGCGCACACGTGATAATTTCAACCAAGGAAAGTAATTTCGCAGGGAATTTTGTGATTGGGTTATAACGAAATCCTCGATGCAGGCCAGCAATACAGGAGCCGGAGCGCCGGGATTCGTCACACAATATTTAGGAGTAGATGTAGTTGTGGAATAGTTAATAAAAGATCAGCCAATCCAGTGACTTGTTTATTAAATAGGGTAAAAGTATAGGTAGGAAAGAAGAACTGTAACAAAATAACAATAAATGAATACAAAGAGTCCTAGGTAATAGATTATCTAATAGTAATAGGTAAGTAAATAGGTATGATATGCTTACCCCGATACACGGGTTCCTGTTACTTATAACTGTTTTAACTGTTTACAATAATTGGTTATTTAAAGTATTTAAAAATACACCATCACTTATGTTATACTTAAATTGGTAATCTGGTAAAATGCTCGCAAACTGTTCAGTACGATGGTTTTGGTAGGACTGAATCAAAAAAGCTGCGCATGCAATGCGAAACAAAAATCGAATTGAATCAAATTTTGAAAAACAAGTACAAAATACTTTTAATGGCCAGCAGTTAAACCATGAAGTTTCCAGCGATCGTGGAGGTTCTAACGTCCACGAGACTGAAGGGAAACGGCATCGTTACAGGGTCGTCGGGGCATACAAATATGAGAATCATTTTAAAGCCAAAAATGTAGCTTGGGTAACTCGCTGTTAATGTAGTTTTATATCGGTATAAGAAAAGAGATAATTTTTTTGGGGCCTCTTCTGTGTGCCGGCCATGTCTGTAGTGCCGGCCAACAAAAAAAAGTAGTACGAATAGTTAAAACTAGTCAGACGGAGCAATAGTTAGCATGGTAGGGAAGTCCTAGGGTCCAGAAGCCAAGTTATAGGAGTTCAAATATTCTTAATTTTCAGACATTTATTGTTTTTTGGAAGTGCTGGGAAACATTAAATAATTTTTAGCTTTTATTTTTACTTTTATGAATGAAAATGACGATCTTTGAACTTGCATATCTTGACTTAGGCAACCCTACAACTTTTATGCTTTAATATTAATTATTTAAATGACTAGTTCTAACTAAACGTACTATTTTTTTTATGTTGGCCAGCATTTTTAGAAAAGAAATCGGGTATTATTATACAGAGTAAGGTATTTTTTTGGGTTATTTGTAAAAGTTACGGTTTCTAATTAACTGACAGCTTTCTCGCTAAAGTGAAAATGCTTCAGATTATTACTACCAGCCATATCTATCATTATTATATATGGGCCAATTATGTTTTTTAAGATCTTACATGCAATTCCGATGGCTGAAAATAAATGATATATGTATTTATATTATATTATATTATTATTTTATATTTCCTTTCAAATAGCAGTTTCAAAAATCAATAAAATATATAAAAATGTGAAATCTTGGATCTTGTGGCAACCCTACGACTTTTGTGTCACAATAACTATTGCTTCGTGTGCCTAGTGCTATCTTTAGGTACCATTTTTTTTCGTTGGCCGGCACTTTTAGAAAAGGCCCAAAAATATATGGAGCCTGAATGATCTCCTTTTCTAATACAGTTAGCTTCTGAGAATTTCGTACATTATGACGGCACCAGTCACTTGCCTCTGACTGCAACGTTTGAGATATAGTCGTGATGTTATGTTTTGTGTTTAGGAGGATTTTTTGAAAGCGGTCTAGTTGTTTGTACTGTCATAATCAAAAATCAATCTCAATTTATTAAAAACATTAGGTATTGTAAATATCTCGGATCTGATATTTTATGTCTAAAGATAACTTTCTAGAATGTGTGTTACTCGTATGTAACAAAATTATGGAGATACTTCAGATATGAATATTTTATTAGTACAAAAATCTGTTCCATTCGGTATAATGATAAAATATTTTCATTGTATAAGATGGGCCATTCCTTTTTACTGGCGTATATTTTGATATAATTTATCGCAGGCAGGTAGACATTAAATAAAAGAGATATTTTATATGAATTCAATGCTTGTAGTATAATCAATTTGTTGGTGACTCAATTATGTAAGGCTGTAATGTACGAGTAGTAGTATTAAAAGTAGTTATTGAAAAAAAGACGGCGCTGGTCAGTCCAGAAAAAAAAAAATTCACTAGTTTTCGTGAAATAGAAAGCTTTGGACCTACCAAGGCCTAGTAACACCTCCGGTGCCTAAAACAGGACAATCTGATAGTTTTTGGGGCGACTTAGGTTCAGGAGAAGATGTCTGCAATTTTTTTTTATATTTCCCGTCAAAATGACCTCACTCCACCTGATGGAAAGCGGTCGTGAGGTCCAGATATGAGGTTGACAAGCCCAGTCAATTAAACGAATCACTGGGCTGGCCATCCTCACCTTGAAGGCCTGCAGAAATGCCTTTTCACGCCCCGCTTGAAGAACCCGGGACTATACGAGGAGGGAAACACATGTGCTGGAAGAGCGTTCCACGTCTGGATAGTACAACAAAGAAACGAGTCACCGAACCTTTTAGTTCGGGCCGACAAATGTTGAATTGTGTGTGGGTGACGCCGTAGTTCAGCACGCGTGGTAAGGGAGTGGAAAGGTGAGGGTGGAATAAGCTGGAATAACTCGTCAGAGCATTCCGCATTGTAAAAGCGATAAAGAACACTCAGCCTGGCAATGTCTCTACGCAATTGGAGAGGCTCAAGGATCAAAGTTGCCTAGTTGTTAAATTATGATCATGATGTCTGTAGACGCTCTCGTTTGTGTAGAGCCTAAATGTCACCTAAAGTGTAATCCAATCGCCACAGAGATGACCATTTGTAGAAAATGGTGATCTCTTGTTTCACAGACAAAACTTCCATAGAATTTCATTTTGCAGAAAATGTTACGTAGAATATTCAGTCTAAATATTTTCATGTCGAATATTATTGTTTCAACGACTATTTAATACATTTTATCGAAACATATTTCACAGAAAAATCTATTGGTTAGGTAAGTATATATCTGTGACCACATCGCACGAGCCGAACGAGCGTAGCGAGCGTGCCGCGGTAGCGGCCGGCGAGTGCCAAAACCTTATTGTCGGCGAATGAACATAAGTGGCAATATTATATTAAGTAAGTATACGATATCATAGAATATTTTTCTTGGTAATTAGTTTCTTTTAAGTAACTAAACATTATGATCAATAATATTATTTGAATGGTTATTCTATGAAATGAATATTGTATGAAATAAATTATTAAATTAACTGTAGGAAAAATCTAATTAGGTAACTATTATGTGTACTGATTATTCTATAAAATTAAAATATTCTGTGAAACGAAATTCTATGCAACCATTTTCTATAAAACAACGTACAACCGTAGAAAATTTACTTAAAACCTATTACTATATTCCTTATCATCATCACCCGATTTGCTACATAGAGCCTCCGGCTGGATGCATCTACTTCTAGCCTTCTAGGTAGCAATCCTTCGGAACCCGTTATTTGTTTCCTAGACGCATTCTCCACTCTTGAACACACTACTCCTCTGTAGACCACCCAGAGTTTCCGTAGTTCCTTGACTGCAGCAATTTGTATGCCACTTTGAGTTACATTACCTACGGCTACATAGGGTAACTGCTATCGGCCACGGCATATGCCACTAGCCAACGGCCACTTCAGCTTACTAGCACTGAATTCTTAGAATAATTACATATAGAAACCAAGTCCGCGAGCCCATTGTGTGCTCCAAACGGACCCCTTTGCAGTGTTCATTACAGCTCCGCAATGTTCAATGTCAAAGCGCGCCGCACGGGAGCAAGTAATGGTCACGCATGTGTGGATCGGATTAGTGCTTCATTTTTGACGGGGCGGTTATATCAAGACTATCCTTCTATACGGTATTTTCTAAGACTAAAGATTATACTTATCTATAGGACTAATATTATAAAGAGGCATGATTTGTTTGTTTGTATTGAATAGGCTCCGAAACTACAAGTCTGATTTTAAAAATTCTTTCCCCAAAGCGACATTATCATGACATGGGAACTTTTGTTTAATTTAAGCTATATTTTGACGGGAAAGACAGTCTTCGCAGGCGAAGCCGCTGACGGATAGCTAGTATATCTAAATTCATATGTAAATACCCAAACCACAGACAAAGTTTGCCTTGCTCCGGGTTCCGAGGTCAAATAGACCTGAAAATACGACTAGTTTGTATGAACAAATATTCACATAGTGCGGTTTTTAGGAGAATGTTTAACTTAAACTTCGTATGGTTAAATTCAACCTAGGTTTATCGTTTTTGAGAGCACATGCATACTCGTACATAATGACTTTCCACATTGGGCATTTTCCCACCAAAGATGTGCATGCAGCTATGCTGCTAGGATGTGCAAGCTAAGTTACGAAACTGTTACGGTACCAATAACCATACCCTTTCCACTGATGCTATGTTAAGTAACAGATCGAGTAAGATGGGCTAGCTGTGCGAGGAAGATGCGTAGCTCGAGCTATGCTATGTATCGACAGTATTGATGCTTTCATTACTGTCGATAGCACAGCACGCAGTCACAGCACGCATCCATGCATACAGGGTGGTCCAAACATACAACGTGTTTTGCTTCCTAATACCTGAGAATTATGGATACCCCTGAAAATTTCTGGGTTGAGTCACTTTTTCGGACACTGTAGCGCCATCTGTGAGATAAATGCCTGATTTTTTATTCGTCAAAAATAGCGCTAGTTGATTCTGAATAATTTATACTACATCAATAACGCTTATCAAACTCAAAAAAAGGTTATGAAATTGGACAAGTTAGAAATGCTGTTTTTCCCTGAACTTAGAAGGCCGTTTTAAAAAAAAAGTTACCTACATTTTTTAATCCAAATCTTTTTAAAAAACTTTACTACACTTTCAACTGTTTACACTTCAACGGTATCATACTCGTACCAAATTTTTTATTTTAAGTGTCAGAAGTGTAAAATTCTAGTAATCAGTGTAATATATTAACTAAAAGGAGAATGCCCAATTGTGGTACAGGTCTCTGGCTTCAAGATAAAAAACTACGTTAAAATTATTTTCCTTATTTTTTAGGCCATCGTACCTTTGGAATTAATTTTTTGGACTGGGATTTTTTTTTAAACCTAAAAAGATATTAAATATGCAAATTAAATCTTTTTAGATTTAAATAAAACCATAGATTTCATTTTAGTTGTAAGGCAATGTTGAAATGATAAATAAGTACATAGATCGAGATACAATCGATATTTTTTCGGTAACAATAACAAATAAATTGTTATCTATAATGCTGATTTTTAATCTTTGACTTTTATGGCAGCGATACACATGCCTGTAAAACGGAACAGTAGCTTACATGCTTGTTAATGGCAAGTGGAAGTTACTGGCGCAATGGGAATACATTTTTGTGTATTTTTCTTCGTTTTGAGGTTGGTTCGTTTTCAATAAATGCATCAAAATCCGGATGTTGATTCCAAAAATAACAACTGCCTAATGTAGAGGGTAATTTTATACACCGTTTAAAACGACTTTAGTTTTGATGCCACTCTGTACCGTGCTTCATACTTTTATGGGCATTATCCTTTGATTAAACGAGTAGGTAAGTTAGCTAATAATATCTTAATGAAAAAAAGCCTTAAAACGTTTTCATAACTCGAAAACTACAAAAAATCGGGCAACATACGTTGGGTATTTTTTGGATACCCTGAGTATAAGAAACTTAAAAAAAAAATATTGACGTGGATGTTTGGACCCCCTGTATACGAAACATAGCCCAGAAGAGCCCGTTTCCACCAGTGCTATGTTATGTAGGTTCAATAAATATAATAAGTACATATCAAGCGCACCCATAGCCACTGAGCATAGCACACACATGCGGTATCTTCAAGGCCACAGTAAATAGGCATTTTCTGGGTAAGCGAGTATGTACCACTAACGGCCTCGTCATCGCTTACCACCAGGCGCGACTGAGGCCAAACGCAAACCCTTTAAATAAATACTCGTAAATAGGTAACATCTCTGGTGCAAAAGCACACTTAGCTGCTCAGTAGCTTAGCAGCGCGAAGATGCGTTACGAAGCTATGAATCTGTGTGTACGCTAATCGAAATTGCACAAATCTGTGCTTAGTTCTATGTCCTAAATTCTAGGCTATATGCGCTGCCTATTTTCCTACACCTCACTCCACCTCTAATAATTATTTATTGTCAGTGGTTTATTGGTTGGTGGTGGTTCATTGTCAGTAAATACTGGCTTAACAGCAAATTGTTGTTTTTGACTTATTGAAGGTACCTTCAACGGGTCTATTTAAATAGAGACATTTGAAGTTTCTAGTTTAATCATCTCAAATCAGAGCGAACCGATGGATAACTTTCAAAATGGCCGCTCTTACCCCACCCAGTGTATTAACGAGAGCTTTGTTGAATTAATTAATTATTCCTCTAAATCTGAAATTAGAACCGACTAGGTATATCTAAATAAGATTTCTGATAATTAAAAAAACGTTAGTAATTTTGTATCTAACTGGGAAATATATATTAAGTCAGTGTGACCTTTGAATGACCTTTGAATTACAAGAACTCTGACTTTATTAGGTACTAAACAGTCAACATGATTAATCAAATTTGGTGATATAACTCAAGGGTCAGTTGAAGATAAATTAAACGATCATTCACTCAACTGAACAACTAAATTAACGCATTTGAACTACTTAACTTGTTCACTGAATGAGTGAACCAATCTTTACCTTCAATTATACTGTAGATCACGCCTGAGCTCCCTCAAAAATTAACGAGTTTTTCCTTCTAGTCCACAAAAACGTAGGTAAAAATAACGTATAACATAATGATAGCTATTTGGGCACGTTTCGTTCATTGTCCTCTTTGCATTTGATATTATAATGATCATGTTTGATATACTTACTTATATGTATATGTTTTTACCGAGAACCTTTCTCAGTCTTTTTGCTACGTGTGACTGCGAACTACCGCAATCCTTGTCTCGAGAACGTTAATCCAAACTCACGGTTTCCCTTGCGTATTTTTGCGGCTCCCGCCAAATGATGTAACCACGCATTTTCAAACAGAAAGGAAAATACAAGAATTAGGTATATAAAGAAATTATAATGTCTTAAATTATGCCTTTTTTGTTTAAGCGCTGAAGCTGATTTTATTTCGTCCATCTTATCTTACTTTTTACTAATCTTACTTATAAATATTATGAATGCAAAAGTTTGTAAGGATTTTTGTTACTCTTTTACGCAAAAACTACTGAACGGATTTACATGAAACTTTACTGTAATACAGCTAAGACATCAGAATAACACATAAGCTACAATTTATAAAGGTTTCATGTAATTTATACGATAAGTTCACGCGGGCGGGGCTGCGCGGTCGGAAAGTTAGTGTTTTTTTATGCCGAATAAGGAAAGATATAATATAATAGCTTGAAGTGAACATACTACCAATTAACTACTGTTGTTGCCAAGGAACTTACACACTGACTAAGTTTTAATGGCGTAAACCGTTCCGTATAAGTTGCTTACGAAAGTAAATTGATAACCTTTATAATTATAATAATACATTTCTTTATTCTGGTAAAGCTTACAGTTTTCACATATATATATCCCTACCATGAGCTTACACTAATGACAGTCACGCTGACATTTTTGAATGAGATTTCCGTACAGTACAGCGCCTTTGGGGATTCTAAATGGAATTAAAAATGGTAAGTATACACATTTCTGAACACAACTATCGCCGTTAACGTGAAACTCATGGTAGACCTACACTGAACTAGGTTATATGTATCGAAGGCATTGGCGTTCCTCTGTTAAATACATCATAGAAATATAAAAAAATATTTGGTTTGCACACTTGAAGTCGTTATATGAACGAACAAAGTGTAACAATCTGGATAAAAATGCAAACCTTCATAGTTGAATACTTAATAATCCGCCTCTGTACACTCACTGACACTTAACCCCAAAGAGGCACAAAAACCTATATATGAATAATTTTATTATTAAGTAAAGTAGTAAATCACTTTGTATAAATAATTTTATTATTAAATAGTAAAGTACATTTCTACTTAAAGAATTATAATAAAATTATTTATACATACGTTTCTCAGCCCTCTTTGGGGTTTAGTGTTAGTGAGTGTATGTACATATTTCTAAGAGGGTGAACTCCTATAAAAAGAATAAGTTAAATTCCAAATGATTTTGTAAATGTGAGGTTTCTTAGTTTCTTCTGTTTCATAACTAAGTTTATGAAGCCAATTAAATGAAAGTTTCTTCATTCTTGCATTTGAATTTCTATTTTTTGTCTGCGTAGTTATACGAAATGCTACCCAGAAAGCCGAAATATTTGCTATAACAAAATGTTGTTTGAAAGTTTGGGCTTTATAAACTAGGTTTTTTGTGCCTTTCGGGTTATGGTTTATATTGCACTCGAGAAATTATGCTTCAAAATTAGATCAAGTACAAATAGTATTTATTATTGTGCTTTCAGAACTCTGCAAGAACGATACAATGGCTGTGTAGGTAAGAGAAAAGTGAATGTGCACACACACCATCAAAACTGCTCTTTCTAATTTTAATATGGTACTTACTTAAGATACAGTTAACTAGCACAAGCTAATATCATCAGTGACCTTTGCGTCTGTTAAGATGATTTATGCAGTGCCCTAGACTTTAAAGCATAGAACTAGGCAATATTTTTTGTGAAACTAGTCTAGCATTGACTAGAACTGTATGTGAGTCGACGGCATATCTACATAATGTTTTTGAAATAAAAAATAAGAAGTTCAATGTGTGCTTCAAATGCCAGATTTTAATCTTGCATTTTACCAACCTAATTAATAGAAATCAGTCCGTTAAATAGATAGTCATAATTATAAGGATTTTTATCAAAAATATTTGCAAACTTGCCTCTTGAATCACTGCTCATTCCTCTCACTCCTACACACAGTCTTTTACTGTGAAGTCCATTCGTCTGTGTAACTCCTTACCTCTATCGATCAGAGAGTCCCAATCCCTATCCATCTTTAAGGCAAGGGTCAAAGCACATTTCCTTACACTTTGACACTCCTCCTTCCTCCTTCATGATCAAAGTCAAAGTCAAAATATTTATTTACGAGAATACATGTCAAAGAGGTCTTAAAATATAGCATAAATTGTCCATTGTATTCGGTCTGCACGCAGACGTAAATATTTAATAAACTAGCTGGTCTTTAGATAATTTTGAATTCCTTAACACTATAAAATCATTTTTCTAATAGTCATATAGTTAATTTTTTCTTTAATACATTAGGTTCGAATATTTTCAATTCGTTAGGCAAGCTGTTGTATATAGCAATGCACATATCGTACATATTCTTTATATATATGTATTTGTGACGCGCAGGTTGGTATAACATGTTGATAAATTTATCTCTTTATGATATTTTTTGGTTACAAGTGAGCTGATTGCTGTGTACGCGTAAGGTAGGTTTTGTTTGTTAATAAAGTTTATGTGTTGTAATCGTTTTATGTAAAAATATTGCGTAATGTTAGAAGGTATTCTTAACTTTTCGTTCTTGCCCACTTACTTGCCCTTCTTGTCAATTTTCCTTTTCCTGTGGGCTGCTTGGCAGAGATCGCTTGTTAGCGGTAAATCCGCCCAAATTGTACAATGTGTTGATTATCTATAATTTATTGTTATTTTCTAGTGTGCAATAAAGAATATTTACTTACTTACTTACTTAATTAAAAATCCGGTTCGTAGTTGGAAAGATTTAAGCGTAAAGACGGACTTTGTTTCATACTATGTCATTTATACCTACAGGATGTGCCTTTTGGAACAATCAATTAAGTGGTATCAAGTGGAAGCCCAGCGGTAGAATAGCACTAGAGCTACTCGAATCATCTCCAAGTATATTCCGCCATTTTTATTAGTTTTCAGGTTATATATTTTTTACGTATTTTCGGTTTTTTTTGAGTTGAATCACTTTTTTGGTCACTGTGGCGCAAATAGTTGGTTTAGGCTCGATTTCTTTTCATTGTTAGATGAAAACTAGGCCTACCTGATTGAAAATAATTTACAACCACAGCAAAGCACATACCTTTAGGAAAAAAAAACTGTAAAACGGAAAAATGCTGTTAGGCTAATATGGTAGCCTTTGTCTTTCTAAATTTTATCAAAATCGGCTTAGTGGTTTAGGTGTAAAAATATAACAGACAGACAGACACAACTACTTGGGCATTTATAATATTAGTAAGGATTTAAAACATAACATGTAAATCCCCAAAATCTTATAAAATGCGACGTTTCCGATCGTTCTTCAACGCCTTTTCTATGAGTTCATTGATCTCTGTCCCACGTATGTCATGGCTACCCTACTCAACCCTCGCCCCTATTAATCCGCAATATGAGGAACCCATTGTACTCCTCGTCTGCATGTAGCGTTCAGGACAGTTGGTTCTTCAGTGTGCTGTTAATGGGTCTCGAGTGTGTCTGATTAGACTGATGAGTGCTTATATGGGAGAGAAAGATCTCGTCATGATCGTAAAAAAATACGGGTTTAAAACAACTCAGTTTATTTTAGACTAACTTTCTGTCAGCGGCTTCACCTGCGTGAACTCTTGCTAAAATATAGCCATGGTACTGTAGGTGCTGACAAAACACTTCCTGCAACGGAGGCATTCTCCCCGCCTCGTAGTTTAGTCTCGGGTACACAGGGCAGTAGGGAACACGTATACAACGTGTTAATGAAAAAGCGCAAAACCTGAAATTAGTTTGTTCAGAATCGAGACTAGAATCGATTCCACTAATAAAAAATAGGGGTAAAATTTTAACCAAAAAAATATTTTAATCACGCCGTGTTTAATCATTACTTAACTCTTCTATTGCGGCGGCACGCGAAGCGGCAACGTCGCACTAGCTCGCGCGTTATTACCATAGACTTTTTAATTTTGCAACAAAGACAAGAAAACAAAAAAAGCGAATATCTTCGTAAGTAATCCACGAAAATTAAATTTAATAATTTACATAATTATTTTAAAATAAATGTAAGTTGGGGTGTCAGAGGTTTTGCGCTTTTTAATTAACACCCAATTTGGGTGAGCCTCGGGTAGTGGTGGTACTATCGGGTTCTTACTCAGAAGGAATATTTAAATGAAAAACTCTTTGTAGATTAAAGTCCGATTATATTGTAAATCCAAATACGTATACGTGTTCCCTACTGCCCTGTGTACCCGAGACTAAACTACGAGGCGGGGAGAATGGCTCCGTTGCAGGAAGTGTTTTGTCAGCGCCTACAGTACTTGATGATAATATAGCTTTATATAGGCTAAAGAATTTTGAAAATCGTTCTGGTAGTTTTCGAGTTTATTCATTACAGCTGTCCGTTAGCGGCTTCACTCGCACAGACTATTTCTCCCGTAAAAATAAGGACTAAAAAAGAAGAATTATTATAGCCTACTAGGTTTCAACCCGCGGTTTCGCCTGCGTGAACTTAATTTTTATGACTTACGGGATTTTTTTAGACTTACGAAACTTGTCATTCACAAAATCAGTTATTCATAAAAAGAACCCCTATGCAAAATTTGAAACTCCTAGCACTTGAAGTAACGAAGTTTCATACAAACAAACTATTAACCTCAAAAACAACCCATTAAAGGTCCAATTTTTTCAAATGTTTAATAATAATATAATAATAATACTCTTTATTTCAGATAAATTACATCCATATTTTGTTAGTCCAGTGTCTTAGATCTATGGTTAGTAACAAGATAGGCATTTTAGAAAATAAATAAAATAAAATTCAAGTGACCATCACGTGAAAGGGTAAGTTCCCGTGTTGGTCACTCTCCGCACAAAGCACCACCAGAGCGGCGATGTACACCGATCTGCCAATGCCTTCAGGATGCTATTAGGACTGCTTCTCACTCTAGCTATCAGGGAGCTCGTTTTTTTGCGAATGACGGCTTCGAAACCGTCAGTTTGATATTCAGCAAACATCCCTGATGCACTGCAGAAACGAGGCAGTCCCAACATCATCCTAAAGACATTGTTGTACTGGATTCGCAGGGCTTCCAGTGATTTTTTAGTGTGATTGACCCACAGATTTCCCGTGTACAGGCTTTGACAGTATGCTTTAAAAAGCGTGACTTTTACGTCTTCTGTACAGCGAGAGAATCTGCGAGCCAACATATTTCCTCTAACCGCTAGAGCCCTCCTCTCCCTTTCGATATCATTATCATCCTTGAAGTCGCTGGAGATGATATGCCCTAGATATTTAAATTTCGTTACACGTGTTATGTTCAAGCCATTAAGGGTGATATTAGTTTTGTTATCTGGGCATTTACCAGCGGTATCAAAGATCATATATTCTGTTTTTTTAACATTGTATGTTAACCCATGATTTGCAGCATACGACTCGCAAACCTTCAGCATTTCATTGAGGCCCCCCACCGTGGGGCTGAGCAGCACCATGTCGTCTGCATAGCTTAGATTGTTCATGCTAACACCATCCATCCGACAACCAACACGCATGCTGCTCAGCTCAACGATGAGATCGTTTACGTACATGTTGAAGAGTTGCGGTGAGGATAACCCCCCTTGCCTCACTCCGCACTCCAACACATACGCATCCGACAAGGAATCGCTCCACTTTACATTGTTTGTTTGGTTAGCATACCAAAACCTGAGTGTATTTTGCACCTCTTCCGGAACACCCCTGCTCCCCAGCTTCCCCCAAAGCACATCATATGAGACCAGGTCGAAGGCCTTGGAGAGGTCCAAAAAGCAGGCGTATACCGGCGTCCCGCGGTCAGTATAGTATTGGACAGTGTGCTTAAGGCTAATAGCGCTTTCAGTTGAGAGTCCGGGTCGAAACCCGAACTGTGCATCATGTATATTCGAGTATTTATGCAGTATAGAGTTAAGCACACTATCCAACACCTTAGCAATTGTTGTTGCAAGAGAAATCGGACGATAATTCTTACTATCCGATATGTCCCCGGTCCTATCCTTAACAATTGGCACGACGATGGTTTTCATTAGCTCGTGTGGTAGGTAACAATGACTTATGCACATTGAGAAGAACAGGGCCAGCACTCTCGGCAGGTGAGCTCCGGCACATCGCAAATGCTCCACACTAATGCCGTCATGACCGGGAGATTTACCACCGCTCATGTTTTTGAGGGCCTCTCGTATTTGCTTTGCCGTGACACGTAACGGCGAAGCCTCTCCCCGACATGCTGACTCAGTGCTCTTGGTGGAGACTGAAGGTCCCAGTGGAGAGCTAAGTTTAAAGTGGCGCATAAAGGCATTGGCGATCTGGGCTGGCTCACTCACCCCATCGACACTCACTGGGAGGCCAGGCCTAACGTCGCACTTCCTAGTGGCCTTAATAAGGGTAACATTTTTTTTGTTGTTTTTCTCATAATGCAAATTCTTATATGTGACATCGAATGTAATATATATTGTAATTTTGTATTATGAGATAAATAAAACTAAACTAAACTAAACTAAACATAGATTTATTATCACTCCACACAAAGCTCAAGCTTTAAAAAGTTCCTCTACCCAAAAGTTGCCTGGAATAAATCGCTTCCTAGCGATAAGACTGCTTAAATTGTACAAATTGCTTGTTTTATGTAATACAACTGTTTTTAGTCCTATTTTGTGCAATGAAGTTTTACTATCTATCTAACATTTTTACAAACTTTGAATGCCATACTAATTTATATCCGATCAACAGCCTAAAATATAAGTTTTATGCTCCTAGTTCTGAAAATGAAAATACTTTCATACAACCTTTCATCCCCCTTTTCAACCCTTTACAACACTTTTTCCAATTTAAAAGTAGCCTATATCCTTTTTCAGGCTCTAGACTATCTGTGTACTAAATTTCATTGGAATCAGTCTAGTAGTTTTGGCGTGAAAGCGAGACAGACATACAGAGTTACTTTCGCATTTATAATAATAGTATGGAAGTATGGATTTTACTCGCATTTATGGTAGGTACTCGTAGCTTAATATTGGTGAAAGAATTATCAAAATCAGTCTAGTAGTTTCTGAGCGTATTCAATGCAATCAAACAAACAAATAAATCTTTCCTCTTTATAATAATAAAAATAAACCGACTTATAATTGTTATTTTGACGCGGCTCGCGCGCTTAAAATTATGTTGCACTGTCCTTATTTTTTAAGTCTCTCAGTGAGTGAATTGTATTCTAATGGGAAATAAAGTACCTATCTTCAACCATAAACAAACAAACAAAAGAACAAAAAATCAAGTCTTTCCTCCTTCAAATATTAGTGTAAAAACATACTTTCTAACAAAGATAAAATAGCTCAAATTAGAAAAATATAATACAGAAGTATCAGAGTAGGGAGTTGCTCTGGGTGGAAATCGAACCCCGACTCGCTATACTCGTCCTAAACTAAGCTTGGTGTATATTTTGTAAGCGAACCACCTCTAATTTTCGCTTGTCATAGTACTTGAGGAGGTTCTGAATCTAACCCCAGCAATGACATGTGAATAACAAGGACTCTTCGTTAACGCTTCGTCAAAGGAACAGAAAAACAACGTCATTCAAAGCACACTTTTTCTTTAGTTACAATGTTATCTTACTCCTTCTACTCATACATGTCAGAAGGAGCCAAGGCAGTAAGTCACTGTGACATATGTTTAAGCTTGTCAATTGCATAATAATAATAATCTTTATTTGCCTTATTACATAGTTTCTTAAACTAAATACGATTGGTATCTCCTTGTAACAGAAGATACCCCTCTTCCTTTTGATAGATTATTTATGTACACACTAGAACAAAAAAATATTATGACGCGCATTATGCTGGGTAGCTACTAACTACAGACTGGTGAAAAGTAACATGTAATGTAACGTGAAAGGAGCATTTCACCAGTGTAGACGCTCTGTGCGCACGCACCAAACATTTTGAACTTCAACATGGGTCCCACCGCGAACGATTTGAAATGTTCCAGACAAATCCAGTCCAGACCATGGGAATTCTGTTACTTTGCATGATACATTGTGCGACTGTAGACAGCTAATTCTTTCATTGCATGTTATATTGCACCAGACTGCACCCAGCATTATCCAGTTGCGGAATATCATTGAACCCTACGATTCTCGTTACTCGTGGCTGCCCTACTCAACGATTTATAATTAATCCGGAATATGAGAGCTTTTGTTTCCCCGTCTAGATGTAGCAGTTTCATTAAAACGATTGATTTCTGTTCTGAGTTCATTATTAGAATAGACAAGCTCTCGGCAATTGTTAAAAAGCTGCAGTCACACACATAAATTTAAACATGAATAAGTAAATATGCGCTAGACAACACAGTAGGGAGTAGGGATAAAATATCCCTGTGTTACGAGGTACAGTCGCCATCATATATTTTTTAGCAGACAGGATGCCCATAAACATCTGAACTATTTAAAAAGTCCATAAGTTCTTCACACTACAAGCTACCAATAATATCTGAACATTAATTACATCATTATTATCTGAGCAGCTTGTCAAACATTTCTAAACGTATGAATAACCAAAAATGTCTGTACACTAACTGTCCGAATTTGAAAATGCGTCCTTCATCTAAACTACTTAAGTAACAATGTAAAGATGAAAAAAAAAATTGTCTGTTTATTTGTATTAAATAGGTTTTGCAACTACTAGACCGATTTTAATAATTCTTTCAAAAAAATAAAGCCACATTTTAAGCGAGTGACATAGCGAGTGGCCTATATTTTAACTGAAGAAATAGTCTACACGGGTGAAGCTGCTGACCGACAGCTAGTAAGGAATACAAAAATCAGAAACTACAGGACCACTTTCCAAAATTATTTTAGCATGAAACTTTATCATAAATAAATATAAATATATAAATATGCGCCAGACAATACACCTCTTGTCATGGTCTCGAAGTAAGGATAAATATCCCTGTGTTACGAGGTACCAGACAAGGAATTAAGCCAGGGGCGTCTCCCAGCACACCCAGACCCAGGCCAATTTAGAAAAGATCATTTCCTGAATTGACCTGACCGGGGATCGAACCCGGGACACTACGGAATTAAAGGCGAGAAACCGTGCTACAGCGCACTACGCCAATCGTGTCGTCAATCATAAACGAGTAACATAGGACATACTATAACAGGACGAAACAGAACAGCCAAAATCGTACAGTCCACGTAGGAAGCCGAAGCCGCGTGCGAAAACTAGCTATTTTATATCTATACCAATATTGTAAAGAGGAAAGATTTGATTGGTTTTGAATAGACCGATTTTAAAAATTCCTTCACCTATATGAAGCTACATTACTTTATCTGGGTTTAACATAGGCTATATTTTATTATGACTGAAGAAAACATTAAGTGAAAAAGAACAGTATACGTAAATCAAGTCAGAGAAACGCGGGCGAAATGTGCTGCATTACCGACGCCGTGACGTGCAATTACTTTTGACAGACAAAGTCTGTCGAGGCAGCTAGTTTACAATATGCTGAGGGTTTGTCTGCGTAGATACACTTGAGGTTTTAGATATACAGATATTTTTGGTTATTTGTGCGTATTGAAATTATGGAGTAAATAATTCAAGATAATAATGATGTTGTTAATGTTCAGATATTATTGGTAAATTGTAGTGTTAAGAACTTATGGACATTTTAAA
The DNA here is from genome assembly GCA_947369235.1 of Udea olivalis. Lineage (NCBI taxonomy): Eukaryota > Metazoa > Arthropoda > Insecta > Lepidoptera > Crambidae > Udea > Udea olivalis. The sequence continues at coordinate 11,716,601 of OX376364.1, read as the reverse complement.
TAGTTCAGAAGTATTTGATCACCCTGTCTGCTACAATATATCTGATGGTGTCTGTACCAGATGATATTAGGTCAGGGGCGTCTTCTAGCACACCCAGAACCGAGCCAATTTAGAGACGTTTCCTGAATTGACCCTACCGGGAATCGAACCGGGAAGCCTTGTTGCAGCGCACTGCGCCAATCGTGTCGTCACGCGATGACGCGAGTGTTTGTACTTCGCATAAGAGAGTACAATGCTCTTTTTTCGATGCTGCTTAATAAGGTCCACGCACGAACTACCCATATGGCAACGGATTTCATAATCAAGTAAATTTAAATTTATTATCCTTCTTCTTCCTAATAACCGATTGATTTATTTTAAAGTAGCCATTTCGAAGTCATTCATTACGAGTATTAACGTCTAAAGGAAACACGTTTTGCTATCATACAGACAGACTGGCTTTCGTTATCCATTAGGAATATGAAAGTATGTCCATCAACATCACAGAGTTTGCAAGATCTGCTTAGTTAACACTTTGTTAAAGGCTAAAAATAAAAAAAACACTTTATCTAATGTTAAGTTCTAGTTCTGGTTGCTGTAGACGCGTTGCAATAAGCTAGAGATTACAGTTACCAACAATAGTGTGCTATTCCCGGTTAGGTGCGGTTCTTATTAACAAGTAGGTAGATACAACCTTCAGGAATGATTACCCGCTGCCTCTCACTCTTATTGTTTTATGGCTCAACTTAAAAGCGGTGGCGGGTATTATTTATTGACAGGGTAAGAGACTGGAAATCGCTGAGTGTATAAGAAAAATATAAAGTTTTTTGTTTTGTGGTAACGTTGGCAAAAGCGCATGGCGAGTGTCTTAACAAACCTTTAAAAGTTCTGACCAATTTTGGAACTTTAGTTAAATTAAGAAAATAACTATAAACTTACTCAATAAATTACTCATTTCCTCAAAAGGCTGATGGATGATTTGCCTCTTTTCAAAGGTAGGTATTTTATAAAGTAAGGTATTTTATAAAGCTAGAAATAATTTGGGTTGATTAAAAGAGAAACGAAATATCACAAAGAGATTCTTTGAAGGTATCAATCACTTCAAGAATCTGTTATGTTTTTATTAAAGCTCCTACTATGAAGTTATTTCACTTAGTAATCATCTTTATGATATTGAGTTGGAGTAAGTAATTAAATTAACTTCATTATTGTAAATATTCAAAACAAGAATTTGGAGAGAAGGTAGTTTGGTGAATATTAAAATTTTGAATTTTAACCAGTTTTTTCACTTAATTATGGTGGATAGTGGTGAATGAGAATCGGATCTCATTTGTTACAAACATTGAAAACCTGACAGTTTTAGAAATTATTAGTGGATAGCGCAAACTTCCCCTACTCTAGGATCCTTTGTTCTTCAGTTTAGAATTAGAAAAAGAAATTATTTATTTACTTCAGGGCATCGTTATTTACAAATTATTCAAAAACATACAGCAGAAATAAAAAACAAAAAAAAAATGTCCAGAAATATAAAGAACCCCACTCAGCATTGCCCTCAGATTTGTAGGCTCAGGCGCTGATTTTCAGCGGGCTCATCTGAGTGTAAGCGTGGACATTTGGAGGTGGACACATATATGTGTGTGTGTCATATGATAAATGTAATAAGTATCGTACATAAAAAGTATTATTAAAACATAGATACACGTATACTTTCCCTGACCGCTTTCTGCTCATGGCTTTAGCTGATCATCATGGTAACAGTTGGTGCCTGCCGTAACGCAAGGAAGACGGCTTCGTTATGTCTGTGCTAGAGGGCGTTGGGGTCGACACTTCCGATTTATGAACAACTTCCTCTTTCGGGTTAATGACCCTTGCTTTCTTATTACTTTTGCACGAATGAAACAACGGAAATACCAATGTTTTGGAACGATATGTAGTTTCAGCTATGATAAATAAATCATTTAACGCAAATATATTATTAACATATAAATATATTGAGAATTTTCACATTTTATAAGTGCTTCTCAAGTGAATAAATGTTTTTTTACTTTTTAATTACTTTACAGCGTTATTCTAAAACAGGGTTAAAAGATGGTAATTATATTTTACTATTATTTTTAACTATTACTAACGGCTAAACTTTTCATAACACATTTATAATGTAAACTTCATTGAATCACCAATTAAAGAGTAATAATTTCATGGCTGGCAGAGCACAAAAGCATTCAATTTATTTTCATACTATAATCTCATTCACATCTGAAAACTTAACACAATAATACAACACAAAATTAGGCAGAATATTTAATTTGTTGCTCAGTTATTTTTCAATAAAAACATTTATCTACTCTAATATAAAGAGGAAATTCTATTTTGTTGTTTCAATTTGTCAAAAACTACTCTCGGATTTTAGAAATTCTTTTACCTTTTTATAACTACATTATCAGCCAGTAACATAGACTATATTGGTTTTGTACATTTTATTTTGATCTTTAGGCGATATTTTAACGGGAACACAAGTCCACGCGGGCAAAGCCACTGGTGAAAGTTAGTTCACAATAATGCTGAGCTATCTATATGAATAATATGATTACAATATGATGTACGACTTGTGTGCACTGTGTGTGTAGTCATAGTTGCTAGGACTACGACACGAGTCAGCTTCGTCTCGTAGACAACTACGTAGCTATGTAAGTATCGTAGCACTTATGCTACGACAAATAAACATTACTTTTGCTACGCAGAGTCAGAACTACGAAAGCGCTTGACATGATAATCGCAAGCCAAAATTAATATTTTAAAAAGCATAGAGAAATAACAGGCCTTAAAGGCCTGTTATGATATCTTACAAATTATGATACTTATTCTTATCGCGATTTTTTGTTTTTAATAAGAATACAGATCTTCAGTATTTCATTGGTTACGATTTCATTCTTTGCATATATTAGATTTTACCTGCTATTCTTTTTCGATCCTTGCCACTACCTTTTTATTCGTAAGGCAAATATGATAAAAGCCCGCTTTTTGCATAAGCTCCTTAAAAGCGTTTGTTTACATCGATAAATACACGTCATTATTCCAAAACACCCTCTATGGACTATTCCCGGTCCGTATATACATATTTATGTGTTTGTCCGAGTTTTGTTCGATAGGTCCTATGGGAGCAGCGTTTTATCTGATATTTATGCATCGTGAAATCAGCAGAGGAAACTTAGTAAGCGGTGAAGGCCCTTTATTATTATTATTTGCAGACAGAAGTCTTTCATTACCGTACTCAATGTGGCCAGACACCGACATTATGCGATCTTGACATCCACTTAAAAAAACACGCAAGTTGACATTCAGCATTTATAAGTTATTAACGAGCTTCAAGTAGCTGCAGGAATGGGAAAACATGAAAAGAAAATAAGTAGGTAATAAATGAAAAATATGGGCGTTCGTGTTAAATAATAATTGTCTCCCTTTTTTTTTCATAAATTGACAAACCCACATAGGAAAGAGCACCTTCAAGGTGGTTCATGTGGGTCTCCAACAGACCTTCTCTCCAACAGAGACCAAATCGCTGGCAACAGCCAGTGTTTTAATACCGATGGTTGTTAATGGGTAAAAGTGATTTTAACGTGGTTTTGATACACCCAAAACAGAAAAACCTGGGTGTCAGGACTTAAAGTCACATACTGTGCAAAAAAAGCTATTAAAAGTCTAGTATTCATTTTATTCCACCACCGACAATATGGTGCTACATCTACATGCTATGTGACGTGATAAATGATAGTGACGTTAAACCGTGAAGTACCGTAATAAAAGCGAATTTACACAGAGTTCGTGACATTTTTGGAGATATTTGCAATCAAATTCAGGCTGAAATCGCTGGGAATGACTTTTGAAAAAAAATACTGCTTTGAGGATGAATTTATTTTTGACTATACTTTACTTTTCCATATTGCCACAGAAATTTACAACAACATCAAAATGTTGTGTTATTGTATTGTTGTATTATAGCCATAATGTAAAGTAGGCCGACCATGGTGGTGTGATCGCTTCGAGACCATGACAGGTGGTGTGATATCTGGCGCATATTTATTATTCAAACTTCAATTGCTAGCAAGCAAAATAAAGCGTAAGGCAATAGAAAAGCATAATTATTTTTCCTATAGTTTTATTTTTCAGAATAAGAGTTTGTTGGTACCATAACAGCCTAGTAATTTCAAAAGCCAGCTTTTAGGAAACACTTTACAACCCTAACTACCCATGTTGAGGCAGTAACTTTCGCGCCAGAGAATTAAACACTTGTCAATTCTGATATAACAAGTCAAAATCTTTCTCTTAAGGTTCTAAGATAGCTTTCGTAGCCACTAATTTAACGTAACGTAATACCGCTAACATATAGTATTAACAGAGGTAGGCTACTTGTCTTCATTAAGGAATCTGTACCTACATCCTAAAACTCTAAAACTTCCAGGCACTACTTTATAATTAAACTTAAACTTTTCTTCGGATATACTTCACGACCAACGGGAAAGTTATTCGACACGTATCGTAAATCATATGTATGAAAATGATGAGCGGCGCCGATGGCGGATGAAAAATGAACTTTGACAGTCCTCCCTGCTATATGGCACCATAGAATGTGAGATCTTACGCTTGCGATACGAAATGTGGGTTCCTTGTTGTTAAAGTGAATAGTATAGTAACTGAGTAAATCCAGTACAATGAGATACATAATGTTCACAAACGTTAAGGGGTTCAAAACCTTTTATTGAATGAAATCATAGGAGTAAAAAACTAAGTTCCGTATTTTAATCGTACCGACGTTGTCTGTTTTCGATGAATATGATTAGCTGGAAGAGAATAAGCCTTACTTAGGACAAAACAAATATTCATGTCTACTTTCTCACTTTCTCTCTCTCACTCACACACTCACGCGTACACACACACGCACACACTCACGCGCACACACTCACGCGCACACACTCACACACACAGACACACACATTCGTATTTTCATCCTATTTTTTGTCAATCCTTTAATTTATTACATTTAAATTAGTTTGTTATTTTGTTTGCAGCCTAAAGGCTGTTTTTATGTAAACCGTTATATTTAGTTATCTTCTCCCATAGGACGGGCTCTGCCTAGTTTGGGGGCCAGATATGTTCATAGTCTGGTCTGGTTACTGGGTTTATTAATAAATATTTACTTTACATGCATGCTTTCCTGTACCACGACCTAGCATTGACAGCCGTCTTCGACCAACCGACGACATTATTGACTACGAGATAAAACGACAGAAAGTAATCGCTCGTTATCGCAAAGTAACTCAGCAACGGTCTGATTGCTAACATTTTATCACGTTTTGCTCGTCTAACCTTAGAAGATATAGTTCCTTACATTATAATAAACACGGACTTGTGTTAGTTATAAAATCAGCGGCTAAATCAAGTGAAGGATTCTGAGTGTTCCATTCACCAAGACGGCAACAATTAATTTGCTCTTTCTACCCTATTTGGGAGTTAGCGATGAGCGTGTGTTATTAATCGCCCCTCGATTACTGAAGCTCTCACGACCACCAGAGCTTAATCCAGATTAAACTTAATCCTGACAATTCACAGTGACAGTCTTAGACGAATGTGAGCTGAAGGACAGCTATAGTTAATATTTTTAGTATTTTTTTTTATAAAAAGGTACAAGACTTGAAATTCGAACTAAGTATACTATGGGGCTATGCAGAGCTTCGGCTTAGTAAAGAGCCAACTCTTATTGGTAATGTATACCTAATGTATAGGACACGGAGGTGCTACTTATGTCATAGATTAAGATTCTTATTACCTGTGGACCACGAAATAAATTATTTGACTTTGACTTTTACTAATACCCGTATAACAAATTTGAAAGTAACTCTGTCTGTCTGATTTAATTTCCCTGCCTAAACCGCTGAACGAATTTTGATGAATTACAGTTCAGAGACAGATTAGACTTCCTCCTCTTACGAAATAACTTTTTTTGTCCATTATAAAATTTGCGGTCCATTATAAATTAAAACTAACACCCCGTTGATAAAAAACACAGTTAATAATGAATCAAAACAACTCAAATAACTCAATAACGAAATGCTCGCCACGTGACACGTTGGGTTCTAATTTGCTTGCTGAAATTGGGCTTCTGAGTGTTCCGTTTACTAGAACTGTTGGGGATTATAACTAGTCGTGAGCGTATGTTATGTTAATAGGGGAGGAGAACGAGAGCGATATTGGCGATTTATCAATTACGAATAAAAATAAAGATAGAATAAGTTTATTTGGCACTAAATGCAGTAAATTACAACAGGAAAATAAAATAAAAAACATAATTATGCATGATTTCAAATGTACTTAGTTTTAATAAGATAAGATAAGGCAAACTTAATTTTTTAGTACATTTCACAGTGAAGTATAAGATCTTACAAAACTATGTATATAAAATAGATCACCATGAAACCTGACGGGCACAACAATAATGGAAGGGTTTCTCTGTTTAATGTGCTTATAGATAATACTAGCTTCCCTCCTGCGGTTTCGGCCGCGTTATTGTGATATATTATTGCCAAATTACAAAAAAAATATATAAATTGTAGCCTATGTGTTATTCTGATGTATAAACTGTATTACTGTAAAGTTTCATCTAAATCCGTTCAGTAGTTTTTGCGTGAACGAGAAATAAACGTACATACATACATCCTCACAAACTTTCACATTTATAATATTAGGAAGATTCAATATCTTTATATCTATCTGGTCTACGCGGATAAAATTGCTTGCATAATCTAGTTCTTCACATCTTTCGCAGGTTGCCTAAAACTTTGATTATTTCGCCAAATAAAAAGCTCGTAAGTAATTAGGAAAGTTTACAAGTTTCCTGAACTGATCAGATTTAGATTAAATAAGCACAGTAAAGCCTGATAATTAGCTTTGGCCTTGTGCTCCGGGTTTGTGGGTAAGTCAAACTTTGTTTCAGGTTCTTAGGTAACTTGGGAATATTCGAGTAAAGTATTTGAGGCGTTTTTTTCGCATCGCTGGGAGTCTAGAGATTGTCGCTTTTAAAACCAAAAGACTCGCGTTTGCTTTTGAAACTTATAACTGTTATCTAGATAATAATATAAGTTAGTTGGAAGTACTTTAAGCTTTTGCTTAGCGCTTGAAGAGGATATAATGGAAGCTATGATCGTCAAAGTTAATTTTAGATGAAAGTTACTGGCGTATTGGCTTGCCTTTAGCGCCGTAGGTCGTGGGTTCCTCCCCGCCCATGACAAACATTTATCTGACAGTTGTTTTTGTTGTGTGTCTGGGTGTTATTATCTATTATATAAGTATGTTTTCTGACGCCCATATCTCTCTGTTTAGTTTGCGGTCAGATGATCTTGGTGTAAATTTTGCCAGATATTTACTAATCATTTATTGTTAATGTGACAAATAATTGGATTTTCGAGTGATTATGCTTAAAATTATTTGTCAAACTTTTCGAGCATAGCACATCCTTTTCGTATTTTGCTTGTTTTTAATCAAAACTGAAATAGATTTGATTTATTTATCTCTTAGCACAAAATAAATATAAGAATTAGTATTAAGATCGTCAACAAATGTCCAGGTTAAATGAACAATTACCAATCAAATCATACTTACATACCTAATCAAAAATACAATTAAAATAAATTCAGATGTCAACTTAAAATACACAATTTAAATATATATATTGCAACCGTTCAATAGTTAATTATTTTTTGAACACTAACGGTGAATATAATTAATAATACTTAGAATGAGCTTAGTGCAATGATGTCTTCTTAAGCAATGTTTAAAGATCCACTTCCAGTGATTTATAAAAGGTATGGTTATTAAAAGTACTACCAAATACATATCCAATTTAAATAACAATTACACTATTCACTACACGGTCTTATCCACTTAGTTAACTACGGTTAAAATATATGGGATTCTAAACTACTTTATAATTTGCGTATTATCCAAGCAAACTGCTCTATAACCTTAGCCTACAAAATTGAATGGACGATTAGCCAAAATATTCACCCAGTTAGATCCCTTTGTAGTTAATAAAGCCCCTTGTACACTGCACGGTTAATAGGAGCTCTAAATAGGACTGTGGCGTAATGGTGAGACACAACGCTAGATCTCGGTGCTACCAGCATCAAGCCTGAACAAGACCAGCACTAAAACTCTGAAGATACAAATGAAGTATCCTGACCAGCTCGAAAGCACTACGAAAATTGACAAACCCAATTTTAACATTCGTCATTCATTTTCAAACTTTTTTTTATGCTACGTCGGTGACATTGAAACACGCGGACCGCCTGATAGTAAGCGGTTACCGCAGCCTATGGACGCGTGCAACACCAGGGGTATCACTCGCGCGTTGTCCACCCTGCAAAAACCTTTTCAAACCCCTTTTGAAGAGCTCCATACTATAACTAATTGGAAAAAGCTTGGCAGGGAGCTCATTCCACAATTTAAGAGTCCTCGGAGAGAAACATTTCTGAAACCGAACTGCGCGAGATCATTGCGGATCCAAAGTGTAAGGATGTACTCCCTGCCCGTAGCGAGCGGTGTGGTGATAAGAGTAGCCGTGGGCATCATATCGAACAGTTCCTCAGAACAAAACCCGTTGTACAAGCGGTAGAACACGCAAAGGGAAGCGAAGTTCCTCCTCAGACTTAAAGACTCTAGACCGCTTGTCAGCTTGGGATCGTCGACAATTCGGGTCGCACGCCTCTGGACCGAGTCAAAAGGACGTTCAGTGATATCCAGGCGTTCCTGCCCAAAGGTGACAACAGTACCTACCCTACGTGTAGCCTGACTTGCGCTTTATACAGCAGCAGTCTTTGCCTATAAGTGAAGTACTGCTTCGACCTGTTCAGCACACCGAGCTTCTCGGATGCCAACTTCGCCTTCTGTTCCTACTTCTTAATTACGTCTATTACGGTATATTTGTTAAGGCTATATTTAATAATGTTAAACCTCATCTTGAATATCACGAAAACCTTTAGACACAGTCTGAAAAGAGTGGTCAAGACCACTGATGCAATAACTACACATGATAACTGAACTATAAGGTCTTTGACCATAATCATTCTATTTTATTTAAGACTAGCTGTCCGTCAGCGGCTTCGCCCGCGTAGATTATTGTAAGCAATTTTAGCCAGTTTAAATAAATAAAACAGCTATTTTCAAAATCGGTCCTATATTTTCGGAGCCTATTCAATACTAACAAACAAACAATCAAATCTCTCCTTTTTATAATATCAGTAGAGATTTAGATAAGAATAAAAAAAACACGGAATATTTTTAATACTTATTTTAATACCAGATCATTATTTGACAACACGAATGGCGTAGTGCGATGTAGCACGGTTTCTCGCCTTTAGTTCCGTAGTGTCCCGGGTTCGATCAACTGACCGGTTCAGGTCAACTCAGGAAATGATCTTTTCTAAATTGGCCTGGGTCTGGGTGTGCTGGGAGACGCCTCTAGCTTAATTCCTTGTCTGGTACCTCGTAACACAGAGATATTTATCCCTACTTCGAGACCATGACAAGAGGTGTGTTGTCTGGCGCATATATATTTATTACAATTTTTTTATTTCATTTTTAGTAAGTTGTATTTTAATTAAGTGTTAATTGATAATTTTAATATGAAAATGTGTAAATTATACTGAATCTTGCACGACTTTTTATATTGTACGCCCGTAATGGGCAAACTGTTGGAACATTCAACTTTGTATAACACAGTTTGAGAACAATAAATTATTCTTATTCTTATCTTAAACTTAAAAATAAACAAGCACTGTCTGAGTAAGGACACTAAACGCAGAGTAGTATAAAAGCGGCTTTACAAACCCCACCCCGAAGGGTCAGCGCCCCTGGCCTAAGTTTCAGATCGACCTAGGCTATCAATATTCTGTAACAACCATTAGTCAGAACAGTAGTTTTTGAGGTTTATAGGTTATTTTTATTTATTGTTCACGTTTGAGGTAAAAGGGATTTTGTGCAAAGAGAAAGGTTTTCAAAGACAATAGTCATAAAAAAATATTGAATGTACATTTACAACGTGATATTTAATTCTATATCTATTCACTCCTGCTACCCTCTTTTAACCCCATTTTACATGATTATTTATTAATTTATATCTTTGATGCAAAAAATAGTACAAAAGGTGGACTTAATGCTAATACAACTTCTACCAGTCAACCGATGGCTGGGACAGAAAAGCTGTTTGCGGTTCTAATATCTAGATTTGAGAAAGAAAAGAAAAGAAACAAAATTATTTGTGTTTTGATGTGTTCTGTGGTGAAAAATGTTTACCTACCCACCTGTCTAATCAGAATTTTCGTTACATACAGTACTAAAAGTCAGCTCCAAACCTGCTTGACAGCACAAAAGGCGATATATTTTTAGCCACGACCAAAACTGTTTGTAGCTTGAAAACGAAAATATTAAACGCTCCGATAAATATCATTAGAGACCCCCAACACACGTCCTCACAAATTCCTTTGCGTACATACGCCGAAAAAAAATAAGGGGAACTTTTTCATATCTATGCGTCGCGCAATGATATTTCATCTTGCAAAGCCGGGTTGCCTGAATGAGCGCTTTGTGAGTGCGTATAAAGAAACGGCGCAAATGAAAAAAGTCAAATGACAAGCAAAGTCGCGTTTCGTTACGTCACTCTCATGTCACTAATTAGTTATGTGCAATGCAATGCTTTTTAGATTAGAACTTCCTGATAAAATAATGCGTATCTACTAAAAAAGAGGCTAAAATTTTCATAAACAAAAAACTGCCCGACTGTCGCTAGTAAACTTATGAATCGATATATGGTTTTTCACAGAAACTCTTTCTTTATAATTGCAAACTATGAGGTTTAATAATAAAATATCAGGGTATTAATCTCATAATTAAGCTTCCTACGCGCCAAACTTTGTTGAGACTGTATGACAGAATACGGTTATTAAAACTTTGGTGAAAGGATAAACAAAAACTAATGCAGGTGAAAGTATCATTTGTACCCAATTACGAGACTGTACTTGTATTATTAAAAGAAAACTAAACCATGCGCATAGAAATGTTATTGGTGCTCTGCTAAGGGCTCTACCATTATGGTAATATTACGTCTACCACGAGTTGCCACTTTAAATTTAAGTTATCATCATCATCATCATCATCCGTACGGTCTATGCCGGTAGTGAACCCACACTGGTGTGTGAGGTCCCAGGGTCCACCTTGGGGTGTAAGGGGGTCATCCAACATCTTCGGGCCCCAAGCCAACCTCGCCTGCAAGCTAGTGCACCCTGCTGATCAACGAAAGTGGCTCTGGCGACGGCTCCCCTTTATGGATTGGGAAGTCAGATGGCAGTCGCTCCCGTAAAGCCAACTCAAGCCAACAAAATGGACAGTCAGCAAAAAGTTTAAATATAAATCATCGCTCGCGTAAAAATTTGTGTTGGGATTTGATACTGTCATGACATGTCAGGTCAAATCCCAATACAAATTTTCACGCGAACGATTACGTGAATTTAAAGTGGCAACTCGTGGTAGACCTATTGATGTCAAAATGAAGAACAACCACATCAACTGTATGACGTCAATTAAAATCGATTGTCTCATCTCATCATAGCGCTTTGTAACGTCACTGTAAGCGTCAAAAAAGTGGCACGCGTCTTGATCCAGACGGAGGTACTTTCTTCATTGATCTCAATTCATGCAAAACGTGACATACTATCACGAGTATATCCCAAACCTACCCCGTTTGGGATACGAAGGACAAAGGCAAGTGACCGTTGCCGCCATAGGGAACGGAAAACTCAGAAGCCCACTTTTCACCAATGGTTTTAGAACCCAACTTCTTAGTTGATTTGGTGTTTTATTGATGTTTTCCAGCACCGTAGAGTTAGTCGGTAGATGACCACAAAGATGGTGCCGGTCATATTTGAACTCGGGACAACACGATCCACGACCGAGTTGGGGTGCTCAACCCCAAGGCCAAGACGCTCTCATGCATGGTCGTAGTATTTCTACAATCGTGTGTTTGTTGCGAACACTACAAATATAACCGAAGAGGTTTCCTTCTATTGAGTGGCGTCGTTCGCTGTGGCACGGTTTCTCTCCTTGACTTGCGTGGTGTCCCGGGTTCGATACCCGGTTGAGTCAATTCAGAAAACAATCTTTTCTAAATTGGCTCGGGTCTGGGAGTGCTGGGAGACGCCCCTGGCTTTTATTCCTTGTCTGGTATCCCGTAACACAGGATTATCCCTTCGAGACCATGAACAAGTGGTGTGTTGTCTGGCGCATTTAAATATTTATTTTTTATTCATTTAATTGGGACATCCCTAACTCGTCCAACAACACTCGTGCGAAAAACATGTAGATTTTCAACAGTGTTCCGGAGTTTGGGCTGGTCTCGGATTTAATATGTAAAACAGCGGCGGGAACTAGTGTCCTCGGAATTAATTTAATTACTCACGTCCAGATAGTTTACGATGTACTTTAACGAGTATACAAACTATAGAACAGCTAATTAGGTGAATTAGTTTTTAAGACCATGTCCACGTGTTGGCTCAAGTAGCTGTTACTTTATGTTTGTATCTGTATATGTCAATATGTACTTATATCCTAGTATGATAACGAAGATAGATTTGTATGTTAGTAACGAATGAACTCTATAACTACTGGACTGATACTGAAAATTCTTTCATCAATATAAGCTACATTATTTTGATTTTAGCATTTAAAAATGGTTGTTTTCATATTTAAAAGCCAAACTAGGTTAAATTGACTACTCTATACCTACCCAATATTTTAGCGTTTTTTAGTAGGTATTATCTTCTTTGTTTGATTTTATTACCAACAAGCGGCCTTGACAAACTTCGTCCTGTCAAAAGTTATTGGCAAATGCTCGACAGCTGTAAATATTTAGTATGGAAAAATGTTTTTGCTCTAATATATTTTTCGTCAATTTCCCTATGTTTTTAATACATAGATATTATCCAATTCCTGATGTAGACAAATCCAAAAACACAAATTCATAAATATCGGTCCACCTGTTCTTGGGTTATAAGTGGTGTAACTATCTAACACGAAGATAGAAACTAGGAAAATTCGACCTGATCCTAGGGACTCAAGCGGGATTCGAACCCGCGACCTTCCACAATCCGGGTGACTGAGCAGCCACCCGGATCAGGTCGAATTTTCTTAGTTTCTATATTTGTGTTGAAAATAGTGCATTGTTAAATGCTAAAAATAAAAAACTCACTTAAACTCAAACTCAAATAAATTTATTCAAATAGACTTTCACAGTAAGTACTTTCAAATCGTCAAATTTAAAGCAAGATATAGATACTAAATAATAGACATAATTACTATAATAATATAGATATATAAATACACAGTATACAGACATAATGCGACTCTACCACCGCGTTGGAGTTGTTTCTTGCTGAGAAAACCCGGCGAGAAACTCAGCAGTTACTCTTTTATAACTAACACGACTTTCTTATATATATGTATAGATTTGAAAGCAGTTGTTTTCTCCGTAGTTTTTCTCACCATAATGCTTAATTTACTCAGTTTTCAAAAGTTGTAGAGTTCATAGTATTTCACCATAGAGCTTATCTAAGCTGAAATGACGCGCCCCTCCACTGCATTCACGCACGAATATAAATTTGAAATTTGAACGCAATACATATAAACTGGGTGTGCTGGGAGACACCCCTAGCTTTATTCCTTGTCTGGTACCTCGTAACACAGGGATATTTATCCCTACTTCGAGACCATGACCAGAGGTGTGTTGTCTGGCGCATTTTAAAAAAAAAACATGCCACTGTAATTAGTCGTTAAGTAGCCGGTTGGACTCGAACCTAGGAACACGTGTAGTTTGTTCGCCAAAGTACGAGTACACTCGGCACACTTGATTTAGGCCCGTATTCTAGAATCGTACTCAAGCACTGATCTGTACTTGAGTAGAGATTTCTAAACGTCAGTTCATACAAAAACGTCATTCAGATTTATACTCAAGTATAGATTTTGTTTTAGAATACGGGCCTTAGATATCAACAAAAAAAGTGTGGCGCGTCATTAATTTCAAATTAGACAAGCTCTACCTACAATTTATTTGTAGACAATAGAGGATTTGTGGAAATCTTTTCTATACCGCTGTGCCCTGTAATTCGGATTTCCCTTGATTTGTTTTCCGCATCGTATATCTACGCTACGCCTTTCTTGATTAATACAAATAATTTTGCCAATCATTGAGTACCAATCATCGGTTCCCCAAACACGTATAACCAGAAATAGAACACGTATCGTTAATATTTGTATGAGAAGATTATGGGGTATTCCTCGGAGCGCACAAGACGAGGCGCACATAAACTATTCATTTCGACGAAGCGCACTATTTATGTGCACTTCGTCGAAAGACGAATAATATTACAATTTCATTCGTCGAAGTACACCAGAGGCTAAACCAATAGGAGTGCAAGCGGGATTTGGAGTAAATGATATCAAAAGAAGTTATTCAAGCTGTTATAATAATGTATTTTCATTACTCATACTCTGAAAGTAGGTCTGAAGTTGCCTGAGGAGCGGGATGAAAGTAATACTTTTCATCCCTAGGGAGAATCACTTTCAACTGACAGCTGTCAAATTATTTTAAAAAAAACTAGTTCTTTTTCACATATCTATTGAACCATGTTCCAACTTTCTATACAGCCACGATGTAAAATTGAAATAACTTAAAGTTAAGTATTGATTAAAGAATATATATTTTTTAAATAACTTTATTATAATTTAGTTTCAACAATTTCTTTAAAATAACTTAGATTTGGGCAAAATATTCACCATTTTTCCAATGACAATAAAAAATAATGGCTGAATAGCTGGCCGGCCACAGAAAAAAAAACAAACAAAATAGGCGGGAAAGCGGCAATTCGATCTTCATTTATTTTTTCGATTTGAAGACTTTTGTTTATACGAATAGCAGAGATTTGTACCTATAAAATGAGTTCATCTGATTCTGATATTAATTTAACGCCTGATTTTATAAGAGAAGAGGCTAAAGCGGTAGTGGAAAATAAAATTTACTCATTTTTTCTTTAGCTAATTCATGTTTTTATTTTTACTTTCCTTGTATTTGTATTTCTAATGAAAAGCACAGTGTTTACCTCGGGTTAAAGACTTATTTAGTCCCTCGAACTATTGGCGCCCTCAGTTCGTTCCGGGCGCCAAACCCCGTCTCGGGACTAAATAAGTTACTTTTTTTTATTTGTTTACTTTCATCCCTAGGGTAACAATGTACTATTACCTTCATACCAGGAAAACAGAAATGTACTGGCATTGAGGGCAACCTACTTATTTATTTAATAGGTACACCGACAGATAACCATCGATTCATGGCGATAAATAATATTATAAATATTTTTGGCTAGACAGTACGCGTGTCAACAAACAGTGTACACAGCATGGATATTTCTCATTTCCTAGAGGACGGTTTTAAAATACAATTACTTATAACATTAAAAAAACAGAAGTAAAAGATAATAAGTGGACGAGCTATGAGTTGAGTGGAGAGGATTCCTGGCTATTGAGAAAGTAATTCTTTTAAGGGTACACCCCGAAATTCACTAAAAAGCATGAAAATCTAAAACCATTAATCACACATAAAAAATAAAAAAAATACTAACTAAATGTAAATATTTTCAGAATTCCTTATTCGGGGTTAAATTTGAGGCTACTTATTACCTATAATTTTAGGCATATTTTACAAAAAAATATTTAACTGTATCATAAATGGAGGAGCCCATCCAAACACCCAAACTTGGTATGTTTTGTAACTGATTTTATTTAATTTAAAAGTGACTGTAATACAATGATGTGCTATATTTTTAGATTCAACTGAGTAAGCCCTTTCATTAAATACCACTGCTTTATGGGCACCAAAGCCATCTCACAACGACTTCAAGTCTTCATCAACCGCTGCCTTCGCCGAATTCACGGTGTGTTACCTACTGGCCCGAGAAAATCTCAAACGAACAGCTGTTGGAACGTTGCCGCAAGTGTAACTGGATTGGCCACACCCTCCGAAGGGATCCCGATCACATCCTCAAGCAGGCTCTGGATTGGAATCCCCAAGGAAAACGCAAACGTAGCCGCCCCAAACAAACCTGGCGGTGTACAGTGGCATCGGCAAGACTTGGAGTGAAGTTGAACGCGAAGCTCAAGACCGAACGAGCTGGCGATATACTGTGGATGCCCTCTGCCATCTCGGGGAGATAGGACTTTAGGTATCTAAGTCAAGACGATAGGTTTCAGAACAAAATTATTTTCTCACATACTAAAAAAGATGACGTCATAACTCCTCTTTTTTTGTGCTGCGGGTCAAATGGATTCGTATGGCCTACAGATCAATCGTTCCAATTGTCATCCTTTTAACGCCATTTGCAGCTTTTTTGGCGTACATACCTAGCACTAAGAATACCATAAATAGGTTTTATAACGTGATCCCACCAGCATATCGCTGCACTTCAGTATCTGTAAGCGCCGACCTTTAGCATCGGCTCTCGCAAATTTATTCATTGGATCGGTGGCCTGCAGTCGATGCAGCTTTGTGGACGTATCTCTCGAAGCTTCCATGTTGTTTATTTGTGTTATGTAATAACGGAATTTTCCTGTCAGTACCGCGACGGAAATGAGGTGTTAGTACCGTTACAATCTGTATGTATGAGATTCAGGCACTGTTGTCTTGCAGTGTAAAGTTTATATAAGAATATACCGGGATTACGCGGGTGATTTTAAAAAGATGTGACTATTCGACTGATTTGTACGGTAAACTTGAAATCAAAGTTTATTAATTAAATTTCCTTTTTACTGAGATAGTCACCTTAAGCAGGCCTCTCACTGCATGTACTTGCGCGCGATAATTACCTTCCAGCCGCCGGGTATTCCATGACTCATTTGGCAGTTGGTTGTCAACAGCCGCGTAGAGCATTTGTACGCGAATTATTACGGTTGAACTGACGCGATGCCGCGATGGACGTACTGTAAGTACTGACTACTGACATCTTTATCAAAAGAGGTGGCCCTGGCAATATATACTATGTCTGTCACATGACAGCACGCATTTGGGATTATGAAATTGTCATTTTTCTATGGATGTGATTTATCTGTGACGTAGTAACTATTAAGTAATCTGTGCCTTAGGTCTATATCACCTACTGAGTATGCCATATAATTTATGTAAGTCTTTTGATAATCACCAGGTATATTTTTTTTTTCACTTATTAATAGAATAATTTATTACCAATAACTAAAACAAACATTCACCCTCAGAAAAACAAAAATTAAAAAACGCTCAAAAGGGGCTAATTGGTTTTATTTCAAAAAGTTGACCAGCAGAGAATATCTCGGGCATTACTATTTTAGTTTCTAATGTGTCCATACATCCAGCTCCCTAACAGAAGTATTATAATGCTGTTTCTCTTATTTCTGCAATTACAGATAGTGCAACGCTAGCGGTAAGCCTCATCGGTTCCGCCGCGTGCGGTCGCATTCTGTTCTCTTTCTCGCTCTAGTAATTGACAGTTCGGAGTGATAGAAAAGGATAGAAGCATAGGAAAATGCGATGCGGTGGGGCCGAATGTGGCACAACCATAAAAGGATAAGAACGTATTTGACTAACCAAGGAGATGTCAACATAACATACTATCATGACTATTCCCCAAACTGGCTTGTCAAAGGCAAGTGGCTGTTGCCGTCAAAGTGAACGGAACACTCAGAAGCCCAGTTTTCAACAATGTTATTAGAGCCCAACGTGGTACGTGGTCAGCCTTCCACCGTTATCCGGGTTGATTTGGTTTTTATCGATGTTAACACAAAGTTTTCGTTTTGGCCAGATTTGAATTTTGTACAAAAACGGAAATGACGTGTTATTATCAGCCACTAACTCACTCACCACGAACAACTCAGCTTCTAAAAGATTGTCACTAGCGCTCCTAAAATAGGTTGTCAACTGGTCTGTTTCAAGTCCCTGTTTATCAATAATAAGCGACAAGTCCGCTCAGTTTTTCTAATTTAAGAAGCATCCACAAGTATCGTCTTTGATCGCCGCTCAAATACCAATAAGCTATAATTAAAACGCCCTGGACCGCAACCCCTCAACCCTCATCAACTCGCTTATTAAATATCTAAGCATTTATTTGGCTAAGTTCCCGGAACACCACAAAAAAGCTTCAGAAGAAATCTTCAAAGAACGGTTGAAGAAATCAAACCACGGGTCCCAGGAATTTCGAAATGTAAGGCTTAAATATGATATAGTGGGTAGCACTTATCGAATACCAGACAAGGTTTTACTTATGACTTTGGGCTCTTCAAATAAGGATTTGTTACGGAAATAGTAAAATACCTAATCAATTATTTATTGCCAAGCCATAATTTAGAATTTAGATGAAGGTGTAACATATTTAGAAACCAGGTGCCTTGTTACAATCACTTACACCTCGGGAGGAGCAAGCTCAACTCCAGTGCACGATAACACAGACCACTGTGTCCGAAGACACGCGTTACCGTCTTCCTGGGGATCGCAAACCGAAACACACGCAGGCCCCTCCGCGTGCGCTTCGCGACCCCAAGGGCCCTTTTAGGTATATCCAGTCACGTTATGGCGAAATCCTCATTGCAGGCCAGCAATACAGGAGCCGGAGCGCCTAGATTCATCGCACAATATTTAGGAGTAGATGTAGTTATGGAATAGTGAATAAAAGATCAGCCAATCCAGTGACTTGTTTATTGTACAGGGTAAAAGTATAGATAGGAAAGAAAAACTGTAACAAAATAACAATAAATTAATACAGGTAGGTATAAGATTATCTAATAGTAATAGGTAAGTAAATAGGTATGATATTGCCAGGCTAAGTGTTCTCTATCGCTTCTACAATGGGGAATGCTCTGACGAGTTATTCCAGCTTATCCCACCCTCACCTTTCCACTCCCGTACCACGCGTGCTGGACTACGGCGTCACCCACACACAATTCAACATTTGTTGGCCCGAACTAAAAGGTTCGGTGACTCGTTTCTTTGTCGTACCATCCAGACGTGGAACGCTCTTCCAGCAAATGTGTTTCCTTCCTCTTATAGTCCCGGGTTCTTCAAGCGGGGCGTGAAAAGGCATTTCTGCAGGCCTTCAAGGTGAGGATGGCCAGCCCAGTGATTCGTTTGAATGACTGGGCTTGTCAACCTCATATCTGGACCTCACGACCGCTTTCCATCAGGTGGAGTGAGGTCATCTTGACAGGCAATATAAAAAAAAAAAATGCGTACCCCGAAACACGGGTTCCTGTTACATTATGTATAACTATTTACAATTGGTTATTTAATAATCACTATCACGTAATTTAAACTTATACTGGTAATCTGGTAAAATGCTCGTAAGCTCTGTTCAGTACGATTGGTTTTGGTAGGAATGCCTAAAAATAATGAACAGGGCACGTGGAACGATAAATTAAATTTAGAAAGGACAGGTACAGAATACTATTGTTGGCCAGTAAGTTAAAAACTATGAAGTTTCCAGCCATCGTGGAGGTTCTAACGTCCATGAGGCTAGAACGATACGACATCGTTACAAAGTTAATTCCCTAGTTTGAGCATAGTAGCAATTTAGTCGGCCGACTCGATAGCTTGACTGCTAGGAAACCCTACTTAGCGGGCATGGGATCGTAGGTTCGATTTCTACTATTTTGTTGAGACATCTGTGTTTAAATTCGCGTTTTTGCTAAAAGTGGCCACTTTGCACAGAAAAAGCGATCTAAAACTTAAAAATCCAATTGCTTTCTGTGTTTTATTTTTTATGTACATGGTGATGTTTGTACGATTGAAAGCAATAAACGCATTTTTACTCATTTATTTATTTAAAAAGAGAATGAAAAGGCGAGGATTTAAAAGAAGTATTTTTGAGATATTCAGCGTTCAGTTTTAAAAAACAATGTCTAAATTATAAATATATATATAAATCAATTGGTGGCGCTAGTTGGCGGCTACAATCACCGTAAGAAAAATCTCAAGATATCTGTATTTAACTTAGGGCTTAGGGTGATTTCTGTACATCAAATATTGAATATAGTCACTACGTCAGACGTTCGTGTATTTTTTGCAAATCCATAAATTAAATAAATAAAATAAATTTTTAAAAGTAATATCAATAAAATTTGTACTGAGAAATGAACCTGTATCAGTCCCTGTCACCCATATTAACTCCGCATAGTTTGAAGTGATTTACACTAAAATGTCCCAGATATTATTTCTCTGAAAAAATACCTTCAAACTTCAATATCTCTCGCCATGCCTGAAGGCATTTAATTGCCTATCTATTGATATTGGATCGTTCAAAGGGCTATTTATGGCTGATATAAAATTGCGAGCGACTGAGCCGCAACTAACCCTTTGTAGCCCAGTGGGCACTAGCGTCTACCTGATTTATGTACTCTTTGAATAGTTTTATCGACCAGTGGACAAGATGGAAAGTTTGGTTGAGGTGATTCATTAGGACCTACTCGATGAATTCTCTAGTTACAATTTTTCGGTAGTTTTCTTTTTACACCACTTTACTCAAAGGTCAATTCACTATTTTAGAGCAAATCTAAAAAGACGACACGATTGGCGTAGTGCGCTTTAGCATGGTGTCTCGCCTCGATTTCCGTAGTGTCGAATTGTTTCAGGTCTGGGTGTGCTAGGAGACACCCCTGGCCTATTTCCTTGTGTGGAACTTCGTAACACAGGGATATTAATTCCTACTTCGAGACCGTTACAAGAGGTTTCTTTAAAAAAAACTGTACGCCCTTAAAAAAGAAAAAAAGAAAATAAATTTGGACATCTTTACAGATATCGAACTGAAATGAGTTTTTCCCTGGTCGAAAGGTCTCATAAAATAGAACTACACTAAACATCACAGCTCATTTATTTATTTTATTTAATTACGTAATTTAATCAATTTTCTAAATTATTATTTAGTCGGTTGACTAAATACATGCAGTCAAATCAGCCTAGGTATTCAAATACTGAAGCTATGACCTTTTTGATAAGAATATAAAACGTCTTTCAATTGTCAAACAGCGGTTATGAACAGAAAGCTCAAATATCCCTTTCTATTTCTTTTTCATCGACCGAAAATATCTCGATTATTTTATACAATGGGTAGTCAGATTCTCCTGACCCTTTAAACCTGTATAAATCAGAATCTTAGATGCCTTTGTTAAGGCTGGGAGGGGTAGGGGCAATTATGAATTTAATAAAGCACTTAAAACTAAGTACCCATTATTGCCTACGCTTGTCAGGTAAATGTGTCAAGTGTTAAAAGCTACAGAGACCGTAGAATAAATTAGCTTAACTATGGCAACACATTTTCAGACAAAATTTCTCGTCAGTTTCAATTTTCTATGCTTACAGAGTTTTCTATTCTTATTTCCAGATTTTGTACAGAAATTATTGATTTCAAATTAAAATATTGTCTCTTTTTCTTGTTGATGGCATTTTTGTCAGTTGTTTAATATACGTCTCGACTCTATAAGGTCATGT
This sequence comes from Udea olivalis, assembly GCA_947369235.1. NCBI lineage: Eukaryota > Metazoa > Arthropoda > Insecta > Lepidoptera > Crambidae > Udea > Udea olivalis. The sequence goes on along the minus strand of OX376364.1, from coordinate 11,695,024 downwards.
TAAAACAGTTTATGTGATGATTTATGTGTGGAACATGCACACTCATAAATGACGTATATTGACATATTATGAGCCGACATTAAAATATTGGCCCTCATATTTTGGTGCGAGATGGTTCATTAAAATATAAGTAAATCACATACTACGATATTGTTTTCGGTAAGTATATTACTGTACAATAAGTATGCCTGTATACATGAAAACGCGGTGTCGTCTGTCGCTTCTCACGACGAAGACAACAGTCGACTTCCCTTTTACTCCCCCCATTAGGCATATAGTGGTCGAATGTTTATGTTGTTATTATTTTTTAATGGCATGTCCACCCTCTTTGTTATGCAATAATTTTCAAATATCAAGTGGAAGTTTCGTAGAAATCAAACTTATTGTATACGGGACCTGTACGTCTACCGCGAGTTGGCACTTTACATTTATATTATCGTTTGCGAAAAAAAATGTATTGGGATTTGACATTGTCATGTCATGTCATGTCAAATCCCAATATACATTTTAACGCGAACGATAATGTTAATTTAAAGTGAAAACTTGTGGCTAGACGTATTGGTCCGTAGTGAGTTTTCCAGAATAAACCTACAATGAACTTCTACCATTGAAGGAATTCTGAAAAATCCACTTTGAATCTCGCACAGTGAGTGAATCTGCAGTGAGATTCAAATTGCGTAGTCTGTAAAACGAAACTTCGATGGTTAGGCGCTTTAGTGACGAACGTCGAACGTGGGTTAAACTCCGTTTGATAAGATTTTAAAAATAAGTGTAAATTTTGGTGTGTGAGTGTGTGTGCGTGTGTGTGTGTGTGTGTCTAAAGAAGTGTGTTCGTTCACCTGAGTGAGCTTGAGTTCAAAGTCAAAGTCAATTTTTTTTATAGACGTGTTATATGTGTGATAAAAGTATACATCCCGAAGTCTGTGAGGTGTAGTAACCTGCCAACTCTAATCTCTTTTTTTTTTAATAATGCCCGTCAAGATGACCTCACTCCACCTGATGGAAAGCGGTCGTGAGGTCCACATATGAGGTTGACAAGCCCAGCCATTCAAACGAATCACTGGGCTGGCCATCCTCACCTTGAAGGCCTGCAGAAATGCTTTTTCACGCCCCGCTTGAAGAACGAGGAAGGAAACACATGTGCTGGAAGAGCGTTCCACGTCTGGATGGTACGACAAAGAAACGAGTCACCGAACATTTTAGTTCGGGCCAACAAATGTTGAATTGTGTGTGGGTGACGCCGTAGTCCAGCACGCGTGGTACGGGAGTGGAAAGGTGAGGGTGGATTATTTCTACTAACTAATGAGGGACAGCTTCCTTCTTAGCGATTCCTTACTTCTACAAATGAGTACATAAGAGTAAACTGACTTGTTGTCGCAATGCTAGCGATCCTGACTTAGCGTCGGAGGTCGTGAGTTCGATCCCTACCCAGGACAAACATTTTTGATTGATCTATGTCTGGGTGTTGTTATCTAATATATTTAGGTATGTATTAAGAATAGTATGTTCATCAGTCCCTGGCCCCTATGGTGCAAGCTGTGCCTAGTTAGGACTGAAATGATCTTGATGTGAGGTGATCTAGATATTTATTTTATTCAAATTTATCAGAATCATCGTCAGTAATTTTTTCTGCTAGTTAAGAAAATGATTTCAGCGAAATGACCACCACTATGACATCATGTTTTCCTTAATGTAATACCTACATGTGCCACTTTTCAGTGTGCAATAAACGATGTTATCTCTGTCGGTAAATTAGCGGTAATCAATTATACTTTTTATTATATTTTTTTCCTTTTTTGGATTAAAAACCAAAATTAATAACGAATTCCAATAACAACGTTATTAAAGCTTCACATCGCGCAAATAACATCACTCGTATTAATTAAGGGATGAAGCCCGCGGGAAAAATGCGACCCCCTAAAATGCTGAGGCGGCACGAGCGCTAAAACTTTCCAAAATCAATAAACTGTATAAACATTCCTAGCAGGCATTAATGTTTCTTTCGCCGTCACTACACGCTCACAGCTACACACATACACAGTATAAGCGTGTCTTATCGTGTTCACGTCGAATAATACTAATTTCTAAATAATTACAACACTTACAGCCAGGCAGAGCGTTGAAAAATCCGGGTTTTGTCCTTCACAGTGAACACACGCACATAAAATGTAAAGAAAACTCGACACAGTCACACTAGAACTTAACCTGTCAGTTGTCACATAGGTTTTAGGTGTTTTTTAGCTCGGAAGGGTTAGGAAGGTGAAACATACGCGGCGCGACGACGTCAATACGCAGACTGAGAAGCCATGGCAGTCTCGCTCGGCATCCACGCATGCGCGGTTCGCCCCACCTTAAGGTCATTCCCCATTGTTTCCCCTGACGAGGGTTGAAAACTGATGCCAGCTCAAATTGGAAGCGAAGAAACCTTTTTAAGTTTCCAAATCCCATTCCAAAATGGCTGGTTTGCACAGACATTTGACGTAATCTTCCTTTGATGACGCTCGAATGCATCGGATGTGACGTAATGCAATTTTTTTTGAGCTTTTCCGCTTCTTACGCACCGTCTTCGTACTTTCGCCTGTCATTCGATTATGAAAATGGACATCGTTCTTTGTAATTTTTAAAAGCTTGTCGTATAAGATTTGAATATTTTCTTACAAGGCTAGCTATTTCCCGTAATTTCGTCAACCGAAAGGTTGGTTCTAATAGGGAGTAATTGCTCCTTCATTCATTTGTTTATTATGTTTGCATTACACAAGATTCAACTTAGCAGCTTAAATAGCTAACAACAACAATTGGTAAAAACTAGTATAAACACATCTTTCATTTATTTCTTAAGTGGTTTTGATTGTATACTAACTTTGAGCCGTTATTTCTACCCATTTCGTGGCAAATGGTAGCCTGTGGCCTATCTCCAGGTCCAATCTGTATTAATAAATTTATTAATATTGTTTTAGTGGCTTTGACGAGAAACCATAACAAACAGATAGTTAGGATAATTTATAAGATTAAAGTTTTGCTTCGTTTGGATATCCTGTTTTCTTTCCAATACTTCGTTGTCCTCTCAACCCCCTTAGAAAGTCCTGCCGGAGACTTAAAGATTCTGAAGAATTTCAAAAATACTTTGCGTCTCGCAAAGAAAGGTAAAATGTTTCCAACAAAAGTTGATTGACCAATATGACAACAAGAGAAGGTTGTCTGTGCGTATTGATTTTTAAACAAACAGTAATTATGTATGGAGTTGCTGGCAAGAAAAGGTTGTTTTATGATACCACACATAAATAAACAAACCATGCTCGGTGTTTCCCTAACGAATTAAATCTGCATCGAAGTTATTTGACTGAGAATCAAGGTGATCAACATAGTATTCAGAGTAGGTAACTGAAGTGACAGTCGGCTGACCACATTAAAATGGTAAACCTGATTACTGATAGGATAAGAAAGTCCTGCAGTTTAGACCACATAGCATCACGGCTATATCCAAAACGGGGTAGGCAAGTGACTGTTGAAGTCTTTGTGAACAGAAACTTAGAAGCCCACTTTTCACTAATGGTATTAGAACCCAACGTGGTAGGTGGTGAGCTTTCCCTCGTTATCTGGGTTGATTTGGCTTTAAATGGATGTTTTGCATCTCCGAAGAGTTGGGCTAAAGGCAGTGGCCTATGCCACTGCATACGTGACAGGTTTTTATATGGACGGGACGGAAAGTTTTGGGAATATCGTTTCATACAAAATGTACATGAAGGACAATTATGTCGCGGTGTCACTTTGTAGGTAACGAACTTACCGTCCGTTTAGAAACCCGTCACGTATAAAGTGGCCTCAAGAACTGATGTAGCGGTTTTCTCCCGTGCTTTTAAAGAATGCAGAAATATATGAAAAAGCAGATTTCACGGCGCGTTTAATTCCCGCATTCGCAACCGCGGCGTTTTGTGCCCGCGCGCTCTATGGTCGATCGGCGGGTGTCCAGCCGCCCCGTCTTGCGATAGTCACCCGCCAATTTTGCAGGAAAAAATCGTAACCGTGGCGGCCTGCACAAACCTCCAGTCACGTGAGCTTGGGTAAAAAACAGGCGTACCGCCACCGCCGCGGAGCGGTTAAAAACCCCTGCGTGGGTTCATATAGTCTTAGTCCGAAATTTAACAATGAACACAAAGATTTGAAGGCCAAATTTGAACTCGGGATCACACGATCCACGAACCGAGTTAAAATGGTGACGCTTTTCGGCCCGGAGCGTTGACTTATAGGAATGGGAGGTTCCTGGCAGAACATGGATATGGAAATTTGAGAAAAGGACGAGATAGCTAATGTGCGTGAGTGAGTGCTTGGTGATGCCCAGATCCTTCAGGTTTTTTAATTATTATTATATCATGATTAACACTGAGACTAAAGGTTAGCTCAAAACTTATCAAAGGCCTTTACAGCAATATTAAACCAATAATACTCCCAACTAAGGTAACGCAGGTGCTGTGAAGTTGTCTTAGCTTTTCAGCAAGAAAAACCGCTAGCTTGGGAGTTATTTTGAGTTCAATAAAACTCACTTAAGTATCAGATTAATCTATTATTACTGGTTGATTGTGTAACTAGATCCTCAGATAAAGTTTTAATTTCAAGTATAAGCTACGAACGTCTACTTATTAATTACACTTCCACAAACACACGTGGAAACTCAGTCGAGCGAGACAGCTCCCAAGTTTGCCGCAGCAATCAGACTACGATGTTGGCGAAGTGCAAAATCAACTTCATTTGGTCTCTAATAAACTATAGTTTCGATAAACAGTTTACTTGCGAAGCTACCAGGGGCCGTATTACCATCCCTTATAGCTAGTCAAGTTCATTCAGTCGTAATTGAGGTTAGCGAGCAATTTCGTCACCAAATATCCAGCCTAGAAGATACATTAGTGCCAGGTAACCGCTGACTGGCTGGAAATGAAAGCTCATATAACGAAATTGGCTGCTACGCTTAGAATAATTACTTATAGAAACCAAGTCCGCGCGCCCATTTTGAAGCAGTTTAATTGGAGCCATAAGTGGCTCCAAACGGACTGCTTTGCAGTGTTCATTACAGCTCCGCAATATGAATGTCAAAGCGCGCCGCACGTAAGCAAGTAATAGTCACGCATGTGTGGATCGGATTAGTGCTTCATTATTGACGGGGCTGTTGTATGAAGACTGTCCTTGTATACGTTGTTATTCTAAGTTGCTACGCTAATTTTGGAGAGTGAACTTGACAAGTTATAAGCGATTGTAATAAGGCCCCGGTTAGCTGAATTCTGCGAATTTATGGGACAGCTCACATCTCCTCTAACTAAGTAGGGCCCTTATACATTGCGACTTTTTGCAGCAATACAAAAGCGCGTATGACTGTCGCGCGACTGCATCGCTTTTTGTGTGGAAAGGTAGAGTCTTGCGACTATACGAGGAGCATGCCAAAAGAAGTTAGATACTCTTTACTTATTTGATTGACACTGGCAAGTTATACACCATCTTTAAGGCTGGTTGTTTATTGATATGTTTGAAATTAGAACACACATAGTTTTTTAATATTTATTTGATTATGCATAATTTTTCCGAGAATCTGGCGGGAATTCGCTTGCACCAATGGAGCTTTTTCGACGTGATTTGCGCGCTATGACTTATTATGACTATAAAAAAGGTTTTAAGCCTCAAGAATGTTTTGAACTTTTGGCTACTACTTTTGGTGAGTCTACTTGTTCACGAGCAACAGTATTTAATTGGTTTGCTGAATTTAAAAGAGGACGGGGATGTCTCTAATATGAAGCGAAGACAGGTCGGCCGCCAACCGCGGTCACACAAGAAAACGTTCGTGCATTCGAAAAACTTATTCGCAAAACCAACGAATTACGTATGTAGAGCTGGAGCGAGAACTGGGAATTGGATCAGCAGCAATGCAAACCATAATTCACGACCACCTTTTTTTCCGTAAACGTTGTTCAAGATGGGTGCCGCACAAACTTGCCGATGAGCAGAAAGACCGTCGGGTGGATTGGTGCCTATTCATGATAGATAAATTCGACGGTACCGAGAAAAAAACCGGGTATGGTATACTGACTTGTACGAAACATGGCTATTAAAACTATGATCCCGAAACAAAGTGACAGTCGACTTGCTTTGATGATGAACCAACTCCAACGAAATGTCGCAGTGCACGAAGCACACAGAAACAAATGGTCGCCTCGTTTTTCTGCAAAACGGGTCATATTGCTACTGTAGTGCTAGAGGATCAAAGAACGATGAACTCTGAATGGAACGTGACAGTTTGTGCTCCAACAGTAATGTCAGGTGTGATTGTGTATCTTGGTGTGACAAGCGACCGAAGTCAGGAATCCGGCACCTTCTCTGGCACCACGACAATACGGCGCCGCACACGTCTGCCAGAACACTTGACTTTCGTAACCCAAAAAATGTGTCAATCCTTTCTCACTCACCATATTCCCCTGACCAAGCGCCTTGTGATTTTTACCTGTTTCCCAAAATTCAAGAAAAACTAAAGGGGAAGAGGTTTGCAAGCGAAGACGATGCACTGGCTGCATATAATTTCGAGATTTCTGAGGTGTCTAAAGAAGAGTATCACAGGTATTTTCCAGTTGGTTCAAACGTATGGGAAAGTGTATACGTGCTCAGGGTGATTAATTCCAAAAGATCGATACTTGTAATAAAGAATAAATTTTATAATTTTTATCTGTGTATCTAATTTTTTTGGCATGCCCCTCGTATCGATACTGAATCGCGTTTGTATCGCTGCAAAAAGTCGCAATGTGTAACGGCCCGTAGACTTTGTAATGTGGCTGTTTGAAACTGATAACATTCTTAGGGATAGTGAAACAGGGCTTGCAGCTAACGTTATTAAAAACAAAAGAATATCAGATACGAGTATCGTAGCGTGGCCGAGCAACACGTTGCTAACGTAGAAATTAACGATGCAGATGAATGTTGAACAAAGTAAAAATTAGCTAGATCACTATAAAAATGTATATTGGTAAAAAAAAATGGTTGCCTGTAAAGTCGGTTTTACGGGCGAAGATTTTACGTGACAACGTCTTTTTCTCGGTAGAATATTTATTGATATGAATATAATTAAATTGCACAATAGGAACAAGGAATTGAATGAAAATAAGAATTGCGGCAGACCGATCATAGTTGAGTGGGAGAGAGACGCAAGGCATTCGGCGGGCCTCTCTCTCGTTCGGTGACTCATCGTAACGTTACCGAGCGTTACACTTTTTCATAAGTGACTCCCAGCCGCAACCTAATTTAAGACGTTGTCACGTCAAAATGCATGTATTGTAATATACATACATACGTATATATAATATCTACTAAGTGTGTAATGACTCAAACCGCTTGTACTGTGACAATAACAGTAGGTAGGTTAATAATAATAAAAAATATATTAATTTGGTGATTTGGATACTAAATAATAAAAATAAATACATGTAAAACGCTTTGAACGTTAACGTTAAACTTACTACACCCGTTACCACCTGCCTAATCTAAGATATATAAAATGTAATTTAATGATATTCTTACATTTTTATTTTTTGTATCGGATGTCGATAGACAGCCTGGCGACTTCTATTCTTTGTGACTAATAACCTCCACTTACCTATACTCATTCCCGCCATTTTTCTGGGATTAATCAAGTAATCGCTACCATATTCATAGTAAAAAGAAAGGAGGAAGAATATAGAAACGAAACGGTCTACAAAAACAGAAAGAAATATGAATAACTGGGAAATCCCAAGTTAGCCCCGCAGCTCATTTAACCTCAAATATATCTAAATACTTATCTAAGTAATATAACTCCCAGGCACAGAGTGCCGAGTGCGAGTTGCAGTGAGAGAAGTGAATGACTTCACCATCGCGTTTTGCGAGCACGTAAATGTCAAATAGTATGGAATAGAGTCAGCGCCATCTAGCGGCGAATTCGGGCAACATTCAGGCCGCTAGATGGCGCTCACTCGATGCCATACAAATTCGCGTTTTGTTACTCGCAAACGCGATGGTGAAGTTATTCACTCCTGTCACTGCAACTCGCACTCGGCACTCAGACCAAACACAAATGTTCGTCACATGAATGTCTGTCAAGCGGCGGGCTAAGCTATAATGCACACCACGACAAAATTAAATCACACCTTTTCAGTGCGCCCAGTGCATACAAATTGCACGAGATAGCGCGTGTGAAAGCCTTAGCTGGGGTGGAATCGAACCCATGACCTTCGGCGAATATTTTCTGTTCATCCATAGTCTATACTTATATTATAAATAGGAAAGATTTGTTTGTTTGTATTGAATAGGCTCCGAAAATTCTTTAACCTATATAAAGCTACATTATCAGGGATTGACATAGGCTATTTTTTTTAATTAAGATATATTTTGACGGGATCAACGCGTGAGCAGCCGCTAACAGACATCTAGTTTATTATAATCAGTTGTACTTACGGGGTTGCCGGCCTATGAACGTCTGATTCCAACATAATTACTAGACGCGATATGACGCAAGTCTGGCCTCTAACGCGGCGTCACTTGTAATTAACGACCAACGTAATCGACGCACTCATTAACTTGTAGATATTTTGTTATGGTTGTGATTAACCAGGTAGATTTTCGAATATTTACATGCCTGGTAACATAAACCAGCCAGAAACAATTACACAGCCCCGTTACTCAGAATATCCGCTTCAGACTTTGATAAAACAACTCGAAATGTTTTACGATTCTATTCTATTTCTCACTTTAAATGATGCCTGTGTTACTGGTTTATAATAAGATGGTAAATTGGTGTTTTTTCTAATCGGTCCAGAAATTTTAGAGCTTACCCTCTGTTTGAAAAAAGGAAATAACTAATCTTTGCCCTTTATAATTTTAGTGTAGATGTAGATTATAAATCAACCCTCAATGACGAGAAACGTAAACGAAGTCGCATTCAAATGTTGTATAGACACAGCTTATAATCCGTCATCCACAGATTCAGTCTAGCCAGACCAAGTTCCGAGGAGGCTTTGGACTCCTTTGAGGAGGAACAAAAGCCGACAAACGAGCGTTGAACACTAAAGTACAGTCGCCAACATTAATATGTAGACGTACTCGCTCATAGGGTAAGGATAATGTATTTCTGCTTGTGACTGTACTTGTATATATAACTAAAGTCTCAGCAGTTTCAGCTCGCTTTTGGAAGCGCATGCAGGCACGTATGCAGGCGCGTAACTCGAACGTACTTTGACGCTCTTATAAGCTCGTATAATTCATATAGATACTGACTTACCACTACCGGTTCGAGCAAACACACCGGAATGAGCTCGTGTACGCATGTTTGGTTTTTGAAGTTTGAAAAGTAGCGCGCGTGTAAGCGCGTATGCCAACGCGATTTGTATTTTATACACGCAAAAAAAACGTCTGAAACCACTCTTATATATAAATATGCACCAGACAACACACTTCTTGCAATAGTCTCGAAGTAGGGATTAATATCCCTGTGTTACGAGGTACCGCACAAGGAAATAAGCCAGGGGCGTCTCCTAGCATACCCAGACCTAGTTTCCGGAAGGAACCCGACCGGGAATCGAACCCGGGACACGACGGGAATCGAGGCGAGAAACCGTGCTACTGCACACTACGCTAATCGTGTCTACAAATACAGGCAAAGTCCGGCAGCTCTTAAATGTAAAGTTATTGCTGTTTCCTGTGAAACGTTTTGCTTGTTATCTATGTTCTAGGTCAGAGATAACAGGTAATTAAATTTAGCACCTTTAAAGCTGATCATACTATTACGAAACAGAGAGTCTTCTAGGTATATTTAGCAGAAATTGAAGATTTCAAGATATAGCGTGAATTCCTACCTACACAGAACCATATATATATAAAATTATCTAGAAATCGATGAAAACCCTCTGTAAATCGCAATGTAACCTATAACTATCTGCAAATTATAGAAAAAAACACACAAAAACCTCTACGCAAAAATGTGCAAGAACACCTATGAAGGCAACATCAATACATCAGAATTTCCTAGTCAATTACACGGCAGTAGCAATAAAACCATCAGTACTGTTCAATGTTGCGAGCTACGGCTGCTACGAGTGCTACAAGTGCTTCAACTGACACTGCTACGCGAAACTATCAGGTTACAAAGGAATTCCCAACGCCGGATTTCAGCTATCGCCTTTTAGGAAATTTATCTGTTTTTAACTAAATACCTATGTTTCATTTGATTCTCCATTAGAAAAGGTATGTATTTACTATTAAACGATCCTGTGAAACACTACCTGTTATTTAGCCACTTTAGAGAGTATTTCTTGTAGTTGTGTACCTACATAAGTAGGTACTCTCTGATTGACTCTCTTTAGTACGAATTTCATTTGTTCAAAATCGTTTAGCACTTTTTTGTTTTTCATAATTTAATTTCATTGAAACGCGCGATTGACATATTGCTGTAATTCCGATTTTCAACTATTGTATTGTTTGAATTCCAACTGATTTGATTACTTACTCCACATATAAATATAAATATGCGCCAGACAACACACCTCTTGTAATTGTCTCGAAGTAGGGATTAATATCCCTGTGTTACGAGGTATCACACAAGGAAATAAGCCAGGGGCGTCTCCCAGCACACTCAGACCCGAGTCAATTCAGAAAAGATCGTTTCCTGAATTGACCTGACCGGGAATCGAACCCGGGACACGAGGCGAGAAACCGTGCTACAGCGCACTACGCCAACCGTGTCGTCAAATATTCACTTACACTTTAAATGTTAGATGATTTAGTTCCCAAAAAAACATTTCCAGTATTATTATACTAACAGTTTATTTAGATTTACTTTATTTATTATGACAACCAACAAGATTAACAACAACACCAATATCAGAAAAGTCACAACACACAAAGACTGAATGCTGAATGTCGTCTTAATTAAAGGCTGCCACGGCATGCAATGTGGGCTAAACATCATTAGGTGACTTACTAACTATATTAGGCTCTAAAAACTACTTACACAATTGAAGACAATTACAATTAACATTACAGTAGCGTCTGGCCAAACATTACAACAAATTACAAATTACGTTTCGTTGAAAATGAAAACTACTACTACTATACTGGCGCAGCGACCCGAAGTGAGTCTTGGCCTCCGATAACAAGCGTCTCCATCTTGGTCTATCCTGCGCCACCTCCTGCCAGTCATCCACACCGAGCTCGCGCAAGTCCTTTAGGACCTCATCCTTCCAGCGGTACCTGGGGCGACCCACCGGTCGCCGCCCACTAGGTCGTCCCACGTACGTGAAAATGAAAAGTATCAATTTTAATTAACCCCTAACAAATGAAATTAACAATTTCACCTTTTGTCACATGTATGAACTATAATGTTATTAACAATAATGAAGTCACTCAAAATGTTTAGGGAGGAAATAAAGTGAAATAATATTTAAATTGTTTTATTTATAAATAATTAAATGTATAGATTCCAAATAGTTTGAAACTTCGTTGCATTGTTTTCGTAAAAATGAAATTCGAACTAAACATTTTCAAAAGTGAGATAGGTTACCCTCTCGGCCATTATTGGGGCTAGATAAATTATTCTTTGGCAGATCCGAAAGCAGTTTTAAAAAACAGCATTACGTTTGGAGTGCTCTCGCCCCCCCAGAACACAGTTGTACGTCGCCAATAGAGAGCAAGCATGCGGGTTGCCTGATGGTAAACAGCTTCTGCAGCCTATGAACATAAGGAACATCAGAGGTATCACTCGTTGCGTTGACCATACCATAAAAATGTATTCTAACCCAAGAGGGGAAAAGACTTCATGATAAACCTAACGTTTATCATTCTTCGTTAAAAAATAAAGAAGGATTCTGCATATGGCTATCCGTCAGCGACTTCGCCCGCGACTGTCATTCCCATCAAAATATAGCCTAAATTTAAAAAAAAAAAGCAGCAATGTAGTTTTATATTGGTGAAAGAATTTCACGGTCCAGTAGTTTCGGAGCCTATTCAATACAAATAAACAAATCTTTCTTCTTTATAATATTAGTAAAGATCAATTCTTCATCAATTAACAGAGTGCCACTCCTTAACACAAATAAATATCCATCACCCGAACTCTACTTAATCATTCAGCACTTAATAAATCTTACCATAACAATAAACATAGCAGTATTAAGTGGAACCTCTACCGTCCATGACATATGGGTAAGTGGCAGTAATGTCCTCCTCGAAATCGCATTCATTTAGACAAGTATGGATGTGGAGACATATCATTACCAACATGAATCTGCTTAGATAACGCAAGGGGCTGCGTTTGTATGAAAACTAAGTTCTCCACTTAAGGTTGCTTTTCCACCAGAGATGTGCTATACTGCGAGGATGTGCAAGCTTTACTACGAAACTTAAGGCTAAGAACTCACGGAGCAGTTTTCAACCAAGCCCGCCGAACTCACGAGAGAGCCACCGCAGTTGCGATTTCGCCCACAAACTTGGCGGATGACTATCCCAAGATGGGTGGTTGGACACCTGCCGATGGACCGCAGCGGCTGCGGCTGCCCGCGCGGGAATCGCGGACGTCGCGGCAATTTAAGGCGTCGTGTAATCTGCTTTCAATTTTTTCATACAATTCTGCATTCAATAGAAGCTTTTTTTAACGCTACGTCGGTGACAATCAAGCATGTGGACCACCTCATGGGAAGCGGTTACCGCAGCCTATGGACACGTGCAACACCATGGGTAACACTCGCGCGTTGTCGACCCTGCAAAAACCTTTTCAAACCCCTCCTGAAGAATATATATGCAATATACATATATGAATATATATGCTATAACTGACCGGGAAAACCTCGGCATGGGAGTTCATTCCACAATTTAAGCGTCCTTGGAAGGAAAAATCTCTGAAACCGAACTGTACGAGACCATTGCTGCGGGCCCCAACCATGGCGGGCGCGGCAGAAAACCGCTCCGTTAGTTCTTAAGCTAAGAATGTTTCCACTGATGCTGTGCTATGTAACGGAGCTAGAGAGATATGCTACGAAGATGCGCCGCCGCAAGGTGACAGTGTGAGGAAAATACGCATCTCAAACCATGCGATGTATAGACTATGTCTGACTGGCTGGTTGGGGCTATGGATAGATAACTCGCCTCTAGCGTCCAAGGGGGTAGCTTCAATTCCTACCCCTAATTGACCTGACAAACAAGTTAAGAAATTACAGAGCTCTATTTATTGAGGCTAAAGGTACACTTTCTAACATAACCGTATTAAGGCATTGGTAAAATTACATTTATTGCTTATAATCATAGGGAATCACTGCCCAATGTATTTGCTTGCTTGACCCATGGCCTCTTGTTCAGTAGTAATAAGAGTTATATTTGAATATCCAACATTCCCTCTTCTATCTACTTTGACCCTCGCAATCGCAAATGATCACTAGATACTCGCCATTAAGCTTTCAACCACTGGTTCCCAAAGTTGGGCAATGTGGGACCCGTGAGTACTGATTAAAGTATTATTTTTGTATCTGGTGGATGAATAAATAAATATAAAGATAGATATATTCTTTAAGGTACATTAAACAAAGAAACTTAAGGCTAAGTATTGCTTTTAGAACAAACCACGATTATGCAATACTAGCTTCTGCCTGCGACTTCGTCCGCATGGAATGATGATTGATAGCCTTCCACGATAAATGGGCTATCTAAAACTGAAATATTTTTTTTAATCGGACCAGTAGTTCCTGAGATTAGCGCGTTCAAGCAAACAAACAAACTCTTCAGCTTTATAATAAATAAATTGTTTATTCAGTAAGCTAATTAAAGCTTGTGTTATGGGATACTAGACAACGGATAAACATACTTAAATACATTTTCTTTTGTAAATACATACTTATTATACATAGGAGACACCCAGACCAGTACAAACAGACATGTTCATGCACACAAATGTTTGTACTGTGCGGGGATCGAACCCGCGACCTCTGGTGTAGTAGCCAACTTCTTAACCATTACACCAAGTCGGTCGTAACTATAACTCACTCAAAATGTTTGTAGTCACACTAAATTCTTAAACACACCGTGTGGAGACACTGTGTATACCAGGCGAAGTTATACTTTAGTAAAAATGTGTAATACTAATAAGGTCCTGAAAGATGAGGTGAATCTCAGTGATTACATTACAGTGCTTGTCGGCCTCATATCTGAACGGCCGTTTTCCATCAGGTATTAGAGTGAGGTCATCTTGACCATAAAAAAATAGGTAAGACGGGGACAGGGATCTTATTAAAAACAAAAAATAAGTTTACAACAGCAAAGTTTGGGAACCTCTGCTCTAAATTAACGAGCTGCACCCTCAGACTGGGCTGGGTATCGGTCCGCAGTCGTATTTCTTCCTTATACGACTCGAGTACTGAATCAATTTGATAATAGGAAACCTGCACAAGCACAAACTAGTTTTTTATTGCGATTTTTGTCAGAAACGGAAAATATTCTTTATAAACTTAATTTAACAATTAAGTATGTCTTCAATGTTATCATTTTACAATGCTTATTTTCATATGCAAATAAAAGACTAGCAAAAAACATTTTCAATTCATGGTGTAGTCGAGCGGGTTTTGAACCTGCGCCTTCCACACACCAGGCGGCAGCTCTAGCCACTAAGCTACCATAATCACTAATGGACCTAGCAAATCTTTCTATGGTATGCTTCCTTGCATGCGAACGCCATTCATCAATGTTTTAAGGCCTTAATACACCCGGCAGAAATGTTTTTACCGGTAGATTATCAAAGACTTACCAAAACGATATGGCATACGAGTACCTAATCAGTAAGTCAATTGAAAAAATCAAATTTTCACTGACATAGTTACTATATATTACTTACTGAATATGAAATCTTTCAGTAAAGATTAAAATATGCTATTTGAATCAAGTAGGTACCGTTAACTCCTGTTACTTCGCCTTTTGTATCATACTCGTACTTCGCCTGAAATGTTTAAACCGTCATTACTTTTTTACTGTACTGGTAAAATCGCTTTGTGTTCATTGGTTAATTCACTAATTCACCTATAGCAACAATGCAACCTCATTTGTCGAAATTAAAAGCCACCATCTAGGCAGTGTGAGTCAAAACGTGGCGCGAGGTGCATGTGATTTTTTCGCAAACCCCAGAAAAGATACGCGTAGCAAGGAAACTACTAAAGGTAAAGTTCTGATATCCTTACAGTAGGTAACTCATATGATGGGCTATCCGTTGCGCTAATATAAATTAAGGATGTCTTTGAATTGAACAGAAATATCGTGACAGGTAATGTTAGGAAGTGTATCTTCAACAGTCTCCTCCCATACTTCGCCTACCATTAGGGTTGGCGCTTTTAGAAAATCAAACAGGAAAAATAACAATAGTAGATACCTAATAATAATTTGGTATGGTTGCTCACACGATTTTTATGTTGGTTCGATAGTAAATGTGATTCAGTTTGAAAATGAAACAACAATACAAAACAATTGCAAGAGCAATGAACGTTATGTAATGATGGCACGATGATTTTTAAAACAAATGCAGCAAAATTCTGCTTGTTCAAGATGCGAAAGGTAAAACATAGTCATGAAATGCTAAACTGGCCTTAGACTGCATTCTTCATTTTACCTGACTTCAAAAAAAGGAGGAGGTTCTCAATTCGACTGTATGTTTTAATGTCAAATTATTATCCCCGAAAAACAATCAATGTGAAGCTTGTTGCAACCCTATTGTTTGTTCCTAGTATCGGAAAAGGCCAGCCCAACTTCACCTACCTATTAATTTGTTTACCAATAAAGATTGTTTATTTGTTTTATTTCATCCCAACTGGTGTAGACCTTATATTGAATGTAATGAATACTTAGGTTGAACAATTTAGTTTGAAATTATGGAGAAACAACAGCCAGGCGCAGTTAGAATTCCCTTACTTCGCCTTCATTTTGAAAGAAAACAGTTATCATACGTACACTGCATAGTACCGATCCGTGTCACACACACTTGAAAAGACCCCATCTGATTGGTCAGGTTGATAGATGCCGATGTCTCAGACTATACTCATTTAGCGGAAACATTAAAAAATATACAAATTCATGTCAAAAATCAGGCGAAGTTACAGGAGTTGACGTTACCTATTGTATTTTTTAAACCTATGTACTAATGAATTTAATTTGGTTGATTGATTGATTTGATTTTATTTGAGCATTTTTTGAGTGATCTTGTGCTTAGTTTGAGTCAGATAGATTTATTTGTCTATCTCTCTTATATTGAGTGAAGCCTATAAGTCAGCAAGTTTATCAAGCGACCTAATGAAACCCACGCGACAAGTTCCGAGCATGCTAGTCGCACCCCTTGGTCAAGACCATTACGCAAATTAAAGCTACCCCTTCGGCCTGCAGTCTGATGAGGGTGTCAAGTGACAGCCACAGACGTACATCGAAGTAGATTATGCGAAAGAACGTCCTTTGCGTGTCAAAAAAGAGTGCGGTTCTTCTGATACTGCTTAATGTCGTCCACGCACGTGTCACTGTGACACGTGCCACCACGTTTGCCATGTTTAAGAGCCGGCTTTCATTTTGCGCGCATGATCCACCTCTTCAAGCGCCTAATACACGACCGTCGAAAAAGTAATTTAGTGTTCAACATATGCAAAACATAGTTCATCCTTTCGTATTGATACAGAATGAAACACATTTGTAAATAAAATCTTTTTTCTTTCATAAAATGATCAATCTCGCCACAGTGGATTAACGAAAAAGCCTTATCGTGTCAACTTCAAGGGGCTAAATCTCAGATTAAACTTCCCACAGTTGCTGAAAAAAACAACCAAAACGTCAGTCATATGGTTTTGCTGACATAAAATGAACCAAATGCATAAATTCATCACATTAACTGTGCAAAAAGTTTATAACTTTCCTAATTTTCCCGAATAACAGACCAATCTTACGACGGATTGTTGTGTTGAATGAAGGGTAATAACTATTTAAAATGTATGTCAGTATTCCTATGACCTTTATTTAATCGAAGTATTCAGTTTTATTTAAAATGCAATCAGATAATCAGACCTAAAATCAGAATACCCCAAAATTTGCAATATTGATGCACACACACCTCACACACGCGCTATGGCCGCGCGTAGTTTGGTGACGGCCTATATTTAACTAGTTAAGGAAAATCATTGATGCTCAATCAACGGTTGTCATCAAAACTAACAAAGAATGCTAAAATCAAAAAGGCCATTACAATTGCCATAATCTTTTAAGAAACAAAATTAAATCGTGACAACATAATATGCTTAAAAAAATGACAAACCCTAAAAAACAAAAATGGAGCGCCTCGCGTTATCTTATTAGATTTATGCATGTGGTTGCACCTCTGAGGTTTGATATCTAACTACACGGAATAAGCAATGGTGCCGCGAGACTTACTAGTGCAAATAAGTAAAAATTCAACTCAGGGCATCTAGGAAAATAATTTTAATAAAAAGGAAAGCTTGATTGTTTGTTTGCATTGAATAGGTACTGAAACTAAAGGACTGTTTTTCAAAATTCTTACACCAATAAAAAGCTCACTATCAGCTAGTAACATGTATTTTTTAGGCTATGCTTTAACGGGAGATAAGTATGCGCCGCCCAAGCCGCTGACGGACAGATAGTCTTTCTATCAAGTCTTGACTCAATTCTTTTCGGTTCGATTAGGAGATGCTAGGTAGATTCTTGAAAATATAAGTTTTATTTAAAATTTCGTTCATGCCTATTTGTTAAGGCGTTAAAAACCGGAACATAACTAGACCAATAAGACGCTTTAGAATCACTAACATTATATTTTCAATTCTGCACAAACGGTTTGTCGTTAGAGCAAGATCCTTTTGAACTAATTATAAGTAGCAAAGATCTACAAAAATAAATATGAATATGATGAATATTTATATGATAGTTTTTCTTGCTTTGCTTTAAAATAAGGTTATGCGAACAATCACATGTGTAGCTATTTTCCCGTTCAACTAATTTCTCCGTTTTGTGTCAGATTGAAACATTTATCTTAGTTTTTCCCTTTTGAAAAAATGCTACCTAATAAATTAGGATTTCACACCTTCTGCGGTCCCCGAAGCCACAAAGCCACCAACCCTTAATTAATGGATGTCGTCAAGATGCCTTCCGGACAGTCTTACCCTGGTCAACTCCATTACCCAAATTAACCGCCCACTCAGCTGTAAATCCTTGCACAGGGGGGCGAAGTGTTGCATAATGTTTTTGGTTGGCTTCTTGTGTACCCTTGTGGCTTCTGGAGTCATTGCGTCGGTAAGGCAATGTAATATAATCAAATTCACTAGTTCATCATGCTCAAGACAATTGAGATACTCTGCATGTGTTGTTTTGTTTCACTGTACATTGAAATAAATGTACTTTCCTGATTCAACTCGTTGTTTCATATTTTTTACATTCAAAAACCCGTTTTTTGCGTGATTACTGTAGTTTGCGTCAATTTATATATTACTAGCTCTCCGTGTCTTTCCCGCCAAAATATAGCCTTTTTTTTAAAAAAAAAAATATAGCGCTTGTCACTCTCTGATTATGTAGCTTTATACATATTAGTTAGAGAATTTTCAAAATCGGTCCATTAGTTTTGGAGCCAATTCAATACAAACAAACAAAAAACAAACGAATCTCTCCTCGTAATAATATTAGAATAGATTTGCAAGTAAGCGAAAACGATCTGTAAAGTGGAATTTTGTCTCACATTAACCCTTAAGTTGCCTAATGCTTTTCTTCAGAAAAATCTGCTATTACGAGAATGTGAAAAATTTGCATGAGAGAGAATATATTAAAATACTGAAGTAAAATGTTTGAACTATGCTTAAGCATATAATATTTAATTTAAAAAGTCTTGCAAAGTGAATATACCTTTCATAAAACCATGAAGTATTATCATCTCCATAGGATAAATAAACAATACGATTCAAAAAAATCACAACATTTAAACTGAGAAAGCAAACATTCCCCAACAGCTATCACGGTAAAATTCTAATCTGAAATTCCTGCGGTATCTCTTTGAAGCCGTCACTCAGCATAAACAAATACGGGAGTACCGCAAGGCAGTATATTAGAGTCGCTACTCTATTTAATCCGCGTCAACGTAACCACGCAACAAGTTGGGTCGATATCGAGGCACAGCCTACTGCTCGTTTCTGACAGACGTATTCATAAAATATACGAGTGCACAGACGAACAGACGAATCGGAGTATATACAATGGGCTTAACGAAATTAAAAGTTAAACAGAACAACGTTTATTTTGGACATCCGCTTCGCTTTTGGAGGGTAAGTTTCATACAAATTAGCTGAGGGAATATTTAACTACAGTAATTTTACCGGCCTGTTGGCGCAATGGATTAAGGTCTCTACTCCAGAGCTGAAGGTCGTAGGTTCGTTTTCTACCCATGACAAACATTAATTTAAACTAATATTATGAAGAGGAGATTTGTTTGTTTGTATTAAATAGGCTCCAAAACTACTAGACCGATTTAAAAAAATCTTTCTCCAATATAAAGCTACATTATCAGGAAGTTAATTTATTGATTTTGTTTTATTTATTTATTTACGATTGAAAAGCTAGAATAACATGATCATAATACGGTCACATGCTAAAACCACTAAGGTTAGGGTTTATGACGAAACGACCACCAAAAAACAACGAAGTGACATAGGCTTTATTTTTTTTTTATTAAGGCTGTATTTTGACGGGAGAGGCAGTCTACGTAGGCGCTAAATAAATTAATTAAATAAGATCATACAGTGTGTTGTTTCTGTGGTCAGGTTTTAACAATACAAGATAAGATAAGTTTGTTTTTTATTGCACATCAAACATAGTTTAACGAATGAGTTACACGTAAATCTTAATGTACAATTCAGGCGGCGATATTGTAATATTATGTTCATCAGTTTCTGACACCCACAATTGCTGTTTACTTTGGGGTCAGATCTGGGTGTATGATGTCCCAAATATTTTAACTATGCAGTCGGCCGCAGTATAAGAGTGATACTGGGGTCTTTGTAGCGTATTATGAGCGTTCATATCGATTAAAGCTCAACTTTAGCCAATAGCTACATTTTCTCTGTGGTTGCCTATCCAGTTAGCGTTGGAAATGTTTTAAATTAATTCCTTCTGTCTAAATCTGACTCTAGTAAGTTAATTAATATACCGGGTGATTATTGAAATACTAACAAAAATGATATGACATACTCAGTAGGTGATGCAGATCAACTTAAGTGAAAATGAAATCAATTAAATAACTTTCATTTCTAGGTCACCATACAAATCAGTGGAACAGTCAGTATTTTTTATATGAACATCTTGAAATTAAAGTCGATCGAAAAACACAAATTTACACTTACATAGTTTCTACATCGCTTATTGTGTATGCCACATCGTTTAAGTCTTTTTTAAATCACCTGGTATTGGTAGCTCGATAAATCACAGCTATTGGACTGGCTTGTTGGTTCGGACGGTTGTATATTTCTGCCTAATATGCGCCAGGGTTCGTCAGTTAAATTTACACATCATAAATCATAATCTTTATTGCATAAATACAGGTACAAATGATCTTAAAATTATAAACATCCAGCCATATTTTGCCTTTCCACCAAGCATGCAACATATTCATAATATTTCGATCATTGCAATTTATAAGGGTAGGTCTATTTAAAGTGTCTAAATTCAAAGTATTCCTGAATCGAATAAAAGCAGTTTTCAACTAATAAGGCGTGTATTTTCTTCCTAAAGGACACCCAGGACAGATGCTGTCCCTATAATTGTTTTTCATGGACTCAACTGCAATATTTAAACAATCAAATTGTTTGACAATCTTTACGTGTTAGTCAAACTATTTGATTTTCAATGGCTTTGTTTGAAATGTTTGTTTAATTAACAAACTACGTACAAAAATGCGTGACGAATTGTTTTGTTTAAAGTGATTTTTGACTATTTTTTTTACCGGGTCCTATATAGCAAGGTGTAGAGGTTAACATTGAGACGTAATTTCACAGTGAGACTGTTTTAACCCTTTGCGCAGCATGAAATCTGATATCAATGAAATATCGTTCAAGCTTATGTTGACTACCTTGGCGCGTCACGGATTAATATCGTGGTAAGGGCTTACAGATTCTAAGACGGTGCTTCCACTAGTGATGTGCGAGAAATGTGAATAGTTACCTAGCGCGGGGATGCGTGAAACGATTCAACTCATCCATCACTAATGAATGTTTGAACTGTGGTAAATTTGTCATTATTTGACATTGTATTTAATTTTATTATATCTCAATGATCTTTTTTTATTTTCCATATTTTGTTTTGTAAATTCTAATGACTGACTTGTAATTTTTTTAATGTTTTTTATTGTTTCGTTTTATTATTGTCCTGACATTTATTTGTATTTATATTAATTTCATTATCTTTTAGACGATCTCAATATATTATATATGTGTAATGTAATAATGAGAAATAAATTAATCTAATCTAATCTAATCATCAGGGCTAAGTATCTGAGCCTAACGAAGAAGCGGTCAAATCAAATAATTTATTCGGTGTTACAGTTCTTTAATAAAACTAAACGTTACGGCGATGTGCAAAAGGTAGGTATTTTCAGGAAGAATTATAGTAATTTAGACGTTTTCATCCCCCGCGTGTATCGCATCCATCTTTTTTTTTGTAAAAGAGGCTAGAAAGATGAATTTATTCTGTTAGTGCAACTACCAGAATAAGTAAGTCCTGGCTTATCCGTTGGTGCAAGGTCCTGCCTAATACCTCTGAAAGTTGTAGGTAGGCTTAGTCCACACCCAGGACAAACATGCACTCAATAACTACGTATAAGCAGGTGTTATTTACGCTGGCTTGTGTTTTTTGTACCTACGTACCGTGTAATTATATTTTTAGGCATTTCGAAGCTTGTTTACTGCTCTGACACCTATAGTACAAGAACTGCTTAGTTTGGCGCCAAATGGTGTTAGTACTGTGCTAAATATTAATTATTTTTTAATTACCGCGCGTATTCTGCTAACCAGCTTCATTAGTGGAAATACACCCTTAGTCTTAGTTCACTGATTGCTACACATGGAATCGGAACATCCCTAGCCGGAAGCGGTACAAGAGATTTGCCAAAGACATTCCGCTAAAATAGATGTTTAATATTCTGTTTACCGTGTCTTGTTACGATGAAACATGACATGGAAATAATTAGCCGGTTTACTTAGAAGCCACGCCATAATAGAATACGTATAAACGCATAAGTAAACGTTTACCCTTATTGTTCAGGAGTTAAGAGCCAATTTAGGTTGAACCTCTCTTTAGTTTTGGGGCAAATTGAAACGGCGTCTATTAAATTAGCAAAGTATGGCGGCAATCGCGCGGCGGGGTAGCAATATCTTTCGGTTTTTATGAGGACACTACAATCTCAATTTCAATTAGATCCGACAGAATAAATTAAGTATTCGAAATTCGGTTCTGATTTAATCATTTTGCAAAATACTGGTTGGAAGATTAAAAATACAAACTAAGTTCTTCTTGGAACATAAATAACGTCTAATACAATAAGTTAAGGAACTAAAGATTTAGAAAAAAATGAAAGCTTCTTATTATTATTACAGATTGTCATGTCATTGAGGTTCTTCAAAATGTTTATCATTATTGGCTGTTGAATCTACAAACAAAAGGTTCACTAAAAAAATCGAAGACAGTCAAGAAAAAAGTATTTATAAGTAGTTCAACAAAAATATTACATTAGTAATTTAACATTATCTACGAATGCCCTAAGAAATATTTTTGTTATAGATCTGCTCAACTATATTAAAATATAATGTATTCAGTGTTATTTCCTTTTAATTAGCATCGTGCTATCAAGGTTTAACATTAAAGAAATGTAAATCAGCATAAAAATAATAGCACAATAAATTACAAATAATTTACACGTCTCTGTAAAATGAACGTACATACTACAAAGAAAATCTTCCACTACTTTATTCTTATTTACTATTTTATTTTATTCTGTGCCACTACGGACTTGGTAGTACTTAAAGTAGGTATTTTAATTTATTCGCTAATCAATAGAGTTTTTATGCAAAAATAAATCAAAATCTAGGACATTTTCCAAAAAGATCTTCTAACGCTAAACTAAGTAGGCTTTGTACTATGTGTGTCAGAGAAGAGACTGATGAACGTTCTTATATACTTAAAAAGACAATAACACTCAAACACAGAAAAGACACACATGTTCATCACACGAATGTGGAATCGAACCCACGACATTTGACGATAAAGGCAGGATCGCTATCATAGCGCCGAACAGTATTTTCAGCATTGAATGCCATCAATAATCATCGTAGCGATCTAAAATCCATCAATCGTATGATTACTTTGCACAATCAATGAGGCCTTATTTATTAATTTAATAAAATTAACGCCATTCGGATATTTGCACCTTTATGACAAAATTTAATGATTGATTCATGGTTATTGCATATCACTTTGAAACTTTTTCATTTCAATGTGATTCTAGGAGAGGCAGAGGCAGGAGATGGAAGCCACCGTAGATGCGGAAGGCATGAAGACCCTCGGTGATGTGGTGGACTACGACAACATTCACATGCAGAAGTACGTCACTTTGCTTTGAGTATTTTTTTATACTAGGCTAGACATTCATTTTATTGCAATCGCACCTGGTGGTAAGTGACGATGTGATCCATGATGGAACATCTGCCTAGTAAATGCCAATTCACTCTTGTCTTAAATTGGTTTTGAAACACATGCGCGGACTTCGAGTTCCTCTCCTTTGCTGTTCGTATTAAAATTATCTGGGACTAGCTTTGCCGCATGATGAAAAACCAAACATAACAAAAATATCTCTTTCTCAGGCTTATAGTTAACAGAACAGAAGAAAAAGTAAGGGAAAAGTTCAAAGAAGAAGAAATAAGACTGTGACAAAGGAGAGAAAAACTGAAAAGCTTTCTAGAAGCTGAAGAGGAAATGCTAATTCAAGAACTAGCGGCCAAACAGGAGATGGAGCAGTGCAGCTATTGCATGGAGAAGAAGGAGCGAGTGAAGAGCTACATAGAAGATATGGAGAAACAGAAGATCACTGAGTGCTTGAAAGCTTTGGAAAGGGAAAAGATGTGAGAATTTATGCTTAAAATACAAGAAGGATAACCACTGCCACTGGTTAGAAATTAAAATTTAATAATACGGGATGTGTTTACAATGTCTATTGTTTACCAGTGTCTGATTCAAAGTACAAGTTCTGCTAAGTTTAGGCTCAGATGATCTTGGTGTAAGATGTCTCAGATGTCATTCCATTTATCTAATGGATATATTAGTTTTGCAAGTCTTAGTCATTACTCTTCACCTGCGTTGCTAAATCTAAGAGAAAACTTTAGATTGGCTCTTGACTTAATTTTACACAACTTTAAATAACTAGCAGTTCCCAAACTAAGATTCCTGCCTCTTGAGGTCACGTTTTGTTGAGTGACATCTCAATTTACAGTTTTGCGGTGAAGGTTATTTAGAATACTGTAGAAACAAATTAGTTATTCCACAACTTGTTCTTAGAGCGAAAGGCATCCAGGGCACGAGAGAAGATGAAAAACAACTAAGGGAGATACAGAGAATGCAAATGTACGAAAGAAAATGCTTAGAACAAGAAGAAATGGATAGAGAGAACATGTGGCATCAGGTTTTACTCGACGATGTTAGGAGGAAAGTAAGTTGTTCTCTTTATATAGGTAAGCAGTTACAACCGGTGAGCAAGCAGTGCCAAAACATAGATACCTATTACCACCGCGTTGCCGATAAGCTAAGGCCAATCAAAGAAAGAAAGAAAATATGAAATGGTCTTTTCTAAGTTGGAGGTAAGTATTTAATACCGATCTTTTATTACTTGTACCCGGTTTCTATTATTATTTACAAGAAATCATTGGTCACTTCGTGAGTTAACACGAGGTATTATCAAACAGTAACTAATGATTAATGATCAACATTGATAATAACAACTACGAATAATCCGTGCTTCGGAATAACTAATCACTTGTTTCTATGAATACCCGAAACCAAATATAGAGCAATACAAAATCCGAATACTCTTACATACGAGTAGCATAACGCTCTTTATTATTTTCAACTGTTGATCACACGTTTAAAAAAATACTTTTTTTTAAGAAAACCATTAACATGAAAATAATAAAAATGTTTAAACCAATGTTCTCCCTCATCATGCATAAGCAGTGAGTAACATCAGTTTGGCAGTAACACGGAAAGCTATATCAACACTCATAACGAATATCTTTCTAACTTATATTGAGAACTAGCTTTCCGCACGCGGCTTCGCCCACGTGAACTTAATTTTTATGAAAAACAGGATCAATCACAGGATTTTTTCCGACTTATGATACTAAACTTGTCGTAGCACCTACGTGTTAAAAAGAAGCCCTATGCCAAATTTGAGCCTTCTAGAACCTGTAGTAACGAAGTTTCATACAAACTATCGACCCCAAAAACAACCCCTTAGGGGTCGAATTCCGTGAAATTCCGTCTTAATGAGCACCAAGTCCAAAAAAGAACCCCCATGCAAAATTTGAACTGTAGTTTCTTAGATTTCATGATGAGTGATGAGTGAGTGATGTCCTTTAGCTTTTAAAGGGATTCCTTAGATAGTTACGGTAAATGACAGCTAAATAACATTGCTTTAGTGTTCCGTTCCTGCTAGTGAGTGAGTTAGCTCATGCCCGCTTATGAGCTAAAGCTATGGGCGGTTGCTTGATCAGCTAGATTTCATTTCTTCTTGATGACTGACTATACCTTAGTCTCACTTGAACGGCATTACCGTGATAACGGACTAGTGGCATGTGCCACTAACGTTAAAAAAATGGTTAGTAGTAGTGATAGTAAGTGTTTAGTTTGAGCTAATTCGAATGATAAGCACATAAATGAGAACCAAATACAATTCCTGAGACTTCCCCGTAAATTACTAGATCTAGAGCGTGCTCAACAGTGACTTTGATTAATATCAGCAAACCTCGGTGTGCCGCAAGGCAGCACTCCTGGCTTATTATTATATCTCATTTACATTTAATCATTATCTACGGTTTAATTATTGTACTGTTCCTTTTGTTATGAAAATGCATTTCAATTAAGGACATAACAATGTAGTGCGTAATGGTGCTTTATGAATATAGTCACAGTTATGAAAGATTGTTGTGAAATAAATAAATATAAATATGCGCCAGACAACACACCTTTTGTAATGGTCTCGAAGTAGGGATTTATATCCCTGTGTTACGAGGTACCACACAAGGAAATTAGCCAGGGGCGTCTCCCAGCACACCCAGACCCGAGTCAATCAGAAAAGATCGTTTTCCTGAATTGACCCGACCGGGAGTCGAACCCGGGACACTAAGGAAATCGAGGCGAGAAACCGTGCTACAGCGCACTACGCCAATCGTGTCGTCAAAATACTTTCTAAAAAAAAGTGTGTAGTATATTGTAAACCGATTAGAAAACTTTTTAATCCTGGCAATTAAAATATTTTAATCAACAGTGTGGTATTTCAGTAAATTGACACAGTAAACAAAATTCGTCAATTGTAAAAAAACCTTTTTTTACTTCAGTGAACTGACCTAGGGATTTCTTAATACTACCGTATAGAACGTATTTATGGCACTCAAATTATTTCATGTTGCAAAGGTTCTATTGTTGAACCGGTGTACTAGGCTACACCGATAGGGCTGCCACCACCATATGGTTGACTTTTCAGTAATCCGCACTTAACGGTTTGCTGCGTCTTTTCTGGTTTGCACCGCTAGGGAGTGGAACGCTCTCCCTGCGTCTGTGTTTCCGAATACTTACAACCTTGATTGTCTTGGTTTCTTCAAAGCATGAGTGAATAAACATTTTCTGGATAAGCGAGAAACACCATCGGCCTTGTCATCGCTTACCACCACGTGAGACTAAGGCTAAACGCAAACCCATTTAATTAATAAAAAAAGTGGCAGGTGACATAGTTAGGGAAGCAAAATAATCACAAATCCTTTATTGTGTTCCCTAAGGAAGAACAAGAGAGGAGAGAAGCAGACAGGAGATACCAAGAGATGTTGGACCGCCGAAGGGCGTATGACGAGCAGATAGCCAGCGCCAACAGACAGAGAAGAGAGGCTTTGAAAGAAGAGAGGGAGAGAGAGAAGCGCCGGCTGGAGAAGATGAGAGAGAAGATGGAACGGGATCATTATGAAGGTGAGAGTAAAAGTCTTGTAGGAAGTAGTCCCTTTTTACCCAATTTCATCTAAAGATGAAGACATTTCCGAGCCAATATTTTTTTTTTGCAGCAATACAACGTAAGAAAGAGCAGCAAAATTTCAACAAATCGAACTTCATAGAAGGACATAAGCTGAAAGTAGCTAGGCAGAGGAATGAAAAATTGAAGGAAAGGGAACTAGATAACGAGACCATACGAGTGGCTTTAGAGCAGTTGAGGAAAGACCGAATACGGCAGAGGAATCAAATGGTAAGTACAGATTAAGTGCTAATTTGCGGGCAGGGCACAAAACACAAGCAAATTATTTTAGTTTGGTCAGGAAAGGCAACCGAAAAGTCTATCCGGAAATCTATAAGCCAGGCCTATTTAAAATTTTTGAAGCAATGGATCTCGAAGAGAAGTTTTTGCAAATACCTTTTAAGTTCAATCAATCCAACTTTTGTAAAAAAAAAAGTTTTTCCTTTAAACACCAGTGATTTCTAAGCGCGATTTCTAGGCGAGGCGAGATCGTAGCTTACACGCCAATGCTCTGCTGCACGCAGAGAACTTTATAGGGTGACGATGCTATATGTAGAGTTGCCATGTTGACAGAGATTAAGGAGCTATTGTGTTAGCCTTCTTAAATGTATTTTTCGATCTCGTGTGTTCTAACGAGTACTATTTTATTTTTTCGTATTAACTTTAAAGTTTCGTAAAATTGGTTGATCAAACCTAGAGTTCCCTAAACAGTTCAATTTAGATCGTGATAGAATTGGATAATGATTAACGGACATTCTACTACTTTGCTTATTTTATGGGATATTGTGTATTTTTTTTATCTATTCAAAGTATATTTCATGTTTTAGCTAAGCCAAAGAATGGAGAAGGAAATCTTCACTGAGAACCAAAATCGCGAGCGAAGAGTAGCCAAAGAACTTGAGGAAGAAGCAGAAAATGTAGCACAGGAGTGGAAGCAGGATGAGGAGAGGAAAACCGACGAGTTCCTGAGGCAGGTGGAGAATGAAAGAAGAATTCAGAAAGAGGTAAATATTGGTGAATGTTCACAACAACATAAAGCTTTGCCGGTTTTTATTTGACCACACCCTGAGTTGATATTCAAAAAACAATGACCTAATGTCATTATTTTTTATTTGTCATAGGCATAGCAGTTTTTAACATGAATCTTGAGGTCTTTATCATCACTTCTAGTGAAAAGTTATGCTACTGAAAATGTCTCACAAGTTCCTGTAGGTAGTTAACTATTAGTACTTAGTAGTTTTGTAAACCCATGGGTGATGGGTTTACCATGGTAAATCGTGAACATTTTAAACATAAACAGTCATTTTACTTTATGAAAATATGAACCAAAAAAATAGCTGGATACTCGATAATAATAGGTATAGCTTTATATCATCGGTGAGAGAGTTTTTAAGACCGGAAGTTTTGGATGGCTTTACGTGTATTTATGCGATCTCAAACTACTATAATACAGAAAGCAGCTCACCAATACCAGAAGCACTTGCAAGAGCTGAAAGCCGGCATAGAGCAAGCCAGGTCACAGAGGAGCGAGCGCATGCAGAGCGTCTCCAGAACTGCCTTCCAGGAGTTGAGGCGAAGAATGGACGCAGCCGACGAGGAGTTGAGGAGGCAGGTTCACTATCGGAACTGCTTGAGGGCGCAGATTAATGACAATCAGAGGACGCTGGTATGTTTTTGTTTTCTAAGTCTTGTAGTTCTGCCGAACACATGACCACTAGTGGGAGTCATACGGAGACTAATAGCTGAGCTGTGCTTGAGCTGAGCCACTAGACCTTGTTACTAAAAGTGGCAACAATGGTTGTGCCCTCAATAAATATATAAATACTACCTGCCCCGAAGACTTCGTTCTGCCAAAAGTTATTGGCAAATATTTGACAGACGGGAACATTTTGTATTAGAAAATTAAATGTTAGTTTTTATTATTCTCCGTTACTTATTATTAATCATTCTCACAGTTTAAAGCTTCCCTGAACTTGCACAAATATTTCAAGATCAAAATCATTCAAATCGGTTCAGCCATTCTCGAGTTCGAGACACACGAACAGCAATTGATTTTTATCCAAAATAGAAGATAAGTGCGCCACACAACACAACACTTGACATGGTCCCGTAGTAAGGATAAATATTCTTGTGTTACGAGGTACCCTTGAGCCTCTCCAATTGTGTAGAGACATTGCCAGGCTAAGTGCTCTCTATCGCTTCTGCAATGGGGAATGCTCTGACGAGTTATTCCAGCTTTTTCCACCCTCACCTTTCCACTCCCGTACCACGCGTGCTGGACTACGGCGTCATCCACACACAATTCAGCATTTGTTGGCTCGAACTAAAAGGTTCGGTGACTCGTTTCTTTGTCGTACCATCCAGACGTGGAACGCTCTTCCAGCACATGTGTCTCCTTCCTCTTATAGTCCCGGGTTCTTCAAGCGGGGCGTGAAAAGGCATTTCTTCAGGCCTTAAAGGTAAGGATGGCCAGCCCAGTAATTCGTTTGAATGACTGGGCTTGTCAGCCTCATATCTGGACCTCACGACCGCTTTCCATCAAGTGGGTGAGATCATCTTGACAAAAAAAAATACTATACAGGGAAATAGAGCATTTATTGAATTTGCAGAAACAGTAATTTAACAAAGTATCTTATTTGTTATGATTGATGCAACCTCTATCGTTATTTTTACATATATTTTTAATTCTGTAATTGAACCTCTTCTACCTTGTAATTGTGTACCGTTTCTCCCTCTTCACTTAGGTGACCACTGAAAACCAGCGTCGTGGTGCTATTTCACTGCGGCACATGCTGAGTGGTGGCCTATTTGACACTTTTTGTAATGTTTTTTTGTCTTTGTTTGTAACCTGTGTATGTTTTAAGTGTCAAAATTAAATTATTTCTATTTCTAAATAAGCCAGGGGTGTCTCCCAGCTCACCCAGACCTGAGTCAATTTAGTAGAGATGGTTTCCTGAATTGACCAGACCGGCTATCGAACCCGGGACACCACGCATGCAAGAAACAGTGCTACAGCACACTACGCCAATAGTGTCTGTCGCCTTAGAGTATATTTATTTCTATTGTTCAGGTTTGAACAATTTTCTTTCTCTCTCTTTTTTATTTTGATTCTCTTCTCTGAGTCTCGTTTGTTGTGACTCAATTATTTTGTATTTCATGTTTTAAGCGTGTTTCGGTGACATTCTGACAATATAATGATTTCCATGTGAACTTAAAATTATAATAATGTATTTTGCATGCTATGCTATAGTGAATTGTGAGGACCTTGTATATATTTAACATCTTTGTACCACTTTCAAGCGAAATAAATGATTCTGATTCTGATTCTGATTACAGGAAAGTGAGACAAATTCTACTGAGTGCAGGGATTGGCCATTTACAAGAAAATCAGAAATGTTTGAGGACATCATGCAAACCAGATTTAAACAAACTTCAGCCAGAAAAAGGTAATAGGGCCCCTAGACAACAATTCCAGGCATTTTAATGCTTTGAATTCTGACGAATGCCTATCGATCGCACGCAGGCCATTAAATAAACTTCAATGAATTTCTACAAGAACGTAAAAGCTAGAAAAAATCGACCTGAAGCGGGAGCCGCTTTAGTCCTAGGATCAGGCCTTTTTCTAGTTTCTATGTTTGTGTAGAAAATAGTGCATTGTTGAATGCCAAAAATAAAAATTCACTTATCCAACTTCAATGATTTGTCCAACTGTGGGACTAAAATAACCTCCGTGTAAGGATTGATCAATGGAGGTTATTAAACCCCTGATCTCCCTCGAATAATAAAATAATTATGTCTGTGTTATTTTCAATTCGACTTCAAGAGGCCTTGACCGGTTTGGTCTCCCTAAACCATGGAATGCTATTAAATTAGATGACTTTTTTGAAGTCTGCCTACAGCAGCACCGGCCTTAGGGCAGAAATACGGCTTTGCTCGTTTGAGGCACAAGTTCGCAAAATTAGGCAAAAAATAAGTGTTAAAAGGCGCCTTTTGGGCGTCCGGAGGGCACCAAAAGACGATCGATCAAGAGCGAGGGCCCGCATCGTCTACTGATTTTGTTTCGTTTAGTGTCTTCTATCTATTTATACATTGACAAGTTATGTCCCACTTAATTCTTTTTTTATTTTTAGTACAAACCCCACTCACCCATTCAAGAAAGTTATGGAAACAGAAGAAGCAAAGAAAACTAGCTCAATTCAATTGCCAGTTATTGTAGGAAACAAATATAAATCATGAATCAAAATCAAAAGCCTTGTTATTGTTGTGCAATAAAACTGTCGTCACTTAAAATAATGTACCTGACCCTACGAATCCTGCAATTTTTTTTTGTTTCTATCTTTGTGTAGAAAAAAAAAAAAAAAAACCTTAGAACAGAGTTTTATTACTACACCTCGCCTCTACTATTGCGTTTTCTTACTAAAGCCATCCATCGCGGTAGGTTTACAAAAGCTCCTGTGAAAATCAGAAATTGCGGCATCTGTGGCATAGTACTCACTTTAACTGCTCGTATCCAGCTACTGCCATCTATTGCGATAGATATGCACATGCATGTTTTAACGCCATCTGTTAAAAAAGGTATAAAGCTTCTCAGAGAGAACATTTAAATAGTGCGACATCTGTTGAAGATAATTAACACTTGAAGTTCCATTCTACACAACTTGCAAAATATGTAATGATTTTTATTTTAATAAATGATAAGTAATTTATGATTCAAAGTATTTATATTAAAATCTTTTTTGTCTTTTTTTTAAATGTAATTTCTGTTAAAAATATTTCAAGTTGAACTAAATAAGATGAAACGGAACATAAGTTTTCAACAAGTTTTCGAATTCTGGAACCAAAACAAACAAAAGTCATTTTGTATTTTCATTGTTTATTTTATAATGTAAAGCGAAGGTATTGTTTTAAGCTTTCATTTGTTATAATTAACGTGGGTATAATGTTTTGCGCTTTTAATGAGACCACCTTCGTATTATTATTATTGCCAAACTTCAAATGCACGTGGTGTCGGTCTGGTTTCTGAATGCCGAAGTTAAATATTGTTGATCAATATGAGTGAAGAACAGTTTACGTATGAGAACCTGGACCAGCGTTCCTACAGGGACCTCCAGCAGCTCGCTAAATCTTTTGGCTTGCCTTCTAATGTTAAGGTAAGAATTTTGAAATAGTTCAACCAAGCGGTTACTCCGATGCAAGATTACGTAGTTTCGTTAAACTTTGAAGGCTAAAAAGCACAGAAAAACTGGTGGTATACGAATAGGTTTCATGTATTTTAAAGAATTTAATATAATTATTGGATTGGTCCTTCAAAATCTACATTAATTTCGAGCTGTTAATAGGTACCTTTTATCGCCATAGGCCCATAGGGTATGATGCTACGTTACCGGACAAATGGGAGAAGGCCCATAGTTTCTTTGTACCCAAAAAGGCTTTATGCAGTGTGTAGTCTGACTAAGGATCATTACAAAAGATTTAAATCATAGTACTTTTGTTTTTCCAGGCTCTTTTTTTAACACTTTGACTGCCAGAAAACCAGACACAATAGAAAATTTATTGTTTGTGTATCAAAAAAAGTAAAGTAATTAGCCTATATACTGTCCCGCTGCTGGGCAAAGGCGTCCTTCATTGAAATCGAGTCATCGTTATTGGCTTAATGACCACGCTTGCCAAATGTTGGTTGGTGATAAAGTTATTGAATATAATATTGTATATATAGTGTAAACTCTCTTTAACTAATTTCAAGGAACCAAGCATTTTCTTTTGATAGAAAGAGTTTTTTGAAAGGAGAAGGGAAGAGAAAAAATGAACTAAATTTAACCAATTACAATAACTTTCAAAGTTGGTTTACAACTGATAATACATGATAGGTAACAAATGTAACAATGGTGTAATATTTCCTACAGATAATGTATAAATCTAAGAATAATGGCACATGTGTTAAGGCAATTAACAATAACGGCTGTTTATGACCTCAGCTATCTTAGAAATTTCGGCATCTCAAAAGATTTGTTTTGTATTGTAATATGTTGTTGATGTCTAAATATGAGAAAAAAGGCTGTTGCGTTATAATTAATGTAAAGGTTTTGTGGTAAACCAACCAAATTGAACAAATTTCTACGTTAGAAAGTTTTTCATTATAACGAACAACGTTATAAAGAGTTTACACTGTATATGTTATTAATATTTATTATAGAAAGTTATATATTTCAGAAAATATGCCTCATCCAGCTGATACATGCTAAAAAGTTCCTAACACCAACGCAAGTGTCAGAAATGGTGAAAAAAGTAAAACAGGAGCGTAAGAAGATGTCCCAGGCTCGAAAACGGTCTAAAAGAAGACACTTACAGGTAAGACAGCATTGTGCAAGTGTGGTTTGGGCGCTGTTCCTATGTGACTTATAAAATAGTCTTTGATTTTCAAGAGATCCTATGGTTTTGCTTAGTATTTACAAAAGCTTCATGCCCAAAAGATTCATAATTTTAAGTCATAGGCTGAGGTTAAAAAAAATTGTTAAAAAGGTCACAAAATCATTATTAAAATGTCTACTGATTTTAACTCAAGAGATGAAAAATAAGTATTCCATGTTATATGAGTATGTTTTAGTGAGATACATTTATGAAATCAAGGGTTGTAGGATAATAAAATAAATACAAAACAATTTTGAGATTTATGGGTAAATTTATTCATAATAAACAATCAAATAATAAATATACACAGTTCATTAAAAAGAAAAAAGAAGAGCATAGAATTAAATAATAATTAAACTTTAAACTACTTAAAAAATGTTGCCCCTGTGGTAAGGTACCCAAGATGCTGGCAGCTTTTTCCCCTTGAATGGATAGACGCACACATTGTGCAAGGAATTTTTTATTTTT
Organism: Udea olivalis; assembly: GCA_947369235.1. Taxonomy (NCBI): domain Eukaryota; kingdom Metazoa; phylum Arthropoda; class Insecta; order Lepidoptera; family Crambidae; genus Udea; species Udea olivalis. The sequence goes on along the minus strand of OX376364.1, from coordinate 11,660,826 downwards.
CTTTATTAAAACAATAATAAATTTATGTTACTATTATATGGACAAACTAGGCTAGAACCTAAAGATAGGTACACTGTTTATTAAGCGGCATCAGTGTTATTGGCAGTGGCTCCCACACTAGGCATTGTCCGTATTGCAGGAGCCGGGAAGAGTTACACATCACACATGGCCTCCGGATCACACCCATTTGACAATTTAATCCTATATGTTTGAAATTAGTCTTTAAGTTTTTTTTTAAGGATATACTTCAAGGGTAGTATGTATAAAATGAACAAGAACCGATTCACTTAAAATAAAGAAATAAACAAAAATTAAAAAAAAAACAACTTCAAAAAAACCTTATTCCAAAACAGATTCATTCGCACTAAAAAGTAAAAAAATAATAACGTATTCTTCTAAAACTGTAGGTACAATTGTTATTGTTGGAGTTGGTGTCAGTTTATAACTACCTACATACACATACTTAAACGTGAGATGTAAAAAAAATAGGTATATTGTAGTGTTTCCTTGGCTGACACCGACTCTAACAATGATTATGCCTACATTATATTATAATAGGTATCGTATAAGTTTTAGAAGAACGCTTTTTTTTTACTTTTTATATTATGTTGATAAATTCAAAATTCCTCATTACGTTTTTATTATTTTGAAATTTTTCAATTCCATTTCTCAGGGTGCAGAGATATCATCAACTTCCCACCCTCAGTCGCCCCCTATCGTGGCCACGCCGAAGCGTCCCGGCCACATCGTGGTATGCAGTCCGGATATACGGCACAGTGTCATCAAATATCCCAGAGCGAGCTTACTGAGGCCTTTTATAAAAAAGGTGAGTGTAATAACTGTTAACAAATAGACTAATTTAATTCCATTTGAATGGTCATAGACTCACAGTGCGAGGGTTACACTGAGGGATCTAAGCTCTTATTGCAATGCCATGACCTGATTTTGTGTCAATTTTTTTTTAAGTAGTTCTTAAAAATCTGAATCAGTCTTTAGAACACAGTTTTAACTAACATACTGTTTTTTTTAAGCAGTTAAAATTCACTCAAGTACTTATAAGTATTTAAACAAATCACAAGTGTTTATTCACTCATATGGTACAAATTACGCATGTGGCTCAGCACCCCGGCCATATAGTCCGCTTAGAACAAACCGCCATTTTGATAACGCACACAGACACAGTGAGTTTACAGGCGATACCGGTAAGAATCAGTGTCGCAGCTAGTCGCACAGTCGCGAGTGTTTTTGTAATGTCCAACTTGGTGCAATTTTTCACATGATGTGTTTTGTTTTTGGCGGGTTCTGTTCATCTACCATGAGTTGCCACTTTAAAGGAGATTGCCGATCGCAGTATGGACTTTGGTTTCGCATTGTACGACTTAATGAAATTGCCAAATCGTTTAGATCTTTAATATACAATCAACCACACTAACATTATATCTCTAGTTCGACGGATTCACGGGAAAAGGGCTTAAGAAGTTTATCAAATTCGGTTATATTTAACATTGCGAAAAGAACCTTTTTTTTCTAAAAACATCGTATTCACCGGATTGCCTACTGTTGTTATTTACTAGTAAAACTTAGCACCAAGATAATCTAGCCTCGAACTAAGCAGAACTTGTAAGCGACTGATAAACATAGGTACTCAATTATTTCTAAATAAATAAGTCCTCTGAAAATAGCGCTTCGTTTCGTCACATGAATGTTTGTCATGGGTGGGAATCGAACCCACTAGGCAGTGCTATAGGCGAGACCTGGTCTCGATTCATTGCTAGATCTAGATCTATTAAATCTAGCGTGGAGCATATGTATAGATACTAAAGGTAATCGTCTTGACTTAAATAAAATACACAATATAAATCAAATTCATTTATTGACAAATATTTTATCATTCATTTTCAAGTGAATTCGTCGAAAATATCATCTAAAAACCTTGCTGGGGCAGTAACATCATTAAATCTACCCCAAGCGGGAAACCATGTAACTTCCACTGTGTAGGTGCCATTGGTTCGTATATGCTCACCATAGTATGAACCAGCTTGCTTGAGTTGATATGTCCCTAAAGCAAGCTTTTTCAAATGATCTATGGTGAGTCTTGGGAACTGATCCAAATGTGGGTGATGGGAGTTAATCGACTCAAACGTAGCTCGTCGCCTGTTCAGATTTTCGGATCTTACTGTGTTGGCTAACACATTATCTAGATGCATTCTACGTCGTGCCATTGCCAAATATTCTAATGCCTCTGGTTTATCTTCTATAAGAGGATGGAATTTATTAACTAGGGCGCAACCATTACGGAAATCGGTCATTAAATGCTTAGCAGCTCTGTTAAAAAACTCTAGGCGAAACAGTTTAAAGTCCCGTTTGAGACGACCATTCACTACTTCCACCACCCATCTACACATTGTTATGCATCTTGACTTATTTGCCTGCAATGTTGTAAGTTGATGTTCACCCTCTGACAAAGACTCAGGCATATGTGCTTGGTAGCCATGTTCTACCAATTGTGGTACCACATCCCTGAAACCTCTATCAAGGATAAACACATCACCTTCGCGAAAAAAACTTCGCATAGCACCATTACTGTCTCTAAATTCATTGCTCATAATCGTAGCATCATTTAGTGTCGCTCTATACGGACCTAAACAATCCAGGATATGACCATCACAACACACTATCATAAATGGTTTTATCAAGTTGTGGTATTTATGTAAGCTGTATGTTTCTTTTTGAAACAAATAATTGCTGCTACTCTGCACATATACATATGTGGAATCACGTATTACAATAGCGGGCTTAGCTTCATTCGGAAGATCAGAATTTCCAAATAAACCCTCAGGAATTGTTTTGTTTCGGGAAGCAATTTCTGCTACTGTCATATGATTTAGACCTGAGTATGAAGGAGTCATTTGTTCACTCATACAATCTCTGGCCTTGGACATGTATCTTTCCAATGTGCTTCTAGACATTTCAAATAAACTGCTTAACCTCTCATTACTGTCACCAGTACGCAATTTAACCAAGTAAATACTTGAAGCAATACGTGCAGAAGGTACTTCGTCATGAAGACGAGGCATTTCCAAGTTCAGGAAATTGAGTAGCAGTAAGTCCTAGCCAATAATGGCAGAGATGTGGTGGCATCATATTTATGTTACCAAAATCAATTGATTTGAGACAAGCTCTCTCCATCTTCGACAGCATTTGGTCAACCTGTGCTGCAGTAAAATCTTTATTAGTAGAGTCCAATTGCTCCCAGCAATCATTTTCTAAATGGTAGCTGCAGATACGAGCTGATGGCGGAACATAGAACCTATAGCGGCTTAAAAGCATTTCTTTCACTGCTATAGCTACGGAGGAACTCGAAATTCACTCAACGTAAAGGAAATAGAAACGAAAAGAAAACGGAATCACTAAAGCATCAGCAGGCGAACTTAAAAGTACGAGAGCTAAGGCGTCAGTGAATTTGTATTTCTTTGTCATCTGTCTGTCAGACAGAGTTTTTCTTAATTCGGTGTTGCTAACATTAATCGAGAATCGATACTTGTCTGTAGCGATTTTTGTGTCTCCACCGAGTAAGAAAATAAGATACAATAAAAACATTTGTACGTGTAGGTTTGTCAGTAAAAATATACTTGAGTTTATTTTATTATTAGTGTCGATGTTTTCATGTAATAACAACCAATCGGGTAACAGACTCGACGCTGTCGTAGTACGTTACACAATAACATTATTTTTAGGCCCACATCAGTTCTTACATCTACCCCGGCCGGGCTCTTTATTCTTGAACTCGCAACGCGCCTCGAGTGCTAGTCTCTTGCATTTTGACAACTTGTCACCGTCAACCGACGACGATGCAGTATTCGACAAAAAAATAGCGATAAATTATATTCGATTTAAAAATCTTAAGATCGCAGTTAGTGAATAGTCCAGCGGATATTGTGTACCGATAGCATCCAGTGGAACTAGCATTTAGTGACATTTGAGTAATTCAGTTGTATGCCAAAAAATGTATGTAAATGTAACATAATTTATTATTATTATTATATTTTCCAGTAAAACGACTATTGAGTTACTGACACTATGAATAAAAAAAAAAATACTCAATATCTGGGCCATAATTGAGCAATCGATTTGCGATCGATTTCATGGACCAGTGATAAGGAAATCCAAGCAATTTGTGAGAGAGTAACTAATGTTTGTGGATTTCATGTAATAAGAATTAATATTACCTTTTTTGCTATATTTTCATTGTAAGTTTCATAAAATATTTTTTAATCGATCATTCCATAAATACTGGCAACTCTGCAAGACATTGGCAAAAGTTGAAGATGGTAGAAGTGATTTTAATCACGTAACTTCCTAATTAATTTACCGATTTTTATCCGTCGAAGTTGTGGCTTGATATTTTTGATAGTGTCATAAAAAATCAAAACTTCGTTTTTGGTATGAATTTGAACTTCATACAAAACGAAACCGTGTATGGGCAATCTCCTTCACCTATAGATGTACGTTATGGTACCGTTTTTTAGTTCCTTTTCCAACAGGGGCGCTCTCCGAAATCCCATACACAAATATTTTACGCGAACGATAACGTCAATTTTAAGTGACAACTCATGGTAGACGTACTGTTCTGTCAAATCGGGCTTATACCTATAGTAGCAACCCTAGGCGGTTAAGCAAGTTTAGGTAACTATGCTGAAAAGAGGCGAGAGCGGTTTTTCGGTAATTTGTGACTTTAATGAACTCAGGACTTACTGATAACGTTATTTTAACTAAAGGGGAAAGTAAGTTTCAGTATAGTACACGAAAGTTCACCTTATCATTTTAGGGTACAGAGCCCGTCACGTAAAATGAACGCTATATAGCCGACATTGGAGGGGATGGTTCTGCGCACGGGTTAATTATAAGGGGAGGATTCATACCACTGATGTGGATCTAAATTCGCCCACTGTGCTGAATTCTTTCTAAATGATGGGAACTATAAATATCGTGGCCTAGGAGTTAAGCACCCCAACTCAGATCGTGGATCGTGTGGTCCCGAGCTCAAATCTTGCCAGAACCACATCTTTGTGTTCATTTTTTAAATTTCCGAATAACTCTCCGGTGATGGAAAACATCAATAAAAAACCAAATCAACCCGGATAACGGTGAAAGGCTCACCACCGACCACGTTTCTATCTAATACCATTGGTGAAAAGTGGGCTTCTGAGTGTCCCGTTCACCATGACGGCAACAGTCCCTTGCCCCTGACTACCCTGTTTGGGATATAGTCGTGATGGTATAGATGTTGAATGACACGTGAACCTTTTGCAGACTCTTCCATCACCCCAAACGAACGCAAGTGACCGAGTCCTCCGCAGCTTCACCATGAGGCCTAAATCGATCCTTAAGAACACTATTTTGAGTCTAGTCGAGGCCCAAGACCCCGTGAGATCAAAGGAGACGACGATTAACATTTTGGGCCAAGGAGGGGTGTATTCTAAGTTGAATGTTAGAGCTAAGTGTATGGTGAGGAAGCAGAGACCAAGTATTCAGGGTCAGACGGCACTTTTAGCGAGCCAACTAAGAGCCCAGCTTATGCCTGTTAGAAATAGGATGGTAAGTAACCTTTTTTATCTTTAATTATATTACTTTGATAGCTACAGTAAATATACGCCAGACATCACACCACTTGTCATGGTCTCGAAGTAAGGATAAATACCCGGTGTTTTGAGATAACAGACAGGGATTAAGCCAGGAGAATCTCCCAGTACAGCCAGACCCAAGTCAACTCAGAAAAGATCGTATTCTAAATTGACCGAACCGGGAATCGAACTTGGGACACCACTCAAGTCAAGGCGAGAAACCGGACTACAGCGCAAACGCAAGTTCAATCGTGTCGTCATATTAGTAGTAAAAACCCGAGAAGCGCAGTGGTTTGACGGTCGGTTGAGGCGCAGGAGTCTGAGGCACGATTACCTCAATAGAACTTATTCTGGTACGGGAAATTTTTGGGTACCTTTGTCGTTTTCAGTTCTCATAATCAAAGGATAACCTTACTTGAGACCAGGGCAATGTATGGAATATGGTCTCAGTTTATTTATTCAATAATTTCGCAACAGCACTTGTGCTGAGAGGTAAAAATAGCAGACCCAAATTGTATATTGTTTGGATGTTTTGTTGTTTTATTGTTCCTGGTCTCTATCATGAAAAAACAGTACTTAGCGACTACCACTTTATTGCCGAGACAATATGGTCTCTACTCAAAAACCCCCTGACCTTACTCAAAAATGATTATCAGTTATCGGCTTTTGTGACAGGCCTACTACCACTCCAGCTACAACGTGTGTTCATATTTATTAATATACTGTTTAATTACAGAATATTTGCCAGAATAACCCTGCCAAAAGGCAGCGAGTACTTAGCGGCATTTATCCTATAGCCACCAAAGAAACTCCTAAAGTGAGCTACGAATACGTCCAAAGCATCGGCTTTCGGCGAAGCGACGGAAAACTGTCCAAAATCAACGCCCTTGTCCAAAAAACTCTAAACTACGAACCGGCTCAAAACAACTACAGAAGCGTTGAAGTTACAATGCAAGACTTGATCAACTCAAACATTGACACACAGAATGTAAACCCAAAGTATACCGTACCAGAACCATATCCGAATATGTCAAGTGTAACGGAATATGCACCTAATTACAATAGTCAAGCGAACCAATACGAAATGCCGGAAAGAAACTATGTTGTTTATAAAGAAGCGGATGATGTTTCCAAGTCTTCTGTGTATTATCATAAGAAGATTAGGGCAGAGCAAGTTAGGTCTCAAAGATTGAGTTTTCAAAGAGATGAGAAAGAAGACAGGTTGCCTAAGATAAATGAAGTTTTTAGTGTGGTCAGAGACGTGCATGCTAGGGATGTCACTCAGCCGATCCATGTTCAAGTCAGCGAAGAGTCTGAGAGAAGTAAGTTTTTATGATATAACTTATGTTTTGTAACGTTATTTATGCACAAACAATAGGTATTTTATTGTGTACGTTATTATTGGCAAGTCTTAATTTTACCTAACTTTATTACTTTACATATTTAAAGCTGCTGAATAGCTTATGCTCAGTGTGGTACAACTGTGCCTACTTAGTCAAAATCTCAATAAATAGGTTTGTAACATAACATTCATAAAAAAGTTGTAAATACTCTAAGTAGTTAAAAATTTCCAGTAAATGTTTCATACACTTTCTTTGAGTTGTGCATAATTCATATTTTTATTTTCTTTTCTAATAGCCTGGTGCTAAATTTATGTCACATGGTAGTGATAAATATAAAACATTCGTTGTACAGAAGCGTCACATCAACGTTTACATAAAAGCTCCTTATGCTGCTGACATAAGACCTATTTTTGTAACACTAGAGTGCACGCGCCCATAAATACTCCTTAAGCGCACGCGCGGGCTACAGGTGTAGGCCACTTATGGGTCAATTATTTCTCTGATTAAGGCAAAAACATGAGTAAAACACAGCATATAATTACTAAAAATATTTATTTCTATCAAAATGGCTCATAAAATCAACAAAATTTACATTCTTTATTATGATTTGAAACTTAAACATAAACTTCTTAAAAATCAACAAATATTTGGAAGGGTTGAGTTCTCTTAGTCTTATTTTCATTTAGGAACGTAATATTTATCACAAAAGGCGTTTATTTTAATCTAATTGAATCTATTATCAAAGTAACGGGTAATAAATCAGTCTATTGGAATACATTCCGGACACACGACTGCCTGATGTTCGCTACAAATACGCCTCATACATTTGCTGCATTGCTTGCGCGTGCTACGGCAGCGAGCCCTACTGCAAAAAGCACACCGACCAACTCCTCCCCGAATAGGCATATTTTGTTGCAGGGGTTGTTCTGCCAATCCTAGAAGTAGTCTGCCTTTCAGTATGATATCAGTATAAATATTTGTTGAATCAACAAGCACGTTCCAAATATCAGCGTCAAAAAACAGCAGGAATGATAGGAGAGCCGTTTTAGCGTCTTTTGCTACACCTACTGGGCCTGATGGACGGACTAAAATGTTGTGAGATCTGGTTCTTGAAGTGGGCGGTGCAATCTTGCTCCATTTTGTACCATTACGAGACTGATAGGAAGCCAAAGTCGATAGAGGCACGTGTTCATCTTCGTCCTCGTCTTCCTCGCCATCTTGTTCCGTATCAGAATGGTGAGGAGATCCAAGCGGGCCACTTTGTTTCGCGGATTCTCCGCCTTCCTCACTTTCGCTCGAAATGTCGTCGTCTTCATTATCCTCCAGCAGCTTTGTATTTGGTCGCACAATCTGTTCGAGTTACCCGCCATCTAAAAAGTGAACAAAACAGAATAATGATACATGTAAAAACCCATAAATACAAACAACAAACACTAACAGTACGTTTTGTAGTAATGCAACAAATGTTTCATATTTACCTCAATTTCACCACTTGCACACTTAACACTTAATTTCCTCCAACGCTCGCGCGGGCTACAGGCGTAGCCCACCAACTTCAAGGGCGATTTTTGCAGACGTCCGTGAGCCGCGGGAGTCGGCACGCTACTGGCGGGAGCGGGGGGTAATGCTTGAGGAATACATTAGAGTCTAACGTATTCCTCAAGCATTACCCCCCGTTAGACGATTGCGCTGTATCGCGGCAAACAAAAATTTTATACGACAATATTACACGCCGGGTTACATATGTAGCCCGCGCGTGCACTCTAGTGCTAAGATCGATGCGAACGCGTCTCTACATGCACAGAGGCGTTCACATCAACCTTTACATAGAAGCACCTTATGCTGCTGACATTAGACCCATTTTGCAATGATTATTTTTTTATATTTTTACCTTTATTTTCAAAGCGTAAAGTATTCCAAATTCAGGCCAGTAGACATTTTGTTTTTAAAATTTGATAATTTTCTTTTTGAAATGATACGGTAGCTCACTGCAAAACAGTGACCTAACCTAACTTTTTAAACTTCTAGTCCTCAACTACCCATTATGCGTAATGAAAAACAACACCAACAACACAACCATGCTAGAAACGCTCTACAACTTCAAGAGTCAGTTCCTGACGAGCCAACCGCTTCTTCAAGTCGCTACAACATCTTCCACTAAGTGTGTGTTTAGTACACCACTTATCGCTACACCGTGAGTATTCAATATTTTTTTTGTCATGTTAAACCCCTTTTGCACTTTTTTTAATCGCACATAACTTGTTTGTTATGGAAATGTCTTAAAACCGCACTTTTAGTTTTAATTCCTTGTTGTGCTTTTTTCTAAAACTCACTTTATGTCGTGGAAATATTGAAAAACTGCATTTTTTGTTCGAAATAATCACAAAATCGCATTTTAGGTTTTGAAATAATCGTTAAATAACGGTCACTGATTCTATTAGCTATTGAAGGAAAACCAAATTCAAACACTAAATTATCATACACAGGTAATAATTAGAAATACATTTTCACACAGTCAAACCTTGAACCAAAGTTGTGATTTTTATTATGGATACGAAGGTACTCACTTATACCGGGTGATTATCAAAATACTTACAAAAACGATATAGTATACTCGGTAACTGAAACTATGTACTTAAGTGAGAGATAGTTTTTTTTAAATCACTTCCATTTTAAAGTTTATATATATATATATATATATAGCGACGACACGGTTGGCGTGGTGCGCTGTAGCACGGTTTTTCGCCTTGATTTTCGTAGTGCCCCGGGTTCGATTCCCGGTCGAGTTAATTCAAGAAACGATTTCTTCAAAATTGACTTGGGTCTGGGTGTGCTTGGGTTGGACTGGCTTTGTTCCTTGTCTGGTACCTCGTAACACAGAGATGTTTATCCCTACTCCGAGACCATGAGAAGAGGTGTGTTATCTGGCTAAAATAAAAAAAAAGTTTGACTGATTTTGTATGGTGACCATGTAATGAAAGTTAATTAAACAAATTATATTTTCAGTTAGATAGTTCGTATATTGCCTACCGAATTTATATTTTTGTACGTGTTTTGATAATCACCTGGTATATTAATTACTGCTATGTAACTGTTATTTTGCGATTTATCAAAATGCTCGAAACACTTCATAATAAAATGTGACATCCCTGTTAACTGCTTTAAAACTATATTTTTCTGTTCCTCACTTTTTTGTGCAAGTAATCTATTGTTCCTGATATTCTCACCACTCTCTATCTATAACAACTTGAAATATGTTTTATCTTAAACAACTGCGATTTCATAGCAATCCTGGCATATATGAAAAGTGCTTGGAAAAAAGTATAAGATAGTTGTCCTGTTAAAAATTAAACATTGTTTAAGTTTGTATGGATATGGGCTTAAGATGCCGTCTTACCACAAATAGCAAATACAATCTTTCAGAAACGAATCATGATGCATTGCGTTACAAATCAAAAAAAGGTTAAGGCATGTCTCCTGCGCCTAAAAATACCAAAACAAACTAACAAAACTTGTTATCAAAACATGTTAGCAAAACATATTCAGTCTCCTGCGACTTTTTAAACACGAACATCTAACAAACATCGACCTATTCAACAAAATGACTCCGGACGAAGACGTACTCGATGTTTTAGAAGTTATTTTACATGCAACAAGAAACCAATTTCGCCTTCGACCCTATCTACAGCAGTTTTTTTTTATTTTTATTTATTTGTGATCCGACAATGAAGCATCCCAAATCACAGGGCGCTCGCGTATTAAATCGATGAAAAACAACGTATTTTCTTTATTTCAATTCATATTAACACACACAATACACTATTGGTTAGTAAAAAAGAAATAAAAAATAGGAAATCAGGAAATACGAAATGCACAACCGCAATGTTCGAAAGCAGCGATGGAATGAATTACCCCTCCCCCCGCAGGCGAACACGGGGATGTTTTCCGTCCGCCTCGGATAACATGTTTGCTTGTTTGAGCTAACAAAACTGTTTAGGCCACGCCCATATTCTGTTAGATGTTTGATGTTAGAAAACACAAAACAGGGTCGCAGGAGACACGGCTTTAGACTTTCTTTCGTCTGAAACAAGTCGATTTTCCCTTTGTTCTGGTATAGTCCTAACTTAAAAGTTTTGGCATGCAAAAAAATAAATAAAATAAATATTTGTGGTAAGACTATGTGCTTATCGCTTGCTCGGTGCTGGCATGGCTTTCAGGGTGGCGCAGACTTCCACAGTCGTCTCGAATGATAGCTATCACGTCTCTTGTAAGTCTTTTGCCTTCTTTGTTTTATTTTTCTAACTTTTTTACTGACTTCAATTTTTCTGCTAATACTTTCATTAATATTCATTCAATCAATCAGTTTATTGCACTCCGTAAGTATACTACAAGGCCTCAAATCAGGTACATAGAACATTCACTTTAAATAACACTGATTATTTAATTTATATTTAGTAAATTATCTGTTTTTTTTTTCACCTTTCTGTAATTTTGATAAATTCAAAAATCTGTTTCCATATTTTTAAGAATTTAGTAATAAAATTATCAACTTTATGTAACGTTTTATTATGACATACTTTATGTGATACTGCAATTTGTATAACCTTTTTTTTATCATAACATCTTGTCAAAATCGGTAAAAGATTGAAACCAATTTTCACAAATGTTGAGGGTTATCGATTATTGATGAAACATCAACAGCCTCGCAAGACTAGGAAGCTACCATCATACACAACAACAGTGGTTCTAGGAGTTTTATCAGAATTCAATACATTAATCAAAAATTATTTTACAAGCTTTTTTTGTACTGTCGTGACATTTGGAAGTCTATGTTCCATTCACTTACGAAAAGGCGACGCGCGCAACATCTCGCGCGCGATTTTGCTGATAGTGATATGAATTACATAGTAAGTGATTCGGATTCACACCCCGTGATTCAGGAGGGTTTGTTTACCTTATTTGTGCGATGCCATGCGCACAGAGATAAGAACATTTAGACGTAAAATTAAATAGATATTTATTTTTGTATGAAAGTAAAATACCTAGTCTTGCATGGTTGTTGATGTTATATCAATAACCCTGAATAGATAAGCGCTAAAGTTCAAAATAAACGCACGGTTAAAAGTCAGCAAGATTATTGAAGTATTTATTTACTTTATTGTACAAACTACATCATTTCTAAACAACGTTATAGCGTGCGAGCTGGATAATCAGACGACCGTGGAACCGGAGTTACCGCGGATATATGACGTTTTCAACTGGGGTGACCAAGATGAAGTCGGAAGGGGAGACTACGTGAACGAACCTACGGAAGGTATGATCTTGCGATTTTTTGAAAAACGCACGTTCATTAGGGTATTGGACAAGAGACAAGTATTCTAAAAGTAATTTATTATTTTAAAAAATACATTAATTAAGGGCCCTTAAAACACGTATAGTCAAATACCCTATTACCGCCAGATTCCTACACCTTTTTATTTATTTATTTTTAAATTATACCTTTGAGTTATTTTGTATTTTTTTAGTCCTCAGTACATCAGGCTCTTCGCTGGACACATCGAACGCTCAAGCATCAGAATCAATGGTCACTATTCCCGAGATGGTTGAAGATGCCTTGGAGATCATCAGTCAAGATGGGGTATGTACCGAAGCTATGAACTTGGTGACTTTTTATGAAAAAATCGTTTTGAAACATGCGCGTTGTAAACAAAACACCGTTGCTATTCGCTAATTTTGAGAAAGAGATACTACCCGAAACTTATTATTATAAAGGGTATAAAAAGACGACATCTACGTATTCTGCACAACATCAGGACCATTTTTTTCTTTCTAGACCATACCTGGAAACTCAGGTTACCGTGTTATTGAAGGTCAAAGTCAAACAAAATGTATCTGGATTTTGATGAAAACAAACTCTAATCATTAAGTATTACTTAATTTTTTTCCTAAGTAACATTATCAAAATTTAAAGTATTTCCTAACAAAAAATTGCTTTAAAACGTTCAATGTACATCGTGCGTACCCCTTAACTATGCGTAACAGCCACGCACGCGCACACAAGCGCAGGAGCGGTCTGTTGCACGCTTTACATTGTGTAGTCCGTTTTTAGATATAAAATTGACACCTAAAAAAAATTTTGTTTCCTATCAATAATTATTTTTTTCTGTGACTTGATTTAATGGTGGCGTGCGTAGACGCCGGCTTCGTTAAGGGCCTTTTTACACCCTGTATTTAGGAGTAGATAATATCAACCCACAAAGCCCTTTCCTGCAATATGTCAGAAAAGCAAAGAGGCAGTTTGGAGATAGTTAACTATTTTTTTGTTTATTTTGATCTTGTCTGTAAAATTATTGTATCATTTATTGCAATGCTTCGTACGCGGAATCGTTAAAATTTGTGTGCCAATTAACCACGTAACTATTTTAAACTACACACATCAAAAGTGTATAGGGATCAACATATATTTTTGCAATAACTTTTCTCCTGATTGATATTAATTAAAATTTTCTTTAAGGATTCATCAAATAAAGTGTTTTCGTTTGTCTACAGTAACGATAAACCAAGTCACCTTTGCATTAATAAAGAAATTTGCCATTTTCCTAATAAAGGGATTTTTGACATTTGAACCACTAACATTAAAGCTCGAAAAAAAGACTGAAATAACAGTTTTCTTTAAAATTTTATTGGGTAACTTAAACAATTAATAATCCGTGTTCCTACCGCGAACACTAACAACACAAAAACATCGGTTTGGCATACTCAAAATGAGTTCATCCAAATCACGCTGTGGAATGGCCGTCCATGTTCGTTGCAACAACAAAAAAAGGTCTTCTTGCGACTGGATACCCTCCATATTCGGCAGAGCTCTTCTCTGTAGCATATCCCATGCATGCTCAATCGGGTTCAAGTCTGGCGACTGAGCAGGCCAGGGCAGGACATTGATGTTAGCTGCGGCGAGAGTCTGTCTTACAACTCTTGCGGTGTGCGGTCGTGCATTATCATGCATTAACTGAAATAAGGGACCGATTTGCACTTGCAGAGGAACGATGACGTCTGATACAATCGTCTCAGCATAAATTTGAGCGTTGAGGTTGCCTCTGATCCAAATCAACTCAGTTCTTCCGCCGATACAAATACCCGCCCATACCATGATGGTTCCACCACTATAAGGATGGACTTCCTGGCAGGATTTTAATCGCTGTTGGCGTCCAGGTGTTCTCCAGTGTCGTATACGTCTTGTATCCGGTCTCATACCAAAACGAGACTCATCAGAAAAGCACACGAAACGCCATTGTTCTTCTGCCCAATTTCTGTGTTCAAGAGCCCATTGATATCGAATCCTACGATTGTGCATTGCTATTGGTGGTACCCTTAGCGGTCTTCGGGAATGAAGGTTCACTTCATGCAAGCGGTTTCTGACTGTTTGGTCGCTAATTAAGTTCCCTGAAGAGTGATGAAGCCTCACGGCTAACATCATGGCGGTTATTGTTGGAGCTCTTCGAGTTGTGATTTGAATGTATCGGTCTTGTCTCCGTGTGGTGCAGCGATACCGTCCTCCATGGCGCTCAGCCACGGTACCAGTGCTTCGGTAACGTGTCCAAAGTCGACTGATAATACTCTGACTTGTATTCAGAGCTAAAGCCACAGTACGTTGCCGGGAACCAGCTTCTCTCATTCCCACGGCTCTGAGCATTTCTTCTCTGCTTAAATGACGTCGCCGCTCCATAATAACGTTGGTTTTAATCAGTAGTAGGGAAACCGTAGCACTAATAATGTCTTCAATGCGTTGTATGTTTTTATAGGGAAAATATTGACAGCTGATTTTCATCTTTTACTCGAATTTGATTGACAGTTCCTGTTTCAAATTATGAAATGCACCAAAAAGGATCCATATAAATTTATAAAATCATAAATTTATTACAAAGCCACATCTCAATCTCAAGAAATCCGCATAAAAATGCTTGATCCCTAGACACTTTTGATGTGTGTATAAAAAACTTATTTTAATCTTGTAAATAACTAACACCACTTTGGAACTTAATGCGTTGATAGTATTGAGAACGAATTTACTACGAATAATACTCAAAATAATTATAAAAAATATCCACTATGTTTTACACTTCAATGCCTGCAAAAACCTACAACCTATATAACCGTAATTCCTTGAGTGACGTTCAGAATAAAAAGTAAATAGCTTATTGTGATATTTCTCGCTTAAACAGGATTACATGGAGCGAATAGGAATGGATGTAAGGGTGCAGTGCATCCTGTGTTCCTGGGCCGGACCCAGGTTCATACTGGAATACCATATCAGAAAGGTACTACTTACATAATATTTGGTTTTCGACATATTATTATTGAAATTCTTTTTAAGTTTTTTAAAACTCGGTTACTTTTTTGATAGTATTACTGTATAACGACGCCTTAACGTCTTGCTGACGAAAGTGTTTATAAACATAAAATAAGTTTATTGTTTTTTATAAATGTTTTTTTTGAGGTTTTGGACCTGCGTATCTTGTAAGAAAACCTCAAAATTGAAGTTTATTGAAAAATATGTTTTATAAAATCTCTACAACACTTAGAGTTCGCGTCAAACTTCTGGTCCCCTCTGAAGTTGTTTCGCGCATGCGCAGTACTTAATATCTTATAAATATCCTTAATTGTAGCAATAGTAAATGTAAATATATATAAAAATGTATACTTAATAGCAACTTTAACTCCATTGTTAAGTTTTGTTTTGTATGTTTGTACACCTACTATAGAATTAATAATGACTAATGTTCAAAGATTTATGAAATAAATGTTTGTTCTTATAGGTGTTAACAACTTAACATATTAATGTTAACTATTAAGTTACGAAGTTTACTGATCGTAATTCGGGACTCGTCTTGTGTTCAGAGAGGACTAAAAGATCGACACGAACTATACCGAGGATACCTTATTTTTTTTTCCTTACACTGGTTTCAGATTTACGCACGTATGAGCTCGTTTTTGAAAGCGCTTTTGCCACACGCGTAACTCGTACGAGCGTTGACGCGCTTATGATCGTATCGTAATCGTATTTTTTTTTTAATTGCGCCAGACAACACACAGAGGTGTGTTGTCATGGTTTCGAAGTAGGGATAAATATCCCTGTGTTACGAGGTACCAGACAAAGAATAAAGCCAGAGGCGTCTCCCAGCACACCCAGACCCAAGCCAATTTAGAACAGATCGTTTCCTGAATTGACCTGACCGGGGATCGAACCCGGGACACAAGGGAATTCATGGCGAGAAACCGTGCTACAGCGCACTACGCCAATCGTGTATAATATATATACTGACTCACCATTACCGGTTCGAACTAACGCGCCGCAATGAGCCCATGTACGCGCATTTGGTTTTCGTGCGTGTAAGCGCGTATGCCAAAGGGTACGTATACGCGCGATAAAAACGTTAGTCTCAAACTGCTCTAACGCTTTTATACTGATTCCGGTAAAAATACAAACAATAAAAATTATTACTTCATTTTCTGGTTCTTAAAAATTTTAACAAAAAAAAAACCAACTTCAACAAAAACTATTCTAAAACAAAGCACTAAAAAGTAAAGAAATATTGCGTATTCTTCTAAAACTTATACGATAATATAATGTAGGTACAATTATTGTTATTGTTGGAGTCGGTGTCGGTGTTAATGAACAAAAAATGACCAGCTTTCAAATAAAAAAAGAATGATCAAATTCGGTTCACCCAGTCGTAAGTTATGAGGTAACAAACTTTATGTTTGAAAATTAATTTAAAAAAAACATACAGTCGAATTGAGAACCTCCTCCTATTGTTGAAGTCGGTTGAAAATGATTCAGTATTCAAGTCCATTTTTCAGTATGGCAATTCACTTGTCTTACATTCAGGGCGAACTGTCACTGTCCCTAGTGTCACACGTGTTGTGTTCGTACCTCATTTTGTCTTTCGATTTTGCAATTTGCACTAATATTTGTCTCAGATCAGCTTTTATTTTGAGAACTTAGAAACTTCTGATGATATTCAGGCAACAATAACAACAAAAGTTGTGGATCTATGTGAAAATAACCATAATATTGTTGTTGTAGTCTTGTCAAATTGACACCGCGTAATCTGTGTTGACACATTTCCGCCATGATGATTCTTGTTGTTTGTTGCAATTCTATTATTGCAAAACTTGTTTTTTTTTTTGCGCCAGACAACACACCTCTTATAATGGTCTCGAAGTAGGGATTAATATCCCTGTGTTACGAGGTACCACACAAGGAAATAAGCCAGGGGCGTCTCCCAGCACACCAACCAAGTAATTTTAGTTTTTTGAGGAAATTCAATATTTAGAAAATGTTCCACGTATTTTTTCCTATTTTTTTGTATGGTGTACATAGACCTGGCCAAGACTCCATACATTTGGATTAAATTTCAAATTTTCACGCCCTACTGTTCGAAAACGGTAACACAAGGAAACTGATTTCTTTTGGCTGCCAAGTCTAATATATTTTACACTGTCAAACTTTTTACAGTTGCAGCCTGTGGGCTAACTATACGCGGCGGGCATACGGCGATCTGCGAGTCCAATATAATAACGCATTTAGGGTTTTGTTGGGGCGGCCGTGGCGATGTAGTGCCTCGGGTATGTTTGGGGAGGCGCACGGATGACTTCTATGCTATCATGAGAAAGCGGTGCGCCTCCATGCTACTCCGTCTCCGTGGCGCTGCCAACGGGAAGCTAAATGTGTTTGCAGATAGGTGGGACACCCCACTAATGTGCCGTTGGATGCAGCTTCACACTAGGCTGTTGTAATTATTAAATTGTATCTACTAACACTACCTCTTAAGATTAAAATTGTTACTAACAACTAAATCTGAAATAAATTAATATAAGAATAATGATTATATTTGTTTGCCAGGAACACGCCAACCAGGTAACGGGCACAGCCAGAGATTCCTGGCACAGTCGCTACTCTTTGTCAGCTTTGCGAGCTCTTTGGAGCAGCCGCGTGTTTTCGCGCGATGCCGCGTTGGTGGTACTTAGTGCGAAGTTGGACCAAAACTGCCTCTGCGTAGACCTCTCAGTAAGTTTTTTTTCGTAATACTTTCCCTAGGTTCATACCTTGAATCGAAGTCGAATTTGAGCGTCTTCATAGACGCTCAAATTCGACCAAGATTGCTCTTTCTGCGACCTTACAGTAGGTAAAGTGAAATTATAAACAGGGTGACAGGTAAAATAGACCTACTCCTTGAATATAATTAAAAGAAAGAACATTTCCCTTGAATCTGTTGGGATGCCGCGTTGGTTGTACTCAGTTCGAAGTTGGACCAAAACTGCTTCTGCGAAGCCCTAGCAGCAAGATTTTTTGCTAATACTTACTCTAGGTATCGAGATTGAGGCTCAAACTCGACCAAAACTACTTTTCCTGCGATCTTTCAGTGGGTAATCTAAATAAAGTGAATAAATCTGTATAAGACTTACAACCTATCAATAGTTAAATGGCTGTCGATAGCTGTATCACGATACTATTGATAAAAAAGTGCTACATACAACACTTTCAATGGGTTGGAATTTATACACTATCATTTTCTATTACTTTTTTTTTCACATTGTTGCTAATTTGCTCTGTTTATTATATTTTGGTTCGTGACTATGCCATGTTTTTGCTATTCTTAACATTAGGTTGGGGAAAAAGTCTTTTCGCATATAGTACCTATGTTTGAACTTGTAATAAAATCTCTTTGGTTATACTATTTGTATCTGGCTGGTTTTGGTATTCCAAATTCAAATCAGGAAAATGTGTGATTTTCATTTGTTTTTCTTACTGTCAAGATGAATTAATCTAATGAAGAAATTCGATACATTTCAAAATTGTACTACAAAAAAGGTAAAAATGCAACGCCAGCCGCGGAAAAAAATTGCGATGTTTATGGACCTGGTACAGTGTCTGTGAGAGTAGCACAAATTTGGTTTAAGCGTTTTCAATCCAGAAATTTTGATTTCAATGATGCACGTCGCTCTGGTCGCTCTATTACGGATAAAATGGATGCCATTTTTGAAAAAGTGGAGCAAGATCGGCATATCAGTAGTTACGACGAACGAACGTAGCTGTAGAACTGGGAATTGACCACAAAGCAGTTTTGGCGCACTTGAAAAAAAACTAGGTACACAAAAAAGCTTGATATTTGGGTACCTCACGAGCTCACTGAAAGAAACCTAATGAACCGTGTACTCATTTGTGATTCTGTTACGACGTAATAAAACCCAACCATTTTTGAAGAAGCTGATAACTGGTGATGAACAGTGGATCACGTACGACAAGAACGTGCGAAAAAGGTCGTGGTCAAAGGCCGGTCAAGCTTCACAGACTGTGGCGAAACCCGGGTTAACTCGCAACAAGGTGATGCTGTGTGTGTGGTGGGATTGGAAGGGCATTATTCATTATGAGCTGTTATCACCAGGCAGGACCATCGATTCTGAACTCTACTGCGAACAAGTGATGAGATAAAGCAAGAAGTTGAGAGAAAGCGCCCGGAATTAATCAACAGAAAGGGTGTGGTTATTCAACATGATAACATCAGACCTCACACATCTTTAGCTACTCAGCAAAAATTAAGAGAGTTTGGCTGGGAGGTGTTAATGCATCCCCCGTATAGTCCTGACCTTGCACCTTCAGTTTTCCACCTGTTTCGGTCTCTTCAGAATTCTTTCAGGTCAGGTTAACATCACGAGAGGACTGCCAAAACCACTTGTCGCGATATTTTGATCAGAAGCCTCAAAATTCCTATAGCAATGGGATCATGTCCCTACCTACAAGATGGCAAAAAGTAATCGAACAAAATACACATACTTTCGTTAAATGTAAATAATTATATTTAAAAATGTTTTGAATTTTCTTAAAAAATGCGAAGAATTTTTTTCCCCAACCTATTAGATGATGTCCAAAAGATTAGAATTTAAATAAAAATACAAATAATTTTAATAAAATAAACTTTATATATCATAATTTTACCATAATACACATTTTAAATTTTTCCATAATTCATACGTATAAAAATCACGGTACGGTGCCATTTTACTTTACCGAAAGCAAAATAAAATAGCAAACTTTGTCAGTAAACATATAACCAAACAATATTATTCAGTAGGTGCTACTGGCAAGCATACAAGCGTTTGTTTTAACAACTTATTGCAACCTCAGTCACTTTTTTCCACTTCACAGATGCTGTCATCAGAATCTACCCCCAAAATAGGCCAAATGACAGTATACAACAAAGTGACAGGCGAACCACACACTTGGACCGGAGAAATACAACCATTATCCCCTAATTTACCCTATTACACTGAAGCTGATTGCCTCAAAGTAAATCTATCCAGTTTGGACCTACTGCCCAATAGTGCCAACCTTGAGCTGGTTGGCCAATCACCTGGCAACGTTGTATTTGGAAGGCCTGACTTAGCTGATATTAACATAGTGGTTTTTGTTAGAATTTTAGAATGAGTTTTATTTTTTTTACTAAAAGTTTGTTTGAACTGACTGCTCAAATCTGCCAAAATAATAGGTTAAGTGTTATAAATCCTACAATGGTAGGCATATTATAATGTTATTAGGATTTAAAATCCTATTGTTGATTAATTAGTTTTAAAGTGAATCGATTTCCAAAAAACTTTTTACTCAGATCAGACTACCTGAAATCGCTAAACTGACACATAAAATGTTCAAAAAACAATCATGGTTGAACTTTTTTTTGACTTTGATCAGTGAAATCTGAGTCTATAAAAAAACATGTACTTTTAATTGTAGAGATGCATTTAAATCTTACAAATCATTGTTATAACCGTATTTATGTACTCTCTTTCATAAAAACTTACAAACATTTTTGAGACTGCTTCATCTAATGCCCTATTCTGTCACTTTTTATATTACTAATAACAGAAGAGACCAAACTCTACATAAATTAAAGCAGTATTGCGAGAATGCTGGCGTTTTTATGTATAGGAGTTTGTGTTTGTTTACCAAGTAAAATGTTTTATGTTGATATTATTTAATTTTTTAAGACTTATATGAGTCGCCCGCACCGTTCTTATGTTTTATGCTTTAAGTACTTACTTAATTAAGAAAATCTACAAGTATTAATGAACGTTCCTAAAAATCTACATTTTTTCTAAGGTAAAGAAGTGTAATATTTATGTTGATTTTGGATTTTTTTATTTTATAATTTTGTTTTACTATCGTACATTTATGTTTGTTCATCTTGATTATCATGTCATCTATGTATGTTGTCGTGATTTTTGCATGATTTTCTACCATTTTATTGTTTAATTGTCTTGTATTTAAGAATACAAGAAAAATATTATTGACTATGTTTTTTGAGTTTTATCCGTCTGAACGAGAATCGTTAGCATAAGTTAGCTATCGTTATACTTTTTACATGTTACCATAATAATTTTATTAACCTCGAATTTGACACCTTTGATACAAGTGCATAGTTTATCGAGATTACAAAGTTGTTTCAGAATTAGATCTTAAGATGTTGATTTTTCAAAGTTGATTAAAAAATTCAATCATACATATTTTGTCTCATTTTTGTATCTTAGATTCCGTCGAATGCTATTATTTATTTATTTAAGCCTCTTTATTCCCAGATCTAGAGTTAAATATTTACATTTATCAGCAAACATTGCACGTATACTAGTTTTTTTTTATAAATATAATAACATAATTTCATTAAATAATGTCTAATATGAACTTAAAATAACATCAGAAATAATTCATTCTTACAAACTACAATTCAATTATATTATTCATTATTAAGTAAATATATCATCCTAAGTTAAAATGCATGCAATTAATTCCTTTATTTAACCGGCCACCCATTTGCGGGTGTAGGCCTCCTCCAGCTCCTGCCAACGTTTTCTGTCTTGCGCCAGCCTTGTCCAGGTCCGGCCTGCCACTTCCCTAATGCCGTCAGCCCAGCGGCGGCAGGGTCGCCCTGGCGGTCTGCAGTCGTCTGGGGTACCAGTGAAGAACTTGCTCGGTCCATCTTCCATCTATCATACGGGCCACATGACCTGCCCATCTCCACTTCAGCTGACAAGCAAGTTTTGCTGCATCTATTATTTTTGTTTTACTACGTATGTCCGTACTTCTGATTCTGTCCAGAAGATTGATGTTAAGCATACTTCTTTCGGCTGCTCTTTGAAATACTTGTAGCTTTTTAATTTTTTTTTGTCATCGCCCATGTCTGACAACCGTATAGAAGGGTCGGCAAGACAGTTGAGTCCATGGCTTTCTTTTTGAGGGTGAGTGGGAGTTTAGCTTTAAAGACGTGTTTCAGCGACCAATATTTTTCCCATGCTATTATTTTATACAATTTATCAACTTAACTTCCATACTTGTTGATTTTTATGCCAGAAGGAAAAGGATATAAACAAATTGTATGTTTTCTCGCTAGGAAAAAAATCTCGCGGTTTAGGGAGCTCGAAATAGAATTTTAGTGTAATAGATTTTCGCAAATATACCATATGAATACTTTATTGTATGTAGGTACTTGTCTTTGAAATGACACTAGTAAAAAAACTTTCCAGACACTCATTGTCATTCTGTCAACAGATTAGCACCATTTAACAAAATAAATATTAAACTTTATTAATCAGAGAAAGGTAACTTGTCCCTTTTGATGTACCAGCCACCGCCGAAACAGAAAGTGCCCAAAGATGGCCCCGGGCCCAGGGGAGTGCCTGAGTGCTATTATGTAAGTGATATTTATCTTTCATGACCATTTTGAGTATTTCAATAACTTTGATCTCAATGATGTCTCTAATTGACCATCCTATGTAATTTGCGTGTAATTTTAAACCATATTTTAGGTATCTGTTTTGATATAATTTAAATAGGTACATGTCTATCAGTCTCTGTCACCCATAGTACAAGCTTTGCTTATTTTTGGGTCATATGATCTTGGTGTAAGGTGTCCGAAATATTTATTTGTAGCACTGCCACAGCGTTCCTGAAGTAGGTATGTTGCAGTGGGCAGGGTACACAGGAATGCCTGTTGTAGAAGAAAGTTTGGAACGGAGACCGTTTGAAGGCAAGCCTAAATTCACCGAAAACTTTATCCCACGCTGGTTGTTTTGATAACAATGCTGCAAATCTTTGCCCAGCAGTGGTTACATTATATCTATAGTAATATTATAAAGAGGAAAGATTTGTTTGTTTGTTTGTATTGAATTGGCTCCAAAACTACTGATCCGATCTCGAAAATTATTTTACTAACAGAAAGCTAAATCATTCAGGAGTGTTATAGGCTATATTTAATTATGACTGAACAAAAAATTCAGTAAATGCAAATCAAGTCGTGAGTAAAGCGGGCAAAATGGACACCAGCTGTCAAACATTTGACAGAACGAAATCTGTGGGGCAGCTCGTGGCTAATATTCTTACCTCCGCTTCCCCAGACATCTCGCGTCCTAAACTCTACTTTCCGCTACGTCAAATTCGTAAAGAAGCTCCGTGCATTGGAGGAAGAACAGCGGAAAGGCGCGGAGAACACGCTGAAGGAACTCAAAGATAAGCAGTGCAGTGACTTCTTCATCAGCTGCGATCGCAGGTTCCATCATTCCATTTGAATTTTAAGGTGCTTCCTGACCTGGAGCATTTTCCTGTAATGTAACGTTACAGAGTCGAGCATTACACCAGTGAGGAAGGAGAACCGAGCATTTCAGTGCGCCAACTGCACTGTTACAAATTCGAGCATTACGTTGGTGAGGGAAAAGCGGCGAGCATTACAGTGCGCAACTTGATACTATGTGTAATATTCTGATACAATTTCCTTGAAGTTTTGTAAGGCAGTATTGTAATGTGTTGCGGACCCCGACGTGACATCACGTCGGGGTCCACCACAGTTGCAGTGCTGTCGAGGAGACGCAATAAGACACAGTTGGACCTTAAGAGTTACTATATAACCACAGACGGGATGGCAGTAAAATGAGACAACAGTTGGTAATAGTCTGGTTTATTGTAATTCTACTAAAGCTTATATACGAACTCATACACGTACACTGTGTGTGCCTAATCTTACTACGTGACCATCCGGCACATAATGTAATGCTAAAAATCGAATCCCAAACTTTAAATTACAGGAAAATGCTCCAGGTGAGTGACTCCCTTTCTTTAGGCAAATGCCTTATTCGAAGGTGGAATGTTCTGAACGAATTATCCCCGGAGGGCATAATAATTTGGTTTCCTCTTTCTAGATCTCTTATAAACAACGTAGCGCGTCGTGTAGACCTCTGCATGCAGTCGTACCAAGAGGACCTAAAAGATAAAAGGAAGAGGTGAAAGTTTTGCAACTATATGTTTCACACTCCTGACGAAAATATTTACAGTTACCACAGCCTTAGACATTTGACTCGTGCAACACTCATTTCTGACCCTGTAAGGCATTATTACACAATTTTTTTTTTGAAGACTGACAGATTTATGCATTGCTTTCATGTGGATTTCAATTAATAATATGCGCCAGACAACACCCCCCTTGTAGTGGTTTCGAAGTACGGATTAATATACCTGAGCTAGGAGGTACCACACAAGGAAATAAGCCAGGGGCGTCTCTCAACACACCCAGACCAGAGTCAATTCAAAAAACATCGTTTCCTGAATTGACCTGATCGGGAATCGAAACCGAGACACTACGGAAATCGAGGCGAGAAACCGCACTACGCCAATCGTGTTGTCAATAAGAATAAGTAATAAGATGTCAGTATTTGCATCAATTACTGGGGGAAGGATCCTCTTAGTCCTATCTGTCTTAACGTCTTTTGTCCGTCATAAATCGCTGGGTCTTCTCAGCAAGAAACAACTCCGACGCGGTGGTAGGGTCGCATTATGTCTATATACTGTGTATTTAGATATCTTTATTTTTTTTAAAAAGAATATGCGCCAGACAACACACCTCTTGTAATGGTCTCGAAGTAGGGATTATTATATCCCTGTGTTACGAGGTACCACACAAGGGAATAGGCTAGAGGCCTCTCCTAGCACACCCAGACCAGAGTCAATTCAGAAAAGATCGTTTCCTGAATTGACCCGACCGGGAATCGAACCCGGGACACTACGGAAGTCGAGGCGAGAAACCGTGCAACAGCACACTACGCCAATCCTGTCGTCAAAAATTATAGTATTATAAAAAAAAAGTTGATTACCTCTCATGAACAAGATCTTTTTCAATTCATAGATTGGTAGGTCTCTTCGCTGCAGAAGAAGAGTCAAACATCCGCAAATTCGTCGAACAAGCCCAAGCCGGCGCGGAAGCGCTGTGGCAGGACAAGAAGGATCGCTTAGCTTACCTCTTAGCTAAGAGGAAGAAGGAGCATGAAGAAAGATACAAGGACACGCCGCTGTGAGTATCACTTTAAACTAAGCAAGCTAACTTTGAAATCACGGTAGTTGATAAAGCATGTTTTAGTGACCATTTGATAGCAAACTGGTAGGCTGCTGCTAATCTTGCTCACAACTATTTTTAGGGTTTAGAAGTTCCAGATACCTTTTTTTCTTGAAATAAGGTGTTTTTCAATTCACTGTCGAACTCCTTAGAAGACAGATTCCCGACTAAACTAAATCAACTTCCTAATTACAACCAAAAACTGATTAAACTCAGTCGCAATACGTGCATTATCGGATTGCATGATGTGTAAAAGCGAAATCTCTTGAAGGGAGAGCCTAGAGGAAGTCGTCTTCATCAGCATTAAAACACATGTGGCACACAGAAGCTAATCAAATGGCAAAATCTGCAAGATCTTGACAGGTTCAACATTTTACACTATTTGATTGCTGTCACGTAGTGTTGCCCAAATGTAAGAACAAGACGAGACTTAGCCAGTCTTGGTCTTGCCAATACACCTAGTCTTGGTCTTGGTCTTGCAGCAAGAGTCTCGCTAGTCTCGCAATTACCTTTATGCCTATTGCTATTTATTAAACGTTCATTTATATCTTATAACAACGTAACAGAGTTGGTACATTTGAGCTTGAATTAACATAACCATAGTAAAAAGACCAACCAAATTAATAAATGTCTAAACATTTATTGAGAAATTCGAAAAATTATCTGCCACCGGGTGGGGTTTGAACCCACGACCTAAGCGATCCGTGCCGATGCTCTAACCAACTGAGCTATCTACCGTGACCTACGGGAGTCAGTCTGTTCCATAATAAACGTTTACATTTAATTAGCTTACATGTGTTAAAAGATGGTTAAAACAGATAATAAAATCAATTAATGATATTAACTTGACTTTTAACTTAACTTTAACAATTTTAGATACATTATACAGAAGCTAAAAAAATATATTGACGTGTATGTTTGGACCCCCTTGAATGTCTAGAAAGAGATAGATAGACAGCCAAGGCCTCACCTTATATGCAATGGAATAAAAGAGTTACACAATTTATACAATATACCATTTACTTAATTAAAAAATAAAATACTAAACAAATTAAATTACAGAACAGTATTTATTGAATTAAACATTCATTTAAATATAAATACAACAAAATTAAATTACAGAACAGTACACAATAGCTTTGACAATACTGTTACTCTATATTAATTCTTTTGACCACGAATTAATACAAAGTAAGCATCTGGCTGACCCATCACTCAGCCTATTTCTATGTTTTCTAATTACTAATGACGCTTTAGAAATTAATTTCTCAACAGAATCTGAAGTGCAGGTATTGAATAAAAATCACGGGCAATCTTCGATAAAGACGGATATTCTGTCTCTTAAGTCGTACACCACTCTAAAATGTCTTCCGAGCTGGCTGCTCTGGGTTTACTTAGGTACTACTCCAACTCGTCAACATCTAAGCCTTAAAGACAAGATCCAGATCCAAATGACTCCAAAGGACATGCATACAGTTTCTCAAAGTCTATTACGTCTTCATGTTCATCTTAATCAGTCCAATTTTCCATTTTTTTTTTAAATATTTTTTGGAGTCCTTAACCGTATACCCGAACTCCAATACTCCCTGAAACGACATTAAGTCCTTACTGCAAGACGCAAGAGTCTCGCAGGATTAGTCTTGTTCTTGCTCAAATCTTGCACGGGCAGTCTTGGTCTTGGTCTTTTTAAAATTAGGCGGTCTTGGTTCTGCGAAAATGCAAGAACAAGATCAAGACTGCAAGACCAAGACCAATTTTGGGCAACACTACTGTCACGTAACTGCTACTGGGATGCCAGCTACAAAATCAACCTTAATGAATCTGATATCTAGAACAATTCAAATATTATGCTGCTTAAGTAAGCTAGTTAATCAGAAAGTCAAAATAATTTTGACTTTCTGATTATTTGGAAAATAATAAATAGTATTAAACTCTTTATTAAATTAAGCCAACAAAAAGGTACATTTTGGAATGTTTTTATTACACGTATAAATTAAATTAATAAGACGTGCTCAGAAAAGGTCAGGTCAGGAGTACCCATAATCGACGAGCATGTATGAAAGGATTAATGAGAGTGAAAGAAGCGCAAGAGGTGTGTCAGGACCGTAGCAAGTGGAAAGATGTGGTATCTGCCTACCCCGTTGGGAAAAAGGCGTGATGGTATGTATGTATGTATTAAATTACTGTAAAATTAGTGTGACTTCTGTTGCTGCAGGTTAGATGAAAAATAATTTATGTTAGGGTTGTAAGATGTTACTTTTAGAAAAATGCATGCTGAACTTGAATTCATCTGTCAAACGGTTTCTAACCGAGTTTTTGATGTTATTCATCTCTGAAAAGAATAACTCGCAGGCATAGGTAGATGAAAACATTGTTAAAATAGCATGTGCCAGCTTCTTCAAACAGTTAAATGTGTCTGGTAACGCATTCCATGTTTCCAGAATTTTGTTATAGCATTATTACTTAAATTACTTGTCAATCTTTCAGTTTTAATTAATACTTAACAAATATTTTACACATATTTTATGATCGGCGACGTGCCCAAAATATTATGTTGCGTGCCACGTGCCATTGGTTCGCCTACCCTGCTCTAAGCAATTGCTTAATTTACTTATGGGCTAATGCGGCACTGTCAATTCCCCCGTTTAGCTCGAAATGCGTACACGTTCTCCCATGCATCTACAAGCTGCGCGCGAAAGAGGCACAGGAGATCCAACTTTACCAGATTAAGGAGAAGGAAGCTATGAAGCTGGCCGAGAAAGAGTTCGACAAGATGTGGCACGAAGTTGCTATGAAAGAGTCCGATGCGTTGGTAAGTTGTCAGTACAATTTTAAATACATGGACGTTTTTAGCAGATAACAAGCATTGTTCCTTCAGTATTTTTGATAAATGGATTACGAGCAGGGTCGTAATACCCGCATGGCACGATGAAAGTGCTCCTGACGACTCCTCTTCATTGAAGGGCTGCGTAACTTTTTGCAGAGAGGTTTTCTGAGAAAGGATATTGAGGTTATCCAACAGACTACCGAATTCTAGTACCGTGGATTTTATTAGGTGGAAGACCTGTTCGTTCTTCTGGATGGCGAGATACCCATAAGGAAATCCTCATGCTATGAAAAAATGGGAAGATATTAACAGTAGTAAATGAGATGTTCGAATGCTTCCCTATCGGAGCTTTGTTTGAGTGCACTTAAAACATCATACACGCTTGAGTTTTTTTTTGATGTATCGGCCTATCACCGTCATGTTTTTGGAGGCGTTCCCCTACCAACAATTAAATTTACCTACCTCACAAATAAATCCTACTAATATTATGAATGCGAAAGTTTGTGAGGATGTACGTATGTTTGTTACTCTTTCACGCAATAATTACTGAATGGATTTGGATGAAACTTTACAGTAATACAGCTTATACATCAGAATAACACATGGGCTACAATTTATAAAGATTTCATGTAATTTTGCCATAATATACAACGTGTTATTGAAAAAGCGCAAAACCTCAGACACCCCAACTTATTTTTATTATGAATGAATTGAGTAAATTATTAAATTTAATTTTCGCGGATAATTTACGAAGATATTAGCTTTTTTTGTTTTCTTGTGTTTGTCTGCAAATTAAAAAGTCTATGGTAATAACGCGCGATCTAGTGCGACGTCGCCGCTTCGCCTGCCGCCGCAATAAAAGAGTTAAGTAATGATTAAACACGGCGTAATTAAAATATTTTGTTGGTTAAAATTTGACCCCTATTGTTTATTAGTGGAATCAATTCTACTCTCGATTCTGAACAAACTGTTTTCAGGTTTTGCGCTTTTTCATTAACACGTTGTATAACGATAACGCGGGCGAAGCCGCGGGCCGAAAGCTGGTACCTACATCATGACAGAATAGTTAACTGCAAAAATATTGAATCTTGTGGTTAACCACCAGGCAGCCCGTATGGAGCTGGATGCTATATCCCGCCTCCGCAAAGACAACGAGTTGAAGCGCTACACCGACCACGAACTAGAACAGAGGAAGGCCAGAAGAGAGCAAGAACAGGAGATGCTGAAGCAGGAAGCGATGAGGTTTAAGGCCATTTGGGATGCCGATATCAAGAAGGAGGAAGAAGGTGAGCCACTGTTGCTAAACACTTATTAATTATGATAATGTTTTGTTTTTTTTTTAAACAAATACGAGGACCGCCTGATGGTATGTGGTTACTGCGCAATACCGGGTGATTATTTATATCGTAAGCAAAATTATATTGCACACTAAGTAAGTACCTTACGATAAGCAAAATTAGACGGTTCGGCTAGTGGTACAGAGGCGTTCTCATCACCCTTTACATAGGGGCACCTTATGCTTCTGACATAAGACCCATTTTGCATTGGTTTTGTTGAGGTTAATGTACGCTTCTGTACCTTAGCCGATAATAAGTGTCTCTACTTGTCAACTTTCTAAACAAGTTACTATATAAAAGATATGTTCATATTATCTCCTCAGCCGAAAACCAACGCGCACAACAGCGTCTAGAAACAGCAAAA
Source organism: Udea olivalis (assembly GCA_947369235.1). Lineage (NCBI taxonomy): Eukaryota > Metazoa > Arthropoda > Insecta > Lepidoptera > Crambidae > Udea > Udea olivalis. The sequence goes on along the minus strand of OX376364.1, from coordinate 11,630,900 downwards.
GAGAGAAAGAAGATGATAGAAGAACGGCAACAAGTAATAGCTAAGCAGAAGGCTGAGGCCCAACTCATCAATGATACTTGGGACTCGCTGGCCGGGCAAGGCTTGGCTGCGGAGAAGGCTAAAGAAGAATTAAGAAGAAAGAAGGAGGTAACGCTTGAAGATTTGTGTCACAAACTTAATAGTGTATAGAGTTAAATGTAATACTTAGCTATAAGTTACTTTTCATTTATTTAGCCTATTACACTATCTAACAGGATAACACAACAATATAGATAGACTAGTAAAAAACCGGCCAAGTGCGAGTCGGACTCGCGCACCGAGGGTTCCGTACAAACCTGTAGGTATATTTTATTAAAAATATTTTTATTATATGTTGTATCTAAAAATTTACGGTTTTCGCAATTTTTCCTTTATCTGTGCTATAAGACGTTGCTTCGGACCAAATTTCAAGATTTTGAGTTCACGGGAAGTACCCTGTAGGTTTTCATTCCCTTGCGAGTGTCGAAAATATGCGGAAATCTGCGGCATAAACGGCTGTATCTTTTGATTGCGTTGGCTTAGAAGTTTGATTTTTTCACAGCTCCAAGGGACAGTAGACCTGAGTATTTGATATAAATTCCAGCTTGATACCTATATTATATTATATTATACTATAAACAAAGTGACCCTATAGGGGTGCCGTTTTTTCCTTTCGCGGTACGGAACCCTAAAAACAGTACAATGCATTTTAGAAATAAAATAAAATAAACATTGTTAGCCTCATGAACTCACTTATATTTATAAATAATATCTATTAATATTATCTATCTTTTATCTGTTTGCTTAATTAGGTTGGTTTTTATCCATTGAATACAGGACTCGCACAATCCAAAAATTATTACCAAGTAGAACAGCTATATCTGCTAAAATCTCACTACGAAGCTTCTAATTTAAGATGTTAATTGAACAGCAGTTTTTGCAAATACCTTTTAAGTTCAATCAATCCAACTTTTGTAAAAAAAAAAATTTTTTTACCTGCTTCTGCATGTAAGCAGGAAATACTCCATTAAATACGATCTGAGGCCTATTGGCGCAATGGTAGCGATCCTGCCTAAGACTAAAGGTGGATTTAATCGCCCCCACGACCAATCTTTGTATGAAGAAATTCGTATTTGTTCTATGGCTTAGTGTTATTATCGATTCATACTTATATGTATTTATAAATATTGAAGTATGTCTATCTACCTCTGGCATCCTTATTACAAACTTTGATTAGGGGTCAAGTGCCTTGTTGTAAAAAACTAGTTACGATAGATGATTGAAAAATTATACTAATCAATAAATTACCCCGCCAAATAACCAACACATCTTCCCAGCGCGACCTAGACGCCTGCAACAAGAGAATGGCAGATCTACGAGACGAGATGATCCGTCTGGAGTCTGCTGACGATGCGCTCTTCGAAGCTGAGGCGAAGAGGCGACAGGAAATGACTGATCAGAAACGATGCGAATATATGGCTTGGGCACAGAAGACTAATAGGGTAAGGCCTTTTGGATTGTAAATTTTAACAGCTTAGGTGGTGAACATGCTGATCACCTAATGCTAATGCTGACCTAAAGATTGTATAGGCTCCAGGAGACATAAGTTATCAATACCTACTGTTCTATATTTTTGTAATTATGCCGTCAAATTTATCAACAGGACGTCCGCAAAGCCATGATAGACCAAATCCAAGATCGCGAACATGCTCGCGAGCGTCTCAAGCAAAAACTTGCGGAACAGGACGAGTACCAGAAGCAAGTCCACGAACAGCTGCAAGAACTGGTCTCCCATAAGGAGCTGACTGATGCGCAGGCCAGGAAGCAGCATCAGAACAACTTGCTGCAGCAGATTGAGTACAACAAGATGCTAAAGGTAAGCTAACTTAGCAGGGCAGGAATTACAAAAAAAAACTCTAGGAACTGATGTCCCAAATACTTAAGGTAGGTGATCTTTATCGTTGCGTAGAGACATCATAAGGAAACTCAAGGTTCCTGGTAGCTTCAAAATCTGGTCCCCTACAAGGAGTTAGTTAACAGCAAAGCAAGCAAGGTCGCAATTGTCCCAAACAGTTCCAAAAGGTTCCCATCTCAAGCAAAAACTATCAGAACAGGACGAATACCAGAAGCAAGTGTACAAACAGCTGCAAGAACTGGTCTCCCATAAAGAGCTGACTGATGCGCAGGACAAGAAGCAGCATCAGAACAACTTGCTGCAGCAGATTGACTACAACAAAATGCTGAAGGTAATCTTTAATGCATGACTTCGTAAGAAAACCTAACGGTACAAGCTGGTCTGCCAATAGGGGAGGACTTAATGCACATAAGATTTTGAAAGTATCATCAACACAGCCTTCTAAAGCAGATTATATTGAGTATAATAAAATACTCAAGGTAGGTCATTTTTATTGTTGCACTTTATTGTTTTTCCTTGACTATTTGCCATTAGTCCTGGTTTATTAAAAAAACCTAAAGTTGAATCACTTCAAAACTGTCAGTTGCGGAAACTTTCAATAAAATTTACCAATCATCTCTTTTTACAACAGGAGAAAGCCAAGCAAGAAGAATTGGACCAAATCAAGAAATGCAAGATGGCGGCCCAGGAATACGAACAGGAGATCGCCAGGATGATGTGCCGGTGAGTAATCATCATCAACAGCCCTTAGAAGTCCACTAGTAAAGTTAGCTTGTTTAAAAGCACTTATGACATGTCAAAAAAGTATTTCTAAATAATGATAATTATAAACGTAAATACTATAATAGTACATATCTTAAATAAACATAATGCGAATCTACTACCGGTTCGGACGCTGCTTCCATCGAGAAGAAACTCGATAGGCTACTCTTTCGAACTATGGCTTACAAATAATAAATTCAGAGTACAGTCAAAGAGAGAGATAAAATACAAATTGAACAGAGCAAAACTAGACTGCTGGACAGACATAGGCCTACCCAAAGAACGCTTACAGCAATTTAGTCGAGTGTCACGCACGCAGTACCTGCGCAGGACGCGACCGGACGCGGCAGTTTATTTTCGCAAGTTTAAAACTGTAATGTCTTCGAGAAATAATTATTTAAATTACATGCTACAAAGAGTCATATTGATCTATATTAAATGCACAATGTAATTAAGGCACTTAATTTGATAAGTATTAATGTTGTATTGCTTAAAATCGCTTCGTAAATAAGCCATAGTTCTCGTAAAAAGTAAAGGATAAAAAATTGTTATTGTGCGTTATCCGTAAGAGATAGATATATGCCATCGCGGACTTTTTTTGTAGACCTTTTAAGGTGTACAATACTGCAGTAAATTTTTTGATCTATCTCTTAGGGTTCAGCCAGCGTTTCTAATCTAAGCGCAAAAAGTGTGATTATTTACGACATCACATTAGGAACCTCTAAAATAATCAGTGTTTCTCTACCATATTATGTATGTTATAAACATATAAACCTTCCTCTTGAATCACTATCTATTAAAAAACCCGCATTAAAATTAGTTGCGTAGTTTTGAAGATCTAAGCATACATAGGGACAGACAGACTGAAAGCGACTTTGTTGTATACTATGTAGTGATTAACAATCAAACCACGAGAGCAAGCGGCTTTGGGCCATTTGCATCCAACGGCTTCCTGTAACTTGCACTGAGTCCTTGGTTCACTGGGTGAAACCTTTATTCCACTGCGGTTACTAGGTATCAGTTCGATGAGTAATAGATACTCTTATTTGAACAATCGTTTAACAAGCCATTTTAACTCAAAACAATAATCTAGAACACTCCTTCTATCATTTCCTTCTTATTCCTCTGACTTTTGATCTAAATCCTTTACTGTTGAATCTGTTCGCTGATGGGATTCCATAAGACCTTGTCCTTAAGACTATAAATCTCAGCCTATCTTCAAATCACGAGTTAAAGCTTACCTTCTATCACTTTGACCCAATCGCCTTCTATCCAGTTTTCTTTTTTTAAGAAGCTAACCCATACCGTATTTATATGTATGTATAAGTCAGTATATGATTTTGCTTGAGTATTGTATGTACCTATGTGTATTTTATGTTTTAGTTATTAAGTTTTTGTATCAATAAATTAACATCACCACCACTTAATTTTTTTTCCTGATTCTCTCCCCGATTTGGTAGAGATCGCTACTAGCGATAAAACTGCCTTAATTTTACATCTAATTTATTTACTTGAAACTGTCAAATTTTGTTTGTGCAATCATATTCTTAGATTACCTAACAAATCTCGTTTTATTTCCATTAAAAACGAAACCAAACTAAATATTTTCACTAAAAAACTAAAGTTGTTCCTCATACAAAAAAATTACTACAGCATCAAAGAATTCATGAACGAAAAGCAACATTTGATCAAACGTATTTCTTATATTGTAATTAATATACTCGTCGTAAGACTGTTCTGCATCAACTCTTCCTCTCTCCTAAAAACAAACTAAACTGTGCTGCGCCCCTCAGGGTCCATAATTTGATCACTCTTAATAATCTGTATAACATTATGGAATGCAATAAATAATTGAGTATTGAGTATTAACATTAGTGTGCGCCAATTTAAATAACAAACCGTTAATTAAGAAGTATACAAATTAGTTCGAATCTCGAGAGCTAAACACAATGATACTCCCATATGTGACCATTATGCTATCCTTTCGATAGAAGATACGGCATCTGTCTTCTTAATTTTGAGTACTAATAACGCGTCAGACCCACGCATATGACACGTTATTAGTTCCTCAACAAAAGTATGATAAATGGACTGAACTACTGATGAAATAGATGACAAACTATAGCACCTATTTGCAATATCAAAACAAAAATCACTCCGTTGAGTGAACATGAATGAATAACAAACCGCAAAACGTGACGTTCATTCATTCAACCGGTTGAGGAAAAGATTATCTTGAAAACTCCACGTACCTACTTTAAGTAGATTCGTGGTCAGACTAGGTAATGTAGTTATTTAAACCATAAAGTATTACTCACTGTTTTCCACCTGTTTAAGAAGGTCATCTAAAAAATATAATAAAAAAATGTTAATTTGCCAAGCAAATGGACAATTAAAAAGATAGTTACTTATAGTGGGCACTTGCATTTACGAGTTCACTAGTCAGTAACCTTGTTTTTTATCAAAATAAATAGACGAATTGTAAGTTACAAGATTCTCGAGATTATGACAATGATTGCGGAAGATGCCTGCCCGGCTATGAAAATTTTGTCTAGTTTTTCTAAAACCACCTTCAACCATTTAGGTACCTACTCTGAATATAATAGTTTTTTTATGCAATTAATGAAAATAAACCCATTTGTCAAGCGCGATATAGTCATAGTTAACTTATTAATAGTAGCGATCACTCAATATCAATCATGGAGACCGGGCCGCACAGATAATATTTTAAAACGCAATTGTTTTGGATGTCTCCATAATACCATCACGACTAATGACTAAACGACGAGGTAATCATAGGCAAGCTGACAGTTGCCGTCATAGTTAACGGGGTACTCTGAAGCCCACTTTTTGCCAATAACCAGGTAAAGAGGTGTTAGAACCCAATGTGGTAGGTGGCGTGAGCCTTCTGCCGTTTTCGGGGTTGCTTTGGTTTTATGACGGTGTTTTCCATCACGGGAGAGCGTGAGTCGCAAAGTTAATAATGAATACAAAGATGGTTCTGAAAAGGTTTGAACTCGGAACCACACGGGTTCCGAGCTGGAGTGCTTAACCTAAGCCACAACACTCTCCAAAATGAAACGAAACGAACCAAAATCAAATCTTTCCTTTTTATAATTGACTAGCTGCTTCGACAGACTTCGTTCTGTCAAAAGTATTACACGTCGCGGCGTCGGTAAAGCAGCACATCCCGCCCGCGTTTCTCCGACTGAATGTTTTGTTCAATCATAATGAAATATAGCCTTTGTCACTCCCTGTTAGTGTAGCTTCATATCGGAGAAATATTTTTTAAAATCGGTCCACTAGTTCGGAGCCTATTCAATACAACAAACAATCAAATCTTTAGTGTAGAAGATAGACGTAGAATAAATGGCGTAGTGTGCTGTAGCACGGTTTCTTGCCTCGATTCCCGTGGTTGCCCGGGTTCGATTCCACGGGTCAATTCAAGAAACGCTATTTTTTCTTAATTAGTTAGGGTCTGGGTGTGCTGGGAAACGCCACTGGCTTAAATCCTCATCTGGTACACCTCACAAGGGGGTGCGCCGAAGTTCACCTAAATTTTCACCTCCGATTATTGGAACTCCGAAAATTTTCTTTGTAACATTTTTCATCCTAACAATCACAATTCCTAACTACGTTTCTAATGTTAATAATCCGAATGATCACTCTTCCTAAAATCTTTTTTCCGAAAGTTTTCATTCATACAATTTTTAGTACTACCGACGATGGTATTGATTGACCGAAAGTTGGAATTGATAATATCACTAATGTATGTTCTTAACGGTTCATATAATGAATGTTTTTTTATTTCTATTCACTACAAATTGTATGATTGAAAACTACAGGAAAAAAAAATTAGGAAGAGTGATCATTCGGATTACAAATCGGCAGGCAGAACACTTTCGGGTGAAGAACTTCAGGTGAGCCAATATGGACCCCTCACAAGGATATTTACGCTCACTTCGAGACCATAACAAGTGGTGTTGTCTGTCTGGCGCATGTTATCTGTACTAATATTATAAAGAGGCAAGGTTTGATTGTTCGTTTGTATGGAATATAGGCTCCGAAATTACTGATCCGATCGTAAAAATTATATCACTAACAGAAAGCTTTGAACGGATCCATTGGCTAGAAAAATTCCAGAGTACCTTCAGAAACGTTTAGAAGCAATATACAATCTCTGGGGGGAGTTTAATCAGAATAATCTTGGCTTAGAGCAAAGTGAGGATAAAACACAGCAATATTTTTAACTATTCAGAAGTGATATAGGCCATATTTGATTACGATTGTACAAAAAATTCAGTGAAAAATAATAGTAAGTAAATCAAGACTTAGAAAAGCGGGCAAGATGTGATAATGGACACCAGCTGTCTAACATTTGACAGAACGAAGTCTGTCTGAACAGCTCGTGTTTAATATTGGTGTAGAAAATTACCTGTTTGGATATTTTTTCAGGCCATTCTTCAGCGACGAGGTGCACCCGTTCATGAAGCAGATGGCCAAGGGGCTCAAGATGCAGGAGAAGTGCCCTTGCTCTATTCCCGATTATTGCAAGTGATTTGTGATCTGACATTTATAGCCTTTTGGTTATTTTTAGTAAATGTTTTGGCAGTCTATTTACTTGTTTCCTTTTTTGATTTAAAAATAATCATTTCATTGATTTTGATTCAAAAACACTAAATACTTAACAAGATTTTACTGATGTTGAAGATTACCAATAATAATCTGTACATTTTGTTGTTTATCTTTAAAATTAGCCGTAACTTGGATTTAGGCAGAACCCAATGAAGTTTAAATTGAAAGGAATGTGCATCAGCGCTATCATAGGAACAGAAAAAAAGTGTGCTTAATGTCATTCTAAGCACACTTTTTCCTGAGTTACAATTTATTGCGACAGAAAGCCAGGCGTGTGCCATGTCTTTAAATTGATTAGCGTGCTATATCCAGCACGTTAGCCAAGCTTAACTTTGAGTAAATTCGTTGATCAGTTATTAATAAAATTTAAAATATATTATTAAATTCACCAAGTAAGTTACTAAAGACCTCTTCCAATAAACAAGACCATTAATCTTAAAGTGACATTGCCCCTCCTCCCAGTATCTAAGCGGACATCTCCGCTGGTACGTGTTTTGTCGGATTTATCCTCTAGCGACATGCGCACGCAAGCACTTCCTAATTTTAATGCGTCCAGCGTGCCTCTAGATCTGAAGATTAGTGTCACGTAATAAAAGGTACAGTTAGCAGGATAAATGTTGAGAGTAAACAGCATTTCCACTCCCGTACCACGCGTGCTGGACTACGGCGTCACACACACACAATTCAACATTTGTTGGCCCGAACTAAAAGGTTCGGTGACTCGTTTCTTTGTCGTACCATCCAGACGTGGAACGCTCTTCCAGCACATGTGTTTCCTTCCTCGTATAGTCCCGGGTTCATTTCTGCATCATTTCTTTCTGCCTTCAAGGTGAGGATGGCCAGCCTAGTGATTCGTTTGAATGACTGGGCTTGTCAGCCTCGTATCTGAACCTCACGATCGCTTTCCATCAGGTGAAGTGAGGTCATCGTGACGGGCAATATAAAAAAAATATTGGTAAATATTTATTCCCGCAAACAGTGTCTTTACGAGTTTCGTTCACAAGACCACGTTAACGCGAATTTTTACTTTCTCGGTGCGTATAATCAAATGAACTCTATTTTTTACGATTTTAAGTGTAATTTGAAAGCTCAGCAGAGCCGTGTTCGGCTTCAATCTGCTTTTGGCGAAGAAGTACCATGCAAGACATTTGGCACTCTGTACGCTTAAAACTAGTTAACGGATTTTAATGCGGTTTTCATCAATATATAGAGTTATAAATAATATTAATATTTATATATAAAAACTACAATAAATATTATTTTATGGCTGTAAAATAATATTCAGGATAACTCAAACTCAAAACTAAGCATTGATATGTCTCATCTACAACTTTGTTATTGTTTTTTAAGCTGACTGTACACCAAAATGTTGTCATCAAAAGTTTCCTGTAGGCAAGACGTCGTTGATGTTAAAATGTTTCAAATACAAAAAAATACTTTACTAATGTTACTCACATTATTACTCATGCAAAATTTTCCTTAAGCGTCCTGGCCTATATAAGCATTTAATTTGTTGAACATAGCCAGTTTACTGAGTGCTGCTAACCATGTATAACACTGTGCTATTACTAACTCTAGTTGCTTTAGTATCAAGCCACGATGTAATTGTTGGAACCAATACTGATGGTCGAAAGATTTATGATGAAGTTCGTCACGCAAGTCCTACGATATGGAGACAAACAGAGAATGTCACGATCAGCACCACTGATGCCGAAGTCATCAGTCGTGTGGTTGTGACTGACCGCAGGCCAGACAAGGATGGAGAAGCTAAAGTAGTTGACGGAGGAGAGGGACAGAAGAACGTTACCTTAGAACTGAAGAGTCCCACTGTTCTTAGAGGATATGACTTCCAAATCGAAGTTTTCTCTATTCCTGAAGATAAATTCAAATTAAACGACAAAACGGCAGAGAGTCAAACGCCTAATCCTAGCCAGACTAGAATACAGCGCAATCCATTAGAAGACAAACCAACTTTTAACATTCCACGGTCTGTACTTGGTGACCCGAAGAATCTGGGATCGACAACTGCGGGGGCTAACCTTACACCAATGATGGACACAAAGGTAAATGATGATGATACCAAATCTATAGAGGATGACTCTGAAGATGTTGACCAATTTAAGTTAAAAAGGAGCGAAGGAAGTAAAATTGCTACTGAAAATACACAGCAGAAAGCGACTATCTCTGGAGAGAAAACTTCTCGTGATAATGGCGAAGTAAAGAAGGACATTCACGATCATAATATACATGTCCGAGATGCTCTTAATGCGGCAAGAACAGACACCAAACAACAAGAAACAGAAAAGAACAAACAAAACGATGGTAATCACGAAAATGTACCCAAAATTAACACTCCAGTTATATCCACCCCAGCTGCATTTGGCAGATATCCTCAACCTGCGAATAATGACAAAACAGAATCAAAAGACATTAAAAGGGACGCCAGGGATACTGAGAATGGCAACATAGGTGACCACCAAAATACGACACCTAAAATTACTGAAGAAAATGGTAGCATCCATCCAGCACATCCCAGATTCAGTTCAGATTCTCCAACTTTCTCGCAGACATTGAATAAACACCAATCTGAAAATGAAAAGAAATCCGATGATGGAAAAAGAGAAGTCAGAGATACTGAAACTAGCACTAAAAGTGATATGATGCCTACAATAAATATTGAGAATAGCAGTGTTCCTCCTGCACACCCCAGAGTCAGCTTAGATTCCCCTGTTGTCTATCAACTTCCTAATGTAGTTCGGAATGATGAAAAACGTGTCGCCAGGGATTCTGATCATGGTGAAAGTGGTAATACAACACCCAAGACCAATGCCGAAAATAGCAGTATTCCCCCAGCACATCCCAAAATCAGTGAAGATGCTATCAATACCTCTACTGTTCCAGACACTAAAATCCAAAAAGATGAACATAATGATATGAACTTGCACCATCAAGGACACTTCGTGCCGCCTCTAGGCTACAAAAGAATGATAAGTGCTTACCCTCGCATGGAAGAAAAGGAAAGATCCGTTCGGGACGTCAACCATAGCGATAAGCCTCTCTCACCAACATTATTCGCAAAATCTGATGACGACTCTTTCAAGGATGATAGTCCTAAAATATCTTTGATGTCTGCTCAGTCTACAACCACGCCAAAGCCGGATACTGAAGATTCGAAGTTGCTGTCAAAAATGAATGTCCATATTCCTAGGAGCCAATATCCGTTGCCTTACCCCACCCAAGCCATCGCCTCCGCCAATTCTCCATTAACTACGACTGTCAAACAAAACAAACGAGCAACCGAGGCTGAAGATTCTAAAACTGACAAGAAGGAAGGTAGCTTCGGTAGTGTTCCCCGTACTACTGCAGAGCGAAACTCCACTGCTATTGTACCAAAACCTGTGATTTCTATTCAATAATTATTTCTTTTATATATTAATTAATTTAACGACCAATGTCAAGTGTTATTTAAGAATGTTTCAGTATGATTTTCAACTAAATCTGACAAAATTAACATTTGACGCAAATGTTAATTGTTTTCTTAACATTAAGCTGATAAAAGTAAAATTGCCGCAAATGATAATTGTTTAAAATTTAAGTTTTATATTGACCTGCGTAATTTTTTAAGTGTTAGTAAGTAAGCAACTCATTGTTATATTTGTTTTTACAAATCGATTGAACAGTATAGACGATAAAAAAACAATTTATTTAAACTATGCTTTTATTTTAGAAACTGATATAAAAATTAAACAACATATAAAATAACAACTAGTGGAATGGAACATATTTCAGCATGTTAAACATTATACAACTATTCTTATATAAGGCATACTCATCACATTAAATGCAAAAGATATGACATCAATATATGTAATATAATATTATTTTGTAAACCGACAATAAAAAACATTTATTTTAAAGTATGAACATCACAATAATACCTACGACCTAAGTGGTATGTAGATATTGTAAAAATTATATCAAAAGGATTGCCTACTATCACGAAGGCAAGTAATAGTACTATGTTTTGAAACAGCTGCCATGTCATAGACTCCTAATGCATAACAACGCAATCAATATGTTTCGTCTCTTTCATCCTTAGTTAATGAGTACTCATTTTTAATGTTTCATTTATAAACACATTAAAATCTATGTTAAAACACTACACGTGTTAACATTTTAGCTTTTGCACCAGTTTATGTTGTAATATTAACTTACGCCATTCAAGTTATTTTATTCAATAAAAAAATAAAAAGTAATATTATAAAAATAGGTCGTCCAATCTATGGAGAACCGCTTTTTAATCATCTGTAATTGCCATGTCCAAAAAATAGCTAAAAGGAGAATGGTAAATAAAATATTGTCTTTGTGAATTAAAGAAACTATTAATGACCATGCCCAAAAAAGAACTAGTAAGGAGAAAGATAGCATATTTTGCAATAGTACATTACCCTAGGGGTGAAAGTAACTTATTTAGTCCCGAGACGGGGTTTGGCGCCCGGAACGAAGTGAGGGCGCCAATAGTTCGAGGGACTAAATAAGTCTATAACCCGAGGTAAACACTGTGCTTTTCATTACAAATACAAGGAAAGTAAAAATAAAAACATGAATTAGCTAAAGAAAAAATGAGTAAATTTTATTTTCCACTACCACTTTAGCCTCTTCTCTTATAAAATCAGGCGTTAAATTCATATCAGAATCAGATGAACTCATTTTAAAGGTACAAATCTCTGCTATACGTATAAACAAAAGTCTTCAAATCGAAAAAATAAATGAAGATCGAATTGCCGCTTTCCCGCCTATTTTGTTTGTTTTTTTTTTCTGTGGCCGGCCAGCTATTCAGCCATTATTTTTTATTTTCATCATTGGAAAAATGGTAAATATTTTGCCCAAATCTAAGTTATTTAAAAGAAATTGTTGAAACTAAATTATAATAAAGTTATTTAAAAAATATATATTCTTTAATCAATACTTAACTTTAAGTTATTTCAATTTTACATCGTGGCTGTATAGAAAGTTGGAACATGGTTCAATAGATATGTGAAAAAGAACTAGTTTTTTTTAAAATAACTTGACAACTATCAGTTGAAAGTGATTCTCCCTAGGGATGAAAAGTATTACTTTCATCCCGCTCCTCAGGCAACTTCAGACCTACTTTCAGAGTATGAGTAATGAAACATAAATAAACAATCTACTTAAAAAATATTATGCAATATTCTTCAAGGCCGTATTACGATCTTTTAGGACTATCACAGCGTGAAAATGCTGACTTTGTATGGGTATCATGATGTCACTGGTTTCTTGAACTGAAAAGTTTTGATACTATTTGACAGATAAACAATAACAATGGTATGGAACGTCAATTAAGAGATTAATACCGATAGGCTGCGATTTCGGTAAGTGACGGCAGCGAGCAATTTCGTCAGTAAATATCTGGCCTAGAGGATGCATTATTGACAGGTAACCGCTGACTGGCTTTCAATGAATGATCATACACACATCAACATGGTCTATGGATATTTCAATTAAACCTAAATAACTAAAATTCTATTAACTTTTTGATAAGACACCTTCACATTAAAATAAACCTTGTTTAATAGCCTATCTAATCTGATAAATAAACTTTTAGATAAAGTTAAATTTAAAAAAAACTTAGATAAACTAGAAAACTTTATTTTTGAAACATCAAAACCTAAACAAAACAACTATTTTTTTATAAAAATGGTTGAAAACTTAAAATGTATAATCCCTAGATCCACCTAAGACTCTCCTGACACATCTGCAGCGGTTCTGCATACTCAAAACAAGGGTGTCAATATCCTGTTGTGGAATACTGTCACAAGTCCTGCTAAGATGCAAGAAAAGCTGGTTTTCATGCACAATATCTTCAGGGAAATTTCTAAGAGCTCTTCTCTGAAGCATATCCCAGGCATGCTCAATAGGATTTGAGTCAGGGGATTGTGCAGGCCAGTCTAAAGCTTGGATATCATGCTGTTGTAACCAACTTGTAACGATACGCGCCGTATGTGGACAGGCATTGTCGTGCATTAGCTGGAAATTTTGTCCCATTTGCTGTCTGTGGGGCAAGATTACAGGCTCTAGCACCTCATCTCGGTATTTTAGAGCAGTCATATTACCTTGTATCCAAACAAGGTCCGTTCTACCGCCGAGACGAATTCCTGCCCAAACCATAATCGTGCCACCTTGATATGCATGAGCTTGTTGTGGGTGCTGCAGTCGATTCCAACGTCCAAGTTCTCTCCAAACGCGTAGTCTTCGCGAATCAGGATGAAATGCAAACCTGGATTCATCAGTGAAAAGCACAAGTGACCATTGATAATGGTTCCAGTTTTCGTGTGCAATAGCCCATTGTAATCTTCTTCCTCGATTGCCTCTCCTTAGCGCTGGTACCCGAGGTGGCCTACGAGCACGTAGGTTGACTTCATGCAGTCGTCTTCTCAGAGTTTGACCGCTTACCAGCAAACCATACTCTCTCTGTAGCCTTTGAACCAATTGCATCGCCGTTACATTTGGTTGACTTCGTGCAGCATTTACTATGAATCGGTCCTGTACATGTGTTGTAAGAAACCGCAATTTGGGTAGCGCCAGCTTGAATCATGCCCACTGCTCTTAACATTTCGTTCCTGGTCAAGTGTCTACGTGGCATGATTAAATGAACACCGGAGATGCGTTTGACAAAGATTTATAGAAATTTATGGAGTTTTAATCAAGTCAGAAGTTCGTGAAGATTTACTTCTTTGGAAGAAATTCAATGAATGCGAATTTCATCTTAAAAAAAAACCTTTTATATACAAATCTGAATTTAAAAAAGGAACTTAATAATGTTTTTATAATCTGTCATTAATAGTTTTTTTGTAAGGCCAGTACTTTTTAAGTTATTTAAAAAAGTTTTATATATCCCTAGACCATGTTGTGTGTATTAGGAAATCACCTTGACTGGCTATAAAAGATGGTAATACGGCCCCTGGCCCACGTTACAAAAAGTTAAAAATTTGGGTCGAAAGGGTGAACTTATTATAACTTAGCTTGAAATATAAAAGATATTCGAAAAATTAAATACAAATTAAAATCTTTGGTCCTGGGTTAGAATAATAACGTATAGAAGGATAGTCTTCATACAACCGCCCCGTCAGAAATGAAGCACTAATCCGATCCACACTTGCGTGACTGTTACTTGCTTACGTGCGGCGCGCTTTGACATTGAACATTGCGGAGCTGTAATGAACACCGCAAAGCGGTCCGTTTAGAGCCATTTATGGCTCCAATTAAGGTGCTTCAAATTGGGCGCGCGGACTTGGTTTCTATATGTAATTATTCTAAGGGTCCTGGAATAGGGCACAACAAAACGTTTATTTTTAAATCTAAGTAATTGTAAACTAAGCATAAACGCAACTTCTGAATGATTAAAGTATCTTATTTGTTTTAATTTATTATTTTTGGGGCATTTTATTGCAGTACAAATACCGGGTGATTATGAGTAGGTACCTATGATATATCGTTTTTGTAAGTCCTTTGATAATCACCCGGTATACATAATAATTTTTAAATCATATTTTTTTCCTATCATATTGATACTATAGTAATGCAATAATGTATTCAATAGTATTGATACTTTAGTACAATCGATAGTAATGCAATCTATATTTAATTTTCTTCTATGAACAGCATCTAATAATTAGCTTAAACTATCGATGGTATTAATAAGCTTTTAACTACAGATGGGTATTATCAGAGCAAAAAGGTGCGTCATCAAGTCATCATCATATATAATTCAATCATTTAATTAAGCATCGCATAGTATTTTGTTTAGTAGTTATTTTCTTTTCGCTTAATATAAGTGATTGTAATAAGGCCCTTGGTAATACCTATCGGTTCCTAGTTAAAGCTAATTAGCACTATCGACAGTCACTTAAAGTCCTACTCGTACTGAATCAAGGAATGCACCGGTACACCGTCAGGAATGTTCTCTCTTCCATTCAAACCTGTCAACTCGATGACTGTAAGGCAGCCCAGTACAGTCGCGCCCGTCGACTTGAGCAGTTGTATGGACGCGGCGAGAGAGCCGCCGGTCGCTATTAAGTCGTCCACTACAAGGCACTTTAAACCTGGACGGATGTTGCTTTGGATTTCTAGGACGTCCTGGAATGAGTTTAAAAAAAAATGCAGATTTAGGAGCGTAAGACACTTAGGTATGAGGTTTCATGCTCACATGCTAAATACCAATGTTACCGCGAACCAGCTGGACCATTTAAATATATTCTTGTACCTTCAATGCTTTCAGTTTTGCATGTAACTGATAGTCTTCCATATGTTTTTATTCTCAGATTTCTTTTTTTTTAGTTTTATAGTTACAGTTGGCTCACATTATTGTAATATAATACTAGAGAAAACTTGTTCTGATTTATTACAACTGTCTGTTTCCCAAATAAAAAAAAATACGATTGGTGCATCAAGCATCGCCTAAGAGCGATTTTAAATTAGCGGTTTATACGCGCTTAAAAGTTCGCTTTTGGAAGCGCTTGTAGGCGCGTGCGTATAGGCGCACCTTCGCACGCACGCAACTTGTACAAGCGTTGACGCGCTTGTAAACCTATATAAGCGCGAGCCGCTTACTGCCACCACTATCCATTCGAGTGAATACGCCGCAATAAGCCCGTGAACGCTAGTTCTGTTTTTTAAAGCGCGCGTGTAAGCGTGTTATAAAACGCTAGTCCACTCTTATTGAGGAATTTTCAAAAAACAACAGTTATAGGTACTTACATTAATATGACATGCTTGCATCTCCACCATAAAAACAGATCAGTATTAGTCATCCTCTCTTTAGGCTCGTGTTCACTTTGATTAGTAGTAAGAATAGTAAGTGCAGGTGCTTAATGATTAAGAGAAAACACGTGTGAACAGCGATTGATTAGTGCGATTGAATAGAACACGCTTCTAATCACTTCACGATGCAGGATACTAATCACTCGCGCTAATCCATCGCTGTCCACACGCGTTTTCTCCTAACTACTAAGCACCTGCACTTGCATTAATCAAAGTGAATAAGCACTGAACATTATAGGTTCGATCTCCCTCCAACCATGACAAACATACATCTGGGTAACATTTATGTTTGTTCTTGTCTGGGTGTTGTTATATTGTTTGGGGTCTGATGACCTTGCCGGTGGGTGCGATTAGGTACACCAACTACCACTATTCATTTGATTAATCAACATCAAATATATGTTTCTTACCGATCCATACTCCAAATCATATTTATATGACACAACATCTCCTGGTAGCTTCCCCTTCTTCCGAACAGGAACACAGCCCACTCCTAGCGCTGCTGCCAATGAGAATGAGAAAAGGAAGCCTCGAGATTCTAGACCCACGATTGCTTCAACCTGTAAAATGAGTTTTTTGAGTTAAATCAAATATTCAAACATTCTAAAAGAGTTAATTCTAATAGCTAATTTTCTGATTCTGACTCACGTCTGGAAATTTGTTCTGAACAGTCTGCACTAACAAGCTTTGTAGAAGACTGCATGTCTTCCCATCGGCAATAGCAGAAAATATATCCCTGGAAAGATAACATGCATATATTTAAAGCATTTCATATTTAACAAGCCATATTAATAATAAATATCTGGGACAATTCACACCAAGATCATCCGACCCCAAACTAAGCAGAGCTTGTAATATGGGCGTCAGAGGCTGATAAACATACTTAAATATTTCTGAATTATACTTAAATAGATAATAACACAACAACACAACTAATACAAATGTTCGTCACACAAATATTTGTCATGGGAGGGGATCGAACCCACGACCTCCGGCGCTAAAGGCAGGATTGCTGCCATTGTACCCAAAGGCCAGTCGATATAGGGTGACTATTAATGTTGTCACTTATCCATAATTTTATGCATGCTTCATTTTTAACCCCCGACGCAAAAAGAGGGGTGTTATAAGTTTAACGTGTCTGTGTATCTGTGTATCTGTCTGTGGTATCGTAGCTCCCAAACGGATGAACCGAGTTTCGTTTAGTTTTTTTTGTCTCATAGATAATTTTATCCCGAGTGTTCTTAGCCATGTTTCATGAAAATCTGTTCAGCCGTTTGAGGATCATCAGGTCTTTTCTAGTTGATGAGGGGATGACTAACTTCCATATGCCCGATCAATTCGAAATTTGGTACCGTGTTACTTCAATGATATTGAAAGTATATGGTAAGGTAACCATGACCTGATCAGCCGTTTGAAGATCATCAGGTCATTAATAGTTGATGAGGGGATCTGACTACCTTTCATATGTCCTAATGATTTAAAATTTGTAACTGTGTTACTTCAAACTCAACTATTTAATCACTTTAAATACCTTCCTAATATTTTACCTACTTTAAAAAGGACAAAATAAAAGTAAAATTAAAATTTTTAAAAACCCCCGACACAAAAAATAAACTTCAAAAACTAACAAATAATATTTTAAATTCAGATGTATAAGGTAAGTTCAACTATTTTTATTTTCCAAGCATCGCGTCCCGTCTGGGGACCGCTAAGTCAGAAAAACAGGTGTAGTCGCAGATTGCAAGAAAAGAATTTACTCCGAAAATTCGCAAAATCGACACAACCGTCAACGTAGTCTGCTCTCACGTGTCTGCCCGTTCGGGTCGCCGCACTTGGTAACACCCACCCCTGCGCCGCATACCGCACACCGAGCTCGCAGCACGCGGCATTACGAAGAAGACTATGTAATTCGTAATAATTAATTAGCTGATGTTGGAAAAATACTTCATAAACTTGAGCGGTCCCCAGACGCGACGCGACGCTTGGAAAATAAAATAGTTGAACTTACCTTATACATGTGAATTTAAAATATTATTTGTTTTTGGAGTTTATTTTTTGTGTCGGGGGTTTTTAAAAAATTTAATTTTACTTTTATACTACCAAATGACGTCTGGTTGAATGAGAATATTTATTTACTGGAACAAAAATTACATCCATATAGGTTACAGAACTAAAAAATCTAAATGCTGATAGTATTCTGGTGTACAAATATTGTATTGCAATACTAACTGTTAGTCATTTGTAAAAAAAAACATAATATCAAACTCTCTTAATATAAAATATTAGAATGTCAATTATTATACTACACTATGAGTTATCTTATTATTTTAAGAACTACTTTCAACTTTAAATGTGATATTCAACCCTATATAAAATTGAGTTTTCATTGTAGTTAGTAGAGATATTTATTTATACTGTAGTCAGTACTTCTACACATTAATAAAACATAAACAAACACAATAAATACATTCAGTGGAGTTCCTCCTTACAAAGGTTATTTAATATCGTAAATGTTATTTAGGCCCACAACACAAACAAATGACATTTAAGGTTAATCATTCATATTAAATTACAGTCAATTCAAAAAAAAAATAACTGGAATGTCAGTGTAGACCACAAATCTAAAATGTAATCTAATTTTAAAATTAGAATAAAATTGCATTCATGAATTTGAATGAAATTTTAACCTGATTTTAAAATAAAACAGAAAATATAGCTTTATATTCAATTTAGAAACCAAATGGTTAACACCTAACTACCCTGTTCAAAATTAAGATGATTGAATGTCATAGATCTGTAAGTAGTGTTCCTTATTGTCTACTTTAAATGTCCTATCGTCTTACTCTCTTGTACTCTAATAAAAGGATGATAAGAAAATGAAAGAGGCATGTCATTTTTTCTATGTAGTTCTATGAAAAATTAAATTATTTTTCTTTTAATAGGTGCACAACAAACTAAATTATTTAAAAAAATTGTCAGTAAAACTTAAATTTATTTAATAATATTTTGGCTATGCCAGAAATATGGCTTAGATACCTAGCCAGCTATGTGATAACGCTGGTTATACTTTTTAAATACTACTAAAACACAATCCTACTCAATAAATGAGTCTTTCACGCAAAAACTACTGAACAGATTTAGATAAAACTTTACAGTAAGTAATACAGTTTAAACATCAAAATCATAGGCTACAATTTATAAATGTAATTTAGCCATGATATACGCGTTAAGTTCACGCGGTAGAAGGCGCGGGCGGAAGGATAGTTTTTTTATCCCGATTTTTAGCATTTGCGATCAAATGACAGTCAAGTCTTGTATATATTTTTTTTATACATTTAGCTATGCATTAAAAAGAATATATAGCAGGAATATCACAACTATCTATTTCTGGTTGGAATGTGTATGGCTTCGGCTTAGATGAAAAGCCCATTTGCTCTCATCAAAGGGCTAAAGTTAGGTTAGAAGAGGTTAAAACTTTATTTTGGTTATAACTCACCAGAACAGTATTCCTTGTTTTGGAAAATCTTTAAAGCTCTTTATTTTACTTTTTAGTTCTACTAATTTTAACTCGTAATCAGTATTCATGGTAAGTATTTACGGTAATAAAATTGTAGTTGAATTATTTTTTCACAAGTTTTGGAATTCAGCTCTTATTAATATTGGAAATTTTGCTGAAGTACTTGAGCCAAATATACAAAATGATAGTTACGAATTAATATATCGATAAGAGTATTTTAATCCTTTGAGATTGCTATAAATAAATGTATAAAAACTTCTTGGATCCTAATCCTAACCTACAATACAAAACAAATTTCAGTTGACATTTGACAATTTGACATTAACAGAACAGGTGTTTTTTTTTTTATTTTACCATTTTAGATTTCAGGACTTGGGCAGATAACCACAGATTAGCAGATAAACAAAACAAAAGCCATGAACCCTACTCTTTTTGGTTACTCACGCAGAGCCTTGGATTGTAGATGATCTCTGACAAACTATGACTTAACCGTCACAGGAAGCTTATATTGAGAGAGCATTTCCGTTTCCCGTCGATTTCCTGTATCTTTTCGTACTTTACAAAAAGGACCACGTGTTTCCTGTTCAGTGGCGTCACCTAGCGACCGCGCGCTTTTTCAGTTTTCATAAGAAATGTCGTGCCATTTTTAGATCATTGGCGTTAAGTTTTGCGTCGAAGCAACTTGTGCGCAGTGTCTCTGTCAGAACCTGCGATCGTTGAATAATAATTTTATGGTGAAGTATACAGTGTGTGAATAAAAAGTGATAATATTGTGTAAAGAAAATTTCCTGTACGTACTAAAAATTTCTTTTTCAAATATTATTTGTACGTGTTCACTATCTTTAACGGAATTAACCGTTCGAATCACAGACTAAATTTAATTTTAAATGTGTGGACTACAGTCAAGAGTCGACTGATAAAAACAGACGTTATCGTTTTAACGGCTTTTTCCGACGCGGCACTACCGTACCCGCATTAAATTATAAAAAATTATGTGCAATAATTTAAGATTGTCCTGCTTAAATGATTTATTACAATTTAAAATAACAATACCTTATGCGAAGTGTTTAACTAAATTAAACATTAGTTTCTTGTATCATTGCTTTTAAAATTAATAGTTTTGTACCTTGTTTTTTACAAGTAAAATTAGGGTTTGAATAGATTTTAACCTGATTAATTTTCAGTAATTTACCCTTCCGAAACGAAAGCCTGTAGCTGGGCCAAGTGGTACGTCTCTTAAGCGGGTACGTAGCAGCAGCAGCTCTGCGAGCAGAGGCTCTTCAAGCTCCTCTAGTTCGGGCGTCAAACGAGGTAAGCGGTCGCGCCGCCACCGCCGTAAGAAAAATAAACGTGTTAGCAGATCTAGCTAGAAATCTGTAAATATGTTGAGATGCCAAATAATAATGAGCGTTTTCGTGACACTATCCATTTGTTCGCGAGTTAGTGGGGGGGACCTTTATGAATAACATTACGCATCTGACGGGCCTTGCCCTATTAAATTAAAAATTAAAATTAAAATCATTTATTTTCAGATAACTATCCAGGGTTGTTAGTAAAACACGTTAAAAATACGTTAGTAAAAAAAAAATGTCATGAAGTAAACAAAATAATAATAATAATAATAATAATAAAAAAAAAAAAAAGCTCGTTGACAGCAGACGTCTTTTAGTTATCATGATTTATCATTTAATATTTTTAGTACATTTTCCATCTCCATTGAAGTGATTTACGCATTTTATAGTAATATTCAAGTACAGAAATCAATTCCGACAGTATTTTACATCATTTCAGCCACAATAAGTAAATTTCAAAAATAAATGTCAAGTGTGACAACTGTCACAATGCCTACACAAATATTTTTCGATATAAAATGTTGATAATATAATGATAACAAGAGCGAGGGCAAGAGGAAGAGCAAATACAGTAAGCGCACGACCAACACCACAGCCCGCTCCGTCGCCCAGCTCGTCGTCGGTGGAGGAGTTTGTTACTCCTCCTGATACCACTGCGAGCTCCAGTTCAAGCGATGAGAGCGGGCCACCGCCGCCACGACCGCCGCGACCACCTGCGCGACGTGGACGACGACCGCTGCCGGCACGCTTGGGGCCTGTGGGGCAGTCTGCCCCACGCGGGGCTCCCGCTACCGGTGGTGTAGTGCGCCGCATGCGATGGACAAACGACATGAATGTCAACTGCATGCGCGCCTATTACGGGTCTACAGAGGGAGGAACCAACCTGTCTGCGTATCGTGACCGGATGAAAGCCTCGACCAACACCTCGAGAGGCTTTCGCTTAGCGGCTGGATCAAGGGTCAGATACAGAAGGCGGTACTCTTGGACACGGCACGTATTGTCAGGAGGTTCCTCTCTCTGCAGCCCTAACCACCGGTAGTCTAGGCCTCGCCTGCCCCGCTGCCGGCGGCTCCCTAGGTTAAGATTTTTATGGTATTTTTATAAATCATTGTTTTTGTAACTTTAATCTTAAGTTTTATAATTGTAATTATTTAGTTTTTATAATTATAATTCATAAGTTATTTTTAATGTTATAAATCTCTGTTTTTGTAAGAATACTATACAAATTTAATATCTAAGATTTATACTGAATAAAGAGAATAATAATAATAAAAATAAATAAATTCAAATTCAATTCATTAACACATTAGCTGCCATGGGGGTCACCGGTGACCCGCAAACAATAGATTTTCTACTGTGTCTGCTTTAGCGGCAGTCAAAGACTTAACATCATAAAAAATATGACATTTAAAACATTTTTTTTTTTTTTTTATTATACAATATCAATTTCCTAATATTAATTGATTGATGCCATATACTGCGTCTGCCTTAGGATTAATAAGGGCGGACACTCAGTGCCTCTGTAAAGGACTGTCTGGTCTGCTAGCGAGTAAGCGTGTTATGCCGCTGGGCCCGCCGAGCATTCTACCTCTTACGGACGAAATTTTGTTGCGCATTACAGCGTGAAAGTCGTTCACATGTGCGTCTGCAAACATGCTAGACGCACTACAGAATCTCGGCAGGCCCAGCAACATCCGGAACAAGTTGTTGTATAGGACACGCAGGGCGCTGAACGACTTTTGAGTATATACCGACCACAGGCCGCCTGTGTAAAATGATTGACAGAATGTCTTGAACAAGGTGATTTTTACATCAGCTGTGCACTGTGCGAACCTGCGAGCCAGCATATTACCTCTGACAGCCAGCGCCCTACGCTCCCTCTCTATGTCACTATCGTCACTAAGGTCAGGAGTGACCACATGACCCAGATATTTAAAACTATTAACCCTCACAAGCTCACTGCCATACAGCCTGACATGAGGCACACAACCGGGGGAAATGCTACGCGTCGTAAAAACCATCACCTCACTCTTTTTACAATTATATATAAGACCATGGTCTCCAGCGTAGGTCTCGCAGACACGAAGCAAATCACGCAGCGCGCAAACTGACGGACTCAGCAGCACCATGTCGTCCGCGTAGCTGATATTATTGATCATGCGACCATCTACAGAGCACCCCGCATGCATGCTGCTGAGTCCGACGATCCGTTGGTCTACATACAAGCTGAACAGCTTTGGCGAGGTCAATCCGCCCTGTCTCACGCCACATTCCATTTTATAGGAGTCCGACATCTCACTCCCCCATCTCACAAAGTTCTCCTGATGATCGTATATCTATGGATGGCCTTGAAAGTATAAATCCTGGCTTTACTTTTGACATTGAAACGAAGTTTAAGGAACCGTCTGTTACGAAAACTTCAGATAACTTTTGAAAATGTTACTTGATGTTCATTGTTCAGGCAGTACCTCATGGTCAGACCTGAGATACGCTGATACCCAAAAGTTGTACAATCATGCTCCAGGTTTCATAGACTTGGAAACCAACGAAAATGTATAACACCTTACGCCACTTGGCAAATGTGGATAAGTCATATGCAGCTATAACCTACTGCATATTAAAACATAAAGAATCATAACTGTATACGAAGTCTTCTTTCCTGGTCAAAGTATACAGAGCTGACATGTGATAGTTCAAGTATTAAGACGGAGGAATTATTTCAGAAATGTGACTTTCACAAAGTCTCTTCAGATTTATTGCAACTTGTTCGCGGCTACCGTGCCGAAACAATTGAAATGCGTTGAGAAACAATCACAAGTCAAGTTAAAGATTCCTTAATAAAAGCTTTAGTAAACAAAATACCCGCCTTATCGACTAACTTGTTCGAGTCGGAACTTTTCGCATCTGCACTAGAAAAGGCTGGGGGGTCCATAAAACCTTTTAGCCCCCAAAAACGGATATATCAGAATTCAAAGTGAACCAAGCTAACCAACGCCTCTCGCGGGGGCAGGGTACGCGAAAACATGCAGTTCCATCGCGTGGAACTCAATACAGTGGTCATGAATCAGGTTTTCCTATGTAATAACACTCTCGTGGGGCGGATATCAATCCAACCAAAGGTTTCATCAGGTTCAACAACAATATTCGCAACACTAGCACAGAGGCAATAGAAGAGGTAATTTTCACAACCGAGGCTCACGGCCTGACCGTGGAAATACCAGAGGTCGTTCGAATTTTACAAGGGCCGCTTAAGATGTCAATGACTCGCAACAGTTTCAAGCCGGCCAGTTAGCAAACTACCAATCAAAATGGGACGAATTGGGGGCACCACTGATTATACTGAAGTTGATCGAAGGGTATCGTATACCAGTCCATCAAAAGCCTCCACTTATGTACCCAAATGTACTCAAAAGGCCCAGTTCAAACTCCAACGTCCATTTGATAAATATGTATCGCATACCGGATTTCCTCCAGGCTTGCGATTGGATGTGCAAAATCGATCTTTCTCAAGCCTACTTTCACTTGAAAGTAACAGAATACCACAGGCGCTTTCTACGCCTCATACGCAAAGAATAGTAGGACTAAAGATAGAAAAAAAGGAAGGAGGTTTCGGTAGCTAAGTGGTTTAAAGCAGTCACCCGGATTGTGAAAGACGCGGGTTCGAGTCCAGCTCGAGATCATCAAGATCCGAAATCGAATTTTTCCAGTTTTTCTATCTTTAGATATGAAGAATTCAATAATCAAAATATAATAGTAGGACTATTGAATTTTGTCAGTTTTGTAGTCCCGAGGGGTCGCCTGAACCATCGGCAGTTGTTAATGTTCATGAACTCCCTACCAGACCCATCCGAAATTTTGCTTACACACTACCACAGGGTGTAAAGAACGAACTGAATTTGTGGATTCAGAATTGTCGGCTATCAACCCCTTTTTACATTACCCTCCTTTAACTCATTTCCTGACCACCGACGCATCGGATCAGGCTTGGGGTGCACAATTGAACAATATAGCGATAACAGGCAGTTGGTCGCAAAAAGAACACTCTACATTGCAACCATTAAGAAATGTTTGCAATTCTTCATGCGTTGGAGTAAATCTAATCTAATCTAGGTTGTAATACCATTTGTGAAAAGTGGGCTTCTGAGTGTTTCGTTCACCATGACGATATAGTCGCTTGCCCCTGACTAATCGTTTGGGATAAAGTCGTGATGGTTTGTAATGTTATGACATCAAATCCATCTCAGTGTTCATTATATACCAGGCAAATACAACAGCCACGCCGATCATCTGTCCCGATATCGCTAACCCCCAGAATGGCACCTGCTGCCAGTGTGTTTGCAAAGTGGGGAATCCCAATGGTGGATCTATTTGCTTCAGAAACAGCACATGTAGCAAGCAACTATGTCGCACGGGATCTGAGAAGACACTTAAGCGCTATTCCACGAAGCGTTCTGTATCACTTGAAATTATCCACTTGCGTGGGTATTTCCGCCACCGTACCTAATACCCAAAGTGTTGGCCCACTTGAATCGTCGACCGGAGTGTTTATGCTAGTAGAACCACGATGGACGATGGTTTTTTGGCGCGCTGATCTCAAAGCCTGAGCGCTTGCAGCACCTTTAACGCTGAGGAACCTGCAGAAATATCTGATCGATACGTCCACCTGCCTGCCACCCCCGAAAGTCGAGAACATGACGCTAGAGGTTTGGGAATGTGGGGGTGGTCCAAGGCGGTAAAGTCATTGAACACTGAGCAACTTTCATTGCTCAAAAATTAATGGCGTAAATCCACAAGAAAACCTATGAAGTAGCTTGGCCGGTGTTTATGGGCTAGTCAAAATAATGTAGATATTTAAAATATCCTACTGGATCACAGTTAGCACAATGTTTGTGTGATTTATATTTAATCAACAATCTTTCTTAAAATACAATCCTCTTACATAAATCTGTGGTCCCGATATTGTGTAACGCTGAAAGCTCAAGTCAGTTACGTTCACACGTACTGGATAAACACATTTTAAAGTCAATTGCCCTGCCAAACTCAAAAAATTCGTAGCCGCCAAGGTCCAACCAATTGTGGGATGTCAGTGAATTAACAGATTTTTTAACCAAATACGTTACTGACATTAATAACACATTCCAGGTTTCAGGTCATACGAAAAATTTTGTTAATACTACTTTGTTCAGGTAGGCGTGTACATGATTTAACCTTGCTTAGAACAGATCCAGATTTTTGCATAAGATCAAGTGAAAGCATTATATTTTGGCCACAATTCGGCTCAAAAACGGATAGCAGTAATTATAGACAACCTGGTTGGAGGCTGTTCCCAAATACTAAAGATCATAATTTAAATCTTATATTCTGGGTAGAGAAGACGATAACAGTACTTAATGAAAGACGAAGTCCTGCGAAATCTTCTAGTTTATTTATTACTGTTAGAGGGGCAGCTAAGTCTGCGTCACGCACTGGTAGCGGGCTGGATAGCAACTTTGTTTATAGAAGCCATTACAGCTGCCCCAGGAAGCGTGCGATTACCCGTTGCTTCTAAGAGTTAGAAGCAACGGGTCGCTTTTTACAACAGGCAAAGATATCTCGATATCCTACTATACAGGGTGTCCCTGGAAGTAAGGATCAAATCAAAATAGCGCGAAGCTGGGGAAGTTATTTGCCTTTCAAAATTTTGCAGTAAAAAGATTATGACTGTTATTAAATGATGGCTTTATCATATTTCTTTAGTTTTTATTCTCATTTATTTTAAGTTTATAAAAATATTAAAGCATAGACTAGCATTACAGACAGAGACAGAGTATCATTACACAAAGGCCACAAGGTGTGCGTTTTGAGATCCAGCGGAGATCCACCAGATCTACCTGACGACGGGTAGCCTTGCCTGAAGTTGCCTGGCAGCAGACAGATCTGTGTCCTCACACACTTACGTTTCTGTCTGCCGACAAACCGTTGGGTAAATCAGTGCGTGTGTGGTGGTAACTTTTGAGTTAAGTTTTTTTTTCAGTCTTTATTATGCGATCAGTCGATTGACTAAGAGCAGATGTGTTGATGTTGCGTCATGCGTGGCAGTGATCAAAGCATCTGCCCCACTAGGAAGGCTCCTCATGCGATACATAGCTTGTCCAGTTCCACGATTTGACGTCTTTTCAATCTCTGCACTGTGCCTGGTATAGTCAACTGCACAGCAAGTCTGTTTGGATGATTTTCGAGCCTTGACCGAGCAGAACTGTCTTCACATCGAGATATTCATGGACTTCAGCATTACCTATGAACCATGGTGCGTTGAACTGCGTTGGATATTTGCTTCAGTATTTAACTCTGAGCTCTTTGTATAATGCTTATACTGGAATCACACGCCGATCCCCACAGCTGTATGCCATACATCCAGATTTGTTTGATGAAACATTTGTACACCAGAAGTTTGTTCTCCAGTGACAATTTTGAATTTCTTTCAAGCATCCAGTAGATCTCCCTGTACTTAAAATTAATCTTGTTACTTTTAGTATGGAGATGTTTCCACCACGTGAGTCTCTGATCCAAATACATGCCCATGTGTTTGAGGCAGTCACTCTGTGGGAGCTGGTGGTTTCTCAATGACACTAATGGCCATCGTCCTCTGCGTAAAGTAAATGTGATATGTACTGACTTAGATGCACTAGCATTCTTTCTCCATTTAAGAAGCCACTTATCGACCTCATCAAGATGGTGTTGCAGGATAGCAGATGCTTCGGTTGGGCATTTACTACGAGCCAAGATTGCAGTATCATCCGCAAATGTTGCCACGGTGGGTGACATTCTCATTCTGGGGTAGGTCATAGGTGTAAATACAGTAGAGAACGGCAACGATTGAGTGAAAGGTGGATGTACAATCATCTTCATTAATCTGGAAAATACAATGGGAAAGATAGGATATAAGGATTCCAAAGAATGGGTGAGATAATAGCTGTTTCACCTTCGTTAGGAGACCCATGTGCCATACTTTATCAAAAGCCTGCTGGCTGCACGTCGAGGAAAGCCGCTGAGCAGTATTCTTTACGTTCAAGTATTTCCCGTACTTCTTTATATACCCATGGACTTGTTCTATTGTACCATGTTGTTGCCTAAATCCAAACTGATGATCTGGTATTGCTTTCCTTTCTGCGAGTCGGATAAGCAGCCTGCGCAGTAAGAACGTTTCAAATACCTTTGAAGTTACAGTAACGGGAGGAGACTTATCCGTTTAAATGATGTTACTTCGTGTACTGGTTTGCCCGGTTTGTGGATCGTTATTATTTGTGAGACTTTCCAGTTAGCTGGGTAAGAGCCAGTTCTTAAAATATCATTGAAAAGACTGGTAAGAAATACAATTGCTTCACTTGGGAGCTCCTTGAGAACCTTTTTATCAATTAGATCAGATCCAGGTGCCTTTTTATATTTGATGTGCTCGATTGTACTGATAACTTATCTCGGATTGGTCGGTAATATTGGCCAATCCAACAGCAGGTCTTTTTGGAGGATTTCATTTACTTCAGTCTCTCCAGCAGCAATCTCAGCTTCGTTTGGCATGCACACCTTAGCTAAGTGCGTCCCGAACAGTTCTGCTTTTTCCTGCTTAGATCGTGCCCATTTATTACATCTTAGTCTTAGTGGTAGTTTTGGTTCAATCAGCTGATTTAGATCTTTGCAGGCTCTCCATAGCGAGTAGTTGGTTGGTAGCATTTGTAGCAGAAAGTGATTCCAAGTAGGCTGCAGCTTTAGGTTTTTTATTTATTTTTTTATTCGATCTTGGGCTATATTTTGGTACAAAATTAATAACTTCACAACTTTTTAATTTTTATATAATAAAGATAAAGTGTTTCTAAAAAGGGTCAATAATTTGACATCGAACGAAATAGCACATTGTGCTATTTTGATTTCTTCCCGATAAGCGATGCAACCACCAGACGTGTGTGGCTGGGCCACAGTTTAAGACAAAAAAAATGGGAATGCCTGTCAGTGTCATTGTCATATTCGCCTTGGCTGGCAGTTTCTGTCTTCTCATCTGTCAAAGTGTCAATTGTCATCAAAATTTTGAAAATAACTGGATTGGCCTGACAGCATCATATTTCTCAATTTTTATGTTTGTTTTTTGATTTTTCTATATTTTCGCTGATAAGTTCATTGTTTCAATTAAACTTGGGAAATAAAAGCAGTTGTTGGTTAATTTGTCAGGATAGTCGAAATTCATTCTTTAACGAGACCGGCTGCTAAGTTTCCCGCGTTCGAAAGTTCACGCATTGTTTGTTTACCAACACAATGTTATCGACTGTGGATTTAGAAAGGTTAATTGTTGTGAAAAGACTTGAGATTGAGAAAGAGAAATCATTGCTCGGGCTTTCTTCGCCGGAGAAAACTAGTGTAAGTAACTCATTTTTCGAATTCGCGGTAACTTGTTGCTTCAGATGTTGCAGACTCTGTCGACTATCGATTTTCCGTCGCAGACTCGCAGTCTCAGTCTGAATATTGATTCAACTGCACGCAATACACGACTGGGCAAATAGCGAACGTTTTGATTTTGAATAAAGTAATTCATTAATTTCGTACCGGGTAAATGGCTAACCATTTACAGATAAATTTACGTTATAACGCTGCTTTTGTACGATTGAAATAAGTGCCTACTGCTGTTTAGGTAAAGTGCTATTTGAAAGTTTTATCTGGTAAGTAAACAACTTTTGGGATCATGATATTTATCGTTAGATTTTATTAAAATGTAAAGGTACATTCTCATGGTTTTCTTTGCATTGATCAGGTAATGAGCTGTTGATCAGATAAACCCTATAACAGTTTATGACAAAACATAGGTATGTTTGTAAATATAACATTGCACTTGGGGATAGACAATGATGATTGATGATCTAATGCATTTAACCGATGTAAGAATTATTTGGTTTCAATTGTAGATAATTAGACAGTAATATAGGAGCAACCACCACTTTAAAAATTATAACCTACCATTAGCTCCTACATTGATTGTATTTATCATTGATTTTTGCTAAATATAATTAGATAAATTTTAATATTCATGAACTTCTATTTTTGCGCTTGATAACCATCTGCGTGGATGCCATTATATCTACTTTATATTGCAAAAATCTCTTCTCAACGTTTTAATATCTTAGCGAGAGCCTGCTAAACATATCTTTTCCTAAAATCTTTTTTTTTTTTTTCTTTTTTTTCCTGTTACCTATATGTTTTGTTGTTAATGCCTACTTCTTTTGTGTTTACTTTATAAATGTAACGATGTCCTTAAAGTTAATAAATGTTTTTCTATTTCTATTTCTATTTCTATAAAAGATATTCTAGAAACCATACTCTTGGAATTGATTTTACACTACCTATTTGATTCCATGTTGGCTTTAGTTATTAATGGTAACCAAGTGTTAGCATGAGACGTAAATGCCAAGACATATTGATTTGACATTAAAAGACCATTGCCCCGTTTCTAGGTCCATGTTATGGAATTTTCAATGAGTTAAAGTCAACAGAATTGTGGATGGAATTTAATATATTTCACCTAGCCAGGGTTCACAGTGCAGTGTAAGTGTGATTTTGATGGTGGAAAATAGTATAATTTGTAGAGGCTCTGCCTATGGCAGCCAAGATTGTAGATACTGAGTCAAGACAAACATAATATTGCCACACATTGAATCACTAGCCACAAAAATGACTGCTAGAGACTCAGTTTGCGCAGATGAAGGCCAGCTGCCGATACTGGTATTATCCCACTACTACACCCCCATTCTTCTGATTCGCGTTACTTCTGATAAACCCTCCGCGGCTGTATGGTGCCAATAAAATGGCTTTCCGTAAGTTCCTAACACATTTCTGGGTATGTGCCGTTATGGTGATCACAAAACCGAGCTCTGTTCCTGGGAATATTTCATCTAACGTACCTTTATAACCCATAATCCCTGTTAAAGTAGTACTGTCTTACCAAGGCGTTAGTACCTATTTGGCCCAAACGTGAATATAAATAATGCAAATGGCATTACCGACACGTGTTTTTCTGTCAAAACACGTCTGAAAGCCTTCTTCCACTAATGTTCTTAGCTGAGATCCCTTGGGAATTAAAATACTTAGAGAGTGTAGTGTCGCCACTCGATACGATAAGAAGGAGAAGCTGAGATCCCTTAAGCACGATACCTCCATAAATAGCTTTTGGCTTATAGCTTTTGGGCTAACTTTTGCACTGCCTAAAGTCTGGGAACTAAAACCATCTCAACAGCATAAAGCAATTAAAAGTTTCCAAGACGTCCCTCATTCAGTTAGACGATAAGCCTTCAAGGTTCTCATGGAAATTTACTTAATGTAGGTCGCGATCGAGGGTCCAGATTACGAAAAAGCGGTTAACGTGTTTGCTTGATGGGATTATAAGTGGTAAGTAGCACGGTCCGTAACGGCCATGTTACGGCTAAGTCCTCGTAAAAAACGGGGATTTTTTTTAAATTTTTCTACATACGAAATAGAAGTGTCCGTAGCTCAAAAGTACCTACTGAAAACTGAAGACCAAAAATGGCGTTTTTAGAAATTTTAAGGTTACTAACCAAATGGTAGAAAAACAACTGTCAATCCGTACTTTGAAAGCATTCCCTTTTCATACAAACTTCATGATGTAGGTGTAATAAGGATTGGTTCTGATTCCTATCAAGTTTATTGTAGCTATGACTTGATTTTAATGATTGCCATCATTTCGCCTCCTTCTCCAAATACTTTAACATCTACCTTCAGTAATTTGATTATAATCATCATTATTATTAGTAAACTTGCAACCAACATACGTCCTTGCTAAAAATCGGCCTACCCATTAGGCGTGAAGAGCAACGTACTTGCAGCAGGCCTGCTAAATTCACCAAAATAGCCTACATCTATTAGATTGTTTCTCCACTTAGCAGGTGGCCCAATTCCAACTTACGATATCTTGCATGAAATGCGACAAGTCATTGAATATATCCTTTTTCACTGTCTGGAAAAACTGATCATTAAAATTATATGGTTGGTTGTCATGCTTTGTCTATGTTTATTTATTTTGGGCTAACTTTTCGATGCTATCTGCGTTAGTTCATAAATTTCTTGATCCATTAGTCCTAGACCAAGGTTCATGTCTGGCGGCTCTTAAGATTGTTGTCTCCGACAGTTATACGTCTCAAGGTTTACCTACCTTTTTAAATACTTTGAGGATTTATTTTGGCTCTCTCTTCAATTTTTCACATGGAAAAGGATTAGTTTCTAACATGGGGCAATTGAGACATCAAGTGCAAAACAAATGTAGGTGAACTAACTCAAAGCGTCTGTTAAAAATCAAAACTGAGTTATAAAAAGATATATTTAAACCAGTTGACGAAGGCATTGAATCGTTACACTTTAAAAAAGGCGGCTTACCATCGCTTTAACCCAAGGACGCCCCCTGTGTTGGCATTCAAAAGTACATATTGTATATTTCTGGCAGATCTCCTTATACACACATATAATACTAAGTATAAAACTTTAAACAGCTTTGCCTGTAGCCATTTGGTACTCATCCAAAAGGGCTAGGGTCATGCAATAGCTGTACTGGCTGACCTTCAGAGCTTCTATATCGATTACAGCATACTCGTATTAAAGGTTTTACTTGAAACACAGCCAAAATGAGGCCAGCTTTGACAAAACCTATTTTATTACGCTATGCTATGAGAGAAAAGTGCTGTGAAAAATTGGCAGTTACTGCTCACGAAAATTGGCTACTTCAATCATTGCCCTGTGATTTTGTACAACTTTGAACTGTCGATTAGCGTTTTATTACACTCATTACTACTGAAATCACAATAACAATTTATTTTTCAGTACACCCTTGGGCTCAGCTAAGCCAGTATAACAAAGTAATCACAAAAACATATTATTCATCAAATTCTTCTTTATTGAACTAAAATTAGAATGGTACCAACATATGACGTTATTTAAGTTGATAAAGGATTTCCTACACGAGCCGACTATAAAAAGCAGAAAAAATACAGTAAAAGATCTTAAATACGTAGAAGAAACTGAAATAAATTATATTATCCTATTTCTTTTAATCTGGGAGATTTTAAATTAGGAAAAAATGGTATGACATATTGCTGGCCAACCTCAGAAAATCACAACTAAGGTTAAGCCCCTGAAATTAATGATACCTACTCTTGCTTTACAGATAAAAGATGGCCAACCCACCGTCGCGTCGCCAGTGAAAGAAAACACTAAAAGAACAGTGACCTTCCCGCCTAGGGGAGAGCTGTGTAATTACAATGCTCCCGGCGCAGAGAAGAAGGAAGGGAGAGATGAAGACCAGGACGAGATACCGGCTGATTTAGAAAGATATATTAGGGTGAGTGCTATCAATAAGTAAAGTTCCCGTCTTGTAGCAAGAACGAACGCTGGCAAAGTCCTGCGCAATTAGCAAATTTAGAGCCAAATTGGTGGTATGAGCGTACATTCTTGCTCACACTACCCGTGCACAGAACCAACCCCCCACTGTCGCCTAGCCTTCTTTTTAAGAGACGGGAACTATAAATTGAGACATAAAGTGAAGGCCACAGTAATAGGCTCTCTTAGACGTAAGACTACGCCGATGTATAGGGTGATTGTCGAATGCTAGAAACGGCACTGAAAGTAAAGAGCCTTTACACAAGTTCTCCCTTTCATTTCTGCTGTTATATTACGGAACTGACGACTATGAAGAAGTTTCACACTTTTGGCTGATGCCCAGTTCAGATTGTGTGACACACACATCTTACTATAAACTCTTTCTTAGTGTCACTTGTTTTTTAGGATGGTAATAGTATGTTTTATAGTTTGGGAACCTTCTCAGTGTGCTTTTTTCTTTATAGGAAATCCTTCTTTAATCCGCACAATGCAGAATTAAAAAAAATGTTCCATAGTATTTGTGGGATGCAAATAGAATACCCTAGCTAGAAGGTCACCAATGATTTGTTCAAATTAGTTTATGCATGAAATAAAATGAGCACGTCAAACTGAGTTAAAAGAATGGGTTTATCATTGCCAATGCCAAATCAACTAAGGAGCAATAAACTAGTGTTCATATCCTCCCACACATCTAGATTGTTACGGATAGCTACAATGCCTGTGATAGCAGGGACAGATTTGCTTTTCTATTCACTTCAATGCAAATCTTTACCTTTCTTCCTTTTTTTATAATGTTGATGATGACGGAACCTGAGATTGAATGTATAGGAAATTATCCTTTATATATTTTACGTGCTGTTTTGATCTTTGTGCTATGTGATATGATCTAAAATACATAGATACATACATGCATACGCCTATACTTGGCGTTTATTATTATTTTCTTCAAAAAGGGAACATAACCATTTGAGGTTGGGACTGGGCTTTAGAAAGAGAACATATCGAAAATTTAGCAAACATGCATTTCTAGAGAATGAAATAAGTAATGAAAATACTGTCAAATACTGTAAAAATATTATTCGACATTTAGGCGCTAAATAGTACTAGATATGCATATATATTTACATATACATATGTACTATATTTGCGTGGGGACTTATTTTGGGATACTTGTTTTCGCAAAAGCAATAAAAAACAAACAATTTTAAACCCTGTGGCGTTTGCTTGACATTGTTTTGCTACCTTATGCCAATTTACATAAAAAACCAATCGAAAGCCAATGAACTCCATAAAACAATAACTGATGTATAGGTATTACATACATTTACATGGCTTATATGTGCTATAGAAATATGATGCTTGTGTTGTGGTCCACAACAAACGAGGTACAGTCAGGAAATAAAACAACTGAAGATGATTTTTAGAAAATATTTGAATAATACTGCTCATAAATAATAATAAATAATAAATATCCCTGGACATTATTCCACACAGCGCCATCTAGCCCCAAAGTAAGCTAATTAAAGCTTGTGTTATGGGATACTAGACAACGGATAAACTTACTTAAATACATTTTCTTTTGTAAATACATACTTATTATACATAGGAGACACCCAGACCAGTACAAACAGACCTGTTCATGCACACAAATGTTTGTACTGTGCGGGGATCGAACCCGCGACCTCTGGTGTAGTAGCCAACTTCTTAACCATTACACCAAGTCGGTCTCATAGCCGCAAATAGGTTTTAACGGCGTTATCAGACCATTAGTAACCACTACAACGTGGTTTAGGGCGTCACACAGTAGGGCACCAACCCAGCTTAGGGGGAAAGGAGATTTGACACATGTTTTGGGAGGAAAGCGACCAGGCAAGTTACTCAAATCCTTGCGAATTTGATAAGAGCCCTCCAAAATGAAGCTGTCCTTATTTATCCTTTTAAAAATCGAGTCCAATTTTCGAACATATTATAATATCAAAATATAGTCCTTCACAGTTCTGTGTTCACCTGTACCAGACGGTGCGTAGGAGTGCCTGATTCGCTAGTGATTTGATATTCAGAAGAGAAGCACAATGCAAGCCTATGGCATGTTTTGTCATTAAACACGCTCGATATTGTTAGTCCAGACTAGCAACTACACTGTATAGTCTGTGTTTTCTACTGTGTGATTTTAATTAAATGTCTAGTATGTTTGAGACTAAAATATTTAAAGTGCCTGAAAGTGTAGTCAGTGGAAGCAGTGTGCTTATGATAACACTATGAATTGATTGACTATATTCTGGACATGGGTCAGGTACTGTGTAGTTGGAAGTAATTATTCGATAAAGGTTTATTTTTCACAGACGTTCGTATAAGTATATATTTTTTCACAGACGTTCATATGAGTATTTATTTTTCTTTATTTAATCTAAATCCTGGTTATTTATATATCAGAAACAGTGGCTCTTAAGCTAAGATTAAATCAAAATAGGAAGATATGTGACTCGCCGGGGCGGGTTGCTAGTATTATTATGTTTTAAATAACCATTCTTGCTCGATTGATTTAGAATTTTACAATATACACTTAAATTCGAATTGACTTGACTTGAGTAGTAGTGGATGTGTCAAGTCTAATCTGTGCTCTGTCTAGCTCTTGGTTGATTACCAAGTACACAAACCTATAATTACAAAATGCCGAAGAATGAGGTGAAACCGAGGCAATTGACGTGTGCAACTGATCATATCATATCGGACGATCGCACATATTAACGTCTATACTTCATTCATTATAACATTAGAAATAAGAAGCAGGGGTGCTAAAACCCCCGACACAAAAAATAAACTCCAAAAACTAACAAATAATATTTTAAATTCACATGCATAAGGTAAGTTCAAATATTTTTATTTTCCAAGCGTCGCGTCGCGTCTGGGGACCGCTCAAGTTTATGAAGTATTTTTCCAACAACAGCTAATTAATTATTACGAATTACACGTAGTGTACCTACAAGCGATCCTAAGTTTCATGCATAGTGTAGGTAGTGGGCGCTACCAAGTGCGGCGACCCGAACGGTCAGACACGTGAGGGCAGTGTACCGTACCCTTTTAGGAAGGTGGTCAAAATTAGGTGGGTAAGTAATACAATAATAATTTTAAATAAATGTTTATAATTACTAAAAATAAAAATAGGTAAACCCAGGTAGTGGATCCGTAATTGGCAACCGAAAAATTACAAAGTCCTAAGCTAATCAAAACCACTGTCCTTGTTCGTTGACGTCCGGTGGAGCGCGGCCGTCCTCGTTTGCATATGTCCAGGTAGCGGGATTATATCGCGGTAATTTTCAGCAGCTTTACACAAGAGCGGTGCAGGGGCCACCCTTCTACTGAGTACTGTAGTCCGGAACCAGGACCCCAATATCGGGGTAACACAACACACTGTTAATTATTTAAAGTTGAAAAAGAACAATCAACGACACTCGTGGTTCGTCGTGATTAGGTAACTTTAATCAAAGTTCGTGCGTCCTTGCGTTTAGATAGCTTCGCTCGGACTGTTGAGACGATATCATAAGGTGAACTCATACACTCGGCCGAACCTGTTTCTACGCAGCGTTCGCTCATCATTCGCGTAAACAGAAATTACGAAATCAATGCGCCTGAGTTTGTGTCATTAATTTTCCCCATTCTAATTTATTTTAATTATTTAAGAAATGAGATAAGTTTTATGATTTATATTTTTTAAGTTAGTTTTTATTTAGTTTATAAGTTAGTAATAAGTTCTATTTTCCTAATCTTATTCATAAAGACTGTAACGAACCGTTACATACCCCCCTTTTTAGGTTAGGATTTTACTTATAAAATCCACTAATTTACAAAATAATCTAAGTGAGCTTAAAATCTTTCACATGCCAGGTCCCTAAATTGCGCCCTGTCATGTCTTCAAGTTCGTAAACTAGTTTTGATTTTTTTGTAACTACCCGACATTTTAGAAATTTAGGTGCTAGCTTTTTCGAGAATCTATTGTCCTTGTCGCTTTGGTAGAAAGTCCTTTTCCAAACAATATCACCTACGTTGAAGTCTACGTTTTTACGGCGAAGGTTGTAATTAGAACTATTTCTAGAGTGAGCCTTAATCAGTGATAGTTGAACTTTATCAAATAATTTATGTAGCACACCAAAGTTTTCTGCGTAGCTGTCTCTAGGTGTGAATATGATGTAGTTTTCTAGGTCGGCGTCAATATAATGTGAACCACAAACAACAAGCTCACGTCCGTAGACTAAGAATGATGGTGTAAATCCCGTCACTTCATTTACGGCACTGTTTAAAGCGAACTGAATCTTGGGAATATTAGAGTCCCAAATCCTATGATCACTCTCTATGAATGTAGATACTGCAGTCATTATAGTCTTATTATAACGTTCTACCGTATTTATCTGCGGAGTGTACAAGGGAGTATAAAAAACGTTTGGGATATTATAATTTTCGAATAGCTTTTTCATTGTGACACTGATAAATTGACGGCCATTATCCATTAAAATAGTACTAGGCACTCCATGAATAAGAAAAACTTTTTCTTCGATTATCTTTGAAATAATATCCGAAGTTGCACGACGGATCGGAAAGAGGAGACAATATTTGGAGAAGCAACACGTTATTACTAACAGGAAGGTGTTTTGTTTTCTTGATACAGGCAAGGGTCCAACAAGATCTACGCTTAACATCTGAAATGGCCTACTGCAATCTTTATTCCTCCCCATTACACCAAGTGTTGAGTGATTGGGGTGCTTGTGGGAGAGACAAGCATCGCAATCAGAAACAAATCCTACCACATCATTGTGCATGCTTGGCCAAAAATAATTTAAACTGACACGCTTATGCGTTTTAAATATGCCGAAGTGGCCTGACGTGGGTTGCGAGTGATTTTTTTCAATTATTTCCTGCCGAAACTCTAACGGAACTACCTTTTTCCACTCAAACTCCCTAGTTAAAGGGTTAATAGATTTAAAATGACGGAACAGCATACCGTTTTGAATTTTGTAATTAGGAAAGGATGTAGGTGATTTAAGACATCCCTCAAGTATATTTAAATACCAGGGATCGTTCGTTTTCTGATTTAATGAGTCTGCCACGGTATCGATAGCGGATACAGGAACAACGCGTGACAGACTATCAGGAACCACGTTTTCAGAGCCCTTACGGTGTTTGATTATAAAATTGAAGGCTGAAAGTCTAACTCCCCACCTAGCCAATCTTCCTGTCGGGTTGTTCAGGTTGAGAAACCATTTAAGTGAGGAATGGTCTGTGTATACAGTAAACGTTTGACCATTTTCCAGATAGCAACGCCAGTGTTCAATGGCTGTTAGAACAGCCAACGCTTCGCGTTCTGTGGTACTGTAGTTGCGTTCCGGTTGTGTAAATGATTTGCTCATATATGCTATGACTCTTTCAGTACCCTCGATATCTTGAGTGAGTACCGCTCCCATACCGTAATCACTCGCATCGGTATGCACTTCGAAGGGTTTAGCATAATTAGGACAGGAAAGAATTGGTGTTGAGATGAGACATTCCTTTAATTTTAAGAAGGCATTATTTGCTTTTTCTGACCATACGAAGGGTGGAGCGTTTTTACCTTGACTTGTAAGCTTATTTAAGGGGTTAGCCAGTGTACTAAAGTTTGGAATGAATTTCCGGTACCAAGACGCAGTACCCAAAAACCTTCGAACTTCCTTACGATTAGTCGGAATGGGATAGTTGGTTATGGACTCCACCTTTTCTGGGTCAGCATGAAGACCATTAGCGTCTATAACATACCCTAAATACTTCAACTGGTTCCTGAAAAATTGGCTTTTTTCAAAATTTATTGTCAAATTAGCCGTTTTGAGTTTTTCAAGAACACGCATCAGGAGGGAAATATGTTGACTGAAGTCCTCAGAGACGATAATGACGTCATCAATAAATACGAACACTCTGTGTTCGAACTCCGGTCCATAGAACAAGGCATCAACTAGTCTTTATTTGTTAAGCCAAAGGCCATGGACTTGAACTGAAAAGTGCCACGCGACGGAATGTAGAAAGCCGTCTTTTGTCGATCCTCTTCCTTTATTAATATCTGCCAAAAACTCTTGGAAAGATCCACGCTTGAAAGGTACTTGGCATCGCGTAAATTGTCAAGTATTTCCGCAATATAGGGTAGACTATATGCATCTTTTTTTGTGACAGCGTTAAGTTTACGGCTATCGAGACAAAACCTCAATTCGCCATTTTTCTTTGGTGTCAAAAGAACTGGGGAGGACCAAGGACTTTCGCACGGTTCAACAACATCTTCCTTAAGCATGTCGTCCAGTTGCTCAACTATGATGCGTTGTTTTTCTGGAGACATTCTATAGTAACGCTGACGAATGGGGGCAGCATCACCAGTGTCAATTGCGTGTTGAATTAAGTTAGTTCGACCTAAACCACACACTTCGTATGATATGCCACGGAACAACGATATCACGTGATCGGCAGTAGATTTTTGTTTTTGGGATAAATGTTCGTAGGAACATAATATACTGGTTGACTTTACTTCCAGCTCCGATGTGAAAATCCTATCGGAATCCTTAAAATAAACAATACGATTAAGGTGTTTGGGGAAAAGACCGAACAATCTCCAAAAGTCCATTCCTAGTATAAGTGTTTGTTTAATATTAGGGACTACATAGGTTTTAAGCACGTGGGTTTGGCCATAAAAGGTGATTGGTAGATATAAAATTCCTTTAGAGATCAACTTTTCACCACCAGCTGCTATGAACTGAGCAGTATCCGTTTCTTGAAGATAGAAACCTGCTTGTAACAAAAAATCATGGCAGCCGTTGCCCAATATTGTAGTCGATGACCCAGTATCAAGGAGGCCAATTATGGGTTTATTATGAATGACAACAGACACATAGGGTCTGGACAAATTGAAGCGATTATCGTGGATTGAAGAGACAGCGTTGTAAGTGGTAAATGAAGTGACAAAATCCAACCACTGTTGCCAGTCTGACGCTTTAAAATTTGCATGAGAATAAGTAGGTCTAGAAACACTATCTTTGCAATCCACCTCTATTAGTTTTTTTGACGTTCATCATTAACTGGGTTACATTTAGGACATTCAGGATACCGGTAATCCTTCTCACCACACTTGAAACACACTATTACACGTTCTTCTTTGCACGTTCCAAGAGAATGATCATCCGACCGACATC
This sequence comes from Udea olivalis, assembly GCA_947369235.1. NCBI lineage: Eukaryota > Metazoa > Arthropoda > Insecta > Lepidoptera > Crambidae > Udea > Udea olivalis. The sequence continues at coordinate 11,590,259 of OX376364.1, read as the reverse complement.
TCGGACAATATATTGGTTTGAAGGACCCAGCGGTTACAACATTAATGTTTCCAATCTTATTTTGTTTATCATTGGTAGATTGTTTTTGACAGGTTAAAGTAGTTGAAATTTGTTGATTTGAATTATTTGGAATAAATAAATTAGTTTTTTGTTTATTGTCTTCATTACCAGGTTTGTTTTTATAATAAGTATTAGCGTTATAATTATGTTTGTAAGCAAACTCTGGAGCAATTGTGCTGCAGGATACTCTAGGAGGCTCGTGAAAATGAGAGAATCTGGCTTGTACATTTTCATAATTACGGCATGCTGTAACTAAGGAATCAATACTGTCGATGTTTTGTGTAGCAGCTAGTGTGCTTGCATAACAAGGACGGATATTGTGAAGCAATATTTCTAATTTTTCGGATTCTGGAAAAGGTTTGGTTAGACGAGAAAATAATCCATGCATTATGGAGATGTAGATGGTGATATTTTCTCGTTCACCTTGGGTACGAGATCTAATTTCGGCAGCGAGTCTATAGTCATAGTCGCTGCTGCTGAAGTCCTGCTTAAGCAGATTAACTAAATCTTGCCATGACTTAACTTTATCCTTCTTATAGCGATACCAATGCAGGGCATCGCCGGAAAAAATCTCGTAAGCTAACGAGAGTACTTTATCCGAAGATATACCACGGGATTCGACAAACTCCTCGACTTTCAAAATAAAAGAGTGAACACAAGATTTGCCCGTGTACTTAAGCTTACTGATGTCCGCCGATAGACTGCGTTCGCTACAAGAAATAGATATTGTAGTTGGTTCAGTACTAGTATCCGCAAGAGGTGTAGTAACGGCTTGCGTTTGTGAGCTCTGAGGTCTCATAGCAATAAGATCCTTGTAGTAGGCGTTAAAATTAGAAACACAAACTTTGTAGATGTCAGTGACGTCTGGTGCATTAGTTATCCTATTGATTCGGTGATAAAGGTGATGTAGTAATGATTCAGCTCTAGTGTATGCGTTTTTATCAAATTTGGTTTTTAAATTCGAAAGAAGCGTGTGCGCTTTGAGGAGAGATTCTTTGACGGCCTTGAGATCATCGCTTGGTTCTAAGTGTGATTCGGAAATATCTTCCGAAGCATTGAGTTGCGATAATTTTGCAATCTGTTTCCGTAACTCTAGAACAGAATCGCCAGAACCGCCACGGAGCTCGACTTCATATTCCAATTCAGCTTTTTGCAAAGATAAAAACTTTATGGGGTATGACATAGTGTTGATATCAAGAGTGTGTTGTAAAAGAAAACAATCTTACTAACTACAACAATGATTAAAAAGCAGAATAAAAATACCTACCACTGTGTGGTAATACTATATTTCTTTGTATTTTATTTAATTTTAGAAATTTAGATTTATGTAAATTAGTTAAGTTAAGAAAAGAACAATTAAGAGTTGCACAAAAATGATTGAATTACCAGAAGGTAGGTATTTTGCAATACTAAGAAAAATGCAACAAAAATTAGCATAAATCAGTCTTAAGGATAGGTTTAGGGCCAACACCAATAAAAACCATTAAATGCTAAAAAAGACAAAGTAACGTTTCGGTTGCAATTAAACCCGTTGTAAGGCGCCAATGTACCGTACCCTTTTAGGAAGGTGGTCAAAATTAGGTGGGTAAGTAATACAATAATAATTTTAAATAAATGTTTATAATTACTAAAAATGAAAATAGGTAAACCCAGGTAGTGGATCCGTAATTGGCAACCGAAAAATTACAAAGTCCTAAGCTAATCAAAACCACTGTCCTTGTTCGTTGACGTCCGGTGGAGCGCGGCCGTCCTCGTTTGCATATGTCCAGGTAGCGGGATTATATCGCGGTAATTTTCAGCAGCTTTACACAAGAGCGGTGCAGGGGCCACCCTTCTACTGAGTACTGTAGTCCGGAACCGGGACCCCAATATCGGGGTAACACAACACACTGTTAATTATTTAAAGTTGAAAAAGAACAATCAACGACACTCGTGGTTCGTCGTGATTAGGTAACTTTAATCAAAGTTCGTGCGTCCTTGCGTTTAGATAGCTTCGCTCGGACTGTTGAGACGATATCATAAGGTGAACTCATACACTCGGCCGAACCTGTTTCTACGCAGCGTTCGCTCATCATTCGCGTAAACAGAAATTACGAAATCAATGCGCCTGAGTTTGTGTCATTAATTTTCCCCATTCTAATTTATTTTAATTATTTAAGAAATGAGATAAGTTTTATGATTTATATTTTTTAAGTTAGTTTTTATTTAGTTTATAAGTTAGTAATAAGTTCTATTTTCCTAATCTTATTCATAAAGACTGTAACGAACCGTTACAGCAGACTACGTTGACGGTTGTGTCGATTTTTCAGAGTAAATTCTTTTCTTGCAATCTGCGACTACACCTGTTTTTCTGACTTAGCGGGGGACCCCCCGACGCCACGCGACGCTTGGAAAATAAAAATATTTGAACTTACCTTATGCATGTGAATTTAAAATATTATTTTTTAGTTTTTGGAGTTTATTTTTTGTGTCGGGGGTTTTTAAATTTTTTAATTTTACTTTTATTTTGTCTTTTTTAAAATAGGCAAAATATTAGCCTAATTGAACCCATTTAATTACCCACCTTCGAAATCTAAACCTTACTCTAATATGTCATATTTAAAGTCATGCTTACCTTACCATATACTTTCATTATAATTGAAGTAACACAGTAGCAAATTTCAAATCATTTTGGACATATGAAAGGTAGTCGGATCCCCTCATCAACTATTAAAGACCTGATGATCTTCAAACGGCTGATCAGGTCATGGTTACCTTACCATATACTTTCAATATCATTGAAGTAACACGGTACCAAATTTCGAATTGATCGGGCATAAGGAAGTTAGTCATATCCCCCCATCAACTAGAAAAGACCTGATGATCTTCAAACGGCTGAACAGATTTTCATGAAACATGGCTAAGAACACTCGGGATAAAATTATCTATGACACAAAAAAAACTAAACGAAAATCGGTTCATCCGTTTGAGAGCTACGATACCACAGACAGATACACAGATACACAGATACACAGACACACAGACACGTTAAACTTATAACACCCCTCTTTTTTCGTCGGGGGTTAAAAATTAGCTGTCAGAATCCCATAAAAGAAGAAAGTAAATCTTAATTGATAAATAAATAGTGGCTAGAGCACATGGCACGTATACTCACGTGCTCGTATGTAGGTAGGTTGATAATATCACCTGTCCACCTCATTGTTCATATAACATAACATACCATCACGACTTTATCCCAAACGGGGTAGTCAGAGGCAAGTGACTGTTGCCGTCATGGTGAACGGAACACTCAGAAGCCCACTTTTCACCAATGGTATTAAAACCCAACGTGGTAGGTGGTGAGCCTTCCGCCGCTATCCGGGTTGATTTGGTTTTTTATCGAAGTTTTTCCATCACCGGAGAGTTAGTCGGTAATTAAACAATGAACACAAAGATTTTGGTTCTAGCCAGATTTGAGCTCGGGACCACACGATCCGCGATCCGATTTAGGCCACGACGCTCTTGTTCATATAACAATTCAATTTTCATTAACAATTGTTTATTTAGCGGGAATTCGGTAGACGAAGGCCCGCCTAACAGCGGCTATTTCAAATCTTGTACGCTACTATTCCTGTAACTATTTTACAAGAAATTAAAAAAAATACACCCTCGCGTGTAATTCGCAATCCATTTTGACTTGAGTACCATATACAAATGTCCTAAATCTTTTTAGTTTGGGTTCTAGGGTAAGAGTAAACAGGAATAGGACTGTTTTTGATTAATCATTACTAAATATACAATGGACGAAACATAGTCTCTTTTGTATAAGTTTAAACTCATTTGTAATTGAGTATAAAAAATATTTTTTATATATTTTGTCTCCAATCGGAGCCATTCCTTTGAAGACTCATACTTCTTACACCCTGCATTGTGTTCTCATCATTTGTAAGAAAAAGAGCAAAAGTCTACATCATAAAAATAAATTGGATGCTAAAAAGCTGGCAATACTTTGCGCAACGCAAATTGTATGCAAAGACAGACGGTAATAAGGGAAATGTTTGGATGTGCATTGTTACGAGCGAGGAAAGTGTTCCGAGAATCCATTGTGCAACAATATTATGCTGGCTTATCATACTGTTGCCGCGCAATAATATACTTAGAAGTTTAAAGCGTCGTGGCCTAGTGGCTACAACTCGAAACGTGGATCGTGTGGTCCCGAGTTCAAACCTGGCCAGAATCATCTTTGTGTTCATTGTTAAATTCCGACTAACTCGGGCGTGATGAGAAACATCGATAGAAAACCAAATCAACCCGGATTACGGCCGAAGGCTCACTACCTACGTTGGGTTAATTGTGTAAAAAGTGGGCTTCTGAGTGATCCGTTCACGATGACGGCAACAGTCACTTGACTCTGACTACCCTGTTTGGGATATAGTCGTGCGTGATAGTATGTTATGTTAAGATTTGTTTGGCAACGCGCTTAATTCAAATAAATTAGAAACGAAAAGAAAACAGTTTTGTGCGTTTTTTATTTATTTATTTACCCTTGAAAAGCTTAAATAACATGAACATAATACAGTCACTTACTAAAGCCACTTAGGTTTATGACAAAATGACCACCAAAAAAAAAACAACGATACAATTAAATGGCTGTCCTAACTGCTATCGGATGGATGGTTAAATACAATTACAGTTAATATCACAATTAAAGATAGACAAATCATAAAAGTAGAAACTGGGTAGATCTATCTATAATTCACTTATGGTGCTGTACTGTTTGAGATTATCCAAAAAGTACAATTTTAGTTAACTAACTGCCTTAAAGTTTATATTTGGATAAACCAAGAATTTATACTACATTCTGCCGTTAAAATCCTAATAGAATTTAAATCGAATGGCATGATTTTTGGGCCAACAGTTTATCCTCAAACTGTCAAAACCACGTCATAAAAAGAAAAAGAATTACGTTGGGTTGGAATATAGAAACAAATTGTAGGCTTCGTTTGGTCATCATTAGTTCTCTATCAAGAATAATGAAAAAGAAGTAGGGAGGCCTTTGCTTAGTTATGGGACACGTAGGGCTCGTAAAAACTATTATAATTAAAAAAAATCCTCCCATCTCCATAAATCAACAACACGACAACGAGCAGTAGACAATGCGCCAATAAGCCAGTAAGAATGAAGCGAATGAGCTGAAATACCTCTTTGTTTTTATAAAATTAGTTCAGCCTACTTTTCATACCGTGCCAATACCCGCATTATGATCTAATTTGGCTAATGTCTACGTTAATATCGTCCCGCCCTGCCGCTCCCACGGGCACACCTCCCATTGTAAACGGAATATCCTGGCATGCTTCGCTCATGAACGATGCTAGTACCTCTACCAAGGGTTAGTGCCGACCGTTACCGGTTAGTCGATTGGCGCTCGAGACTTAGTGGCGACAGTGGATCGACGACAATCCAATTTATTGCTACGTAGTCCAGGTGGGGTAAACGGATAAATGGCCTCCCCAACCAAAAATAAATGATGATTTCTTTGAGCATCTCCTCGTAGAATGAGTTGTGCCCGGCTGACGTCGCTATAACTAATGTTAATGATTGACATGGATCGTGGGCCGGCTTGATGGCATAATGGCACTAAGGTTTATCACGAGCCTTACTACTCAGTAGTCTAAACTAAGCCCGTGGTGTGAATTGTAGTTGTAAGGCTGTACCACATCATAGTTGAGGTGAGACCGGCCCCCTTATTGTCTAACTAGCAACTCCAGTCGATTGCTAGTCGCTCGCATTTTGACAGCTTGTCAGCCAATGAAGTAGTATTCGACGTCAAGTAGCAACAAACGCTGTCAAAGTCACGTTTTTTTTGCGATCGAAGTTAGTGAATAGCTCTACGGGTAGCCATCAGTTGGAAGTACGGGTATAAAGCTGTTGTTGTTTTTCATGAGATGCTTAATAGAAATGGAACAAAACATAACTTACAAGTTTCTGTGGATAACTGCGTATCATAGTTTCAGTAATGCAGACTCACGGTAGGGGGACAGTACGTCTACCACGAGTTGTCATTGTCAGGTCATGGCACGTCAAACCCAGTACAATTTTTTTACGCGAACGATAACGTAAATTTGAAGTGGCAACTCGTGGTAGACGCACTGATAATGAAATTAATAAACGTGACATTTTTGCGTATACCTGATAATATTTACGAGTCTTGGTCATCGCACCGACCATAGGCCTTCGGTTGAAGGCTACACCAACGTAATCAGTAGTTATTTTGGACGTCACGCTTCTGAATCTGGATGATTGCTGAACTGAAGTGTAGATAGCACCGAATTCTGATTACAAAAGGCTACTTGCCTCATGTCTAATTTCATACAATAAATGAGTATTTCCTGCGGTGAAAACCAAATATATTGATTTAAGCAATTTGAAAGAGCGATATTAATTAATAATCTAATTTAAAAAATGTTTTTTTTACTTTTAACTTGAAACGTCGAAGACGCTATCGGCCATGATGATGTGACGTCATACTAATCGTAAACAAATTATCGTTGTCACTAGTGATTTAGCGTGGCGGTTTCTAAAATTTCATAGCTGTCAAAAAATAAAGTCATTTTTTGTTTGATTCATTCGAAAAAATATCAACTATTTAAGACCTACTAAAAAAAAGAGTACACCTAGCCTATTCGGACAAAAATGTCTGTACGTACGTTATGCCGTTTTTTGTTTATGTAATTTCATTCAATACTAGCTTTCCGCCCGCGGCTTCACCCGCGTGAGCTTAATTTTTATGTCATACGGGATTTTTTCCGGCTTACGATACTTTTTATTCACGCAACGCAGGGATATTTATCCCTACCTCGAGACCATGACAAGTGGTGTAGTTTAGAGCATATATACAATATAAAAAAAAACTTAAAACATTGATTAATGACTATGGGTAATTTGTTGTTTATCGAGGTGTTTGTTACTGTGGTAAATATACTAGCTTCGCCCTGTCACTGCCTTATTTCTTTCTCTTACTGGTTGAGACTCTTATTTGTTGTGTAAGCATCTCATTATAGAATACTAAACTAGTCTTAAAATGAAGATAGAAACTTGAAAAATTCCACCTGATCCTAGGGACTAGGTTCTTCTTTCTAGTTTTTATCTTGGTGTAGAAAATAGTGCATTGTTAAAAATTCGCTTAGTCTTAAAATATCCCTGAAGTAACTAACTGTTTCAGCGCTGTCAACAATGTAGTGATAAAATCCTCATTAAGCTTTTATGAATAAGTATGTGGGAATTAAGATAAGATAAGATATCATTTGTTTCCAAGAAAATGGTCACAATGATCTTAGCAGCTATAAAAAGTCCCACATATTCTGCCACCGTTTGTTGGCGTAGAAATATAATAACTAGAATTCAGTTTAAATTATTAGATCACAAACACACACAATTTAAATTTTTAGATTGTAGGTTAATTATTCGGTTACAATTCAATAATATAGTTCAACATACTAAATTAATTAAAATTTTAATTAAAAATCGTCATATCACATCTTTCCCTCCTGAGTCATCCATCAGCTAATAGTTGAACATTGTTTTATTAATTTTATGTCAAGGTATTCTCTAATGGAATAGAAACACTTTTGCATAAGCCAGTTATTTAAGGTATATCTCAATTTATTTAACGGCAATGATCTGACTCCAGCGGGAAGCCTGGAATATATTTTAATAGTATTACAGTAGACATTGTTGGAGAATATTTCCAGTCTTTGAAAAGGTATGTATAGTTTACTCTTGTCTCTGCTATTACATTTTCCAAGCACCGTGTCATGTAAGGGAAAGAATTGTGGTTGTTTTTTAACAAACATGCAGAGTTCCAAGATACATTGGCAGGGTAAAGGCAAAATTTTAAGGCGACCCCGCGTAAGGCACGAATGCACTTTTTCTGTACTCTGAATGCTCTTTGTACCTCTACTGGGTGAATTAAAAAAATACCTTTATAAACGGCACGTTTGGCGTGGTGCGCAGTAGCACGGTTTCTCGCCTTGAATCCCGCAGTGCCCCGGGTTCGATTCCCGGTCGGGTCAATTCAGGGAACGATCTTTTCTAAATTGCCTCGGGTCTGGGTGTGCTGGGAGACGCCCCTGGATTAATTCCTTGTCTGGTACCTCGTACAGTACAGGGATATTTATCCCTCCTTCGAGACCATGACAAGAGGTGTGTTGTCTGGCGCATATTTATTTATTTATTTATAAACGAAAATAGGAATTAATACAGCTGAAGATATTTTTTTTTTTTAGGTACCATACTCATTTTAATACCTTTTAAGCTATCATCCGTTCAATCTTGTAAACTATGACGTCAAATGAACACCCCGTAGCCTATATATTGAGCACGCGTTGCGTGACTCCCCGTCACTTGCGAAACACGCTGGAAATTGTTCGGCAAACTCTTAAATTAAACCTCGCCTTGATGAACTTCTTTGAATTGTTGCCAGGAATGGCTTTGCGAATCAAAGCTTTCCTGAATTCTAGGTTATTGGAAAATCAATCCAGATTGGAAAAGGCTATTCGAAAATATTGCAATTTTTGTCTACACCAAAATGTCTTAAAGCAACTAAAATATTTTTTTTGGCTATACATTATATTAAATACTCTCAGTGCATAGTTAGCCAGTTCAACCCCTTCAATATGAAAAGGAAGGAAACTTAGCCCCGACTAAAATATTTACTAAGTTAAACAGTTTTTACTGTTAACAGTTTCTCTGTGTTAGCAATGAAAGGATTTCCCCACGATTACAGTGCCGTATCGTTTTATGTGTATTTAATTGTGTTAAGTAACTGTTGGATATGAAATGCAGGACTTCTGAGATTAAGTAGAAGTTATGGTGCTACAACGGTGCTACAAGTTGTTGACGAGAAACTTAGTCAAACAGCAGGTCGTTGTCTTGAAATACAACGCAAAAACTCACAGGAACTTTAAAATGCTGCTATCCTGCATTAAACCTGCACTTGGATCGAGTGTTTTGTTGGATGCTTGGGTACTTGTAGATAAATCAATCTATTGCACAATTTTGATTGAAGGATGCTACTTAATTCCGGATTAACCCGTTTCCTTTTTGTAACTGCTTTTGTTACCTAATGAATGGTTCAGTCAAAATGAAACAGGTGAATGGTGATATCTCCACATGTTTATGGACATCAACTGGTAGCAAACTGCTTCGGCGTGCTCTAAGATACTTAGAAATAACTTAATTATAAGAGTGAACTGCTTCTTATTAATCAAAATTACAACTCAAAGTATTTCTGTCTGTAGTTTCCCACTGATGTGCAGGGCCCTTCCCCTACTCCATTGCCTGAAGTCCCTAAAAAGATCTTAGAATAATTCTTACTCCCTTAATCTTAAGCTTATCTAAAGCTTTATCTTATGCTTAAGCTCAGGTGGTTTTGCCATCGCCTTTTGGTCACCTAAGATGTATATTATTTTCAAACTACCATAATTACATTAATTGTACTTTCACAATTGGTTAAAAATACGGGTTTTTGTAATGACTGACTGACTTGTAAACCAATTTTTTACTTTAGCCCAACCTTTGTTCTATATTAATATTTGTATTATCGACCCATTAGAAAAAAAGTATTTCACTCAACTCATGTCATCGGTATAGACAAATGTCAACATACCCAACCCAATTTTTATGATTACCACCCCACTGGGGACTGGGGATTCGCGAATGAAGCAATAGAACACACCCTCGATGCGGCGTTTTGCAGGGCATCGCGTGCTGCGAGCTAGTTTTTCCGTAGCCTTTGTGAAGACAAGACTTCGACACTACGCGAACTTTTGTCTGGATTTACGAACTGTCGAAAGTCTCTTGATGGAACGAAGCTAAGTTACAATGAAAGTATTGTTTGAGGGATATTTGTTTTTTCCTTTTTTCAACGATCTGCTTCGAATAAAGTGATTTTTATTGAGAACTTTTCTGTAAACTCTTTGGAGTACTTTTTTTTCGAAATAAGTTGAAAGTGTTGTTTTAAGTGGTTTGTTTTTAAATGTTGTAAGTTAATTCAACAGTTTTGGAGGTCATATGGCAACATTTATTCAGTTTCCGGTATGTATGCGTGATGCTTAAAGTTCTAAATTGGGTTTTCTTTGATTAACAACACCCGCATTTGGCAGACAAGCTCCTAAGCACTTAATTATACAACTGGCTAAAAAAAATACTAACAAGATCAGCATGTTGGAAAAATACAAAGAAAACAAGATTTTGGGAATGTATGTACATTTAATTCAATATCTTCTTTTTCAATGTACATATGCTGTTTGATGTTTATGAAATTGAATGTCTTCTTTTTCGTAGCGTTATTACACCTCATGACATAGTTCGCTTCTCTGTCTCTAATCTTGCAAATTTTTATATATAAAATATATTTTAAGTACGAAAAATAAAGCAGGTATTCAAGAATAAGAGAGATAGATGAATACATAGTAGGTATTCATATTAAAATTTGTCTCTAGCCCCGATAATACAAACTATGCTTAGTTTGGGGTATACGTATGCTCTCTTAGAAGTAAATGTATATCTATACTCCATTCACTAAAGCATTAGACAGAAGTAAAAAAGGTTCTTTTTAGGGTACACTTTGTGGTAAAAGTACAATAGACATTATTACTTTTAAGATTTATGCCGAATTTATTAAAATCTACATAATAGCAGCTGTCACACTTAACAATGAATGAAGTATACTACATTGTACAATCTTAGACTATGTGATGCTAATGTTATGGTCTGTTGTACAATAAAGTATATTTATCTTATCTTATCTTATACTTATAGACAAACCCCCTTATTCATAAAATAATACCGTAGTAAAAACATTAGCCTGTTTTCACTACGGTGTTAAAACTGTTTTATTTTTACTAGCTGTCCGGCCGCGTAGACATACCGTCAAAACATAGCCTAAATTAAAAAAATATATAGCCTATGTCACTCCCTGTTAATGTAGCTTTCTATTTGTGAAACAATTTTTTAATATCTGTCCAGTGGTTTCGTTGCCCATTCAATACAAACAAACATATCTTCCCTAATAATAATATTGGTATATAGTAAGGGGGCGATACTTCAAGGCAAAGTGGACTGCATGTTTCCTAACTTAAAACTTCTTCACCACATGCAGAATTCAGATTGAATGAATTTCTTAAGAAATACCTAATTATAATCTGCCTGGAGAAATGGCAGAAAGAAAACTAATTTACTTATCAATATTTATTTCACATTAATCCTGAAAATGAACAGCATTGTAGTTTAATTATGAAATTTGTCTGACTTACCAACATAAGTCGTGCTATGAAATATTAATCGGCTATTACCAAATTGCTTTTTAACAGCATGTCTTTGCCATAATTGTTCATATTTTGTAATGCGTTAGTTTTATAGGCATCGCGTGCAATCGGCCAGTTAGTCGGTTGTCGGTACTTGACAAAGACGAAGTAGTTCGGACTTATTGACCGACTTGGTGTAATGGTTAAGAAGTTGGCTACTACACCAGAGGTCGCGGGTTCGATCCCCGCACAGTACAAACATTTGTGTGCATGAACATGTCTGTTTGTACTGGTCTGGGTGTCTCCTATGTATAATAAGTATGTATTTACAAAAGAAAATGTATTTAAGTATGTTTATCCGTTGTCTAGTATCCCATCACACAAGCTTTAATTAGCTTACTTTGGGGCTAGATGGCGCTGTGTGGAATAATGTCCAGGGATATTTATTTATTTATTTATTTATTATTTATACCGGCTGATCGGACAGTCACTTGTGTTCCAATTGTTTTTTTACTGTACAACTTTTTTTAATGATGTGCTAACTGACTGTGATTTGATACTTCATCTGTGTTATGTGTTAGTTGTTTTACTTTTAGTGACATTATTGCTATTTATCTTGCTGGCCTGTTAAAAGCAAATCGAGAGGTGCTGAGGTAAATAAAATATAATGAAATGAAAAAAATATAGTGACATTTTATTTGATTTTCTGATATGGTTGAAGAAGAATATTCCCTAGAAATTAGAAGTACTAACTCAACTTATATAACTTTCTCGCTTACTTTAAAACTGGGTCCAAAGCACGAACAAAATAGTAGGTGAATTTGATTTAAGATTAGGAGAAAGAAATAATTTTTCAACTTAAAAAGTTAAGTTTGCTCTTGCTTCAATGAAAATATCGGGCACCACACTTTCTTCGTCATGGAAGTCTTAGCCTCAGGCTCTCATTTCATGAGGCTAGGTCTCCTGTACCTACCTAATTTCCTGTGGTCGATGTATCTGTTGCTTTTTGTCTTTGTAAATCCTACTGTTATGTAGACAAGTTGGCATTGACCCATATACCCCACTTCCGGGAAACTTGTTACCACGACCTATTGTTGTTGGGCGTATAACAAAATTTCAGCTTCATTAATTTTTATGACGTAGCCTTCTGCTGAAGAATTAATGTGAAGAACCGCCGAATTATTAGTTAGCCTTTCATTCGAGGTTTTACTAGCTTTAGATTTACTAAATAATCACACGAAACCGTATTTAACTTACTATAAAATGGTGAAAAGAAAACTGTTCGTAAGCCTACGATTTTTTATTTCAAAAATATACTATCACAAAGAGTACCTATCCGAATTTTTGTGATGGTATATATTTTTGAAATATTTGTACTATTTCAGGAATTTTCTCTTTTTAACTGAATAGTAAGTATATGACAGATACATTGTATTCATAAGTTGCAACCCACCAAGTTTCAAATCACTTTTGTGTGTGAGCCTTTTTATAACGAAATCAAACATAATAAGGCAATCCATCTTCATTTTTGACTTCATTTCAATTTTACCATACTCCCGATTAAAATTTATATAATTTTAATGTTCTTATGACTATTCAATAAATTGCCAGTGTAAGTAATTAGTTCGCTGCCCCAAATACCAATTGTGATGTAATGCCATGAATATTCAGACAATACCAAGTATGGAGTAACTAATTCTACTGATAGAGACGTCAAGTCAATCGACACCTAATCGGCATATCTTGAGAACAATGATTCTGAGGAGACAGCGTCGCGTTCTTGCGTGCGTTCACTTTTTATAACGACCGTAAAAAAATTACGGATGCAATGTTGCTAGCAAAGTATTTTGACGGCTGTTTTAGAGAAATTCTTATTTGAAAAAAAGTGGGATTAGTTTTTTTTGAAATGCATCCTAATTCCTAACGTGTTAAAATGAAGATACACTTTCTTACATTAATGAAGTAAAGTAAATCCACAAACAGTAGTCAAACTTTAACAAGTTAGGACTCAGTTTTATAGTAAATAGTTAAATTTTGATAATAAGATAAAGAATTCAAAAAAATAAGAATAGCAAGATATTGTTTTTTGTTACACATCCCAAGGTTTTCATATTTTGAAACGTGCACAAATAACTTTTACCGGTACCAAGTAAATGCTTATAGATATTCAATACGCCACTTTTTCTTCAAACATAATGAACTGACAAATATTACGTTAAGTACCTAGGATCACAATAAACGCACAGTTATTCCACAGTGTATTTCTTGATAATGACGGTTCAAGTCAAACAATTGGTCATTTACCCAAATACGCAATCCCCCAGTTTTCCCACAACACAATTACGTCCACACACAATCGTTGTATCAATTAATTAACCATTTAATCGGTATGAGTGATTAATGAGAGTGTAGCATGCGAGTGCGACGATTAGACCAATCAGTATGCATAACTTACGAGCTTATTTACATGTGTGGTTAACACATACTTGGTTCTGCTTTCTTTGGGGTCATCAACCTAGTATTTTAATTCATTGTTTCGTGAAAATTGTTTATCTCCCAGAACCCAGACCCAGGAACGACATGATATAAACAAATACTGGCAGACTTAGTTCTCTACCAATTAACACGGTCAGACAGAAATTAAAGACGGTACGAAGGATTGAAGATTGATGTTTGAAAGATTTTAGTAAGAACTTGTTCAAAAATATCCATCTGTATAATTTTTTTTTTATATTAGTACATTTTTTTAGAGGTGATAGTATCCATAAAACGTTGGCAAATGTAATTATATTAGAACACTTTTTTTTTTATTCCCGCTTTGGCTCCACGCAAACAGGAACTTACGCAGACTTTCAGTAAACATTTTCTTAAAGCTATGGCAACCAATTCTTTAAGTTTCCGTCTCCACAGTATTTTCTAACCCTAAGCATCGATTAAAGCGATTATTAACGCTAATTTACTTTCGATAATAATGGTCGTACAGATGCGTTCTCATCAACATTTACAAAACCATTGCCAAATGGGTCTTATGATAGCAGCATAAGGTGCCCTTATGTAAAGGTTTATGTGAACGCCTCTGTACCTACTTAGTTATGCTTTCAGCATCTGACTGACCTACAGTTTTTATTCATTGTTTCTCAGCTCAGCTGTCTTAAAGGCAAGACAATAGCTTCGTCAATTTTGAGTACAATGAGCAATTGTGTAATGTTTACAAAAACGTCATCTTATCGTTATTGTTTGGCAAATAATAATGATGAGGCTGGGCTGGAACTATATTTTTTTGAATTTAATGACTTTTACTAAAAAATAAAAAAATAAAATAAAATAACTTTATTACTCAATATCAACAGTTAAAGTATTGAGACACCCCAGAGAGTAATGCAATACTCGTGTTGGGGTTGACTCGCTCTCCTAATTTAAATCAGTTTGACATTGAGTACAATAGTGACATTATTTGTACAAAGCCAGCCTATATTACTATTAGTGTTTGTGTGTAGATGTGTGTGTGTATGTGTGTGCATGTGTATGTGTGTGTGTGTGTGTGCGTGTGTGTATTCAAGTTATTCTTGCCAAAAGGCTCTCTGTTGCTTCGTAATTTTACTAAAAGCTACCTATTTCTCATTCATCACATTATAACCAGCATTTTTTAAGGTTTATTAACTCACCTTGATTAGTCATACATACCATACTCACTTAATCGTGCTAACCAGGGTTTATCGGTAGGTCGAGTCAATTCGAAAAATAATAATTCTAAATTAGCTCTGTCTGGGTGTGCTGGGAGACACCCCTGCCTTAAATTCTAATCTGCTATACCTCGTGCGTAACACAAAGATATTTATCCTTACTTCGAAAACCATGACGATTAGTTTGTTATCTGACGCATATTTATTTATTTATTCCTTGCAGCGTTACCTCGGCCTCCCAGTGATGTTGAAAGCGGGGGAATATTCTCCAAACAACCCGCTTCTTCGGGAGGAGCGGGCTCCCGGAGACGCATTAATAGGCCTCGGGGAGTACGAGCGGAGAAGGAACACGCTGCGGAGGCTCCGACAGAGCCAGTACAAGGAATACTTGGATCAGGTAAAGTGGACTGTGTCTCTTGGTGATTAAAATTCAAAGTTATCCAGCAAATTGCACTGATAAATAGTGTCGCTGCCGTGGTCCATGCTGTAACAACAATGTTGGGCTATATCTGCTGGTACTTAAGGCTCAAAGTGAACATGCTCGGTCTCGGAGAGTAAGAGCGGAGGATTAACACGCTGTGGAGGCTGCGGCAGAGGGGGAATACTTTGATCAGGTAAAGTGTAGTCTGTCTGGTGGTATTTGGGGCTCAAAGATAACAAATATTTTGCAGAGGACAGAGAAGCACTATTCCCTAGAAGGCTGTCTTCTGCAAAATATTGTTTTCAGTAATACAATTAAATCGATACAATGGTAAATAAGTAAAGAATAAGAGGTTGATTAATCAAAATGTGTCATCCGGCTAGAAGGACCACATTAATCAGTATAAATTTACTCCATTTACTGGATTAAATATCTTTAGACAGGTTATCGTGTTGCTTTCCGATCCTGATACGTTCATAGCACGGTTATGGTACGGTACGGAAAGCAGGCAGATGCCTTTATACCTCATATTGCGGAAAATGAATAGTTAAGTGTCTGTGCACTAATTGTACTACATAATAAGACCATTTGTTACCGAATTTACTGCAAATAAAGAACTTTATATTATTATTATATTATTCTTTCCAGCAAGCCAAAAAGAAGCAAGAAGCGAAAGAGCAAGCGGAAAAAGAAAGACGCGAACAGGAGCGGAGAGAACGGGAACACGAAGAGAAAGAGAAGGAAAGACAACAACAAGAGAGGGAGAAAGATAGAGAACTCGAGGAGAGAGCGCGTGAGAGACGGATTGAGCAGGAAAGGCGAAGCCCTGAACGACGCCGGGCCAGCGTCAACACTGTCAACTATGGCGGTGGTCTATCGTTTAGCAAGTAGGTATAATTTTATTTTAGGTATTTGTTGTAGGATGGAGAAACAAAAAGGAAAACTACAAAAGGAAAGCAAAATATTACTTAACTTTAACTAGTTCTTTCGAAAGTGTAAGATATTTTATATTTGCCAATACAAAGTAAATAGCAACAATTGAACGAATTCATCAGAATAATAGGATGCAAATGTTAACAAGTAATTGAATTATTTCAGACATGCATAATATTACTAAGAATTCAAATGAATCGGAGACACGAAGTCTGTTTGCGGAAACAACAGCAATGACGTCTGAGACATCATTAGTTTAGATATATATTCGACATCATACATATTATGTATAAAAATACTAAAACAAATACTAACACATCTGAAGTTATTAAAATGAACCTAAAACTAAAAACCTTAAAAAATATAATTTAATAACTAAAATATATTATTAAAAGAAGTCCCTTTAGGCAAGGTTCCGAAGATACTGGCAGCGTTCCCTCCTTGAATAGCTAGACTAATTCAAATTATATTTCTTTTCAAACATGTTTTTTACATACTTCATTGATTTGTTTCTTGTTATCTGGTAGCTTTTATACAACGCAAATAATGCAACACACAGGTTTATCATTATTTTATTAACTATGTTTGTTTTTTCTACTTCGTTGTTGTAAAATTATAAAAAGTGTTACAACGGTATTAATGATGACATGATTTTCCATATGGCGTACAAATTGGGCGATGAAGAATTATTAATAAACTAAAATTTTGAGGTTACCGAATGCCACAAATATGAATGCCTGACTGACTTTGTATAAAGTATTATTATTATTATTATTAACTATTCACACCAATAGTGTCGACAACATCTAGCGAATATATCAAATCAATTTCCTTGTGGTTTAAACTTAGAATAAAATTTACGCATAGAAGGCATCCGTTTTAATGCCACAAATATCAGGACGTAGGTTTAGGTTTTAAGACATTTATTCTCACTAAGAATTATTAACAATTCACTCACATGAGAACATAAAAATAAACATTTTGTTTGTTCCGAAAACTTACACAAGAACGGTACCTTAACTGAGAATTTATTACAATATACCGTCAAACAAAGTACAAACACGAACTCAAGCGCCGATGGTAAACGCAGCCACGGATGTACTCGTGAAGTGCGCTTGCTCCCAATGCTAGATGTGACTTGTATTTATTTGCAAATAGCTACATCAAACCATTGGTTTTTTTTTCTTTAGATAATATTTAGACGCCACGTCTGGATCTGAACTTACCGATGTTAATATCTCAAGGTAAGAGCTTCTTCAAAATGTTTATTTGTGCAGTAAATGGTTGGAACAAAATAACAGAGAAGCACAAGTAGTATTCATACATGTTAAATAAATACTAAAAATTGTGTTTACATGTAACGAACTGTTATTTTGACAGGTGATTTTCGCATCACAAATGGCGCGACTTTTTGTATGGGACTATCCTTCTAGGTGTAATTATTCTAAGGGTTTAAATAATAAATAAATAAATATCGGTGACAAACGACACCAAGATCATCTGACCACAAAACTAAGCAGAGCTTGTACTAATGGTTGTTAGAGTCTGATAAACATACTTAATAATAACCCAGAATTTTATGGATTTCAGTAAAGTGGACACCGGCGTCCAAGTAGACTGTAGGACGGCTCCGTTGTCAGTCGCTGTTCAAACTGATGACGCAGAACTCTTCAGGGTGAGTAAGGTTTTTTGCTTCACCGATGTTTGTACGGATCAACGGAGGTCAATCTTCACAAAATTATTCCATTTGTGAACACTCAAGAGACCTTTAGTACGAGATAGCTGTAATTTGGCATGGGCATATATTTGAATTAATGACTGCGGTGTTTTTGTTTTGAATTTACAAGGTAATAGGGAAATTAGACCTAATATAGAGGTTATGGTAACAAATTCACCCGCATCCACTAGGAGTCAAAAATGGAATGTTAATGAGTTAATTTAAATAACGTAAATTTAAAGTTGCAACTCGTGGTATACGTACTGAAGTCCGGGCACTGAACTGATACTTATTTGAAAGATGAAAGATGAAAGATTATTTAAAAAAAAAAGAATTATTAACGTTTACACACGTTATAACTATTTACTGGTCTCCCAACTGAGAAATCTGTGGCTTACCTTTATGTATGTTTTTAATTTTGTAATTGATTTGTGTTTCGGTTTTTTTAAGATTTTTCTTCTATTATATTTTTATTTTTATATTTTGACGACACGAATGGCATAGTGCGCTGTAGCACGGATTCTTGCCTCGATTTCCGTAATGTCCCCGGTTCGATTCCCGGTCGGGTCAATTTAGGAAACGATCTTTTCTGAATTGACTCGGGTCTGGGTCTGCTGGGAGACGCTCCTGGCTTATTACCTTGTGTGGTCCCTCGTAACACAGGGATATTAATCCCTACTTCCAGACCATTACAAGAGGTGTATTGTCTGGCGCATATTTATATTTATATATTTGTCTAGCTGCCCTCGCCATCAAAGAGCCAGCTGACCCAAGCGGAGCGCGAGCTCTCGCCGCACGCGGTGTCCGGCGCCGCGCGCGCCGCACTCCCTGCGCCCCCCGCGCCCCTCGCGCCCCCCGCGCGGGGGGCGGCCGCGGACGCGCGGAGAGAGGAGCAGGAACGCCGCAGGAGCTATGGGGACTTTGATGGTGAGACATTTCGACGGTTTCAAACTCGAACTCAAATAACTTTATTCAAATAGACTTTCACAGTAAGTACTTTCAAATTGTCACATTTAAAGCAAGTTATACTAAATTATAGACATAATCACTATAATAATATATAATAAATACACAGTATACAGACATAATGCGACTCTGCCACCGCGTCGGTGTTGTTTCTTGCTGAGAAGACCCGGCGAGAACTTTGTCTTTTTTTATGATGAACCTAGAATTTATAAGAAAAAGATACTAAAACGGAAAGTAATGAATAAGGCCCTGCCGAGGGCCCGAAATATCAAGGGGTAGCAATGACATTTGAATATTTTTTTTATTCAAACCAAGATTTCACTTCCTTTTATTTCACTGTATTTAGTGCTGAGTAGACTCGTTCCTTTTTGACCTTTTTCTTTTCGGCTGCCTATGAAATGTGCTAGGTACCAGTACGGTGCAAAGAAAATATGTTTTTACTACGGAACTGTAGTTTTTAGCAATTTTAATTGCGTGCAAAAATACATTTTATTCTTTTAGAAACCGCTACTTCTACTCAAATGTATGAGAATGAAGAATTTTTGGACTCTTATAACTTTGCTTGTGGCAACCATACTAATTTTGTGACTTGCTAACTATTGCTCCGCAAGACTACAGTCCGCGCGGAACTAGTTGGCCGCGCCTGAGGTATGTGTGCGGTGGGACGGGGAGGCGGGGACGCTTGCTATCATTGCTCAGTTCGGCGCCGTACTTCGCGACGGCAACATGCGTTAGAAGTTCCGGTTAGCCTAGACAAAACGCACATGTGATAACAATAACAAGATGAGTCCGCCGATAAAGAAACAATCAAAAGAAATCATTTTTAAAGTGCATACGTTTTTTAAAAAACGGAAAGTTGATGTCAGTAGTTTAGAATATAAAACTGTTGCAAATATACATAAATTAGTATCAGAAGCAACAGGGATATCAGAACGAAGTGTAAGGAGAGTGATTGCTGTAAGTAAACTTCCTTACAAAATACGTGGGAAGCAAAATTTAATTCTCCGCGGAGACCAAAAGAAAAAAAAAGAAAAATAAATCAGTTTTATACGGTAGAGAAAAATAATTCCAAGTCTACGAAATCTAAATGCTGTGTTAAAAGAGGATAATATTTTAGATTGCGGATTGACTTATTTAAGAAAACTTTTGCACGAACTGGGATATTCATTTAAAAAATGTAAATCGAAGAGATCCCTTTTGATAGAGAGACCAAACATTGTTCAATGGCGAGTGAAATATTTGAGGGCCATAAGAAAGTACAGAGAAGACAAACGAAATATTTTCTTTTTGGACGAAACTTACGTTAACCAAAGTCACAATGTTCAAAAATGTTGGCAATCTTCGTCGGAGCCTGGCATTTATGCAGATATAGGCAAAGGAAGGCGTTTAATAATAGTTCACGCTGGTAGCCGGAAGGGGTTAGTTCACGATGCTTTGCTAATTTTCAAATCAGATTCAAAAACGAAAGATTATCATGGTGCCATGAACTCTACAAATTTTTACAACTGGGTTGATCAAAAGTTAATTCCTAAACTTCCACCTAACTCAGTCATAGTTATGGATAATGCTGCTTATCATTGTGTGCAAGTTGAGAAGAAACCGACTATGTCCAGTTTGAAAATTAATATGCAGAACTAGTTGCAAAATCATAACGTGCCATTTTCTCCCACGATGATCAAAGTCGAACTCTTGAGGTTGATTAATTCGACCCAATCAGAAAAAAAATATACGGTTGATGAACTTCTGAAAGCTGCAGGCCATATTAAATAAATAAATAATAAATATCCCTGGACATTATTCCACACAGCGCCATCTAGCCCCAAAGTAAGCTAATTAAAGCTTGTGTGATGGGATACTAGACAACGGATAAACATACTTAAATACATTTTCTTTTGTAAATACATACTTATTATACATAGGAGACACCCAGACCAGTACAAACAGACATGTTCATGCACACAAATGTTTGTACTGTGCGGGGATCGAACCCGCGACCTCTGGTGTAGTAGCCAACTTCTTAACCATTACACCAAGTCGGTCGTCAAAAAAAAAAATGTTCTAAGACTACCTCCATATCATCCAGACCTCAACCCGATCGAGCTTGTGTGGGCAAATAATAAAAATTGCCTGGCCAGAGATCACATTAATGCTACATTGGACGAGAAAATTACAATACCGACGTTTTCGCTGATTCCTTGCAGTGTTTCGTTACAAAATTGCGACGCTACCTTAGTTTTATGAAATAGATTTTAGAATAACAATATAAACGTGTTGGCTTAAGTAGCTGTAAGTTTATGTTTGTATCTGTGTTAATAAATAAATAAATAAATAAATACTGACAAGGCTATTTTCCGAATTCTCTGCCGGACAATGGCAAAAATGCGATGACACGTACAAAAAAACGAACAAGAATACTGGAATCATGATATGAGATTTGACACTGTGATGGACGAAATCATTATAAACTTACAAGATGATTCTGACTCAAGTTCAGGGAGTTCAGAATCCAGTGATGCAGAGGATATGTCAGAATAATTTCATATAATTTGTTTTTGGTTTATTTTACTATTAATTTCAATATTTTGTTATTATTTTTCAATGATGAAACAAATACATATTTATGTATGTTTATTTTACAATACAATACCTTTTTATTGGAATACTTTCTAGTTTGTTAGTTAAATTTAATTATTGGTAAATTCTTTGTTTTTCTCGCTAAATTAGTATTTTGCACAGCCATCAGCATTTCTGTCTCGCCCAATGATTGACTGGTAGAGATTGCTTATAGCATTAGGTCCGCCTTTTGTACTATTTTTTGTGCATTAAAGATTAAATAAATAACTATTGTTACGATATCTCGAGATTGGTCATCACTGTCTAATCTCATGTGCGTTGCGAGCAGTAGGCAACCCGCCCTCTCGCCCCTGTCGCCACCTAAGGCGCGGCCAACTAGTTCCGCGCGCACTATAGTTCTAACTACACGTACCTTCATTTTCAGAAAAAGCCCAAAAAAATGATCTCCTCTGTGTGCGTTTTTGAACAAAAGAGAGAGACATTTAAATAAACCAAAATAACTAAAAATTAATTCCTCCTCCTCAGAGAGAACTTCAACCCTAATAAGGCAATCGAACCGCGACAAGTTGTCATCGAGCCTGCGGCACTCGCACATGCCGCCTATATTCGACGCGGACGCGATACAGCTGAGGAATGTGCAAGCGGAAAAGGTACTTATTACCCTTCTTATTACATTTATTTTAGCACCATGCTTATTTACATATAGGAAAACTATACTATTTTCACTGTAAGATTATATGCCTGACAGCTCTTACTGTTCCGTGTCACGCATTCTATTTCGAACTAAATGAAAAGAAACTGGCAAAAGAAAATGTTATAAACTATTCAAAAACTATTGTCCTTTCGAATCTTATCAAGTAAATTGTTGTGTTATTATTATTAACCGTTAATAAATGAAGTATTTGAAATAAAATAATCTATCTTTAGAGCGCCTGATGCGTGAAAAGGAACGCCATTCAATCGTGTTTTGTCGATGAATGGAAGCGACCATTTTGTAATTTTTAACCACATAAGTCGCATCAGTACCAGTGCGTCTGCCTTGTGTGCTATTTTTTAACTATTATTTTCGAGATACCGCATTTTATTATATAACTTATTAGCCATAACCCGTTTATTAAGACACGTTTATTAGAAGCACGCAATAAAGATTTTGATTTGATTTGATTTTAAGAATTTATTCAAAAATAAAAAACCGGAAATCTGATTCAATTTCCTTTGCCAAATCGATTAAATTACATACGTTACAGCACTATAATTGACAATTATGAACTGTCAGGGATATCATCATACGGCGAAAGTGGTATAGAATTATATAACTTTCAGGCCCTTGATGTCAAGCAATATTCAACCCGCGTTTTTTTAAAATAAAATAATAATAATTTATTTGTGATGCACGCGCCGACCATCAGCGCGTGAGTTCGTATTTGTGCTTTGTTTGACGGTATATTGTAATGAATTCGTAGTTAAGCTACCGTTCTTATGTACGTTTTCGGAACAAACAAAATGTCTATTTTTATGTTCTCATGTGAGTGAATTGTTAATAATTCTTAGTGAGAATAAATGTCTTGAAAACTATGCACAGGTTTAAAAAGTCAAAATTATAGTTTGAATGACGCACATTCTGTGATCAGTCTTTTGATGAACATTCAAGTATTACAATTAATTATTACAATTTAAAAACTAAAAACGTTAAAAAAATGAAAATTATTAGAATTAAAGAACCAGTTTTGGTACAGTACTTTCTCACAGTTGTGTGTTAACTATTTCTGTTGCTGAACACTTGCGTCACATATGTATAATTATGTCTAGGGTTGTCATCCATAGAAGCTTTGAATATTTTCTTAAAACAGGTTTCTCCTTCCAGGAAGCAGCCGCGCGCCGCCAGTTCTACCAACAGGAGCTGAAGAATCAGATCATGGAGCAACAACGCATCAGGGAGGAGCGGAAGAACAGGGAAAAGTTTGTAGTTTTTGTTTAAGGCCTTAGTTACATTTGAAACATTGCTTTTTTAGAAGATATTCGTGATTAATTTATCTATACTAATACGGTTGTGAACCCACACTGGTGTGTGGGGTCCCAGCGTCCGCCTTTCTTATTTTCTTGGCCCACTTCGCGCGGTCTTAATGCGAAGCGGACCTTCTTCTGAACTAATGTCTTCAACCGGGCCCGCCCGTGGTGGCCCTAACCCACTCAACACAGGAGTAGGGCGATCCCCTTGCGCGTCGTTTTCTCCAAGTCTATCTAAGTCGGGTACTCTCTGCTGACTTTCCATTTAGTGTGTGGCTTGAGTTGGCTTTACGGGAGCGACTGCCATCTGACCTCACAACCCGTGAAGGGGAGCCGTCGCCAGAGCCTCCTCCGTTGGTCAGCAGGGCGCAGCAGCTTGCAGGCGAGGTTGGCTTGGGGCCCATGTTGGAGGACCACCTTACACCCCCTATACTAATATAATATATTATATTATAAAGCTGAAGAGTGCTTGAACGCGCTAATCTCAGGAAACACTGGTCCGATTTGGAAAATTATTTCAGTTTTAGATAGCCCATTTATCGAAGAAGCCTATAGGCTAATCATCACGCCACGCTAAGACCAATAGGAGCAGAGCGGAGGAAATAAACTATTCCACGCGAACGAATTCGCGAGCAGAAGCTAGTTCGTAATAAAAGGAAATCATTTTTCCTCTTTTATTTTTTTCATATTACTGAATAGGAACAAATTAAATCATCCAATATTAGACTAGTCGCCAATAATTGCTCAGTGAATTAAAATAAAATGAAAATGTGTCAGGAAACGCGAAAATTCCATGTAAAAACGTACAGTTATAATTATAAAATAACAAGGCGCAGAACAAAACAGAGAAAAAATATACTTTTATTTTACATTTAATGATATAATCACGAAAATCTTACAACAATAGGTTTTCGCTCGTACTCCAGCGTAAGCCCTTTATTGTAGTAATATTTGGCAGTTATAAGGCGTATTTTGCTTAGCATTGGTTTTGTCTCCTAAAGAAACACGGTTGTAAAAAGCCTCCTTGAAACCTTGGCAACAGGAGAGCCAAGCCAACCAAAAACATGGTTTTTTAACGAATTTAAATACTATCATATCACCCAATTGATGTAATACTTATGCACAAAGTTATAACTCATTTCATTTTTTTTCTAAACCTGTTGGTTGCCCTATTAGCGATAAGGCCGCCTAAATTGTGCACTGTTTTAAAGGTTATACTTAGCTGTTAACATAAGGACACTTTATGCTGCAAACATAAGACCTATTTTGACCTGTATTCTACCATATAAAATAATCTATTAATTTTCCTACATGTCTTAAACCATTTCTTTCTCCTATACCGGGTGATTATCAAAAGACTTATAAAAACTATGTGGCAATCTCAGTGAGTGGCGTCGAAACTCATCATCATCATCCGTGCGGTCTATCCCGGTTGTGAACTGGGACCCTGGGACCCCACACTGGTAGTGTGGGGTCACAGGTTCCGCCTTTCTTATTTTCTTGGCCCACTTTGCGCGGTCTTGTGCATCCTCAGTGGTGAGTGGCGTCGAAACTGTCTAAGTGAAAATGAAATTGATTAACTAACTTTAATTTTAAAGTCCCACACAAATCGCACAGAAGTCGCGCGCGCACAGCTGATCGAGAGTGACACGCGTATGAGTCTTTAACGTGCGAAAGGACAATGTCCTCGAAATTGCTAAAGTGTTCGAGTTGTAATGTGGTGATAAACGAAGTTCTTGCATTTGTAAACAATAAAATTGATGTGATGACAGAGGATAGTATCAGTAACATCTGTACAAGTGCTTTCACCGCCACAGACATAGTTGATGCTAAGAAGCTACTGTTTGAGTCTACATCTCAACGCCAAAAGAAGAGAAGAGGTGACGGAAAAAAGTCGCGTGATATAGACGACATTATCTGTCTGTTAAAAGAAGCGGATCCCGAGGATCTTCCTGTTTTCGTTGCCAGAGACCTACAAAAACTACCTCCAGTTCTGTTTGACCATGTCGACGTAACAAGGCTACTGAAAGATATTGTGAAGCTGCAAAATGATGTTAAAATAATACAGGAAAATTATGTACCTTCAGAGAAATTTAGTTCCCTTAAAATGGACCTAGAAATACTAAAGAATGCGTCGTTAACAAATGACTTTAATTTTGAGGGTAACGTCAATAAAAAACGAGGGGCCTACCTGGCCAGCTACGACTTCGACAGCGGGCCTATGGGCCTCGAACACACAAATAATCTATCTGTGCAGTCCGAAAAAGCTTGCAGTCATCACTCAACATCGAATACACTACTCCCATGCACATTTTCTTTGGATAAACAACGTCTAGGAACGGAAAACGCCACTACCAACAACGCGATAAATCCAACTAATGCGCGTAGCACGTTAAATGAGTCTAGTACTTATGACAGAAATCTAGTAAACAAGCCGGCATTATCATTATCAGAACGCAGTGATAGTGCAGTGGGGTCCGCATCAGTGTCGACTAAGCGCTCTCGGCCCGGTGAGTCCCGAGTGTCCCGACCGGTTTCCCCCGCCGCGCGCGCTGCCGCAGCCGCCGCCGACACAGCCGATGATGGCATGGGACACACGTTCACCGAGAATGATAGTGTTATCAAAAATAAAAAGTCATTTGTAGAAACGGCACGAGAGGGCGAGTGGAAGCCTCATGAGGACACAGAGGAGTGGAAAACAGTGCAAAAGCGGAAGCTACGTAACCGCTTTTTGAGTCAGTCAGGAAAAGCTATTACTGGATCGGATGTAAACTTTAAAAGCGCTGATTCTAAAACACCAATTTTCATTTTTAACGTGGCAAAAGGAGTCAATGAGTGCGATATTTCGAATTACATTAAAAATAAAACAGACATCCAATTTTCTATCCAGAAAGTGACTACAAAAAGGCATTACGACGCCTACAAGATATTCGTACCTCGACATAAACTGCGAGTATTTATGCAAGATGACTTCTGGCCTAGTGGTGTGGCATTCAGGCGTTTCATTAACTTTGATAAGAATAATCAGAGTAGACAGAAAATTCTGTCAAATGGCAGTTTGTCACCTAAACATAATGGATAGTACAATAACATTAGTAACGTTTAATTGTAAAGGAGTTATGAGATCGGTTGATTGCGTAAAACGACTATGCAAAAAGGCTGATATAATCGCCTTGCAAGAAACCTGGTTATATCCACACGATGTGCCTTTTTTAGGAAACATTGATGACGACTTTGCGAACACCGGGAAGTCAGCCATCGACCTGTCGTCAGGTGTCCTACGGGGGCGCCCTTACGGAGGAGTGGCCCTTCTGTGGAGGAAGTCTGTGTTTCACACCGTATCCGTCATCCCGTGTAGCAGTGTGCGTCTGACCGCCGTAAAAGTGGATTCAGCTGATCGCTCGTTTATTGTGTTCTCAGTTTACATGCCTACGGACTCGCGTGAGAATTTAGTGGAGTTTACTGATTGCTTAAGTGAGCTAAATGCTATTACAGAAAGCCAAAATGTGGAATGTGTTTACATTTTAGGTGATTTTAACGCGCATCCCGGTGAGTTGTTTGCTAGTGAGTTAATTAGTTTTTGTAACGAACAGTTGCTATGTTGTTATGATATGACAGTGTTACCTAAAGACACGTACACTTTCGTGAGCGATTCGCATGGATGTCGTCGCTGGCTTGACCACTGCGTATTGACTGCTGCGGCAGTTAGTTCGTTAGTGAATATGTATGTGCCTCATGATGTCTTTGTATCCGACCATCACCCTGTATTCCTAATATGTAATATCCAACTTTTAAAACGTAATGTCTGTATACCAGAGCAGGGGGTAAACAAAATTAAATGGGGAGATCGGGACCGTGAGCAGATAGATATGTATTATAACTTGTGTAACTCTAAACTCAGTGTGTTTGACTTTAACACTGAGTTTGGGGCGTGTGCGGATGGATATTGTAGGAATGTAAATCATAGCCTATTACTAGACAAATTGTATGACAATATTATAGAAGTGCTAACCTTATCTGCTGTAAAAACTTTTGTAGATAGACGAAAGAGGAAAGGAAAATATGTGGTTGGTTGGAATCGACATGTAAGAGGGGCTCATGCTAACGCACGTCTGCACTTTCAGATATGGTCGGATTGTGATAGGCCTGCTTCGGGCCCGATTTATAACAACATGTGCGAGACAAAGCGTATTTTTAAATCCAGACTCAAATGCTGCCAGGATAATGCTAAGCAATTAAAGATGGACATGATTGCTGAGCATCATTCTAAGAAGGAATTTTCAAAATTTTGGAACAAAACTAATAGCTTGAATTATAAACCGGTACAGCCAGTCTGTGTAGCGGGTTTGCATAATCCCTCAGAAATAGCTAATGCTTTTCAAAGCCATTTCAGTGTGAAATCTCCCTTAGGATCCGCCTCCAAGTCTTTGCCTAGCGCATGTCTGACGTCTGAGGAGCGCAGTGTGCATTTTACGGCCAAGAATATTGCAGATATAGTTAAAAGTATGGTCAGAGGAAAGTCCCCCGGGTTTGATTCCTTAAGTGTAGAGCATCTAAAGTATGCGGGGCCTCACCTACCCAGATTGCTTGCAATATTCTTCAATCTTTGTCTCGGGCATGCATATTTACCACCTAAACTGATGTTTACAACAGTTGTACCTATAATTAAAAACAAGACCGGCGATTCGTCAGATATTACCAACTATAGGCCAATTTCGCTTGCAACTGTAACTGCAAAGGTGCTGGACAGTCTTCTTGACCGGCAACTAAGCAGGCATATAACTCTCAATGACGCACAATTTGGTTTTAGACCGGGCTTGTCGACTGAAAGTGCTATAGCTTGCCTCAAGCAGACTGTACTGTACTACACTTCTAGGAATACTCCGGTTTACGCGTGCTTTCTCGACCTTTCTAAAGCATTCGATCTTGTTCCTTACGATATGCTTTGGAAGAAGATACAGAACGAGACAAAATTGCCTAATGAAATAACATCTTTGCTGGGTTTCTGGTACAATAATCAGGAAAATCGCGTAAGGTGGGGTAACGAAGTGTCTAATGGGTACAGGTTGGAGTGCGGGGTGAGGCAGGGGGGTCGGACTTCTCCCTTGCTCTTTAACCTGTACATAAATAAACTAATTGATGAGCTTTGCAGCACGAATATCGGGTGCCATGTTGGTGGCGTTTGTATTAATAATATAAGTTACGCGGACGACATGGTGCTGTTGAGCCCATCGGTTGGTGCCTTGCGAAGGCTCTTATCTGTTTGTGAAACTTATGCAGAAATCCATGGCCTGAAGTACAATGCAGGGAAGAGCGAGTTGATGGTGTTTAAAGCGGTGAACAAAGTACCAAAGAGTGTACCCAAGATAACGCTTTCTGGAACTCCTCTTTGCAGGGTCAAGCAATTTAAATATTTAGGTCACTGGATAACTGAGGATCTAAAGGATAATTTAGATATTCAGAGAGAGCGAAGGTCGCTGGCTGTCCGGTGCAACATGTTGGCTCGTAGGTTTGCACGTTGTACTTTACCAGTAAAGATAACGCTTTTTAAAGCCTTCTGTCAGTCTTTCTACACGTGCAGCCTATGGGTTAGCTTTACGCGGCGGACGTACAGTGACCTACGCGTGCAATACAACAATGCGTTCAGGATTCTGGTGGGGCTGCCGCGATATTGCAGCGCATCTGGGATGTTTGCAGATGCGCAGGTTGATGGCTTTGCAGCCATCATACGCAAGCGGTGCGCCTCCCTGCTTGCGCGGAGTCGCGGCAGCCCTAACAGGCTTCTGAGCGTATTTGCAGGCCGGTGGGACTCTCCTCTCCTAGCAAGGTGGATGCGGGTTCACACAGATGTGAATTAATAAGGTTATGGAACTGTATTTTTTGTGTAATGTACTAACAAATAGGTATAAGAATCATTATTTTAATACTAACACTATATGAGTCATTGTTGTAACTCGAAATAAATTTTTTGATTTGATTTGATTTGATTTGAAATCAGTCGAACAGTCAGTATTTTTTGTATAAAAACATTAAAATTAAAGTCAATTGAAAACATAGTTACTACATCACTTACGGGGTATGCCAAATCGTTTTTGTAAGTCTTTTGATAATCACCCGGTAGTAACCTGAACTATTTCCCCAAGGTTGCTAGAAGCGGCAGAGTCCAGGCGACTAGAAGAACAGCTTCGAGCCATACGCGGAGCCAAAGACGACGAGATAGACAGACAGAAGCAAATCAGTATTGCTGTGAGTATAGTTGTTGAAAAATTATGTGGTTTTTTTACAGAAGTTTTTGTATGAACGTCAGAAACAATTTCAAAAAATACTAGTTTAATAGGCTAGACGACTTAAAAAAACCTATTTTGTTCGTCAGTTAGATTATCAAAAAAATCTGGACACGTATTTTTTCTTTTTTCTCGTAATCGAAAAATAATGACGATACAGTGCGTTGAAGTTTTGTGACGTCACGCCTCGGTACAATTTTTACTAAGAAGTGACGGTACAAGCTCACACTCCGGAACTTTAATGTTTTTTTACTTAATTAAATCTTTATCTTTGTATTTTTTTATTAATTTGATAAATCGGAAAATATATGTCCAGTATTTTTGGACGGTCTAACGAACGGACTAAACAGAATGCCATTTTTTTATGTTATCGACATCCCTATTATTCTGTATTAGATGTCACTAGTTTGGGCGACAGAGAAATTCTTATGCAAAGAAATGCAGCTCATACTCGTATCTAAACGTGCTTATGAGCGGTTTCTGACTTGATTTTATACTCGCGTATAAGCTCGTGATAATAACTAGATACTGACTCATCACTACCGGCTCAAGCGAACACGCCGCTATAAACCCGATACGTGCGTTTGGTTTATTGAAGCGCGAAATGTAGCGCACGTGTAAGCGCGTATACCAAAGCGACCATACGTGCAAAAAAAACTCTAGTCTGAAATCGCTCTAATTATGTAATTTCCATTTTGAAAATTTCTTAAAAAAAAAGTGGAGAACACTTCAAACTAAAAACTATTTTGAAAAATAAACAGCTATCACGTGAAAGATTCTCAGCTGACAACAACAGTTTCTGCCCTAGTAATAGGACTCATAGGCAGAAACTCATTTCAAATCATCCTCAAGAACAGTTACATTTGGAGTGCCACAGGGAAGCGTTCTTGGACCGCTACTTTTCTTGATCTATGTAAATGATTATACAACATCTATTGATAATCAGATGGTTCTGTTTGCCGACGATTGTATCGCTATATTTAATAAGAAAAATGACATAAACAATATCTTAGACTCAATAATTCAGTGGCTGAAGAGCAACAATTTAGTGATCAATTTAGATAAAACTAAATTTATGGAATTTAAGCAAATAATAATAATAATAATTTATTTATTCAGACATCATAATATGGTCCATTTGGTTAGTAACAATATAGCTTACAACTAGGTTAGTAACAAGACAAATTCGGATAAATTAGATACAACCAGACAACACATTTAATTAACATAATAAATAGGGTTCGGGTTTATGAGTGCAGTGATCCAGTGCCGTAGTAATGCACTGTCCCACCTCCCCGCCAGTACCCTTAGAAATTAAATTTAAAATTTAAAATTATTAAAATCAAAGAACTGACCGAACTTTGAATTTACCAATACGACATAACGGCCAAGAGATCGAACCCACCATAACATTCAAATTCCTGGGTCTTTATGTAGATAGTGACTTAATATGGCAAAACCATATCGATTTTGTATGTAAAAAGCTATGTCAGTCTTCATACAGTCTCTACCATCTTTCAAAAAAAGTGAGTCTTCCCACTCTCCTCGTAGCCTACCATGGCTTTGTGGCGTCTATGTTAAGGTACGCAATCATCCTTTGGGGAAATGCTACAAACTGGGACAGAGTCTTTAGGTGTCAGAAAAAATGCATTCGTGCCATGTGCGGTTTGAAAAGGACTGATAGTTGTAGAATACATTTCCAGAACATGAATATATTGACTATGCCCTGTCTATACGTGTTTGAGTTGTGTCTCTTTATAAAACAAAACACAAGTTTATTTGAAGTCTACCGTAGGTCCCGCAATCGACTTGTGTTATATAACAAAGATAATGTCCAGCACAAAACAGCTTTTATGACAAATGTTTTTTTACTATGGCGCCAAAAGTATATAATAAGCTGCCTCGTCATAT
Organism: Udea olivalis; assembly: GCA_947369235.1. NCBI lineage: Eukaryota > Metazoa > Arthropoda > Insecta > Lepidoptera > Crambidae > Udea > Udea olivalis. The sequence goes on along the minus strand of OX376364.1, from coordinate 11,558,418 downwards.
TAAAGAATGTAAAGAATATATGACATTCAAAAAAGGATTATTTTTATTTTTTATAAGTCACTCATTTTATTCAATTAATGAATTTCTATCACTCAAATACTAATTGTATGATTTATATCTCTTTGACTGCCTGAATGTATTAAATGATAAAATATTATTATCTCAGGACATTTCCTTCTTTAATTTAATTTAATCAAATTCATTTTGTTAATTGTATTAATTAATTTACTTTATGTGACATTTGTATGTCAATAAGGCTGATCACAGCATGTGCATTTTCTTTTATGTATAATATCTTTTAAGTACCTGTGTATCACAAATAAACTATTTAATTTGATTTGATTTGACATGTAATTATTATAAATTGTCACTTTTCAGATTAGAGACGAAAACTTAGAATACCACAAAAGACGCAAAGAACTACAAAAAGATATCGATGCCGAACAAGTACACCTAAAACGCGCCCCACTCACCTCGGTACCAAAACGGATGCCAACATCTAGAAGTGATACCGATACCAATACCAATACCAAACTACCTCATTACTACCCACTTTTGCACGAAAAGAAAGAACCATTTTATTTGCAAGAAAGGAAGGAATATCTCTTTCAAGACAGATCTAAAGATTACCCAAGGTTACATGAAAAAGTAAAAGATATAGAAAAGAAGCCATATTCAACGAATATACCGGACGATTCTATTTTTTCTCCAAATTATGACGTTGACAGCTATTTAAGAAAAAACTTAAATTTTAAAGATAGATTTCAGTTAAATAAAGATTACGATTTGGAAAGCGAGAAAGAAACCGAAAAAAACATCAAGAAAGTTCTAGTACACGAGCGGCCTAAAGTCAAACCGTTAGAACGATTTAAACCGATACCGAAAGAGAGAAAAATACCACAACAAGAATCTATGGATTCTCTTCCAATACCAGTTTTAAGACATTCGCCTTTAAGTCCAGTGGATAGGGTCGAAAGTGGCTCAGATTTGAGCGACGCTATGAAGAAAGTGGACGATAAATGGAAGGTTCCGATTGTGCAGAAGAATATATTGAAGTCTGTGCCGAATGATGAAGGTAAGAATGTTAGTATTTTGACACAATTGGGCTCCATTCGTAGACAATTGCAGTTAGAACAACTGAAATTAGATAGATTATCTAACGATGAAGTGTAAAGAAAATTCGACCACTGCTTGAGCAATATTTCTTTTACACTTAAGTAAAAGCGATCAGACTGATAGATTTGTCAAAATTTATCATACAGTATACTAATTAAATATTGCGGTTGGTGTGAGCTTAGAAATTACAATACTGGGTGATTGTATCTAACCTAAGGAAAATTATATGACATACTCAGTAGTGATGTAGAAACTTTTTGTGATATTTTAGGGTTTTCATATAAAAAATATGTATAAGCCTCTTAATGAAAGTAAGTACAAGAACACTTGTGTTTACTTAGATGGTTCATAACTGAATAATCATATCATTTTACTTACGTGGTAAATAATCACCCAGTATAAACAGGTGCTGAAGAAAGGAATTGGTAGAGAAGTGGTTTTACCCATAAGTCCGTCTTACGAATAATAGTTATAATACACATTAAGCATGGGTTAAGCAATAAATTATGTATTTAATTCAATAATAACTAAATAATTCAAAGATCTCATGTCAGTAATAAAAAAGTAAAATAAAAACAGGCTTTTTTAATTTAATACGTTAAATTTAGAAAAATAGCTTGTATGCTATTATTAATTAATAACCAATTGATTAGTTTTAATTTCGTTGTAAATTGTATAATTCATTTTTTGTATTATTTTGTTAATCCTATATTTCGTGTCTGTGGTTGTAGTTGTATGGATATGTCGTAGGATTATAGGAAAAGCCGAATTTTCGCGAAAATCTTAGGTCGATCGTGAAACGCCGGTTTATAGCAATCTGACATTTAATATCGCTAATAATAGCGATATTAAATGTCAGATTGCCAGGATAACCTGGGTATTTTTGGGATGATCACGAAAATCCGGCTATCTAGGACGACCGAAAACTTGAGCGCTGATTGGTTAATCGAAGAGTTGACTGGCTGACATATTTTTTCTGATTAACAATAATGGCATCTTTATCAGCCAATCAGCTGCCAGAACGTGATTGCTCATTCGCGATCGACCTAGAATGCTTCGGATTTTTGTGATCATCCGGAAAATAATCAGGACAATAGAGATATTAATTGTTACCGGCATTTCGCGATCGTCCTAGGATTGTTGTAACATGTTTTTCCACAATTTTATTAATGTCTGTTACTATTGCACAGTTTTCTGAGCACGAGAGGCGATACAAACTATTTTGTCTAAAAATCGACTTTTGATAATCCCTCTTTTGCTCCTATTCATTTCTACTTTATTGACACTTTTATCAAACAGATTTGATAAAAATACTTCAATATTGGTGATAGATCAGCTATTGCTTGTAAAATAGCTCATGATTAACAAATTAAATCGATTGCATAATTCACAAATTTAAAATACGATAACTTTAATTGAAATTAGATAGTATAACCCAAGTAATTTATGTGATAAGCGGAAGAAAACTGTTACTGAATTTAAATTTCTAATTATGTTGTAATTTGTGTCAAGTCCTGATTTCATGTTTATAATATAAAATAATCTTCATCGAAATATTTTAGAATCCTAAATTCAAATAACTATCGTACGCTAGGTAAAAGTGTAAAGATAAATTACACAGCTATAACTATACACGATACTAATCAAGCTGTATGCTGTTAGAAGTAGTGCCAAAAATATAACGAATCTTCCTTTAAGCAATTCCTACTGACATTATTTGTGAGCATTCAAACTATAATCAAAGTTTGAAAGCTTATAAAATAATAGCATGAATTGAAATCATATCAAGGGTCTTTCATATAAACCTTCTAACCCTTTGAAGGTTGCGTCCTACTCTTGTCTTTGTTTGTAGAAAAATTAAACACGTATATATCCTATTTTATGCATATTACACTAGCTTGTTGTGATCTGATCTCTGTTAAGTTGCTACTATCACTACTACTTTCGCCGTGTGATAATATCCCTGACAGTTCAAAACTGTCAATTAAAGTGATGTACGAATGTAATTTGACGTTGACGTTTGATGTATTTTGATTTGATGACGACCGACTTGGTGTAATGGTTAAGAAGTTGGCTACTACACCAGAGGTCGCGGGTTCGATCCCCGCACAGTACAAACATTTGTGTGCATGAACATGTCTGTTTGTACTGGTCTGGGTGTCTCCTATGTATAATAAGTATGTATTTACAAAAGAAAATGTATTTAAGTATGTTTATCCGTTGTCTAGTATCCCATAACACAAGCTTTAATTAGCTTACTTTGGGGCTAGATGGCGCTGTGTGGAATAATGTCCAGGGATATTTATTTATTATTTAATTTAATCGAGTTGGCAGAGGAAACAGATTTTTAATTTAAAAAATAAATTCTTAATAAACGGGTTAAGGCTAATAATAAGTTATAGAATCAAACGCGGTATCTCGAAAATGATAGTTAAAAAATAGCACACAAGGCAGACGAACTCGTACTGATGATGCGAATGACGTGATTACAAAATGGTCGCTCCTATTCATCGATTTTTGTCGATTCAGTAGTGTCAATACACTATTGAATGGTGTTCCTTTTCACGCATCAGGCGCTGTAAAGATATATTAATTAAATTTAATAACAGTTAAAAATAATAACAATAATTTACTTGATAAGATTCGAAAAGACAATAGTTTTTTAATAGTCTAAAACATTTTCTTTTGCCAGTTTCTTTTTATTTAGTTTGAAATAGTATGCGTGACACGGAACAATAAGAGCTGTCAGGCATATCATCTTACAGTGAAAATAGTATAATAAGTTGTGTATACTATTGAGCTTACTATAAAAAACGTAATCTATTTTTAGGCTTAGTGCCTTACTCTTGAAATCGATTCTGTTCGGTATTGTTTCTGCGAAAAACCAAAACAATATTGCGTAAATCGATTAAAAGGCAAGCCAAAATAAAAATTGGGATTGTATTTTTTTTTTAAAACTATGGTAATCATGATTGGATTTAGGAGTTAGCCTTCTTGATCTTGGAGCTTTAAGCAAAACACGCTGTATTTTTTGTAAAAATATTAATAACTGGCTGGTCAGATCTATTTTTGTTATGGTTGTCTTATACGCGCGCGCACAAAACGGCTGTTTTTAAAAGACTGCATAGAGAGCGCAAAGAGCTTGTGGTAGGGAAAGTGAGATTACAGTAAGGCGTTGTGTAGTAATTGTTATAAGTTAGCTTTGCGGTAGAAGCGCCACAATTCTGTTGAAATGTTATAACTATTTACCGTCTGAATATTTGTACTGTAGGAAAAATGATGATTAATCAGTAGGTAATGTAAAAACTGTTTGTGTGATCGTCCGAATGCTTCAATAACGTTTTCATACAACAAAATACGAATCTCACTGACGCAAAGAAACCTTAGAAATAAAAATTAACTGAAGCATTCGTATTTTAAATTAAAAATAAAATAAATATGCGCCAGACAACACACCTCTTGTGATGGTCTCGAAATAGGAATTAGTATCCCTGTGTTACGAGGTACCACACAAGGAAATAAGCTAGGGGCGTCTCCCAATTAACTGACTGACCTGTTGGCGCAATGGCAGCGATCCTGCCTTTAGCGCCGGAGGTCGTGGGTTCGATCCCCACCCATGACAAACATTTTTGTGACGAACATTAGTGTTTGTTGTGTTGTGTAAATATCTGGGTGTTATTATCTATATATGTATGTATTTAGAAATATTTAAGTATGCTTATCAGTCTGACGCCCATAGTACAAGCTCTGCTTAGTTTGGGGTCAGATCATCTTGGTGTATATTGTCCCAGATATTTATTTATTTCACATAGATAGTTTCTAAATTACCTTCTGAGTATGTCATTATCATTTTCCTTATGGCATAAAGAATCACCCGGTATAACAAGGCCACTGTTGCTTTTTCTTCTGATGACCTCTAATATTTGCATGCAATGTAAGTTATTATTATTTAGTCGTAAGTATGTGGCGATTCTACCCAAAATAAGCGCATAACTATATTATTAGTTATACGATAAATGCCAATTGTTTCATTATAAGTGCACTTGTAGGATTATGTGAAATTATGTTACGAACGTCATATTTAATTTTCATGCCGTAAATAATGTTACGCTCAAATTTTTTTATCTTATTTTAAAGGTGTTACCTTCATAATAATTTTTGGAATTGTTCTTATTAATTGTTGAAATGTCATCTTTTTGATCAAAAAAAAAAGTTTAATTATGCATAAACAACCTAAGTACCTATTAATTATTTAAGTTCCTGTAAAAGTTTACATTCCTTTTTATTTCAGCCAAAATTAGTTTTTTCTTGTATAATCTCATCACTTTTTTCGGTAAACTGATGTTTATTCTGGATAGTTACTAATAAACTGTTTATAACATGAACAAACGTTTAATTTAACCATCCACCGTAAATTAGCACGGTAAGTTTACAATATACCACTTTTTCAAAACGATCTACACGATGTAGTGTAAAATACCGAGTAACTGTCTAAGGAAACTAATCTGGCATATTTAGTCATTGACATAAACAAATGTAATGAGGTAAATAAAAAACAGCAAATAGTATAGTGTGAAAAAATATCAAACCGGTTTAGGTGTTGAAAAGTAATTATAGCAACCCTCTATGGCCCTATGGGATGGTCTACCTATACTAATTAAAAAGAAGAAAGATTTGATCATTAATTTGTTTGTAATATTCATTACAAGCAAATAAACACATTACAAACATTGTAAAACCACAACAAGTTTAAAAGAGTAACTACAGAGTTTCTCTTCGGGTCTTCTCAGTAAGAATCAACTCCGACGCGGTGATAGAGTTGCATTATGTTTGTATACTGTTTATTTATATGTTCATATCATTATAGTATTTATGTCTACTATTTAGTATATTTTTTGAAACTTTAGCACGCACCCTTAATTTTGCCTGGCGACGCCAGCGCCCTCACCCTGTTAGACTAAAAGATGGGATATGTAATCCTTTTTTATCTGTGGTAAAGTAGTAGACAACACTATAGAGGACCTCCGCATCCGTCTGCCGAGAAGTAAGTTTGTCGTTCCTACAAGTTTGTGTGTTTATCCGTGTAGAGTTATCATAATACTTGTAAAGTTTGGTGTAACTATAATAAACGGTTTCATGAAGTTAAATAGCGCAATTATTTAATTCTCGAGCACTACACGCTATAATACTGTATTTCTGTTGATACATAATTCGTCTTTTGGTTACCCAAGATACAGGCTGTGCCTAGTTTGGGATCCCCTGTTCCTTCAACAAGTGTGTCTTAGACGAATAATGCTTACCTATTTAGTGAGGTTATAAAATGCCATGTACCTAAGTAATTCGGCTACTATTAAAGCATTTTTAATTATTTTTTTCATTGTGACTATTAAAAAGTACTGATTAAGTCTATTTAAATAAAGATATTTGAGTTTGAAACAATCAAATCTTTCCTCGCTCTCTCTCTTGGCTCCGAAACTACCTACTGGACCGATTTTAAAAATTATTTCCCCACTTTATAGCCACATTATCATGAAGTGACATAGGCTTTATATATTTTTAATGTAGGCTATATTTTGACGAGAGAAACAGTCTATGAGGGCGAGGCCGCTGATGGACAGCTAGTTATTTATGGTTTAAGACATTTATTTCTCAAAAGACTACAAATAATAAAAATACAAATTTGCTATAAGGTAGGGTAAGGTAGGTTTGTTGTAAGCGCAAACGGTCGGGCGCATGAGAAATATGAGAATACATTTCAAATCAATACCCACTGTAAGATGACTTAAAGTAGTGACTTGCGCTTCAATACTATAGGTACTACCTATACTATGGGCTTATAACAACTTCAAATGTTGATTGGGATTAAGCATCTTTGCTGTTTTTCGGCATTGTAAAAAAACTGTAAACCTTGATACATTACGATATTTTAGAGCCGTAATACGTTCTGGGAGTTTTCAAGTAGATATTTTTTGCTCGTCGAGTTCTACATTTGTGATGCTGGGATTTTTTTGGAAAACTATTTGCGTGTGAATATCTTTGTTTAATCTTTTTCCAATCAGAAGGCAAGTGTTGAACTTAAACATTTGAGCAATATTCATTATTTTTGTTTCCATATATTTTTATTTGTTGGTGTATCGGGATAAAGTTTTGATAATTCTGTTCAGCCCCCCGAATCAGAACGAAGTTATCGACCGATTTGGTAAGTTTGTTTCAATTTTAGTAAATGACTCGCTTAACGGTAGCAATCCATATTTTTATATCTTCAAAATGCTATTCTTAATCCTAATTGACATAATGTTGATGAAGCAATATTTTTTTTCCCTACACTTCGATATGGTGGTCTAGATGAGACAACCCAGGAGTTGTAAATGGTATATTGCACTTGTTAAAGAAGGCTGCGCACAATTCCCCGAAGTGCACCCCTCAGTTGAGTCAGCTTTAATCGTAGTTTCTCAAGGTTTACATCGAGTATTATAATCCGAGATACTTTTCCTCTTACTTTATTTATTGTTATGCCGTTAATCATGAGTGGGGTATTATTACCAATTTTCTTATTTTTTGCCGAGAATAGAACATATTTAGTTTTAGATATATTAACCGTTAAAAAATGTGATTGAAACTACAAATTAAATCTGTCTAAGTCATGATGAGCCTGATTTATTACAGAGTCCACCGAATGACCAGAGTACAACAAGTTAGTATCATCAGCGTTACCGTGATGAGCGTGTAGTTGACTAAGAAATAGGTTACTGAGACAAAAAAATACTTTATTCCAAGGCTTTACAGGTTTCGATGTAGATGATAGTAATAATACACTGATTGAGTATTAAAATATATTTATTTTTAAAAATAAACACCTTTTTATCAAATTTAGAAAATGCCTTCGAATTTGGATATGCAATACGAACAGCAGAATTCAATTTGCGTAGTATTGATCCGACATAAAAAAGAGAAGACTAAGGAAGAACCTAAGTCTTTTAGGTAAAAAACATAATAAATTATATCCAAGAGAATAATGAGACACTTGCCTAATAATGTCTCCAGATTCACTTCTGTAATGGCTTTAAACAGTAGACATATTTAAGCACAGACTCCAAAAAGATGTATTGCAAATATGAATTTACAAAATGAACATTGAAAACAACATGTAATGTGAATATATCTTTTTGAAGCCAGCTTTTATGTCCAAACTCAAACTAAATAGTATGCTAAGATACAACATTTTGCAATTCCATAATGGTTAGAAACTTCATTTAGATATGTCTAAATGAAGTTTCCTTCTATCTTCCCCCTAAATTACTACTTTGGTATCCCAACACATCCTTCCTCCAGTGAGAACATACATACATTCAAATTTAACCATGACCAGGCAATACATCATTTTAAACTATTGAAAGAAATGCATATATTTGGCAATCTTATTGTAACTATGTACTAATATTATTCACAATATTGCACAGTGCTACACTACATTTAAAACAATAATTTACTTCCCAGCAATATCTGTCTGATACTACATCCACTTAAAAAACAAAGTATTTGACAAATTTGGTAACTTGCGGATATAACTAAAAATATTTTAGGCCTAATATTTAAAATTAGTACAAAATCTACTTATTTACAATAATTTACTTTCCGTTAAAAAAAATGTTTTATAATATTCCGTATTCATCAATGGACGTAAAAATTATATTTACAACAAAATTGTAATTCTATTTTTATATACAGGGTGTAAAAATTGCAGTGAAGGCTGGTCGGGCTAGTTTCGTTACGAAAAAATATAATTGAAATAGGTAAATAGAAAATAATTGTTACTTCCGAAAACTTGGCCTCTATCTTTCCAGGTTTTCCGTAAATATAAAAACTTAGTTAACTACATGAATTTGAAACTACCATATTAAATATCCACTATTTTTTGATAGTCCTTAGCTGCGACGGCATAAGTATACTTTTTAAAACACATTAAATTCGTTAAAGATCTTCACATTAAAAAAATGAAGTACTTTAATAATTTTGTTAGATTTCAAGGAAACATTGTAACATGGTAAATTTTATATCATTATGGAAGACTTATCAATGAAATGTATTTTTACACCCTGAACCACAAATAGCTACTCATAATGTCCACATCTCACTTCACAGTACTATACTAGGCACAGCTTTAGTCACAGGATGCCTCAAGAACACTTCCAAGGTCGGCCCGTTCCTGCCTAGAGGGTCTTTAGGGAACATGATCATGTCATTGACCCATGTGAAGGGTAGCAGGCGGGTTTCTATGACGGAGCGCCAGCGAGGGTTTTCGCAGAGAAGGTCCCTGTATTGGTCGCCGGATACTATGACGCCGTCGAACTCGGCCGCACATTGCACTATGTACCTAGAATGGTAACAAGGAAAATCAATATTTGCCCAACACTATGAAAACGGGTTGTGCTCTCGTCTAAAAGTACTGGCACAGAATAGGTAATAGTATCTACTCCGTACAGTAGGATCTCTCAAGAAACGCGTACAAGTAAAAAAGTCTCCTCTATTCTTACAAGTTTCTATCACGCTAGTACTTTTTAATTTGTCCGTGCTATCGATCAAGGCCATGTTTAGGTAGCTTGAACGCGGAATCGAAACTTATCGCGTAGCACGAGCGTGCCTAATTCACTGTGCGCCGCTGAACGAAACTGATTTAGATGTCTGAGTGCTGAGTGCGAGTTGCAGTGAGAGAAGTGAATAACTTCACCATCGCGTTGGCGAGAAAAAAAACGCGAATTTGTATGGCATCGAGTGAGCGCCATCTAGCGGCCTTAATGTTGCGCGAATTCGCCGCTAGATGACGCTGACTCGATTCCATACTAATTGACATTTATGTGCTCGCAAAACGCGATGGTGAAGTCATTCACTTCTCTCACTGCAACTCGCACTCGGCACTCAGAGCGCAGGGTCGCAACTCGCTGATTAAATTAAAAACTTTCAAAAAAGTATCACTGTAATTAATTTAACATCGTTAAGTATTAGTAGTAGATAGTCATTATTATTATTATAATTACTTATAATTACAAGTTACACTTGAAACAAATCAAACACAAAACATTAAATAACGAGCTCGGCTGCGAGTGTGCGAGTCGAGCGGCAACCTACACTGTATACCCCAGAGGGGCCACGCGGCCGAGCGTACCTAAACTTTGAAGTGACACAGCCCTGGTACTGGTTTAAATTAACCTTCATGTTAATATCATATTACGAAAATACTCTTATTTATCTGAAGGAACTGATACTACTAGGTACCTATTATGATGTGATATTTTAAAATTGGAATGAGTTATTTAATTTTTTTTTTACTTTCTAAATGTCCCTTTTTGCGCGCAAAACGAACAGTGTCACATTTCGCTCAAATGTGGATAATCAGTCTGTTCTCGAACACAGATAACGTGATATTTCTGTTCGGAACAATGTTATTTAACAGTGACATGTATTGCTTTGAAAGTTTCGTGACAAATTAAAAAATAAAGTGTTAATTAAAATCTATGATCTCTGCGGCCGACTGTCAGATGTGATGTTTGTACACTACACCTGTAAAAAAATATTTATTTGGTTAAATGTATGGTTTTATTCATTATTTGTGTTTATAATCAACTGTTTTACCTTTATATGCTATAAAAGCTCTAGGTTATCGTCTAGTTCTCAAAATATTTCAGTAACGTCATTCAGGTAAGATTCCTAAGAATACAGGTCCATATGTTTATGCAGAGAGCATTAAATCAAACAAACTAAGCACTGTAAAAAAGCTACATTCAACAATGTTAACAAAAACATAACTTAAGACGTATCCGTTTAGAGAAACGGATCGTAAATTACGTTTTATGTGCATTTTCGGCCGCGCGCTGAAATGACGTAATCGGGTTACGCACGCGAAGCACTTTTTTCTGTCTAGCTTTCGCAAATACTGATCCATCGGATAGGATGGAAAATAGAACACTTTGTTTTAATAGTAACATTAATCTTTCGGTTATTTTTTTTTAATAATAAAACTTGTCTTAGAATGTAAAAAAGTGCGCCAAAGATCAACTTGGTTTACACCTATTCTTAAATTACTACTTAATCTAAAATAGTTTCGTAGCCCGTTCAGCGGACTTAACAAAATTATTTTTGATTACATTTATAATTCATGTTGTAACCGTACTACAGAATGGCTAATTTTGAAAAAAAAAAACCAGTTCGAACAATATTACAGGTAACTTAAGAAAGCCACACGAATCTTCCTTTATAATTATAATAATATAATACTTAATAATCTTACTTAATATTATAAATGCGAAAGTTTGTGAGGATGTATATTGTATGTATGTAATTATGTATGTATGTTTGTTTGTTACTCTTTCACGCAAAAACTACTGAACGGAATTAGATGAAACTTTACAGTAATACAGCAGAATAACACATAAGCTGCTACAATTTATGTAGATTTTATGTAATTTGGCCATAACTGTATAACGAAATGCGGGCGAAGCCGCGGCCGGAAAGCTAGTATTTTATAAATTTGTTATTTAAGCAAAACCCGAAGCTGATTTTGCGCACAGCAATAAGCGCCAGGTGTCCCTAAAACATTAAAGATCCCCGGATCGTCCCCGGATTGAAAATATTTAATAAATTGTGCAAAAAAAGTTGTTCCTGATCAAATGCTAGCAATGATACTTATTAGCCTAAAATAGCATGGTTGCGTTTCATTATTTGACCAAAGTTCTCAGTAGCATGGTGATTACAAATCACATATCAGATATAAAAAAATGTTTTTTTTTAGTTGACTAGTATAGTTCATCATAAGCTTTGAAATATACTTAACATAATAAACTAACAGGTGAAAATTACGCCTAAGAAAAAAGTATGAGCCAAAGCAACAAAAAACGATGTTGTGTGAACGATGATGGCGCTAACAGTTTTCCTGAATGTGATTTCTAACATTTGATAAAACAAATATAACCGTCTCTGAAAGTAATTAACATTATATGTTTAGTTTAAATGCAAGTGTGTTCATTCTATAAAACAATAAATTGCATTTGAAAATCAACATGTTTAATTCATCGAATTTATTTTCAAACTATAAGAAAGGAATATTCTTTGTTATTATGATACTGTAAAAATATAATTATTTCTATCCAGGCATTCTTTACTTATCAGTCAAAAAGTAACACAAGTAGTAGTGTCCGGTATGATGATAATGTACGAGAGGAGGTCAAAAAGTTCGCGTAACGCGGGCATGGTGGCGGGAGAGGTCACTTTTTTAGTCTTCACAAAATAAAAGGTCCGTTTTGACAGTTCACGCCCATGAAGTTCTCTATTATTTACCAATCGAAATGTTCTGAAGATATTCATTTTTCATTGATAAGTACCGCTCACTCGGCTAAATGCTGTGCTGTTCTTATTTTCCACAGACTATATTAATAATCGGTTATGGAAAAAATCTATCAAGATATATTTTTTAGGCTGACTCGCACTCGGCCGGTTTTATTTATCGTACCGAATACAGAGTCGTATGTAGTGCTGCCCAAAATTGTCGGCAGTCTTGGTCTTGTTCTTGCATTTTCGCAAGACCAAGACGGAGAACAAGACCGCCTAATTTTAGCAAGACTTAAGACCAAGACTGACCGTGCAAGATTTGAGCAAGAACAAGACTAATCCTGCGAGACTCTTGCGTCTCGCAGTTAGGACTAAGTGTCGTTTCGGGAGTATTGGAGTTCGGGTATACGCTTAGAGGGATTCCAAAAAAAAAAAAATTGAAAATTGGACTGATTAAGATGAACATGAAGACGTAATAGACTTTGAGAAACTGTATGCATGTCCCTCAACGTCATTGGATCTTGAGCTTGCCTTCAAGGCTTAGATGGTGACGAGTTGGAGGAGTACCTAAGTAAACCCAGAGCAGCCAGCTCGGAAGACGTTTTAGAGTGGTGCAGGACACATGAGACAGAATATCCGACTTAATCGAAGATTGCCCGTGATTTTCATTCAATACCTGCACTTCAGTATCTGCTGAGACGTTATTTTCTAAAGCGTCATTAGTAATTAGAAAACATAGAAATAGGCTGAGTGATGGGTCAGCCAGATGGTTACTTTGTATTAATTCGTGGTCAAAAGTTTTTTTTTTTGTTTTGAGAAAAAAAAAAAAATGTGCGCCAGACAACACACCTCTTGTAATGGTCTCGCAGTAAGGATTAATATCCCTGTGTTACAAGGTACCACACAAGGAAATCAGCCAGGGGCGTCTCCCAGCACACCCAGACACGAGTCAATTCAGAAAAGATCGTTTCCTGAATTGACCCGACCGGGAATCGAACCCGGGACACTAAGTAAATCGAAGCGAGAAACCGTGCTACAGCGCACTACGCCAATCGTGTCGTTAATTAATATGAGAATTAATGTAAAGTAATAGTAATGTCAAAGCTATTGTGTACTGTTCTTTGATTTGTGTTGTATTTTTATTTAAATGAATGTTTAATTTCATAAATGGGGTGTAAGGGGGTCCTCCAACATCTTCGGGCCCCAAGCCAACCTAGCCTGCAAGCTGGTGCGCCCTGCTGATTATCGAAGGAGGCTCTGGCGACGGCTCCCCTTCATGGTGGGGGCAATGGAGTGGGGGTGGCGCAGTCCGAGGAATTCCAGAATAGTGTCTTGGAAGTAAATCGCGTTAGCGACCGCCTTGTGGTCGTGAGGGTGCTTATTGAAGGGGTCACGACCAATTTGATAAGTGCCTACGCACCGCAGGTCGGTTGTAGCGATTCGGATAAGGCACTGTTTTGGGAGCAAATCGACCAGCTCCTATGCACTATTCCATTGTCCCAAGGCGTCGTTCTGGGTGGCGATCTGAACGGTCATGTGGGTGAACAGTGTGAGGAATACGGGCGTGTTCACGGTGGTTTTGGTTTTGGCAGTCGTAACGCTGAAGGCGAAGAGATTCTCCGGACGTGTATGGCTGCCGACTTGGCCGTCGTGAACACGTTCTTCAAAAAGAGTCCCGAGCATCTGATCACCTACAAGAGCGGTAGGAGCGCAACCCAGATCGACTACTTTCCCACCAGGAGAGCCCAGATCGGCAAGGTAGCTAACTGTAAGGTCATACCCGGAGAGTCTTACTGCCCAACACCGTCTACTTGTGATGGACCTGCGAGTGAAGCCTCGAGGCAAATGCCGGGAGCGCTGCCCGCCCCGAACCAGGTGGTGGCTGCTTGAAGGAGCCAGATCCCACGACTTTGCTGCCGCTGTCGGTGACCTGTGCATCGCAGCGGATAGTGAGTCCGGGCAACAGCTCTGGGATAGGTGTCAGGCAGCTATCACCGGGGCGGAGAGGGTGGCGTTGGGTGTGTCTCGGGGTGGACGTGGGCTTGACAAGGAGACCTGGTGGTGGAACGAAGCAGTCCAGAAGGAGATTAGGGTAAAGAAAGCCCTCTTCAAAGCGTGGCAAGCGTCCAAATCTCCTGAAGATCGCGCCGCGTACAGGAATGCCAAACGTGCCTCTAAACGAGCTGTAGCCAGGGCCAGACGTGACCACTTACGTCCTTTGTACGATAAGTTGGAGTCGTCTGAGGGGCAGAAGCTCGTTTACAAGTTGGCACGTTCGAGAGTCAAAGCGGCCCAGGATATTTCCATGTGCCGCTGTGTAAATGACACTCTTGGTAACCTGCTATGCGAGGACCGCGCGGTGAAGGAGAGATGGCGCTCTTACTTCCACGAGCTGCTCAATAAGCAGCACAAAGAGGTGCAGCCACCTGAACTCCCTCCAAATCAGGGACTAGTGCCCCCGGTAACGCCTGATGAAGTCCAGTCGGCTCTTCGCCGCATGAAGAACCGGAAAGTTGTCGGACCCGATGGAGTCCCTATCGAAGCGTGGAAATCGATGGGCTCTCGTGGTGTGGGCATACTTACCCACCTTTTTAACCGCATTCTCCTCACCGGGAAGATACCTGACCAATGGAGACTGAGCATTATCACGCCAGTCTTCAAAGGCAAGGGCTCGGTGCAGGAGTGCAGCAATTATCGCGGCATAAAGGTGATGTCCCACACCATGAAGCTCCTCGAGCGCATTGTAGACTCTCGGATCCGACAGGAGTGTACAATCTCGGGGTGTCAGTATGTAATCGACCAGGTTGCGGGACCATGGACCCCATATTTGCCTTGAGAACGCTCATGGAGGGATACAGACTGAAGAATACACCTCTGCATCTACTTCTCTTAGACATGCAGAAGGCCTTCAACTGTGTCCCTCGTGAGATGATCGGCTGGGCGCTGCGGTCCAGGGCCGTTCCCGAAGTCTTTATTGACATTATCCGGGACATGTACCACGATTCCAGTTCCATAGTTAGGACTGCGCTTGGTGACACGCTTCCTTTCCTTATTACCGTTGGAGTACACCAAGGCTCCGTGCTTAGCCCGTTTCTGTTCAGCGTAATATTAGACGTTCTGTCAAACAGCATCCTAGACCACCATGAGCAACCACCCTGGTTGCTTATGTATGCTGATGATATAGCGCTAGCAGATTCGGACAGGGGACGGCTAGTACAACGGGTGAATAAGTGGAAAAATTCACTTGAAAACGGCGGTCTGAAACTTAATGTGGCGAAGACGGAGTACATGGCCTGCAACACCACAGATACCCAGTCCGTCCGCATAGGCGTTGACGTGGTCGAGCGCACGGACCGTGTTAAATACCTGGGATCTGTTTTAAGCGCGTCCGGGGACATCGACCGCGACGTCAGAGCCCGAATTTCCGCGGCTTGGGCAAATGGCGTGAGGTGGCTGGTGTCATTTGTGACCCCAAAATGCCGATCAAGCTGAAAGGGCAGGTCTATAAAACCATCATTAGGCCTGTCCTTTTATATGGCAGTGAAACATGGCCGTTACTAGAGCGACACAAGCAGGAGCTGCGCGTCACGGAAATGAAGATGCTGCGGTGGATGTGTGGAGTCTCACGCAAAGATCGTGTGCGTAACACCCACATCCGCGGCAGCCTTCGTGTTCGTGACATCGCAGACAAGCTGCAGGAGTGCCGCCTTCGCTGGTATGGTCATGTCTCACGGAGATCGGCAAACTACGTGGGCAACAAATGTCAGGCTATGCCGCCCCCGCCAGGTACCGGTAGAAGAGGTAGACCCAAGAAGCGGTGGCTCGACGTCGTTAAGGGTGACATGCGTGCCAACAGACTCACCACTGAGGATGCACAAGACCGCGCGAAGTGGGACAAGAAAATAATAAAGGCGGACCCTGGGACCCCACACACCAGTGTGGGTTCACAACCGGGATAGACCGCACGGATGATGATGATGTTTAATTCCATAAATACTATTCTGTAATTTAATTTGCATAGTATTTTATTTTTTATTTAAATAAATGGTATATTGTATAAATTGTGTAACTCTTTTATTCCATTGCATATAAGGTGAGGCCTTGGCTGTCTATCTATCTATATCTAGACATTCAAGAGGGTCCACCACGTACACGTCAATAATTTTTTTTAGCTTATGTATAATGTTCCTAAAATTGTTAAAGTTAGGTTAAAAGTCAAGTTAATGTCATTAATTGGTTTTATTATCTGTTTTAACCATCTTTTAACACATGTAAGCTAATTAAATGTAAACGTTTATTATGGAACAGACTGACCCCCGTAGGTCACGGTAGATAGCTCAGTTGGTTAAAGCATCGGCGCGGATCGCTTAGGTCGTGGGTTCAAACCCCACCCGGTGGCAGATGATTTTTCGAATTTCTCATTAAATGTTCAGACATTTATTAATTTGGTTGGTCCTTACTATGGTTATGTTAATTCAATCTCAAATGTACCTACTCTGTTACGTTTTTATAAGATATAAATGAACGTTTAGTAAATAGCAATAGGCATAAAGGTAACTGCGAGACTAGCGAGACTCTGCAAGACCAATACCAAGACCAGGACTGGGAGCCAATACCAAGACCAGGTGTATTGGCGCAAGACCAAGAGTAGCTAAGTCTCGTCTTGTTCTTGCATTTGGGCAACACTAGTCGTATGGGTACATCACTAGTTACGTCGTGAAGACAAATGTCAAAACGGACCTAACTATATTTTGTTAAGAGTTTAGTTCGTGCATTCATTAACGGTACAAATACGAAGTTTCATGAAAATCAGGTGATAATCTACTGAGACACAAGTCATTAAACCAGTCAATCTGAAAGACAAATTTTCACCATAGAGGAAATTGAGTTTCAACATTCAGTTTGCGCGAGTTTTTGGCTCTCTGTGGTGAATATATAAACAAAGTTTTGGACCAGATTGTGATTAAAAATGAAACTTGGGTTAATAATTTTGACCATGGGCCTCACCATGCAAGGGCATAAAGAGGGTAAAACACCCCAAAAGAAATTCATGGTGTGTCCATCGGCTGGAAAACTCTTGCCCACTGTTTTCTATGATACAGAAAAAATCCTTCTCATAGGCTGCAAGAAAAGGGTGTCATTTTAACTGGAGTATTCTACGCTACGCTACTAAAACGTCTCCAAGATCCTGTAAGGGAGAAATGATGGGGAAAATTGACCAAAGGTGTGCTCCTTCTGCACGACAATGCACACGTGCACGAGGTACAAATTGCGATGGCTGCTGTAGAATGAGTGGGCTTCTAAATTTTAGAACTTCCTACCTGTAGGCTGGACTAATCCCCAAATAACTATCTTCGGTTTCAAAAAAAAGAGCTTTGATCAAATAAATTTTCCAGCGATGAAGAGGTGAAGCGTGCAATTTCAGCCTATTTGGTGGACAAACACAATATATTTTTTTTCGAGCGTAAGGATAAATTCATTTGTAGATTTAAATAAAAATTTCAGAAGAATTTATTAATGAAAAAAAAAATTAAGTTTAATTTCTTACTCTTAACACTCCATTCCGCGAACTTTTTGACCTCCCCTCATATAGGCTCTACTGTGCGACGTGCAATTTTAGTAAAGGATTAGGTGACGTATGATTTTTATACTGGGGCAAAATTCATGTTCTCGCAAGAGGTAAAATACAAAGGCAGAAAAAAGTAAAAGACATACCATGAGGTACTTACAGATTACACAAGAGAACTGAAAGAGAACAATTTTTTTTAAAAAATGGTGATAAAAATCAGGTCAAGCTTGTTCGTGATACTGGTTTGGTATCTGATTGAGCAAGAGGTGGTGATCATTTTGCCCTGTTATCATAGAACATGATTATTTTGCGCTTACCTATTGACAAGCAATTATCACCTTACCCTTTTTACCTGTCGTAATAGGAAGTGACTACCTTTCTCTTAGGTACCTATCGTCGAAAGAACTGTTCTTCTTGTCCATATCTGTCATTTTAGAAAGTGACAATCTTGCTACCTTACCTTTCATCATGGGAAGTAAGTGTCTAAACACACGAATGCCGAAGGTACGCGACCGAAATTCCGACGTTTTCGGCTGATATGACACACCATAAGTGCCGAACTTACGCGGCAGAAATTCAGTTGCTCAACTTTGTGCGATCTTCGTCGGCAATCAAACCGAACTTCGGTCGCGTATAATGTGTGCTCCACAAAATAAGTTGCCGCTGAACTTACGCCCGACCGAAGTTACGCTGCACGCATAACGCAACGTAATTTCGGCATAATGTGTCATCAGTTCTTCTTCTTCGTGTCGATGATCTTATCGCTAATACTAAATAACAGCAGCCCAGTGCTCCGCCATCGCCACCCCAGGGGGGGAGGCCTCATATAGATGTCATCAGTAATTCAAATAGCATTGCAGGCGTAATCATGCCGAACTTCTGTCGCGTACCTTCGGCATAGTGTGTTTAGACACTAAGGGCCCGTGCCAAATCACTCTTAGCAGTGTGATTTTCACATCGGCGGATAGAAAGAGACAAGACGAACAAAAACTTTGTCTGACAGCTGTCAGGTGAATTGCATCGGGCTCCAGACATTGGTAGAATTCGCACTTGTCAGATTGACAGATATCAATTGACAGAAGCGTCACCCGAACCCGTTTCGAAACAACTAGGAAACTGTCAGGTGACAGCTCGGTCATCCTCGATTTCACTCGTGGTCAATTTGGAACGGGTTCGAGTAATTTTGTGAGAGCCAGAACCGCGGGACCAAGTGAAACTTTTGAATACTGGATAGTTGAAAGTTAATTCTGCGTTTGTACTTGTTAGTACCTATACTCAAAAAGTTTGTACTTACACGTTCGTTAATTTATTGCATTTTTAAAGTGGCCCGCCATTCTGACGTCAGAATGGCGGGACCCCTCCCAGTTTACTATGTTCCAAAAGCTTCAACGAAGATTGTTAGTACCTTGTATATTATACCTAAACATAGCTTAATTACTAGTTTAGATTATTCATTTTTTAGATTTATGAGCTTTTGGCGTATAACGCCTGATACTTTGTTAATAATCATAGGTTTTTACTATGCAGGTTTTAGGTATATTATTATGTTAAAATTGCGTAAAATTATAAATATACCTATTTTATAATATTGTCTTTCTTTGCTTTACACTTTACAGGGTGATAAAGAAGCAAAAATGCAATAACCTTTTTGTTAATTATAATTTAACTAAATATCGCAATCGCAACCAGAGCAATTCAATTTAGAAACACCACGGATCATACATACATACCATCACGCCTTTTTCCCAACGGGGTAGGCAGAGACCACATCTTTCCACTTGCTACGGTCCTGACAGACCTCTTGCGCTTCTTCCACTCTCATTAATCTTTTCATACATGCTCGTTAATTAACCACGGATCAACCAAGTGGATTGTGTATGAATACTAATAAATGACATCTCTCTACATTTTTGTTTAATTATTATGGAGTGCCTATAGTTTTAAGCAAATTAATCATATTATTAGCTTCTTCGTTATTGCTTAAAACAAAATAACAGGCGTTAATTATTCTTAATAATGGAAAACTCATTAATCTAAAAGCTATAAACTTGTAATAAATATATGTTTAGGTATGAACGAAGTACTAACGATCGTCATATTCAAACTTCTGTTCAAACGTTTGGAACTTGGTAAACTGGGAGTGGTCCCGCCATTCTGACGACAGAAGGGCATGCCACTTTAAAAACGCAATAAATTAAAACATGTTTAATTACAAACTTCTTGAGTATAGGTACTATAAAGAACAAACGCAGAATTAACTTCTTCAACTATCCAGTATTCAAATGTTTCACTTGGTCCCGCGGTTCTGACACTGAAGTGATGTTTACTACTCAGAGTCAAATTTCACTCGTTTTGGAACACAGCCTAACAGTTTTGCTCTTACCTGTCATCGTAAGAAGTGACCATCTTCCCCTGTATCTCCCGCGACGGCGTGTACACGACGAGCCCGCGCCGCTCCAGGTCGTCGAGCAGTCGCGGCTCAGAGCTTTTGCCGAACTTGCATCTAGAACATCGTTCATACTAATTTGAGAAGATAATTGTTGGAAAGGAAATGTGTCCCATAATTATCGGTAAGTATAACGAAATAAGTGAAATAATAATTCAGCCGAAAGCTCCTAATTCTATTACAGTTTTCTGATAAGTTAAAAGCAGATCAAATATAATAACTCAAAGTTGACGTTGTTGGTAAGAAATCACTATCAGCATCACACGATGAGGGAAAGCAGAAAATGCTTCGTTCAGCTTTAGCTTACCCATACAGCTGGCAAAGTCTTTTGCCATAGTATTTCCACGTTCACGTAAACATTCCGAAATGTCAGACCCAGCAAGGAGTCCAAATCTGGAAATTCTACACACACTATAATGAACGTCACGATGGCGGGATCCCGCCAGCTTTTTCAGTTATCATGTCAAAATAATTTATTTAAATATTTTTACAATTTCATACTTTCCATTTTTAAAATATTCTCCGATGAAAGTGGTCCTGCTATTTTGATATCAATATGACGAGATCACTTTTCAGTTAGTGGAAACATACCAAATTTTAATACGATATAGTACTAGTGTCGTTTGGGATATGGGAAAGGACAACATCACATTGTTGGAGTTGTTTAACTATAACACGCCAAGCAAATCACGAAAGATCAAGAAAGATTGAGGCTAACTACATATTTTGATTTTTTTCTTTACATTATAGGTATAAATGTTAATTACATACATTACGTACAAACCTTCAAAAAGTGTCATTATTTTATAGACAAGTCTTTTCCCAATACATTAACAACACTTTTTAAAATAAACCCACCATATACGAGTTTGATGATAGTCCTTCATCAATAAAGATTTATCGGAGTTTCATTTCCCCAGTTTTCCGAGATATACGTTTAAGATAACCCATGATATGTCGTGTACAGTCAAAAGCATAAATATCTACACGCTTCCAAGGCTACAATAATATCTGAGCAAAAAATTAGCCACAAATATATATAGTCTGGTTTTTCTTACATGTCTTATTTCTAAAAAAACATGGCGTACTGACAACCATAGCCAATTCGTAGTGTTGGGAAATCATTGAATAAATCACACAGAGTCCTTGGCCTACCTTACACGTATAGGTTTGCCCGCCGAGTGTCAGATGGACAGAACTGTGCGCGTGTGGCGATACGACTTCGCCTTTTAACTTTACTTGTATGTAGGCTATTAACTATAAAGTTGATGATTCAATTCAGAAGATCTCCCGAAATTGGCCTTAATTTACTGAAATACTGATTTTGAACGACAATCTACCGATTTTTATCAAGTCTTCATCAAGGCTCACCAATCCTAAGCGTAATGTTCATTGCCATAACATCGTGTTCCATATTTAAATTATTTAAAATTCTAAATTTATATTATTTTATAAGTTGAAAGTAGGAACCGTAAATCGACAGCATTTGTCTTTGTACGACTTCCAATCGAAATAAATGATTCTGTTTCATGCAACGTTCCTATCACTAAAGTCTAAAGACAACCTAAAAAAACACACAAAAAATATCTTTATTTAAATAGCCCTGTAACAAGTAGGTACTTTTAAATAGTCATTACAAGAAAAACAAAATACACTGTATACAAACATAATGTGACTCTACCACCGCATCGGAAGTTGATCTTATACTGAGAAGACCCGGCGAGAAACTCAGTACTTACTTGCTTTTTCTTTCCTGGTTCGAGCCTGAGCGTGAAAACTTTTTGTAAATTCATTGCCCGTTTCATTACCGGTTTCTCTACCACCAAACATTCACAACAAAAAGACAATTATTTATTTCGACGACACGAACTGCAAGTTTCTTCTCACAACCTACAGAGGTCACTAGTTGTATTGAGAGATCACCATATCTAATTTAACTACTTCATCGTATTGATCTACTGGAAAGCCTAGACAAAATGAATATTGACAATGTAACAACACGCAACAGAATACCCAGATCGAAATCTGAACGAGATCTTTCAACAATGGATTACAATCTACTAAATTCTACCATTTTGGATACCACCATGTTGGATTCCACTATGTTAAGTATACATAGTGAGACTTTTCTTGACAGATCAAACCCAGAAGAATATTTAAAAGAAATTTTGTCATTAAAATTTAAACTAGAGCAAGCTGACAAAGAGATTGAGAAATTGAATTTAGAAAATAATAGATTAAAAAAACAAACTAATAGTCAACAAATACAAATATACGCACTGAAAAGTATGGCTTGCAGATCTACTCAGGGTAACAAAAGCAGTTCCCCACTCCGAAAAAGAATGTTACAGATCAACACTACGGTATCAACATCACCCCTGCACATGACTAAAACTGTATTGTTTAACACGCCTTTACGAAATTACTCCAATGTTTGCGACAACTTCGAAAAATTGGCTGATATTGCAACTTGTAATAAACAACCCGAAGGGTCACCCGAGGTACCATCCTGTAACGGCAATACTGAACCGCCACCCGGTGGAGATTTCTGTACCGATGCTATTGGAAGCAGCCAATTTCTCAGCAAATCGTTAGGAAATGAAAACTCGCAAATTTTCATTCTTGGCGATGAACAGATAAAGGGCTTATCGAAATTGTTACACAGAAGTCGGAGTTGCATTTTGAATGACCCATTCAAAGTTTCCACAATGGTAAAGCCAGAAGCAACATGCACTCAAATATTGAACTCCTGTGATCATATAGAAAAAAACATGAACACAGACGATGTAATTGTCTTAGCTATTGGATCGCATGATAAAAATCCCTATGTTTTATTGTCGGAGCTAGGAATTGCTTTATATAAGTTAAGGAATTTTAGAGTATTAATTCTAAATGTTTTGTATAACCCACACATAAATGTAGACCTATTGAATTATAATATAAAATTACTTGTTAGAAATTATGATAATTGTACATTTATACAAACTGTAAAATATAATAAGAGAATGAGTTTGCAGGATTTGTGTTATAGAATTAATATTGAGGTAGATTATTTTCATTACAAAAAAGAGTTTCTGGCACCGCAAAAAGTAAGGCAATCAATCGTAAGGAATAACATAGGACATAAACAAACCATGGTTAAGAGCAATACTAAAAATAACTTTAAAAAATTAGTACAAAAAACTATACCTTATTATTATTCTAAGCAGTTGACGACCAGACCTGATAGTGGGAATATTAATGGGCTTTTTCGTGACAAAAAAAATTACATTATTTCACCAGAACATAGCCAGTGCGCTTAGTAAACAAGATCTCTTAGCGATTACAATAGAAGAATTGAGTAAAGAAATAGGTGATATTGACATTATTTGCTTAACAGAAACTTTTATAAAACAGGGATCTGGCAAAAACCTGAATGTACCTAACTATAAATTGGCCTCATCTTTCTGCCGAACTGAACGAAGAGGTGGCACTTGTATTCTTCTAAAGAGTGATATTGAATTTAGTAAAATAGAAATCACACAGGCTATGCCCTACGTATTTGAGTGTTGTGCGTTGGAAATGGTTCAGTATCACCTTATTATAGTGTGCATTTATAGAACACCGTCCTCAAAAGCTGAAGAATTCCTCGTTCAATTAGAATCCCTGCTGAAAACGCTATCGCGCAAGCGCAACAAAACATTCATTCTGTGTGGTGACTGGAATATAAATTTAATTAAGGACAGTAAACTAACAAAGGAATTAAATAGTCTGTTTAAGAATTACAATTTAATCAGCCACATAAATAAACCTACTCTCAAAAATGCTTGTTTGGACCTCATTGTAAGTAACTTATCTCAGAAAGTAACACCTAAATTACACTACTTATGCTTGTCCGATCATGAAACTGGCCAAAGCATAAGTTTTCAACACGATGTAGATCTAAAATTTCGTAAAAAAGCTAAATTTTGGTTTGAATATAGACGAGACATGTGCAAGGATAACATGGATAGGTTTGTGGAATGTATTTCTAGGTTATCCTTTAGTGAGGTTCTTTTAGAAACGAATATGGAAAGAGCTTTTCAGATTTTTTATGAACTTTTTGTTTTGTTTTACAATTTGTGTTTTCCCCTAACAAAAGTAAAAAGAGTCGCTAAGCAAATGAAGAATAATTGGCTTTCCAAAGGAATAAAACGATGTTGTATAAAAAAAAGGCAGCTATACCTTAAATATAGACTAAGCACGACTAATAAAAAAAACGACAAAAAGCGGTACAATTCTTATTCTGCAATCTTGAAAAAATGTATAAATGAAGCACAAAAGAAAACTAATACAAGATACATCAAAGAGTCTAATAATGTATGTAGAACATCGTGGGACATAATAAAGAATTATGCACAAAGTACAGATACAAGAAAGGAAATTGACATGATAAAGACAGACAAAAATAACTTTATACAGGAACCTAAAAAAATATGTGACTCATTTAACAATTACTTTATAGATCTGACTACTAAGACGAATATGGTTCATAATAATAACACAAAAGATGTACCAATTCAGATACCCTTTCACCATAAAAGTATATACCTGACTCCTGTTAATGAAAATGACATGCTAAAAATAATAAGCGGGCTAAAAAATACATTTTCTACAGGCTACGATCATATTAATACCGAAACGATTAAAAAGAGCGCGTCATTTATAGTGCGGCCGCTGACACACATAGTAAATCTATCTCTTTTGGAGGGTCGCTTTCCTGTTGAGCTAAAGCGATCTATAGTAAAGCCATTACATAAGATTGGATCTAGGGAAGACCTAGGTAATTATAGACCCATTACACTAATACCAATATTTTCTAAAATGTTTGAAAAAGTGATCTTTGACAAAATTTACACTTTTATGTCAATTGAAGGGTTATTTAAAGACGAACAATTTGGTTTCCGTAAAAAATGCTCTACTGTACTAGCTTGTTTTCATCTTGTACGGGAAGTTACACGTAATTTGGACAACGGTATGCATACATTAGCTCTATTCTTAGATATGAGCAAAGCATTTGACTTTGTATGTCACAAGTTACTACTCGCTAAGCTAGAAAGATATGGGATAAGGGGTACAGCTTTGTCATGGATAGCAAGTTACTTGTCAGACCGCCAACAATGTGTCGAAATTGAAAAGATCTCTCAAAAGACAAAAGAGAAGCATTACTCTACATATTGCTTTAATCGCTGTGGTGTGCCCCAAGGCAGTGTGTTGGGTCCTTTGCTGTTTTTAATATATATTAATGACCTGCCTGATGTCATAGATCAACAGTGCATTCTATTCGCAGACGACACCACTCTTATCGTTAAATCTAAAAACATAAAAGAACTCCAAAATATAACTAACAATTGTTTTAAAAGGGTAAAACAATGGTTGGAAGACAATAATTTAAAGATCAATATTGACAAAACAAAATATATATATTTTAGAACACAGCGAAGCAATGAAAAATATCTGGACATACATTTTAATAATGATAAGATAGAAAATGTAAATTTGACTAAGTTTCTGGGAGTAACAATAGATAAGTTTTGCGATTGGAAGGCTCACATTGATGTATTAGTTAGTAAAATTGACAGATTTGTATATGCGTTGCACAGAATTAGACAAACAGTATCGAAAGAAGCCGCTCTGACAGCGTATCATGGATATGTGTCATCCGTGTTGCGTTATGGCTTAATACTTTGGGGAAACTCCGTAGATATGCCAAGAGCTTTTAGGGCTCAAAAAAAGTGTATAAGATCGATCTGTGGAGCAAACTATCTGGACAGCTGTAGGCCGCTGTTTAGATCATTAAATGTTTTACCTATTCCTTGTCTATACATCATGGAAATCGGGATATTTGTGAAAAAAAACCATATTTTATTCGAAACCAATAAGAGACAAGGTTATCGAGGCAGGAAAGTAGATAGGTTGGTTGTTCCACCCCAAAAATTATCACTCTACTCAAGAAATGTTAACTGTATGTCTGTGAGATTATACAACAAATTGCCAGATTCCCTAAAATCCCTACCGATTGGCCAATTTAAAAATAAATTGCATGAATTTTTAATTAACAAAATGTATTACTCTATTAATGATTTTCTTAATGATAAAATTTGACATCCAGTAATACGCCTAATCGTTTAAGTAATTATTTTGAAGATTTATTGTAATTTTGACCTGTTTTGTAAAATTGTGTTAATTTTTAATTTTTATTGTATAGTTTAACTGGACGTTTTAATATTTGCACACCGACAATTCGGTAGAATATGCTGGAGTGAAACTTAGATTAAGACCAATTGTAATTTACCATATTCTTGCAAATAAACGATTATTATTATTATTATTTTTTAACTTGGTTCGGTGTCACAAAGAGTTCGTAAAGTCCAATGAGTAGGTATTTTAAAGAAATATGCTTACGTTCTAACATTTCCTTAAAATATGAACCTTTAAAGTACATCCAAACTACCGGATATAAACCAAAAGCATGTACAAAGTTTATACAATTCAAGCCTAGAAATTGTTAGATTTTTGTAAGTCAGTACAAACTAGTTATATAAATATTACAAGAGTTAACTAATCTTGCACCGAGTAAAGAGCTTAAACCCAGGCATTTTTATTCAATAGGTAATCATTTGTAGTGTAATAGCCCTTTTATGATAATACTGTCTTAATGTGGTTTTTGAATTTGTTTAGTGGTAACTGACATATTGCCTTTGGGACTTTATTGTAAAAGTGTACACCTTGCCCCATAAATGAACCTTAAACTTTCTGTAACCTGAAGGATGGGAGCGCAATTTTAACTCTATTCCTGGTATTTTTGCCATGTATATCACTGTGTTTAGTATAAAAGCTGATATTTCTTCTTACCAAAACAATACAGTTGTAAATGTATTGAAAAGCTACAGTAAGGATCCCAATTTCCTTAAAAAGCTCCCTAAGCGAGGCCCGTCCGCGAAGCATAAGCTTATATAAATATGAATCTAATAGCTAGCTTCTGAAGGATGAAAATCGTCTGTATATCTGCTGCCTTACCCCAGAGTACAATGCCGTGAGACATAATACCTATTTTAATTAAGAGGAAAATGTTGTCAAATTGCTGTCAAGCAGATTTCATAATTATTTCATTATTTCGTTTTTGATAAAATAATCGCATGAGAATGTTTAACTTTTATAGTTTTGCATGAATTTCATGTTTTATGTTTTTCTTTTACAACGCAAGACGATTAATTATTATTATATTCATTTATTTCAGACCTTAGTGCATTATGTTGTTAGTAACAATTTTAATCTTAAGAGGTAGTGTTAGTAGATACAATGTGCGACTTATTGTGTGTGATCAATGCGGAAATTCGTTATTTTGTAATGGTTATCATTTGTTCACATAATAAGGCTTTTAAGAATATCTACCCCCTTATTCATAAAAATTGAAACAGTCTTATAACACTTTTTTCACTATGGCAAAGTGGACTTGAAGCACTCTAAGTTTTTATGAATAAGAGCTAGACTATACAAGTCAGTATAGTCAGAATGAACTTACGTATCGATGTTTGTGGCTAACGTTCTGCTCAGATATTTTTGAAGCCTTGGAAACGTATTGATATTTATGCTTTTGACTGAACATGAGACAAGAGATTTTCAGTAAATTATATAATTAGTAGTGACACCCGTAGCAAAAAAGTGTAGTTGAAGATCCGGAAGAAAATTATTCAATTTAAAAACTCTTATCAAGGAAAAGTAATAAAAATGCATTTTTTCCACCAAAAATAATACGGGCGCCTATCAATTTTTTTTTTTACATACAGCTTCTACTTTTTGGTATTCGTTTAATTCATTTGCACAGGAACTTTACTTACTTTTAGATTTTTTCAAAACTAAACTGAAAGACTCAGCACACAGGCCCCATTGACCTTTATTCAAGCTACATAATCTCTTATTATACTTTATTTAGTCTTTTCATAGCTATATATAATATTTTAAGTCCCAAAATGTCGCCAAACGCAAAGCAAAACTACAAAACCGCTCGCGCAACCTGGTTCTTAGTACTAGCATGTTTTATTTACCTGAACCTAGGCACAAACGCCTTCACCACGTGACCCCTTTTCAGGAAATAATCTATGCAAATTTTGAGGCCCCTCACCGAAAACACTCTGCCTTTGCCATGTCTGGAAGTTGCAATAAGTTTAGTAGGGAAAAGCGTTGGGGTTTGAGGCCAACCTTTTCGATAAACATTAAAAAAAAGTAATTATATTAATAAAGAAAACACTAAAATGTTTACATGCCAGGTCTGTGAGCTCAAGTGGTAGTAGCACTCGCTCGGTTAGCAAAAGGCACCGGGTTCGAATCTCGCCTGATACTTAGACCTGTGAATTTCCGAACTAGACATAGTCTTCTACCATAATACAGCTCAAAATATAACATTTCTTATTGGTTAAGTGTTCTTGTAGGTAATGGGTTTATTTCACCTTAAGTAATACTTTACAAATAGTACAAGATCTCACTGCAAGTTTACCAAGGTCATTGGTTACAATTGGTTAGATAACTCTACAGAAAGTAACCTTCCTGTAGGGTTATCTGCTGACTTTTCTGAACACTATCAACTATTGATGAATGTTAAAAAGCTATATTATCATTTATTTAACTTAAGAGCCCATGCTCTTGTCGGTGGAGCAACCGCCACTCTTCCCTGGACTGCGCCAGCATCATCACCTCTTTATATGACATTACGTTTACTTTCTCTTTTACTTGTTCTAAGTAGTTATTTTTATTATAGCGAACATAAATCTACTCTCATATCATAAAGGATAAAGGAATGATTCGTATTTGTTTGTCTGTTTATCAGCTTTATCAGCTCCATTATCAGCGAGTGGAATAGGTTTTGTTTATTTTCTTAAAATGTGAAAGTCGTCGCGGGTGAAACCAATGACGGGAATCTAGTTTCTTAATAACGTGACTCTGTTGTGGATTTTTATTACAACAGCGTAACCTAGATGTTAACCACTTATACAACGGAGTATTATATTGTAAACTGTCCAAAATGATTTCCATACTTTCCATCGAGTTATTCAAAACTCAAAATTGGGGGATTAGTGTCTTTCATGGTCATTGCAAGAATATACTTATGGATTGCAGTCACCGTTTACCATCAGACGGCCTGCATGCTAGATCGCCATACGACATCGACAGTCAAGAAAATGAATTACTTTTTAACATCCATTCTGCCATACTTGGTATATTTAGGATAACCCAGAAGGAGACTATAATGAATGGTATGTATATAATGGTGGTACATTCTAGCTCTTAAAGGCTAGAATGTAGTTGATTATCGAAAGTCAATGCATTCATTGCGTGTTGGAGCATTCCAACACTCAATGACGTCGTAAAACTTGCAGCGTGATCTTGTTCAGAGGCGTTCACATCAATCTTTACACAGGGACACCTTATGCTGCTGACATAAGATCCATTTTGCAATGGTTTTTGTAATGGTTGATGTGAACGCTTCTGTACCTACCAACCACAGTCCAAACGTAACAATTTGACTGTTAGTATCACTCTATTTCGATGCAGTAAAGGTGATAATCTAAGTTCTATGTTGCGTTTGAAATGTGGCCTTAAAATACTACCTATTGCATTGAACAGTGTTTGGAATAGGATGGAGAATTATATCAAACCACGCCATTTATTTCACTAAAAGTTCACTAAAATGTTTCATTGCATATAACAGTTCCCTGCAAACTAACTACAACCACAAAATAAAATAAAAACAGAAGACGCACTTTCGACACAATTGCAATACAATTTCAACCTTCGCTCGCCGCTCGCTTTCACGACATCCTGCTTGCCGACCGTGACGTAACCCGGCTGCGTTGTGCGGCAGGGTTGTGCATGCAAATACTGGACTAAGAAGCGCTTTCGTGTGCCACGTGGGTAGGTACCTATAAATACTGTAAACAAATACGCTTTTTCGTGGTTTTTTTGTTAATCACTTCATAGGATAAAACAAAGTCGCTTTCAGTCTGTCTGTCCCTATGTATGCTTAAATCTTCATAACTAACACTAACATAAATTAGTTGCGTACTAATTTTAATGCGGGTTTTTTTAATAGATAGAGTAATTCAAGAGGAAGGTTTATATGTATTTGAACCACCACTAAAAAAAGTTCAACAGAGTAACTATCGAGTTTCTTGCCGGAGTCTTCTCGATAAGAAGCAACGTCCGAACCGGTGGTAGATTCACACTAAGTATATTCACGATACGTATACGACACGATATGTATTATTATTGTTCTATTTTATTTACGTTTATTATTATTATTTCTATATACTTTCTTTTGACATGTCATAAGTGCTTTGTAGAAGTTAAATGAATAAATGATTTTTTTACTTTATAACGTACATAATATGGTGGAGAAACACTGATAATTTAAGTGGTTTCTAATGTCATATCGTAAATAATCTCATTTTTTCCGCTTACATTGCAAACGCTGGCTGAACCCTACGAGATAGATCAAAAATGTACTGCAGTAATTGTACACCTTAAAAAGGTCTACTAAAAAGTCCGCGATGGTATATATCTATCTCTTACGGATAACACAATCACTATTTTTTATCCTTTACTTTTTACGAGAAATATGGCTTATTTACGAAGCGATTTTAATCAATACAGCATTAATACTTATCGAATTAAGTACCTTAAGTACATTGTGAATTTAATATAGATCAATATGACCCTTTGTAGCATGTAATTAAAATGAATATTTTCGAAGATATTACAGTTTTAAACTTGCGAAAATAAACTGCCGCGTCGGTCGCCTCCTGCGTGCGTGACACTCGACTAAATTGTCCACACGGTTGGACCGAGCGTGTAGGTGAATAAGTAAACCTAATTACGTAGTGACACAGGCCTGCCACAAGGTAGCAATTCCTCTGAAACCGCACTGTGCGCGACCATTGGGGTTCCAATTCTAATGTGTGAGGATGAACAGCCTGTCGATGGCGAGCGGTGCGATGATAAAAAGTAGCTGTAGGCATAATTTCAAACAGTTTTTCGGAGCACAACCCATTGTATAAAATATCCACGCCCCGAAAGATTTGAAAAACCCTCAAAGATTTCCTACCCTCAACTACCTACCTACCCTAGGGCTGCCGCTGAAGACAAATAAAACTAAGTTTTTCATGATAATATTTGCAGTAATGACTTGATTTCAATAAAGTATTGCCTAAACCTAGAATAGTTTATGATCCGAGTTACAGCACTAGGCAACCTGGGTGCAATTCTCATCCAGTACAAGATTACATGTGATGTGCTTTTTTTATAGTGGTTTGGTTTGTCGGGGTGGGCAACACGCGATGGATACCTCGAAAGTTATATTTAAGGGTGCGGTAACCGCTTACCATCAGCCGGTCCGCATGCTTGTTTGAGAAAAATGTATTCATTTAAATAAAATAAATAAATAAATATCGCTGGACATTATTCCACACAGCGCCATCTAGCCCCAAAGTAAGCTAATGAAAGCTTGTGTTATGGGATACTAGACAACGGATCAACATACTTAAATACATTTCCTTTCGTAAATACATACTTATTATACATAGGAGACACCCAGACCAGTACAAACAGACATGTCTTTCATATCATGTCATTTATATCTTTAATGTCTAAATTCATAAGTTTTTATTAGTTTAAGGTTAAAAGATATTGGTGTAAAGTATTCAATTGTTCCTCTTGACAAATAATTATTATATGCAATGAACCACGTATTAGCGAATCCATGAAGTGGTTTGCTTCCCTTCCAAGCACTGTTCAATGATTATTTTTAACAAGAGCTTCAAAGTTTCTGTAAACCCAACGTGTCCAGAAACCCACCAGAATCAGATTGACTTGATTTTTGTCTATAAAATCCATCAGCACTTAATACTACATAAAATCCACAACACTGTCATTTGCAGCCAAGAAAGCCACTGCTGAACAGAAGCCTCCACCAGATTTCCAATGAGATCACCAAAATACACAACCTTTATTAAGTCATCCTTTTTTTTAAATTATTGGCCTCTGCAATCTTGCATAAACAGCAAATTGATTTGGCCAATGTGAAGTAGTGGCGAGAGCATCATGAAGCTTTATTTGGCCAGTGGGATTATTATTTTTTATTTAGTGAAATTGTGATGAGTGAAGAGACATAAAAGTAGTTGTTAAGTCATCCTTCTGCATTTGTATAGGTGACAATTTCAGAAATTTTTGCTCTAATGGCCATCAGCCATCTTTTTACAATGATTTATATGCAGTCAATGAGAATCTAAACTAAGAATCGCAAGAAATTTCATCAGTAATTAACCAGTCTAGACCATGCATTAGTGTTAGTTAACTGCTGACTGGCTGGAAATGAAAGCTTATAATACGACATTGCTCACTACAGTTTAGGGAATGAACTTGACAAATTTTAAGGGATTGAAATAAGGCTCCAGTTTGCATGTGCTGCCCCTTAGAAGTATCAAACTGCATCCATATTTATACCATCATTGCCAGTCAAATTAAGAATAATATCCCAACATGTAATTCCATATGAAACACCAGGATCTTCCAGATCCCATCAGTAAACACCCATGTACAGTACTCACTCCATGGCGACATTGCTACCGTCTATAACAATCATCCTAAGTCCTGTTTTGTTGTTATTATCCTTCCCGGGGTTGTAAATGTTGCTGCCGATGCTGTTCCTAGATGGTTTCTCACCCAGGATCACTTCTTTGATGTAAGAGTTCTCAACGGTATCTGTACCTTTGCTTTCGGTTTCCTGAAACTAACATTATGAGGACATCAGAAAAACTAAATTTAATTAGAAATTGCATGCAGTTTCAATTTAGCTGTGTGTTCGGAATGTTGGTTTTGCCAATGACAAATAAGTAATGTTGAAATTTGATTTGTGAATGCAGGCATGTTTATTTGGCAGACTCAATGACAGAAGCATTGTCTACCAGCAAGGTTTTAAATAATGAATTTAAAACAATTCTTGGTGGTTTTTTTATCAATTAGTGAAATCACCGAATACTAGTCTTGAAAGGTTGTTCTTTAATTATTGAAATGACTTACCTTGATGGTAGAAAGATTGCTTTTAACTCTTTCTGGCAATTTACATCCACTAAATATCTTCTTTGTTATCATCTCCAAAAGTCTATCTTTCTCTGAGGCACGTAACTTAGCTATCCCATTGACAACTCGGTTAATCCTTTTGCGCGAGTCATTCTTCAGTACAGTCACATCTGAATCCCCGCTCATGGATAAACTTGCATTACTCATTGATACAAATGTGCAGTCTTGTGATTCTTGAGTATTATCCAAGTCTATCACAGTATTGAACTGAGTTTTACTGATACTAGACCTGTTTAGGTCAGTTTCAGCAGTTAAATCTATGGTAAGGAATGAATCTCTGTTGATTTCTTTAGTCATGTTGCTGTCTATATTAAAATTCTGAACAGTGTCAGCATTATTGTTGATGGCAATGTTTGTATTTGATTTAGATATCGGTGTTGAACAATTCATTGGAGGTGCAAATAGTTTTCTAGGTGTTTTTGAACTGCATGGAGCTGTGTTTGGATTCATAACAACATTATTTGTTGAAGTAGATGGATCAGTATTAGTAACTAGCTGATCATTGTCAACTTGTAAAACAGGCTCCAAATTATCTGTCTTCATACATTTGCTTGGTTCAGTCACATGTTCAATGATAGAACAATCAGATAGTTTTCTTTTTCTGTTTGGACTTACTATTGTATCATCTAGTAGAATAACTGTGCTGTTTTGGGACGAGTCTATGGTAATGTTACTTTGGTTTCGAAGCTGTCCAAACAGCTTTTTCATTTTATTATTGGTTTTTCTACGGTTCCTCTTGTTTCGCACATCCTTTTTTTGAGCATTTAGTTTCTTTTTAAGGCCTGACATATTCTGACCTTTTACAGACTCCTCAGATTTTTGAGCTGTCTGTAATATTTAGATTAGAAATTAACAAACTAAAGTAACATGCCTGTATACTTCCCCACTGATGGGTACCAGCCACCGTCATAGGATTTTAAGTCATAGCTATATTACAAAATTTTACTAGCTCAGTCATAGATACATTATAATTTACTGACAAGGGAAAAAAAACAATAAAACTGTAAACACATAAACATTAAAAAAATAATAATAACAGAAACGGGTCAATCAGATGACCTGATTGACACGTTTCTGTATTCAGGTCCCAGCCTCAGCAAATGCTGATGCAGTACTAGACTGCAGCCTTGACATGGGTTCTTATCTCACTTAATATGCTAATGTTTAGGCAATGGCACTACTGACCATGGTAGAGTTATTGTGCTTCCATTATTGCTTTCATTACCATGAACTGAATGTCTAATAGGATTCAAGATCTGTTTAGTTGCAGATGTTAAAATAACACCAAACCTAGTTAGTTATTATTTTTAGAACTAAAATTTTCAGCATAAGGATTTACCACACCTATTTATCATTAGCTCCTGCTCCACAAAAAAGCCCAACACAGAAAAATACACAAGCAGTACAACAAAACTCTGTAATCCAACTAAGAGACAAATAATAATTGTACCATTTAAAATATGTTGGGTCTTCAGTTTTCATATGGTTAAACCACTACTCAAGCCTGCGGAAAGGTCTTAATTTGTTTAACAACTTACATCCAATGGTTTTCTGGTTTGTGCCATATGTTTCAGTGTATGTAGTGATTGAGTGCAACATATTTTTTTGTTCATTTATATGGTGGACAAAGCTTATCACTCTATAAATGAGAGGAACAACACAGAATATTTATGTCAGGAGAGGCAAAGGAACAAAAAGGAAACCAAATTGGAAAATCAATGAATCTGTTAGTAACAAGTGCATATCACACAGTCAGATGTATTTAACCTGCTAATAAATATGAGCCATGCCTGACACCAAGACAAAACAAATCGTACATGCCAAGGAATAATCAACTTTTTACCTCTACCTACAATGTGCTAAAAAGTTATAAAAAATAATAGGAAGGTAACTAACAGGTAGCCTTGTACTCGAGGGCTTGCCCATTATACCATGCTGTGATGGATATCACTTCACAAAAAAACCTTGTTATTTGAATTAAGATTTTCGTAAATCACACTTATAACTTTGTTTGTTTTCGTAAGAGGAAAATGTGTTTAGTTTCATACGGTTTGTTTGTTGCAGACTGCAACTTGCAATTTGCAGTCAAGAAGTGTCAAAGTGGCAAGATGGCGATTTTCAGCTTCCGTCCGCTCCTCAACCACAGTTTAAATAAGAAAGATCGGATACACATCGGTAGATTTCTTTTAATTCAAATGGAAAAATATGTGCAGTTATTTCAGATCGACATATTTCTACTCATGTTACTACTTTCCATTTAAATTTAATCTTTCAAGCTCCATTCATCTAAGATCATATACTCGTAGACTCATAACCTTTTATCCCTTTTCAAAGACTTTAAAAAGAGAAGTAGGTACCTAATGAAATGCTATTGCTGACTTTCGCATCGGCCGGCAACTTTTCCTGTGAAAAGGCGATAGGTACTGTAATAAAACCTCAATTGGTAATCCAAAACAATAAACTTAAACCTCTGATACAGTGATTATTTTGCAAGTGAATAAGTGCTCTTTGCTACATTGTAGTGACTATGACTAATAGACTAGACCAGTTACTTATCCTGTACTACAGTTCCTATTCCTATTTTTCTCCACTTGTCGACATGGGCAGGACGCAACACTTGTCGACACGGAAACGATAATTTGTAAGGAATCAAAAGCGAAATGTAGGTAGGTACTGTAGAATTAAAGCCACTACGATTAATGGCTGTTGTGTAAGTGTCAATCCTCGAACTCCGTAGCGATGTCTTGTCCGCCTATTTTGATCATGAACATAATATTGTCACTGCGAAACAAATACAAAAAAATAGACAAATGATATAGATTTTATTTTCATTACCTTGTCGTCTTCCCTGTCCCCGTTTTCAGCTTGCGAGAATGCAGTCGCTTTGACGTTATGATAATCCACCAAATACGGCTCGAATCGCGAAAGATCATGTCTGTACACTCTACACACGTAACGTGTAAACTGACATCGCGAACTGTAGTGATTAGCGCCACATACACTGCACTGCTTCTGTTCGTGCACCGTAGTGGATTGCTGCCTCTGGGCTACACGCTTGTAATGGTTGGCAAGGCGCTGCCAGCGTTTTTGCATGTACCGCGCCCGGGATGCATTCATGCCTCGCTGGTTCCGTGTGCCCCAGTCCCGCCGTGTGCCCGCGTCTCGCCCTGTGCCCGCGTCTCGCCCTGTGCCCGCGTCTCGCCCTGTGCCCGCGTCTGGCCCTGTGCCCGCGTCTGGCACTTTGCCCGCGTCTCGGCCTGTGTCCGCGTCTGACCCTGTGCCCGCGTCTGGCCCTGTGCCCGCGTCTCGCCCTGTGCCCGCGTCTCTCCCTGTGCCCGCATCTCGCCCTGTGCCCGCGTCTCGCCCTGTGCCCGCGTATCGCCCAGTGAACGCGTCGTCTCGCTCTGTGCCTGCTATTGCCTGGCCCACTGCGATCTCTTCCACAACTGGGACAGCCCGCCCCTTAACCTCCTTCTCGTACTTTTCCGCCAACTCCATGATAACGGCAAGGCGGTATGCCTTTCCAAATTCTATCTCTTTCTCCTTGAACAGACGTTCCCGAATGGTTTCATTGCTGATTCCACATATTAATTGGTCCCGCAAACTTTCCTCTAACCCACTGCTAAACTCACAAGTTTTCGACGATTCCTTCAAAGCAGCCACATACTCCGAGATGGTTTCTTTACTGTTTTGTTTCCGATGGCGGAATTTGTACCTTTCTGATAGTGTACTAAGCTTGGGTTGTAAATGGTTTTCTAGTATTTCTGTCAACTGACTGAATGTTTTAGATGCTGGTTTGTGTGGAGAACACAGGTTTGCTAATAATTCGTAGCATTCGGCTCCCATCACGGAAATAAGCGTCGGTACTTGCCTCTCATCGGAAATTTCGTTTGCTACGAAATATTGTTCCAGGCGTTCCACGTACATCTTCCAGTTGCCCACGTGAAAGTTGAATTCCAATATTTTGCCAATCGACATTATAATGTATTTCCGTCACTTCACTTGGTTTCAAAAACCACTTCGCGCCACTTAAGAATCTACGCTTTCGGTGTCACGACAAAATATTGGCACGGTACGAGTACACTCCCCGACATTCCGAATTTTACTACACTTTGGCACTAGATAGATACCCTAACGATTAGGTACCTATTTCGATTAGTGAATGTAATTTGTAGTTCTCTTCACGACGCGCGACGTTCCTATCTTGACTGTCTCCTAAAAGTTTCCCAATCCATGCTTTAGCCAGTAAAAAAGTGATTTATTACCCTTGCACGTGGGAAGTAGCAAGAGTTTTGTTCATTAAGTCTAACAAAAACACCACTATACTCTTTCAAGTGGCCTTACAGGGAATATATTACTCGAACACATTTGTTAAATAAAAACTGACAGATTTACTGTGACAAATTTATTATGAGAGTTAAGTATTTCGACTCCGATGATGAATGATAAAAAAATAAGCGTTAGTGAGTTTGTTTGTTTGGGACAGGTAATCTCCGAAACTACCAAACCTATTTTAAAAATTCTGTCACTGTTAAAAAGCTACATTATTATTATTATTCCTGATTGCTATAGGCATAAATTTGTTTTGAAATAATTAGTTTTCAGCCAGATCAAAACACTTACGCAATGCGGGAAAAAAAGCGCTTTCGAAAATCCTTTTGTGCGTGCGCTGCTGGGACCACTGTTGATTATACGTGCATACAATGTACTACAAAAGTGTAGATTTTTAGTAGATCTATAAATAGTCCGCGACACAATACATCTTTTTTATAAATAAGTAGTTCTTTATAAGGTGTGATAAGTGATAAAAAATAATGTGAATTAAAAGGTAGATTTTGATGATTATTACTACACAAGCATATCAATCCTCATTATGAAAAGTTATTTCATCATCAAGAAAAATTTACGGAGATTAATTTTGTCAAAGATGAATTGGATTAATAAATTCTGATATATCGTGAAATTTAAAAAATAAAAAATATGTAGTTTGTTTGTATGAAACTTCGTTACTTCAAGTGCTAGTAGTCTCAAATGATGCATAGGGGTTACTTTTAGGACTTAAGTGCGAACAAAGACGGTATTTTATGAATAACAAGTATCGTAAGTCGGAAAATATCCCGTATGTAATAAAAATGAAGATCACGCGGGTAAAGCCGCAAGCGGGAAGCTAGTACAGAAATTTATCTAGCCATCTATAGGAATTTAATAAGCGATTTCACTAGGGAAAGCACTTCCCTTGTTCATTGTACTCGTAATTTTTCTTAGCTGTATAAACACACTCCTATAGGTTTTTTTTTATCCCCAGGATACATTTTTCCAAACTTATAGCCTAAGCCTAGCGCTGTTTACATCAGAGCGTCCATAGTTTTTTTTTAGAATTGCAATTTGTAGAAACAGCTGATTCTATTTTATTTTAAAACAATACACCATGGAAATACTAAGAAACGCATACACCGGGAGTGTAAGGGCTACAATAGAAAAACAGTTACTGAATAGACCATTCGGCATAAAAAACTTACAAACGCCCACCCTTCAATTACATTTTAAACTGCATGTAAATCTATGAGGTCCAACATCTGGCAAACGAACAAACAAAGGGATTTCTCGCAATGCATCTCACGGTATACAGGTTATTACTTTTTGGCCTTTTTGCATGGGGCATTAAACCATTTAAGCAAAAAATACCCTGACCCGAAACTACTTTTCCTATAACGGCCCATAGGGATCATATTACCTAGTCTTAATTTCATGCAAACACTTTATTTGGGCAAGTTGCTCGAAAGCTCACTTAATTATTTATTTAGGCTCTAATTAACAGCTGCAAGATGCAGTATTCGGAGTACCGGGCGATGGTAACTGTCATGCAGAGCCATTGCACATCAAAGCGATGAGCTGTTTTACTTTACGTTCGGTCATCGTGATAGAGGCATGACCTAGCTACATAAATACGAGTATGTGCGTCGATAGATTCAAAAATCACATCAAAACAGCTTTATTAAAAAAGGGCTATTATACTACAAAAGACTACCTTTTAGATAAAAATGCCTGGGTGTAAGCGCTCTGCTCGATGCGGGATTAAATAGCTCTACTGTAACAGATGTTTTATTGTAATAGTTAATAGGTACCTAGTATGTACTGACTAACAATTTTTCTTTTTGAATTGTTCAAATGAATTTTTGTTATTATATTCTTTTATGGTTGGTTTTTTCTCTTTGTTTTATATTCTTTTAAGTTTATTTGTATCAAAATGACACACTGCTTGTACTTTACTAACGCCTGTTGTAAACCCAAAACAAGTTTAAAAGAGTAACTGCTGAGTTTATCGCCGGGTCTTCTCAGCAAGAAACAACTCCGACGCGGTGGTAGAGTCGCATTATGTCTGTATACTGTTTATTTACATATCCATATTACTATGGTATTTATGTTTATTATTTAGTATATTTTGCTCTAAATTTGACGATTTGAAAGTACTGACACAGTCTATTTGAATAAAGTTATTTGAGTTTGAGTTTGAGTTTTGATAAAAACCAGAAAGACCCAGAGATGACGAATGCGATTTTAAGTAACTTTACAGAATCAGCTACGACAGCGTTATCATCACATGATCATCATGCGAATCGAATACCTTATTTTATTCATTAATTTAGTTATTAAGTTGCTTAAAATATTTTATGTTAGTAGTTAAGATTGTACCTCAATTTCTGAAGTCCCAGTAAAATAGTGCAGGTGAACACGATGTATACTAGTTACGTACATTAAGATGTTTGTGTGCTTAATTAAATTATTGAAATGTTAAGTAAGTATGTGTGTATACCTTAATAAAATACACAAATAGGGATAATAATAATTGCATTAAATGAGACGAATTTACATAAGACACTTTTACTTTTATTTACACAGATATAAGTTACCTTACAGATAAGAAATAACACACAGAGATAAGGTTCCATTCTTAGAGTTGATTAGTTTAACTAAATTAGGAAATACGGTGTATTTTAATTAAAACCTTAATATATACAGGGTGTAAATTTAAGTGTATACTGTGTTACCGGCAATGTGCATAATCTGGCATTGTATACAATGCCGGATCCGCAGCCGTCAATGTGTTTATAAGGGTTCACTAGAAATAAAGTTCAAAGTCAGAATCGTCTTTTGGCATACATTTTGGGAAGGAATGATAAACCGATTCGTATGTTTTCATTATCAAAATATCTTTACTTAAAATACAAAATAAAATAAAAATAAAAATGCGTTTATTGCTTTTAATCGTACAAACATCACCATGAACATAAAAAATAAAACACAGAAAGCAATTGGAGGTGGCTCAGCTTGTGCTGACCTAGGATCTGGAGCACTGCGCCAACCGTGTCGACCGTGGTTGGCACCGACCTCTCGCTCCCGGCCCTGATACGGGCCATGCTGGCGAGCGAGAGTGGATGGGAGGCGATGGTCTCCTTCTGCGAAGAGGTGATGTCGCAGAAGGAGACAGCAGAGAGGGCCCGGGAGGAAGATCCTCAGGCGGACCCTCTCCGAAGCAGACGGCGGGGAGTGAGGAGACGGCGATTTGCACGCCTTCTTCCCGCTTCCTAAAAGCAGCACCTGGGTGAATGTCGGGGGGCTTTCACCCCATTGCACGGTGCTACTGTCTGGGGGTTTCCCTGTATACCGGGATGCCC
The DNA here is from genome assembly GCA_947369235.1 of Udea olivalis. Lineage (NCBI taxonomy): Eukaryota > Metazoa > Arthropoda > Insecta > Lepidoptera > Crambidae > Udea > Udea olivalis. The sequence goes on along the minus strand of OX376364.1, from coordinate 11,517,137 downwards.
CTGCTGCGTGAGGAGGCCCGGCGTGGAGGCTGGGCCGTCCGCCAGGGACGGCATGGTAATCCGAACTAGGCACCATGTCGTCCCGTCAAGGCGATGAGGTATACCGGGGGTCTTTTTAGTGGGTATGCCGTCACCTTCAGTGACGGAGAGTCCCACACTCCCCCGCTGCCCCACCCAGGCAGCGGGATAGTGCGTAATGCATTTTTTCCCCCGCACAAAAAAAAAAGGATCTGGATCCTAGGCAGCGCTTTTTTTCAGCCACTTCCATTTCTCTATCGGTGTTAATCGAGAATTAGTACATGAGGGCTTAGAACAATACAAAATACATTTAAAAAAAACTTAACTTAAACAGTACTCTCGTGCGTTTGTGAGTATGTGTGTTTGTGTGTGTGTGTGTGTGTCAAAGTATATAAAAACAAAAAACGAAATTAGGCCAGCTCGTTTCTGGCATGTCAGCTGAAACATGCTCGTGGCTTCGCTCCTCGCAACCTGATAGGCCCATGTCTTACTGAGCGAAACACTTTCGGTTTAAAACGGTTTTTGTATGTAAAATCAAACAAAAATAATAACGAAACAATGAATTTTGTCTGAAGCTAGGTAGGTACTATGCTTTACGTTGTTTAAGTTTGACTATCTCAATAAAACTTGACAGATAAAGGCAAAATCCATTTATTTCACACATTGTCGGAAGACCACTAGGCATTCTTTACAATGAAGCTAATGTATGCAATGGGTAATCATATTCGTATTATTTTATACACTGCCTAAACGCACCCGGCACTGTATACATTGCCGGTGACATAATATGTAATAATTTCGCAAACTAAAACGTATCACAAATCATTTACCTGCTACGATTATGTGGTATCGCAATCGACGCAAACAATATCCTAAGTATCTATGTGATTACTTATTTCTTTTTTTTTTGATCTAGGTACCTATATCAAGTCATAAAACAATATAAATAAGCCAGAAGTTATTTCGAGACAATGCTTTGTTTTTTTAAACCCTTAAAAATAGTTTTGGCTAGTACAGTGAAAAGTATAAATCTTGTTTAGAGATTTGAACAAGAGAGAACCAACAAAGAGTCTGAACGTAATTCGTATAAATATTTGTGGCTAAGTAGATATTTTTGAAGGCTTTGAAACGTATAGGTATTTTTGCTTTTGACTGTACACAGGTATTAAAACTCTTGTTAGGCTTGTTACTCGCCTGTATGTACCTACTTTGATTAACATGAATCGTTAATTTATAGTTATAAAAGCAATATCTGTTGGTATTTACATTGATAAACAATACCTTGAAACAACATTAAAAGAAATAGCCTCGATTTTAATTGTAAAAAAATATAATGCATTACATAATATTTTTGCTTGATCAATAGAGCCTCTAGATCGGTGCCTTATCTTTTACTTCTTATTAATAGGAAGGAATGCATGAGTAATTTGTTTAGAAATAAAATCTAGATAATATCATAAGTAATCATAACACTATCTACAGTTCATTATAATGCATCATTAATTCATAATTAACTAACATATTGTACATTATAATATTTAAAACAGTAAAAGCAGATGGCCGATTCAAACAAGTAACTTAACACTAACATTTAAAATTTGGCAAGAATATTACAAAGGTACACTTAATATTGAGCCATATCTAATACTGATGAAGGTATTGCTTCCCACAATGTCTACTTACAAATTTAGATCAAAGCAAATTAAGCACAAACTGCCAAGTACGTTAGTGTCTATCGGCAAAGGGTTCGCTACTCACAATCTTTCTTAAGTGTAGCTTAAGCTTATCAGCACAAATTAGACATGCGCGGCGCTCTGCCAGATAGCTCGCTTAGAACAACACGTCATTTTTGACGCTCGCACACAGAGACATGAGTTTACAAGCGAAGTCAGTGAGCTTCGGTGAGTCGGAAAGTCGCACTGTCGCGAGTGTTTTTGTTTTTGTCGAACTTGGTGCAATTTTTCACATGATGAATTTTGTTTTTGGCCAGTTCTGTCAAGAAGGTATAACTTACTTACTTCATTTTAAAAATAAATTAGGTAGTAACCCTAGGCGGTTCACGCAAGTTTAGGAAAAAGGTGCGAGCGGTCCTTCTGTAAACTCTTTATTTTGTGTTATCAGTTAATCTATTTCGATCAAGTACCTACTTCCTTTCACTTTATTAATACAAGAGAAGGGCCTAACTGCGGACTTTGATCGTCATACGTCATCATCCTATTGGCATGCAGTCACAGTTTAAATTAAGACGCTATTTCAAAGTAAAACTTTTTTAATATCGCTACGAGTATTTAGGGGTATAGAGATACATTGATATAATTTTTATTAAACCCGTGAGTTACATTCTCGAGCTTCATAATAAATAAATAAATATGCGCCAGAAATCACACCACTTGTGGCCTCGAAGTAAGGCTAAATAACCTTGTGTTATGAGGTACCAGACTGGGAAGCCATGGGCGTCTCCCAGCACAACCTAGAGTCGAGTCAAAGTTCAAACTTTTCACAGCTGGCAACGCCAATCGTGTTGTCAAAATATGCATTATAATGCAAGCGTGTTTTTCTCCTTTTTTTAGATGTAAGTAATATCATGTTTCATTTACTGACGTGCATTTAACAGCCCGAAGGCAAGAACCGTAGTACCGGTACCATAGTGACACTGGACCCAACAACACAGTTAAATTTTAGAGTAAAAGTTCTTCTGGGCGTCGTACTGTCGATCTCAGGTCAAGCTTAACATAGTAGTTGGTAAACGATTATCATTGCATTTACATATATACTTCTTCATGTTGGTCGACAATAATATCATTCAAAAAAATTGTACGCTCGTCCTCGTGGCAATAAAATACTGACACCCTTATGTCACGAGCACACAAATGCACGATCATTCACGCTGCATTTTTTTAAGAGTGTAAAAACGCCACTATTTGCAAGTGTAAATCTCCACAGTCCTCACACACGTGTTGCACTGCACGCGACAGCACCAATGGAACTTGCAGCCGCAGCGCTCTTTGACCGCAATCTTCTTAGTGTTGTACCCTCGTCCGCAACACAAGAGTGCACATCCGTCCATACCGGCTGATGTTCGGTTGCATTCGCGGCCCGAAGTGCCTAGAGAACCCTGACGAATAAGTTGGGGTGGTTATTAAATAGGCAATAATTAAGAACTTATTGAGGTATCTTGGTAAAAAAAGTATCTTTAATGTAATTATGTTAGTGAACTCGGAATTAAGTCACAAACTAACATATTACTGTCAGTGCGGTCACGGAGTAACGTTGACCTTTGAGAAAACGTTGCAAAATGGGCCATTTTATGTTGGTTTCATAAGGTCCATGTGTAAAGATGCTTCACATTTTTTTACTTTAAGTTCTAATATAAAAGTTGTGAATGAACTTACGAATGATTCATTCTTCACACAATAGTTTGGCGACTCCTCCAGGTAGACCAGGTCCTGGGCAGTGGGCAGGATGTAGTGCGGATTGCTGAGCTGCAGTTTGCCTCTTCGAGACACTTTCACCTCTGTAGCTCCTTCGTACTTGTCCTTGAGAAAGTCACCTATACATACAAAAAGAAAATGTTAACAAGAAACATTATTAGTTTTAGTATCAATCATAGGCAGAAAACATATGGTTTCAGTGTAGTTGCCAACATAAAAAAAATATGTTAAATGAAGCCAATGTAATGCAATAAATTCTAGGTATATTATGAAGCTAGTTGTCTGACAGCGGTAACGCCCGCGTAGACTTATAATATAGCCTAAATAAATAAAAATATATAGCCTATGTCACTTGCTGATAATGTAGCTTTATTGGTCAAAGAATTTTTGAAATCGGTCCAGTAGTTTCGGAGCCTATCCATTACAAACAAAGAAACAATCAAATCTTTGCTCTTTTCCTCTTAGACTTTCTTTTCCTCAGCTTATGTGGCTCATAGGTAAAATTCTTAAACGTTTAATTAATGTTCATGATAATTACAAGCCACACGTCGGCGAGCGTACCGGCTTCAACATTAATAAAGCCATTTAATACCAAGACATTTTGTTTAACTATAACCTTGACTGTAATAAAGGTGTATTAGCATGTTTATACGATAAATAAATTAAAACGCGTAGCCCATACAGTTTTATGGACTGGGCTGGGCGTTGATTTGTGGGCCCACCCGGTATCATTCGAAAATTTGAGAATCAGTGGTGTTGCTTTGTATAGCATATACTAGACTACTTACGTAAGACTGTCTTCGGTTGTTCTATTCTACTTAAAATGGAACTAGAAAAATATATGAGGTGGTTTAAATGATATAATTACTTCTAAAACAAAGACCTTCACTCAACAACGAAGAAAATGGTTCGTAATTATTTTAAGGACTACAAGTTTTTGCTCTCCATACTTGCCTCTTTAATAGCCGACCCGAGATGGAACCCATTTAACACCCTTTTCATTCGGATAGTGGACGGACACGTTGATATGACAAGCCATTTATTAATTAATCACAGTAATAAACTATCGTCCGAACAATTACAGCTACTCAGATAATGATACTAAATAAATTCACTATATAATAGTGGAGCCAATTCCTAAGGGACAATAAATTAATAATTAGACTCTAGTATAATGGTTTATGGAGAAGAGGAATGTAGGTATGTATAGGGTATTTCATTATGAGCGCTCGAACTTTGAAATGGAGTAAAACAACCCATCTAAGTGATATTGTCACCATTTTTATTTTATTTCAAAGAGCATTTAATGACATTATTTATGGAATATAATTTCAGCCAAATGACCACCGCGATTAAGCTGAAGGGCGTGTATCCTGGTGGACCAATTTTGAACGACCCAGCTCTTGCGCACGCCGCGGAATTGACTGTCTGGGGTTTTCTCGCACTCTATCCCGAACGGAAACAATATTTTCCGACGATCTTGCCACGGTAATATTATCTATATTACCGTGATCTTGCATTCCTTTGTCGTACAGGTACTGCTTTATCCAGTAAGTCGACCCGGTGGTCTCAAATTTATTAATTCAACGACGGATTGTGGACTCTGAAGGACGACCATGAGTACCATAAATTGGACGCAACGCCCGAGCGTTCCGAAACAGAGAACTGATTTTGATTTTAAATTTTAACAATTTCTACGCGTTGTTGAAGCGTGTAGCGTTCCATGGTGAAATGTCACAAATAAATATGTATTCCCGTATAAATTTGACGCCTATCGCTTTTCCAAGATGGATGCTATCAACTTTCAAAGTTTGAGCGTCCCTATTGAAAAACCCTTTACATCTTTGAATGAGAATGACTGATGGGGGTCCAGTACTTCAGTCTATCAGAGCTCTAATGAAATATCATTAACTTCCGGTCGCAACGTATCCGAACACAAAAGAGTACCACAGGTTATTTAAGGGTTGGAATTACACAACACAAACAGTTTTTTTATAATCTGTCTCTAATCATAAATCAATAATTTAAAAAAAACAAGCTGCGGTTGCGGCCGTTGTTGTTACTTTTGGTTCTCACTAATAACGGTAAATAAAACAAGTCAAACTGAACTCTAAGATTTGAAATCAAGTAGATTATGGAAGTTACCAACAGCAATTTGTATGCCATTTTTAGTTACATTATTACTATTCACTTGAGCCGCTTTACCGAGATCCCACACATAAACTTGACAACAGACGCTAGCGACTGTCATCATAAACTCAGATGTGCTAGTCCTGATTTTTTTTTGAACCATAATGCTTCAAATTAGGGTTTTTATAAGGATATAGAAGTGCCATTTTTCCATACAAACATAGGCCCCTGGTTCCTCCCTGGATAATGTTGTTAGAGGTACCTATATTGTTTTACCAAAAATCTAAGGGCACTATTCTAACCCGATTTTTATAGCTCACGCGGTGAGAGCGGGGTGGTGAGGAAGTTTGCTTGCGGGCGGGTGAATTTCAATGCTGCCAACTTGGCAGCATTGAATTGCCAACCTAACGATTTTGACAAGCCGAGGTGCACCGATTCTTTTTTTTAAAATACTTTGTAATTACCTATCAATAGAAATAGAGATATGATTACCCTTCGAAAATCTGAAAAAATGGTTAGATTTTCCCTTGTGTCCAAACATCCAGAAAATTAATATGACTAGATTAGATAAAAAACGAAAACATAGGAACACGGCCAAAGTTTTTTTCTAAATTCTAAAAAAAGCAATTCAATCGGTCAAGTTTTCGAGAAGGAATCAGGGCCCTACGAAGCGTCGATTTTGTGTAGGTACTTGTATTAGGTAATTTCGCTCCTAGTTGCAGTTGTGTAAAACGCACTTAGCGGGGGCTTGAGGTTAGCAACAGACAGCAATAGATTTTACAAATACCTATTTTTCATTTCTCTCGCCCGCGCTTTGTCCTCTTAAGATCGTGTTTTCAAGGCTTTTTCAATAAAAATTTGATCCAGAGTAAGGCCCGTATTGTATTTACTCACCAACTTCTCTAAATGTCGGCAGCTGCTGCCAGCAGGTGATGAGGCTGCAGGAGCCGGAGACGCCGTGGCACTTGCAGGTCACGCGCGACCTCTTGATCACAGCCTGGTGACGAAACGATACAGTTGTGAGGCCGTCTAGTATTATATACTTAGAATAATAACCCTTAGAAGGATAGTTCCAAAGGCGCGCAAAAATCAACTGCTAAAATTTATCGACAAGCCTGTTGGTGCAATGGCAGCGATCCTGCCTTTAGCACCGGGGGTCGTGGGTTCGATCACCACCCATGACAAAGAATATTTGTGTTTGTTGTGTGCCTGGGTATATAAGTATCTATGTTATAAGTATGTATTTAGAAATATTTGAGTATGTTTGTGGCCATTATCAACGGAGCGAACTCTGTTGGTAGTCCAATCAACAATAATTCCGCTAGTGCCCCATCCTCTATTGTGCAGCCAATATTTGCCAATTCTTGTACAATGGTAGTTATATTACCTATGTAGTGGTCCATTGCTAGATGGTCAGTGTATTTTATTTGAGCAAGTTGTCTCTTCAATTGCAATCTACGGCTAATGCCAGAATTCTCATAAGTTGATTTTTGTGAGTTCCAAGCTTCTAAAGCTGTTTACTCATTAATTACATGGGAGCGGCACACGGGTAGGTAATATGCTCAAGCATATCTTGGCATAAGCCCTTTGGTCATTATCTGGATCGGAAGTTGCACATGTGGCTGCATCCTTATCATTTACAAATTTCCAGAGACCACAGTCGATCAGTAACATTTTCATCGAAAATTTCCATGAATTGTAGTTACTCACGCCTGAAAGCTTCTCAAATGCGATGCTTGATCCACCAGCAATCGACGGATTATGAGGATCCATTGTAGATTTATTTTTATGAACATTAAATATAAATAAATAATAAATAAATATAAATATGCGCCAGACAACACACCTCTTGTAATGGTCTCGAAATAGGGATTAATATCCCTGTGTTACGAGGTACCACACAAGGAAATAAGCCAGGGGCGTCTCCCAGCACACCCAGACCCGAGTCAATTCAGAAAAGATCGTTTCCTGAATTGACCCGACCGGGAATCGAACCCGGGACACTACGGAAATCGAGGCGAGAAACCGTGCTACAGCACACTACGCCAATCGTGCTGTCAAACATTTATAATACACTCACAAAAATATTAATCAAAATATGGAATATTACGGGAAAAACTTAATGAAATGCTTTAAATCCCATAACCTAATAAAAAATATAAGTCTCTGACATCTACAGTACAAGCTCTGCTCATTTTGGGGTCAGATGATCTTGGTGTAATTTGATACAGATATTTTTATTTTTTTTATGAACTAACACATGAAGTCACATACTTGTAACCATTATCGCACATTTGGTAGAATAAAGATTATATAGTAATATTTAAAAAGCTGAACACAATGAACACAAATGGTTCTGGCTAGATTTGAACTCAGTCACATTGAACACAGAATCCTAGCCAGTGTGCTTAGCCCCTAGTCCACGAAAGATAATTTTTAATATGTTTTCTTTTTAGGGTATTGTGGATATTCCTTAGAATAATTAAGTACTTCAAGAAACCAAGTCCGCGCCCCCCTTTTTAGCACCTTGCTTTCAGCACCTTAATTTTTGCACCTTAATTGCAGTGCTCATTACAGCTCTGCAATGTTCAATGTCAAAGCGCGCTGCACGTAAGCAAGTAATAGTCACGCAAGTATGGATCGAATTACTGCTCCATTTTTGACGGGGCGGTTGTATGAAGACCATCGTTCTATATGTTATTATTCTCAGGGATATTTATGATAAGCTGATAACTTAGGTACAGTAAAATATTAAATAAACAAATATTATGAGAAGCTCAGAGAGCCGCAAGACCGGCAACTACTTTAAGGATACATTTTATTATTGATAAAGATATCTTCCAGTTCTCCTTCGTAAGCCAGGATCAAGTAAATTAAACTCAGGATTAGTGCCGCCATAATACAGGTAAGACGACGTATTACAGAGTTCGGCGAACGAACTAATATCTTGAAATCGGTCGAAGACGTTCGTAATCCGGAGTTGTGGCCCAATGGAACGTTTTATCATACATTCGGCCATTACTACGCAAAACATTGCAGTAAATATAATATAAAATTAATCATAAAATTGCCATACCATCATTTGCAATGTTTAAACTAAAAAAAAAGATAATTATTTTCCTCTTCACTCCCTTATTTGTTATTTCAAAAAATAGATGAGTTAATTAAATGGTTGTTGTAGCTTGGGCTGTGTTTCCAATATAAACTAAGTACTAGTTTTCCGTCCGCGGCTTCGCCTACGTGAACTTCATTTTTATTACATGAAAACTAATTATTTCATAACAAATATATGCCCTTTGCAATCAGGGTTAATGTAGTTTTTCAACGGTGAAAAACATTTTGAAATCGGTTCGGTAGTTTCGAACAAACATACAAACTTACAAACGCTTACCTTTTTTTAATATCAGTGTAGATTGATCATTCGACAGCTCTATGAGTCTTTTCACACTATGCGAGATTTTTCAGCGAGATGAGATCGCAGCATTCACGCAGAGAGTAGTAGCAACGGAACGTCGCCATTCACGCTGCGTAATCGCCGCCAATTTTATTTTGCTAGTAGGGACTCGTACACACGTACGATATCACGACGACACGCCAATCGTTGCGCGCACGTCGCGATCTAGCCTCACTTGTGGAAAGGCTCTGAAACTCACCCGTCGGCCAGCCTCGTTGTTGTGTCTGTTTATGAGCTGCCTTCCCTGCTCGCGGCTGCCTCTCTTCACCTTCCTCTCTCGCTCCCTGATGTCCACGAAGTTCTCCGTGAACCTGCAACGAGTTTATAACTTAAGGTAGTCCCTCACCTAGAGCAATTTCCTGTAATGTAACATTTCATTGCAATTCTGCCTCACAAAACTTTAAAGAAGTTACATTAAAAAATTACACATTGTAACAACAAACTGCGCACTGTAATGAGCGGTTCTCCTCCCTCACCGATGTAATGCTCGACTCTGTAACGTTTCATCACAGGAAAATGCTCTAGGTGATGGAACACCTTTAGTTTAGTTAGGGCTACGGCAACGGATGAACATGAACCTAATTTCTTTTATTCGATCATTCATACTTAAAACTACATTTAAAACAGTTTTAGTGATTACCCTGTGTTTGAGACTCAATATAAGCCGAAAACTTTTCAACCACCATCGAAATGAGATTGTGTTGTCAGATACTAATTATTAGGTAAATTGAAATGATACTTAAAAGTTAAGAAGCAGTGCCACACATTTGCTATACTTAGCTATTTTGTTTCGGTTGGAACACAAAACTGTTACCTTACTAATATTATTAGGAGGAAAGATACGTTTCTTTATTGTTTGTATTAGATAGGCTCAAAAACTACTGAACCGATTTTAAAAATTCTTTCACCAAATAAATCTTCATTATCAGGGAGTGACGTATTTTTTTTTTTAAATTTAGACTATAATTTTACGGGAAAGACAGTCTACGTGGGCGACTCCGCTGACGGACGGCTAGTATGAACATACAGTAGCCTCAATTGAATCCGGTGTTGCTATTGTAACTATAGTCGCAAAGGCGAACACGAACTACATAGAAGACGCAGCGTGTGTAGGTCTCCCACCGGATGAACAGTTGACCTTAATTAACTCGTGCAAGTTGCAGGAACCCGTTGGATATATTTTATATCTTGTACTTCTTTTTGATTTATATTCTACAACTGAGATGTACCTATAAGACTAGTCTGTATAAATATGTTAGTTCTGAAGCAATTTTTTTTCAGAAATACATTATTGTACCTACTCTACTAACTCGCATTATAAAACCACAACAAGTTTGAAAGAGTAACTACTGAGTTTCTCGCCGCGTCTTCTCAGTCAGAAACCACTCCGAGGCGGTGAGAAAGTCGCATTATGTCTGTATACTGTTTATTTATACATACGAGTATATACAAACCATCACGCCTTTTCCTTACGGGGTAGGCAGAGACCACATCTTTCCACTTGCTATGGTCTTGACTTCTTGCGCTTCTTTCACTCTCAATAATCCTTTCATACATGCTCGTCGATTCTGGGTACTCCTGACCTGCTCTTTTCTGAGCACGTCTTGGACTTTTCCTAAGTACGTTCGTGTCAGGCCTTCCATTTCCAACAGCTTCTATTTATATTCATGTAGTTGTTGTTGCAGTATTTTAATTGCAGATAATTGTGTAACGGATTTAAATAACAACGTATAGAAGGATAGTCTTCATACAACCGCCCCGTCAAAAATGAAGCACTAATCCGATCCACACCTGCGTGACTCTTACTTGCTTACGTGCGGCGCGCTTTGACATTAAACATTGCGGAGCTGTAATGAATACTTCAAAGCGGTCCGTTTGAAGCCATTTATGGCTCCAATTGAGGTGCTTCAAAATGGGTGCTCGGACTTGGCTTCTATATGTAATTATTCTAAGGTAACGAGGTTAACCTAGGAAGGAGCTGAACGAGCCCGCTATGGATAGGTGTTTTCTTACCAGTATAATTCTATAAAATTCTGGTGTCTACACAACTATTACAAATCGAGATCCTCTCCGAAACAAACAACAGAAAACAATAAAAAAAAATCCCCTTCGAGCAGAAACCTTTTTTTTTTGGTTTTTGACTTCCTACGTAATTCATAAAATGTACTGAATCTTTTATTCAATAATATCTAAAATATTGGCCTACGCAGCAACCACTGTACATGTTTGCAAAAAAAACATGATATGATCTAAAATGGCAGCTTGGTATTCTTACTATCATATTGACCAAGCGATTTACCAGTGAAGATTGAGAATTCACGTGAGATTCAGTTAACAACCTTATTGTAATGAATTTAGAGTTGTAATAATATTATTCTATTCCCCTTTCAAGGCAAGCCCGCGCTTTCCCTGCAAAAGCTAACTCCTTTATATCCTGTTGCTATGATACTGCTTGGCGCCTGGTACTCCGAAAACATTCCCTAAAGATAGAAAGAGACCATAAACATAGAAAGGGAAACGAATAGTTTTCCACATCCCTTAGCCCCGCCCACTGCTACGAGCTCCATCGATCCGTAGTACCTCGTAGACAGATTTTCTAGCAAGCAAAGTGATGCTCTGTTGCGTTGCATTAAAGTGCTTATAAGGTTGATTAGTTGCGCTTTTCCGGATTTGCTGAGCAAAAATCGGAGGCGGATTAACTACCCCTTTCAGTTTATGTTTGCCTGGTACTTGGGAACGGATTTAAGCATTCTTAACCCGCTAAACCCGGGTTATCCGGCCACAATCCGAATTTCAGCTTCTACTTGAAATACTGTGCTACGTGGATATTTAGAAGAAAGGGAAATTGAAGGTTCTACCGATCTGTATATTAATATGCTATTTTCTTACGACTGGATCAAGATAAGTTAATCAATGAACATTATAAAACCATGATATTAATATTCAAAAAAACAAAAGTTGGACAACTAATCAAATTTTTCTTCATACCACACCACTATGTAATACTTATCACTGCACGTTGTTTCGATTTCAGGAACAGTTGTATTTACCTTACCAGCTTTTACGTAATTCCTAAATTAACTAAATCCGCTAAACACGTACAACAAGTTCCAGTTTGCAGAAATGTCAGATTAATCATGTGAGCGGGCTTTAGTTGTATGAATGATTTAATTTTCAAATATAAACGTAAAATGTAATTCGAATAACACGTGAAAAATTCAAGAGCTTTCAAGGAATCCAGCGACAGCATTCCAAACATTTCTTACAACTTTTCCTTACTCATGTTGGCCTGGTGTGAAAAATACTCGAATGCGGGAAAATCTCCCCTACGAAGGGGTTCTCCTAGACCTCTCGAATTCTCTTAGCACATTCCTGGCATACCCTATCTCTGGACGATCATGCGCTCCTAGTGAAGAAAATTCAAACAGACAAATCGGAAAAGCTTTTTTAAAGTATCCTATAGAAAACTTAAAAAGCTCCACCCTATGCAGGGAAACTTTTTATGTCTACCAACATGTGTATGCGGAAGCTCCGCCTATTCGATATAAAACATGGCACACATGCATAAATCTACGTTTTAGCTTTTTTGCTCGCATTTGTCCAATATTTTTGATACCTACTCCCACGTTATGTTATCCTAGTATCCAAGGCTTGGATTTTTACAAAGCCTCGTCTAAGAAAGGCCGAATCTTCTGTTACCGCTTTTCCCATCTCTATTCCCATCTTTGGTCAATGTCTTCGGAAAATTTATAAACGAGCATTTCGGGCAATTGCTGAGCGTGGAAAACAGCACTCTTTTTTGATGTTTCCCTGGTGAAACAGCCTCAAAAGTGTGACGTTTAAGCGGGGAAAAAGCCATTCTCTGTTGTCATGGTGAGGGAGACAACTACAGATTACAGAAGGCCACGTCTCGCTCCTTTACTTACTGTTCCAAATTTTTGTGTCCCTAGTACGTCGGACTCGAAATATGCAGAAAATTCCTGTTTTTGTGAAAATATGCCCTAAAACGAAAATAAACTAAATTGGTTCTTTACATAAGTTGTTTTACAGCCTCAATATTACCTAAAAACACCTCCCCTGCAATTCCGTGAAAAACCAGAAAGCTCGAACGAATACAGACGGAATTTGTTGACTTGAGTCATAGATAAAAAATCTTTGCTTTCGTTCGTGAATCCCTGGTAGGCAGGTTCAATTTGTAAGAAATGATACAAGGTGTTTTTCCTAACTTTGCACTGAAAATCCATATTAGGGCTCAAATGATGTACATACTCACTACTTTTTGCGAAGATAGTACGTTAGAAAGAATGTTATAATACACACTGAATCAAGTTTTTTTTTTTTTTATTAAATTTTCTTTCTTTTTCAAGCAAGCAATATTACAAAAAAGTAGCAATAAAACATTTTATTATTCATCAGAAGGCTAGAATGTACAGTATTCAGCAAATGTAACTTATCATAGAACTACCCTTGTAGAAAAAATGTATATATGTAGAACTAACCTAACATTTAGAAATAGAAAAACTATATACATCTAGAACCAAATTCAATTTGTAGGGGCTGAAAAAGTTTTACGTTTTTGCCTCCTTTCTATGCATATCTCATCTACGAGTATATTGCCTTTCTGTACGTAAAAGACCGCATACGTATTCGGAGTTATTCAATACTCTTCGTGGCAGTGTCTTTTTGATAGGGAATTAGAATGAAGGAAAACTGGTTTTCATTAGGAAAAGCACAAAAAGCACAGAACAAAACATAAACAAAGGAAAGGTTACATTCAAAGAGCAACTGAACGAAACATTTATGTCTGTCTTCGAACAAATGCAGACTCTTCCTTGAATGATCTAGCGAGGAAAAAAATAACTAGTTTATTCGAATTATCAAAGTTGTTATGTAACGTAGATGAAAATACATGTCCTTAGGAGGTGTGAGATCGATTTGGAATAACGCAATCAATTATTATGTAAAATCAATTAGTTACAGTGTATAAAAACTTGCAGTTTGCCCAGATTTGCTGATAGTGAAACAAGAGTGGATTTTGGTCTCTGGGTGAATAAAATCAACCATCCATGATGGATGAATAAAATCAACCATCCATGATGGATGATTGTCGCCAAATAAATGGACTTCAAAAACGTCAGTTACATTCAAACAGAGTGTTGACGTGTGCCGTTCTCGAGGTCATATTTCACGGCAGCAAAAATAATTTCATGGCTGAAATGCTCGAATTGAAGAGTATAACAACGATAAATGATAGGATAGAGATAGGGTATGTATATTATGGTATTACTAGCTTTCCGCCCGCGTTATCGTTATATATTATGCTCAAATTACATCAAATCTTTATAAATTGTAGCCTATATGTTATTATGATGTATAAGCTGTATTACTGTAAAGTTTCATCCGAATCGCATTTGTTATATTAGTAAGATAAGATTTTAAAGTTTTACGTTTTTTGAATTTTATAAAAAAGAGTGACCTCTTATCAGCCAATTCGCAACCCTTCCCACACCCGTTTTCAGGCAGGCTCTAACCCTTTCGTAACGTGAAAGGATACTAGGGCGGCAGGAATGGGCGAGAGCGCGATCACGTCTACGGTGCTACGAGTGGTTGTGTGCAGTCTACGAGGTGCTACGGCTACGGAGCTTGAAAATTAAGTAGCGGAAAACTGTGAAAAAGGTTTGGAAGTAAAAGTTTACGTACCTTTTTTTTAAATGGCATTCAAAACTTAGGGAAAAAACAGTGTTTACCAATTTTTCAGTTTAATATTTTTATCTGAACTATTGTTCAGTGCTATCAATGTAAATGCTTTGAATACAGATAACAATAAGAAAAAGCATGTACTTGAACTATTTGCGCCACAGTAACCAAAAAAGTGCCACAACCCAGAAATTATCGAAAATTCGTAAAAAAAACATAACTCGAAAACTACCAAAAATCGCGGAACATACATAGTGTCCAATCGATATGTATCGGGGTCCCCAGACCACAGACCTTCGCTGGTACAGGTTACCCGGGACACCCTGTATATGAAAAATATATGAGTACTAGTAATTTAAAATTATGTTTCCTGAAAACTACAGCTTTTCGCATCAATCAATCGCCCATACGAAACCATTTGACCCGTAGCAAGTAGTTTTACGTTCCTCAAATGGCTCATATCTAACCCTGAAAAGCAATTTTGAAAATATTTACATTTTGTTTTATAAGTTTGTACTGATTTGACACGATGTGTGCTACAGACTGCCAAAGGAGATCGTGCATACATACATATATAACATACTCGTACCATCACGCCTTCCGCAACGTATAATAAATACATAGAGACCACATCTTTCCACTTGCTACGGTCCGTGCAGACGCAATAAACTTCAGTACAAACTTTTAATACTAAATGTAAATATTTTCAATTGCTTTGCTTTCTTGGGTTTGGATATGAGGAATATTCCCGTATCCTACAGCCACGTACCGTTTGGGGCATCTTTTACAAAAACGATTCAACTATATCGTATCCGGAGAAGCCCAAACTTGTGTGTTTTTTTTATTAATATTTATTCCAAAAAAACACTCTGTTTATCTTATTACATAAAACCTGCCAAACTAATATTGCAGTTTGTCAGCAGCAGTTCTCGTAGGACAATTTCGAGATAGGTAGTCAATAAATAGGTACTTAGTGTCACATATTACATAACAGTAGTTCATATTAGAATATTGAAAAGGATTTCTATTGAGTATAATTTAAAACAAGTGACTGAAATGTAGTGATGTGATATATTTTCAGAATCAGCTCAGTATGCCTTTTCATTATCTTACACGATGGGTTAGAGAACAAAGTTTTTTTTTCCCAAAAACGTTCAATCTCCTCTCCTTTTTTTGTTTTTTTTTCGTGCTTCGGTTCCAATTGTTTCGTATGGCCTAAAGATCAATCGTTCCGATTTTCATGCTTTTAACACCATTCGCAGCTCATTCTGCGTACCGCTAGCACTATTACTTTATGAACAAGGCAGCACGAACGAATGGCCGAAATCTCCTGAAAATTTCGCGTAGCCTCCTCTAGGCCTATGCGCTCCTGGTAGTCGACCTGTCTTTAGCCATGCTTTGACACCCGTGAAGACCAAATGACAGCTCTCATTAATTTTCTTTCCGGATTGCTGATACGATTTCAGGTGGCTTTCTTTAATTTCTGTTCAACGTTTGATTCGAAAATAAAAACAAAGAAGTGTTGGTATACTTTTTAACTTATAAATAACGTATTTTTAAATCAAATTCTATATGATACTACTTAGAATTTTTAACTGATCTTTGTTTTGAAGTTTTAATTATTAGGATTAGTAGCTAACTACAAATCTCATATTTTTAATTTTTTGGTAATCTTTCGAGAGAATCTTCATGAGAGATGAGGTGAGATGTTTTAGGCTATGTAACAAAAAGGATATTAATTAATAACTGTATTTTCGTGACTTGATTAAAATCGAAAATTGGCAAGGTGAGGGAACACCGTAGACATTTTTCACGGTTGAGGAGACCAGGTAAAATTTTTACCTGTCTTACTTCTCACCTGAGTAACTAGGAAGTCAGGAGTTTGCTAGAGTAAAACGCACCTTTTCACATGAAAACGGTTTTCAGGTAGAACACGCACACAGCGAGCTGTGTACGAGAATCACCTTTCGTAGTGATACTTCGCAACAAGAGTGAAAGAGATAAGAATATGAGATTTCTTCTTCCTTTGTACGTACGTCTCCTGACGCACTAACACCAACACAATTTAGAGCCTGCCTCGGTGAGGAAAAGAGAGGTAATGTCATTTTTCTTCTCGTTTGGGCGAAGGGGCTCATACGTTGAAATTGTGGTATGATTCAGGTATAAGGGAAAGCAACAGAAGTTAGAGAGAGAGGCAACACAATATCGTTCATGAAAAATTACAGGTAGAGCCAGCACACATGGAAATCCACAATTCATTCAGAAAGTGCTACGGGGCGGGTGCGGAACGGTGTCACAGTTTCAGGTGAGAAATTTACTTTCAGGTTATTGTTGCGATCCTAGTACTCAGGTGCGAGGTGAAACAGGTAAGTTCTACCTGAGAGACAGACCGTTTTCGCCAAGTACCAAACCGATTTTAACTTGAAGTTCAATTAATTCACGTGTACCTTTCCTCATCAACCAAAATGTATCTCATAAAAAAAAAGGTTACAGTTTTAGATAATTTGTTTTTTTGCTTTATTTTTTTAATTCTATTTAGTGATGCTAAATAATCAAAAACTGCAGATTTCCAAGGTAATTAACAAAAGAGGTCCAACAAAAACAACAGTTATGAAAGCGTACTCGATTTTTGTGTTTTTCACGTAAATCGAATTTTCAGCGGGGAAATTTTCGATAAAGTGGGGGAAAAGTACTAGGCTTGCATAACGGTGTTAGAGATTGCAGCATAGGGCTGTAAGATGTCCCGGATGAAGCTCCGAATCCGGGAGACGTATTTAAATAAAATAATAATCTTGGACTAGGGAATCAGAGGCTTGAGGTAGTGTTTTATAGAAATTCTACTAGTATGCGACTTCAAGGATCGCAGTAGTTGTAGTGAAAAGTATAGTAGGGTGTACAAGGCTCTCATGAATTTATTAGAGTTACATGTAGAAGTTCTAGTCCTAACATTTTAATCGATGTTAGTTTACTAACAATCTATCAGTAGTAAATCAGTCAATCATTTTGCTGAAGTGTGCCAAGAAATAATAATGGGAGCTGATGGTGTATTGTGTTCATTGTCCTTCTCTTTTAACTATCACTTGCCGGTTACGATAGTGAGTTCCTTGCAAAGTTGCTATTACTTGTACTTGATGACGTTTTGATTTATCCGTTTCGGTTTTTTAATGTATAGTGACTTGGCCAGGCTAAGTACAATTTATATAAAGCTATTCACATTTTGCACTGGCTTTTTCACTGCTGAGCGAGACAATTTGAGTTTTGTTTCAAAAAATAATGTCTGAATACAATTGGTGAGGAATTTAGTCTCCGGTTTTCTTGCGGAATGTGAAAACCTATGTGTGGCGATTCCCGCGGTCGTTTTCCGCCAGTCATATAAGGAGGAACGTGGCCTAAATGATTTAAATCACTACCTTCACCTGTCTTCCATCTCACCTGAGAGTACTAGGGAATAAGGGCATAGATGGAGACAGCGCCTCTATTTTTAGAACCCTCGTGTACTAGGCACACCCACACTTCTATACATGAACCTGTGTGGCAGTGTGAGTGCCACGCGGTAATAGGTGGTAACACCTGCATTATTGAATACTTTCATGACAGGGACAAGTTAAGTTTAATATGGGATTTAAGTACTAATATGGCTGAAATAGGATCCGACGTATTTACGGTGATGTGCTCTTTTGTACTAAACTCAGGCAACAGGCATGTAAAAACGGCCAGTGCAATTTAACTGACATTTTAAACATAAGTTAACATTTTAAAACAAATATTTTTTTAAATATTAAACCAGATGTCATTTTAATTTGTTTTCCCATACTTTAAAGTTATCTAAGCGTGGAAAATTTAATGGAGTTTTCGTAGTGGTAGAATAGTATCCACATTATTTTTGTTTGTTGAACTTTGTTTAAATATTATTATCATCGGCTCAGAATTTTAAATTGTGCAATTCGAAATTTTGAGTATTTTTCAGGTATCTGTCATCTGTCTCATTTTCATTTGCTAAAAAGAAAAAAAACTATTGTGCTGGTTTAGTTATAGGGAAACTGAATAATATCATCAGTTGTTTTTATGCTGCAGCTTATGTTTTTGGAGCATCTCTATAAAGTCAATATAGCATTAAACGCAACCATTGCCACCGAATAAATACTATATATTTCAAACTACGCAACGGATTTCAATGCAATTTTTATTAACAGAAAGAGTGATTCAAGAGGAAGGTTTAACTTAAACTCTAAATGTATGACATTCCAAACTGACTCCACATAATATGTATGTATGCATTGCACCCCTGCGAAGCTTTTACAAAAGTATTCCAAATTGGGTCTTATGTCAGCAGCATAAGGTGCCCATGTGAAGCTTGTGATTTCATGTGTATTCGTATTCGACCTTTGGCAGTGACCTCCGATTCGTCTCGAGTGAGGCTGAAGTACCAGGGCGGCATAACTGAGTAGAGCATCGTGTAGGCCCTCTTTATATGGCTTTATACTAGCAGAGTATACGAAAGTGTTACTAAAACAAGGTCGTGTTCGGAATTTGCTCAAGTGTTGGTACCTAAATAAACTTTTTTTATGAAGAAAACATCACCTTTCTGCTTTTCTGACATACGATCTTAACAGTTGTAAAGAAATACAAAGGAAAAAACAAAGGGTGGTTTACCAAGACATGTACAACATTCTCAAAATTATTCCGTCTTTTGTTTTTTCGTTGTTCACTCGGTTACTGGTTGGCCTGGTCTTTTCCGTTTGTCTTTTGTTTGCCGGTTCTCATCGTCTTAAATACTTACCTCCCAATCGTGTTTTGTTTCCTAATCTACCTGAACTCACGTGTATCCGTCAGTGCAGGTCGTCGCCACAGCCCGCCCACAGCCACTCGTCTCGCAGGTGCTGTGGGCGGCCGTCGCGGCACGCGCGAGATATTTAATTAATTGCACTGACTGTGCGATTTCATAAGAAATTTCAAGACATGAGAGCATATACTAAACCCAAGACTGTGCAATTGTCAAAAAAAGTTTTGACCCTGTGGTTTTGACAATTTCTTAGTAACGGCGATATTTGAACTTCCGCAAAGGACACTGCTTCGAGAAGACGTTGCCTCATTCAATAACAAAAACAAAACGTGATCGCTACAAATGTAAAACCCAAATTGTCAGACACTTCTTGCTTCGATCGTCATTTGTTTACTTTTCCGATTTCACCTTTCATTCTTGGAAAATGTTTTGTTTGATTTTATCTAAATGTACTCCATTCCGAACACCGTCTTTTGTTTTTTCGTTGACTAGGTCGCCTCCTTTTTGCCGATCGTATTTTGTTTTCAGATTCTCAGTGTTGAATGTACTTACGTTTCGATCGTGTTTTGTTTCCTAATCAACATGAACTCACGAGTATCCGTAATGCAGGTCATCGCCGCAGCCCGCCCACAGCCACTCGTCGCGCAGGTGCTCGGGGCGGGCGGCGCGGCTGCAGCCGCAGCTCGAGAGGCGGCCGTCGCGGCACGCGCGAGATATTGAAAGAGATGTGCCGGCTGCGGTAACCGCGTGCGTAAATGCTGTTTCTCTTGATGCTGGGGATCAAAAAAATTGGATGCTTTTACATATGGCCATAATCTAGGCAAAATTTGTACGGTCAGCCATAAACGTAGCTTAACATTTGAGTACAGTCAAAAACATAAGTATCTAATACGCCTCTATACGAGAGTTCGTTCAGACTGTGTTGACTTGATATTTTTAAAGCTTGAGTTTTGGAAACGGTGATCCCTTGTTTCACGGACAGAAATTTCATAGAATTTCCTTTACAGAAAATGTTTCACAGAATATTCGGTCCAAATTATCATCATTTCGGATATTATTGTTTCAACGACTATTCACTTCGTAGAATAATCAATCCACATGTCCACATACAATGTAATAATAAATTCTCCCCTAATAGAATATTTTTCGTGGTAGTAAGTTTAACATTAACTAAACATTATGAGCAATAATAATATTTAATTTGTTATTCTATGATATGAATATTCTAAGATATATTTGGAACAAAGCCTATGATTTAAATTTCTTTAAATAAATAAATAAGAAACTATTCTGCGTATTGATCTTTCGATGAAATGATAATATGAGAAACAATTTATGTGAAACGAAATTCTATGAATCGATTTTCTGTAAAACAGGGTATCTACGACCTACAGCCCTTGGAAACGTATAGATATTTATGCTTTTGTCTGGACATACTATTTGCAAGTTGTCTTAGCAATGATAGGGACATAATATTGGAGTCAGAATGAGAACAACTACTTATGACAAAGTATCTACTAAAGTGCTAAGATACTTGTGTTGCTGATATCAATGGGGGGCCAGACCAGATAGTGATATGAAAATTTCATTAATATTTACGTCTAGGACGGGGTTGAATATATTTTTGACAACTTGATACTGAAAGCACCGTTTAAAAAAATGGTCTCCTTGAATAAAATATAACTGATTTTGATTTTGAGTACGTCTCCCAAGATCAGTATCAAGTTTTCAAAAAAACATACAACCTCGTCCTAGACGTAAATATTAATGAGATTTGGTGCTGTGCCGGCTGCAACCAGAAAATAACTGACCGACGTTTTTTGAACTGGCTCGGTATGTCACCTTACATAATAGGGGTTAAAGTATGAAATTGCTGATTTGTACTGAAAATCAAAATTGTTTATGTTTTAATTTTTAACAAATTTATTTAATCAAAATAGTTATCATTATTATCTATACATTGCTGCCATCTAATAGGAAGGTCATTTATGCCTTTGCGATAGAACTCTGAGGATCTAGACTGCACAAACTGTGTGAAAGCATTTCGTACTGCCTCCTGGGAAGAAAACTTCTTGTCAAGTAGATAATTGTCCAAATCACGAAAAAAATGGTAGTCCGTCGGAGCAAGGTCTGGCGAATACGGAGGATATCGAATGGTTTCTAACTGCAGTTCCTGAAGGGTCAAAATGGGTTCTCGTGGTGTATGAGGTCTCGCGTTGTCATGGAGCAATAATGGTGAAGATCGATTCATGAGTCGGGGCTGTTTTACTGCTAGTTTTGCCAACATTTTTCGGAGTTCGGCACAATAGACATCTGCCGTTATTGCTTGGCCAGATCGGAGAAAACTATAGTGAATAATACCATGCTGAGACCACCAAACAGTTACCATTACCTTTTTATTGGTAAGTTTTTCTTTAGGACACTGTTGTGGCGTTTGACCTGGGGTCAGCCATTGCATTTTTCTTTTACGGTTATCATAAAGTATCCACTTTTCACACATGTCACAATTCGATCCAATATTCCTTCATTTCTGTACCGATTCAACAAGCAACACAAGTTTCAACACGCGTTTCTTTTTGCAGATCAGTCAAATCATGAGGCACCCATTTTTAGTATTTTTTTATTTTATTGATTTGACGCAAATGAGTCAATATTGTAGGTAAGGTAACCAGGCCGCTAATTCCTGGGTAGTTTGACTAGGATCGGCTTCCACCATCTCGCTTAATTCATCGTTATTCACCTATGTGGGCGGTCTTCCTCGTGGCTCGTTCTTCAAGTCGAAGTTTCCATCACGAAAGCGTTTAAACCAAAATCGCACGGTGCGTTCATTAGCAGACCCCTCTTCAAACGTAACATTGATATTGCGGGCTGTTTCTACCGCGTTACTTCCGCGTCGGAACTCGTATTCAAAAATCACTCGAATTTTCGCAGTATCTATCTTTCTTGTCTAAGTTTGATAACAAAAACAATTGAAAGTCGACATTCAAATGTTTCACATTTTTTAAAAGAAGAACATCATAGAAACCATGTGAAAAAAGTTTCATTCGAAAACCTCAAACCATGAAGATTCTATGTCAATTCAAAGAACCTATTACAATAAAACGGCAATTTTATACTATAACCCCTAATATTCTAAACAATGCGCTGACGTTTCCGAATCGCGCTTCTATAATACAATGACAAAAGCACACAAAGAGTAATAATGTCCATTGTGTCGCTGTAGGGAGCCAAAATAGTACAATAAGGAAACACGAGTGCGTCAACAACATGATAAGCTTGTGGCTAATTCTGATGCCGTTACTTTGCGCAGAAAAACACCATTCTGCGTAGACGACAGCACAATCACCGATGACGATAACATCTATTCTCCGAGGGGTGATACATTGGTAACCCATTTGGATCCGCTGTCCTTGTACACGGACAGTACTACCCCCAAGTTTCGCTATATTTTAGGTATCCTTATTTTTCATCTGTATTTATATATATATATATATATCCCTGGACATTATTCCACACAGCGCCATCTAGCCCCAAAGTAAGCTAATTAAAGCTTGTGTTATGGGATACTAGACAACGGATAAACATACTTAAATACATTTTTCTTCTGTAAATACATACTTATTATACATAGGAGACACCCAGACCAGTACAAACAGACATGTTCATGCACACAAATGTTTGTACTGTGCGGGGATCGAACCCGCGACCTCTGGTGTAGTAGCCAACTTCTTAACCATTACACCAAGTCGGTCGTCAAATTTGTTAAGTTGAGGAGTGTATCTTATTAGTGTTATGTAAAATATTGTCAAATTATTAGAAAAAAGTGCTTTAAGTGATAATTTTAATTACAGAAGTTGAAACAATTTGAAAAAACTGATTGCTTTGAAAAGTCCCATACCTGAGCCCATTGTCCCTGTACAAGGACAGTGTTTTTTTTAATACTTACCTACCCATATTTTTTTAAAGTTTTTTTGTTAAACTACCTTTATAAGCCCCCTGTTGTTTATTTAATAAATTGTTTTTATATTTTTTTATTTAATTTGTATTTGGGTCCAAATAGCTCAGAAACTTTAAGCACGGTAGAGGCACCTCTCTATTGAATCAGGAACGAAATAACTCACGTAAATATTGTCTGCTATTTAGACTATGATACCAATCAGCATATTAAAAAAATTACCCTCCAAATATTGCAATGTCCTAACAGGGCGTAACAAGCACTGTAGTTATTTTAAGATCTATTCATTACTGTAGCAAGCAATAAATAATCTAAATCTGAATCTAATAAGGGGATAGATATTAATATATAATTAGTAGAAGAACTAAAATGAACATTGCAAGGGCAATGAACTCATGAAGAATAAAAAAGAACTAAGTATTTTGGTTAATTTATTGCCTAGATTAGACTAGATGTATAATTCAGTGTATGTTTGGAAAGAAGAAGAACTATGCGGGATAGTTGAAACCATTTTAGCAATTTCTGAATGGTGGAGGAATATTCGAAATACCCGTAGACTGGCAGCTACAGACGTTGTTACTATAAATCAGACTTGCTTGCAGCTTGTGAAGTTCTCTACCAGTGGCATTGCAGTGCTATAGCTATTAAAAATTTACAAAATAATACCAAATCATCTCCCCACGCGCTATGGACCGGTGGCATTCACACCCGAACTGCCATAGTCTCGTCTAATTCAGTTTCTGAAACGTTTTTTTCCTAGGACATTTAAATGTGCTACACAGGTTTTCCTAATAATTTAGCATGGAGTTCTATTTATCTGTTTACGACTAATATCTTTTGCTAGCATGGAGTTTTCACAAAAGGTTTAGCAATTTTTTTTGTGCAAAGTGAACCTTCGGTAACGTGTATATCATTTGTCGATTTCGCATGCTTTATGTGCTACTGATTACATAAAACCCATTAGGACAATTAAATATGTGATATGAATAAATAAATAAGCGAAACCCATGAGGACAATTCAATCCCACCAAAAACATTCTGTAAAAAACTAGCCAAGTCTCGATGGAGCTGCTTGTTTATCTCTAAAAAGTAATGAAATCTAGACAAAGTCGTGCCAAGTCTAAGGTTCCTTACTGCGATTTCTTTATTATTATAGTTAATGTTGTGTGACTTGGCCGTTGAAGGGTACACAAGGGTACAAAACCAGGTGCTCCTAACACCATTGCACCAATCTGTCGCCAGAACCGCTACCCATTGACGATGGAAAACGTTGATTGAATAATCAGTCAATTGTAGGCTTGATAAAGCTGCGTTTACACGTAATGTTATATCTGTTGTAACTACCTATGTTTGTTAAGCGAGATAATAGCCCATACTGGTATTGGTAATGCCAAGGCCAATGGCCATGCCGCCCCCGCCAGGTACCGGTAGAAGAGGTCGACCAAAGAAGCGGTGGCTCGTCAAGGGTGACATGCGTGCCAACAGACTCACCACTGAGGATGCACAAGACCGTGCGTAGTGGGCCAAGAAAATAAGAAAGGCGGACCCTGGGACCTCACACAAAAGTATGGGTTTACAACCGGGATAGACCGCACGGATGATGATGATGATGATGTACCCTTCAACGGCCAAGTCATACAACATTAACTATAATAATAAAGAAATCGCAGTAAGGAACCTTAGACTTGGCACGACTTTGTATAGATTTCATTACTTTTTAGAGATAAACAAGCAGCTCCATCGAGACTTGGCTAGTTTTTTACAGCATGTTTTTGATGGGATTTCACTTCTTTTTGTAGAAACGTGGGCATATTAATTTATTATATAAAGCTGCGTACGGATAGCGCGTACCCGGGCACGCGTATTTATGTCGATATCTTCTAATTCTAATAGTTTGGTTGGGCTCTTGTGTTTTCTAATCAGGGTCACCATATACACACACGTAGCCAGTCAAGTTGATTTACTAAACTGAGGGTAGTCAGCAATTTCGTCAGTAAATATCTGGCCTAAAGAATGCATTATCGACAGGTAACCGCTGAAAGGCCGAAAATAAAAGATCGTATTTGGAAATCGCTCGCTACGCTCAGTTCAGGAAATTAACTTGATTGGCTATGGGCGATGGTAATACAGCCCATGAG
Source organism: Udea olivalis (assembly GCA_947369235.1). Lineage (NCBI taxonomy): Eukaryota > Metazoa > Arthropoda > Insecta > Lepidoptera > Crambidae > Udea > Udea olivalis. Next base: position 11,491,531 of record OX376364.1, on the reverse strand, counting down.
CCAATTTAAAAGAGTTCGTTTCTTGAATTACGGGAAACATTTTACACGCATAATTCTTTCGCGAGCAAAGCGAGCGTACCGCGGCAGCGGCCGGCGAGTGCAAGGGGCCAAAAAACCTAAGTATTTTAGATTTTGATGATTTCACTCATAAATGTTATGCGTATCTCATTTTATGCTAATGTAGCGACATCTCCTTTAATTTACTGACATTTTATAATTTGTAATTTTAAATATTAATCGAACTGACATATAACGATATATAAATAATTTTTTTAGCTTAATTAATGCATCAACTAAGGACTTCACATTTTTCTTTCTCAATAATTAATGGTGTAAATACTGCCCTATATAATGTTTAAATTAGTATTTTTTAAATATCATTTCATGAATTTATGATTATATTATTAATTAATATTTGCATGCCTACCTGTTTAAAGGCAGAAGACTGTTGATTCCAAGTAATATTGCAGACTATCGCTATATATGTACACAGCTTTGAGCAAATAAATTATTTATATTCTATTCTATCCTTTCTTTCTAGCTCGCCACATACGAACTAAGAACTACCGTATCGCGATATCAAAATTATCCGAGCGATTGAACCTAAATACAAGAACCCGACAACAACAGTCGGGCAGTGGCCCACCAGACAGAACACTCGTCTGGTCGGAGGATCCTCCCTTTTCAATGGTGGATGAGGAACTGTACACCCTGTTCCACCCTCCCCAAACTAAGTTATCTGTATGTCTTAACTGATTATACATTAAAGAAAATTGCGAATATGATTTTGTGTATAGTTGTTATGCCATAATATCATAACACTATGCCTTAATAAATTATGCCAAAAGTTTTTATGCGAGTAAATATAGACCCGGCAGTACGAGTACGCAAGTGACGGCTCGCCGTCACCACATGACACCACATGATTGACGTCAATCATGTGGTGTCATACAATTTCAAATGAGTTTTTATTTAATCACTGAATACCAATTAGGTTTCAGTAGGTACATACTGGCTGTCCGTCAGCGGCTTCACCCGCGTACACTATTTCTCCCGTCAAAATATAGCCTGAATTAAAAAAAAATAGCCTATGTCACTTGCTGATAATGAAGCTTTACATTGGTGGAAATATTTTTGGAATCGGTCCAGTACCTACTTGTAGAAAACCTTTCTTCTTTATATTATAAGCATAGATATATATAGATGCATTCTATTTTAATGAGTAGCTAAATTAACGCTGTAAATTTGTGGAACCAGGCTTGATGTTCTTGGCAGACGTGAAGAAGATTTAGTGCTACATTTTAACACCATAATAGCTAGGAATTGGACAGATGTACTCGTAGCTGAAATTGGTCCATAACTTTGAGGTTACGGAAAACTATATTAGGAATATGAAAAATTTTCGAGACATCTTACATTTTAACCATGCCACCTTAAACAAAGGCGGGCTTTTAGACAAAAAAATACCTTGCCCAACAATATATTTTTTTACTATGCTTTCCAAGTTGAACGCACTCCAAATGATGGAAAACGGGCTATGAAGTCCAGATATGGCTTTATAAACAAACTGAATACAAACAAGAACTGAATCAAATTGAGGATACAATCTAACAGAAATGGCATTACTTATAAGCTAAAATAAAGAGAGAAATCATTTATTTTATTAACTCTTTCCAAGTCCTTGAAAGATGTTTATTGAAACATAATTTTCTGTACCATTTCCCCTCACGGAGCGTTAGGAGCGACAATAGGCATGTTTCACGATAAAACGACGATAAATTCGCAGAAGAGAGCGGAGGACGATAAAACAAAAAGGGAATATCGTAAGATTACATGCGGGTATGACGCAACGGCCAGAAATGTAAATAATTTCGTTGTTTTTATGAATTATGCCATGTACTTCGAGAAATAACCCGAAGCGACTTATGTATTAACTGTATAAACAGCTAAATAACTGTTATTAACTGTAAAAACAGTTATATAACTATTATTAACTGTATAAACAGTTAAATACTGAAACTAATTATATCTGATTATCATATTACTATCAATGAAATATAGATACTTTTCTTCGCAAGTACAACCTCTATACAGATTTTTACAAACATTGGCAACAACATTAACACTCCACCTGGGTATTCGGGAACTTGTTTGTACCAAAATCATCTGTCCCGTAGATAAGCAGAGTTTGTACTTTGTACTACTGTACTCGTCTGTCTGTCACAGATTATTTATACACACTTAGATATGATGTGATCTGTTTAAAGCTTTACTTCTTGGCTTTTCAACGTATCGGGCAATTTTTTTTTCTTGTGATACCAACATAAATGAATCAATAAATATTTCGGAGAATTTACACCAAAATCATCTGACCCCAAACTAAGCACAGCTTGTACCTTTTATGGTTGTCAGAGACAGGTAAACATACTTAAATATTACTATATACATACTTAAATAGATAATAACACCCAGACACACAACAAACACTTATGTTTGTCACGGGTGGGGATCGAACCTACGACCTTCAGCGCTGAAGGCAGGATTGCTACCATTGCAAGAACAGGTCAGTTAAAATGGAATTTTATGCGCACCCATAAGAGTAAGCGGTCCGAATACAGTACCGTCATCAGTAACAGTGCAATGCCACCTCCTTTCTTGGTGCACTTCGGCGCTGACGGCCGGCATGTGGTCGCGGCGCCCCGGGCACAGCCGCCGGACAGGCCGAGGATACGAGAGCAGAGGCGGGACTTTAGTACGCGAACGATAACGTAAATTTAAAGTGGCATTTCATGGTAGACTTACAGAGCTCAACGCAATCAGACTCAAATTAGAAAAAAACTTACAAGAGTCGCCGTCGCCGCATACAGTGTGGACGACATGATGATGATGAGATGTTGAGCTTTGTCTCGGTTCCGTGTCTTTGCTCGGTTGGTATTTTCCTATCATGCATGATGGCAACAACAATTGAGTAATTCAATACGCACCTATGAGTGTAAGTGGTCCGAACACAGTCCCGTCATCAGTAACAGTGCAATTCCACCTCCTTTCTTTAAACTGGTGCTGGCATTCCGAGATACCCTGGTGCACTCCGGCGCTGACGGCCGGCATGTGGTCGCGGTGCCGCCGGCACAGCCGCCGCTGGCCGCCGGACAGGCCGAGGATGCGGGAGCAGAGGCGGGACTTCTCGGAGAAGAGGTCGGGTTGGTTGGTCCACTTCTCGAAGTCTAGGAGGCCCATGTTGCTGAAACGAAGAGGTTTATTAGTAGATTGTATTGTTATTTTCACTCCACACAAAGCTCATGCTTTAAAAAGTTCCTCCACCCAAAGGTTGCCTGAAAGAAATCGCTCTCTAGCGATAAGGCCGCCTAAATTGTACTTATTGCTTGTTTTATGTAATACAACTGTTTTTATTCCTATTTTGTGCAATTAAGTATATCTATCTATATATCTATTGTAATCTACTTAGTCACCTCAATGAATGTATATGGGTGTCATTATCTATTTTTTTATAGTGCTCTTCAAAATGACCTCACTCCACCTGATGTAAAGCGTTCGTGAGGTCCAGATATGAGTCTGACAAGCGCAGTAATGAAAAGCAATCACTGAGCTGGTCATACTCATCTTGAAGGCCTGCAAAAATGCCTTTTCAAGCTTCGCTTAAAGACCCCGGGACTATAAGACTATAGTTATGGTTTGACGACCGACTTGGTGTAATGGTTAAGAAGTTGGCTACTACACCAGAGGTCGCGGGTTCGATCCCCGCACAGTACAAACATTTGTGTGCATGAACATGTCTGTTTGTACTGGTCTGGGTGTCTCCTATGTATAATAAGTATGTATTTACAAAAGAAAATGTATTTAAGTATGTTTATCCGTTGTATAGTATCCCATAACACAAGCTTTAATTAGCTTACTTTGGGGCTAGATGGCGCTGTGTGGAATAATGTCCAGGGATATTTATTTATTTATAAGAGGAAGGAAACACATGCGCTGGGAGAGCATTCCACGTCTGGATGGTTCGACAAAGAAAAGAGTCACCGAACCATTTTGTGCGTGGGAACAAATGCTGGACTGTGTGTGACGTACTATACATTAAAGTATCTACTATGTATTTAGAAATACCTAAGTACAATCAGTCACTGACACCCATAGTACAAGCTCTGCTTCGTTTGGCTTGAAATGATCTCGGAGTAAGGTGTCCCAAATATTTATTTATTACGACTTAATCGAACCAGCTATTTTAAAAATGACAGTGGGCACTAAAACAGATACAAAATAAATTATGGAACATCTTTAGATACTACTTTGAAATAGACATACCATCCCATAAATTTTGATACCGATACCAATACTTATAGCATCAGTCGATATCGATACTTATCTCAAATAGTTAACATAATAACCGGAACTGTCAAACACATTACAATATAAATTACGTTGTCCCACCTTCGTTCGGAAACTAATGACTTCAAATTAAGTGTTTACGATAAGGTGAATATTTCAAGATATTTCTAAATAACAAATTAGTTACTTTTAAAGATGTCTTTTCTCAGCAATAAAGACGTCAACTGGCGACCAATAAAATAGTTCTTTAAGCTGCACGCATTCTTTGCTTTTTGTTTTGTTTTTTATGAATTAACTAGTTATGGTTTCTCTTTGTCATATGTAAACACCCAGACCCGACGAACATATCGGTTTCATGAACAGTTTGTTGTGGTGCGGGAATTAAACCCTCTTCTCTTATCCCAACTACCGGAGTGGTTACCACTGCTGAATATGACGCGTATTCTAGTACAGTTTATAGTCTTGAATATTTGTTGTAATAATCTTAAAACATTCATTACTTTAAAAATCGACTAAAATTAGTGTTGACCAAGGTTTTGTTTGACAATCAATATTTACATTCTCCTTATCAAAGCGTTCTACTTGGATTTTATATCTTGCCTGAGGAAATATGTGTAATTTGTACATAGCATTGTAAACATAACTTATTTGTTTAGCGGTTGAGCTATCGTAATTTCTTAGTAATTGTGATTCAATACTCCATTCAAACAAGTACCCATTGATTGCGATATGCAAGTACTTAACAGTGAACGTGTATCTTTTCATGATATTTATTATCCTAATGTTAGAGAGATATTGTTTGTTTCTTTCTAACCAACACACCATACGTAGATATGTCTGAAAGTTTTTTTAGTTACAGAATTCGCTGTATTTTAATTTTTTTTTTTCATATTATATAAAATTTTTGAAGATTTCTAAATAATCGTCAAATTCAAAATCATTTACAGATGAAATGCGAAGAAAACTATTTGAAGAATAGTCGATTTATAAAAAAGGTGTTTTTGTTGATAACTAAAAGAATGTAGTACGAGTATTTTCTATTCCAATATTTTAACTGCGTAAGTAACTCTCTGTTTGAGCAACCAATTTGGAATAATTAACAGAACACTGTTTGTTATGTTATAGGAATATGAATGCGATGACAAGCGCAAAGAACGGTGATGACAAAGAACGGAGTCGAATGTGGCGATTTGGATATACTTTGGATTGGCTTATCTACTTTTCACCGACTTTAAGGGAAACGCCCTTTATGGTGAACGTGTCTGGCATGGAAGCGCACTGCAGCCCCGATGGTGCCGCACGGTCGCTAGTGTAAACAAAAGAAAAGAAATGTATGGAGTGGGGTGTGTTAAGAAAGATTCCGACTCTATTAGTTCGTCTATGGTTTCTTGTCATCAGCATCATCATCATTCGCAGCCATTAGGACACTGCCTACTATAAGCCTACCATATATTTCCCGGGTGGCTGGTACCGAAATTATTTTAAATTAATAATTACAAATCGTAATATTCAGATATGAAGTTTTGAGGTAGGTATCAATTAAAGGCAAGTAGGTATAGGAAACAGAGAGATTTGATGATTTTATAATTAAAGAATATTGCATTACTACATCTTTTGACTTGAGTTGTTTCAGGAATATCCTCAATAACGTTTCCAGTTATGGTAATAATGTTTTAATAACTTTGTGGCTTTAATGCGTATTAATTTAACTTAATCAGCATGAGTATTTTGAGATTAACCATATAGATTCTGGCATTGTTTAATTATTTCCACAATGTAGACAATTGTTAGTTTATTTAAAAAATTTAAGGTTAAGTTACACGACCCATAATTTCAGATCAAGATGTTTTGACAATAAGACCAGTTGCTTTACTACTTAAAATCTACATCATGCACTTTTTCAATATCTTGGAGTAGTTAATAGCTAATGAATTAAAATTCTGACTCATTTAGATGTTCCATTACTATGCAAGCCTTATTTCGAGACTGAATTTTAAGTGGTTTTTGAAGTACTTTTAAGCAAATGACTATCAAATTACTTAACTAGTAGGTACATGATAGTATTTTTAGCAAAAAATTAACGACACTGTAAGTACGTAATAAAAATTATATTATTGTAATAAATAAAAAATAACAACAATTTTTGGCTCATATCACAAAGTGAAGTACTAGGCTCTCATAAAACTCCAGAGTTGATTTAGTCAGTAGTATCTCCCGTAGATGCTGACGGTGAAGTTGAATCCGTAGCCTCTCTGGCTCTTGAGCTTGATCTTGACGAATCTCTGGCCGACTCCTCCGGCTCCTACGGTGGGGTAGCCGCCGGTTCCGTCCTTTTCATTATCAGTTATGTGAATAGCTTTGATATAGGCGAAGTTCGTCTGTCCTGCCTCTGGGTATTCCAGCGTGGATTTTCTCACCATCATGGGGAATCCATACTTGTACTCGTTGACTTTGTGGATGACGACGTCTCCATAGCTGGTTTGTCCGAGGACCAGGCTGTGGCTCTGGGCCGAGCAGGCGGCAAGTAGGCACAGGAGTGAGAAGAGGATTAAAGCACGCATGGTCGTTCGTTTATACTGGCGTGAAAATTGTAGCGCCTTTGTTTTATATAGTTCGGAACGGTGATATGCGGGAGTGATGCAAGAAGTAAGGTTGGTAAAAGTATTAATTTTACACATAAAAAATGGTTAAATCTTTCTGATATTAAACATTTATGTGTTTTTTTTTAACATGGTACGTAGTTATTTTTGATTTTATCGGGATGATTTGAATATTATGAAGGATACTTTTAAATTCAATTTCATCATCGCACGACACGCCATAAGTTGAAATTCCATGCTCATCACCTGGATGGCTGGCACTCACCAACCGTGCGTTTTTCGCGTCTATTTCTTCCGCGTACATCCATGATATGGAGTGACCTTCCTGCGGCGGTAATTCCAAAGGGATATTCATAGTATGTGCTTAATATTGAGATAAATAATTTAGTAAACATATAATTACTATTTAACAAGCAAGGTTTATACTAAGATCTCAGATCTATTTTGTTCAATATCATGACATAATTTAATTTTAATTCATAATATCCTGAAAAACTGCATCATTCGTGCATAAAACAGTCCCCTGCAAACATTTGTCGAACCACGATCTATCACGGAGCGACATATTTCAGCGTCACACCTCAATGTCACGGCTTGAAGCTCCCAAACAACCTGTCACATGCCTTCTTGGCTACAAATACACTGTCATGTTGACGAATACACGAGGAAAAAGTTACAGTTAGTATATGGAGAGTAACTCAATAGGAAATGACGTCAGCCTTTAGGGCGTAACGATATGGCTGGCCCGTTGGCGCAATGGTAGAGCATCATCGTGAAGCCCGAATTCTGCAACGTCAATCAAAGTAAAGCAGCCCTTACATATTTAACTGATCTTTTACTCCTACTGATTTGATAGTCCACTATCTGAACTATCCTATCAGAATTCAGGGGGTATTTATTAAAGCTTGAGTTAATGACTGAAATTGTAAACGTTCTTTACATGCACTTACGATTCTTCGTTTCGATCGATCTGAATCGACGGATCGTAAAGATAAATCGTACCGTATATGGGTCCTTTAGAGTATATAAAATGTTTCTGTAGCAGGTGATAAGTATCCGACTAACTCTCCGGTGATGAAAAACATCGATAAAAAACCAAATCAACCCAGAAAACCTCGTTGGGTTCTATTACCATTAAAGGAACAGTGGGCTTCTGTATGTTCCGTTACTATGACGGCAACAGTCACTTGCCTTTGACTACCCCGTTTGGGATATAGTCGTCAATCGTGATGGTATATTATGTTATGTTATTATTTGACAGCGTCAATTCATAGAAAATCAGCCTTCAGATTTTTACTCCAGGAAATATTTTGACTGGGGAAGGTTCTAGAGTTTAGTCTTTAACTACTATTATTAATGTCATGCACATTAAGATTCACTCATACGTTGTTATGTACATATTGTGCAGGAAATCATAAAAAAGCTGAAACTTTACTGTTTCAGCAATAATGAAGTCATCAGTAGTATTAAGTATGCAAAACACGAGTTCTATTTTACTGCATAGTATCATTTATTAGTCACACATTTTACGCATCTTCTTTCACGTCAAGTAATAATGCATGTTGCAGAGTGAAGGGTAAATCGGCCGTTTATATAGGCATCTAGCTGTGGTTGACTTAGCGCCTCTATAGCATATGCAGGATATGCTTCAGTAGACGGTTTGAAAATCTTTATCGTCTAGTCGTTTTTTAAATAAGCAAGGTTTGTAATTGTTACTTCCAGTCTGAATATTGTTATTTTTTGCTTTTGTGTCTTTGGGAGGTTGGCAGGTTCTAGACTGGAGACCGTTTCAAAGTAGGCGCAGCGTGCGACGCCCGCCTGCAAGGTGGACGGACGACCTGATAAAGGTAGGTGGCGGGATTCCGGTGGATGCAGACCGCTTGCAACCGGTCGCTTTGGAAATCTGTGGGGAAGGCCTATGTTCAGCAGTGGACGTGTTATGGTTGCGAATGATGATGATGATGTTGTTTGTCAATCAAGTAACAATCTAGAGGCCATAATTCATCACAAAATTATAGGTAAAAAAGTGAGTGGACAGCAAAATACTTTGTGACATGCATAGGAGGTTAAATAACCTGATAAATAATAGCAATAAGGTTGAGGTATCTTAGTGGTTTTTAAAGAAAGGTGATTTCATATTTAAGTCAACCGCTTCGGCGTCTGGCAGAATGCCTGATTTATCCAATATACTGCGACATGCACACTATCTGACTTGTGTTCCTTACAATAAATTGCAAGGCGCCTCTTCGGCCATTATAATGTAAATGAACTCTCTCCTCAACTGTCGTCATTATTGTAAACAGAGTCTTTGAAGCGCTCTCGTTTATGAGGGCTTCCCCTATCGTTGAGGAAGTAACGACGAGCGATTGACAAACACCAATACAGTTACCTTATTATAAGCTAGGATGACGAATTTAAAAGAAGGACTTACTTATGTTCATTGTCTTGTCCACTAGACGTAGTTTGCATAAAATAAGTAGTTGATTCGTTTGAGTAAATACCGATTTTATTTGTTTGTTTACTCAATATCTAAAGATTTATTAATCTTATCTTACCTTAATATATTGTGAGGACTCGGACTTTTAAGCCTTGACGCAATATAAATCAATGGATAACATAATTTTTCCTTTGTTACATTACGTGTTGTCTATTTTTTAACGATAAAATTTACATAGGTACCATTATAGGTATAGATAAGATTTAGTTTTTTGTACTATTTACTAAGATACATTAGTTCCTTAAACAGTGAGCTAATGCATTCAATGCAAAAACAAAAATCAGGATCTTCTTATAATTAAAATCAATTAATATTAGGAGTTTTAAAAAAAACCCGCTTTTCCTATTTTCCATTACTCTGCTAAACACGTTTAGGTAATGCTTGCGTGATACAATAACAAATATAACACGTCATATGCTAATAAATATGTTTACGAGCGATTCTTAGTACAAAAGCCACGGATATGATATAGCTACTCGTAGTCAGTAGGTACCATACGTTTTCACGCGTATATACGCTCACGACTATATCCCAAACGGGGTAGTCTGAGGCAAGTTGACGTTGCCGTCATGGTAAACGGAACAATCAGAAGCCCGAAGAATTTTCACCAAGCGTATCAGAACCCAACTCGGTGGGTGGTAGCTTTCCACCGTTATCAAGGTTGCTTTGGTTTTTTTTTTGGTATTTTCCATCACCGGAGCGTTGGTAGCAAATTTGACGATAAACACAAAGATGTTTCTGGCCAGATTCGAACTTGGGACCAGCTAGAGTAATTAACCCCCTATAGTAGGGCCAATGTTATAGATCACATTTGACACTCCCTCAAAACTCAAGAACGTTACCTCGTAAAAAAGGGCACAAAATATGATTTACTGCACCAAAATTAGAATTACACGATTGCTTAACTTTTTACAGTTAAAAATACATATTTTAGTAATACTCGTTTTAAAAAAATAAGATGATTTCACTGACAGGACATTTAAGACTGACAGAATGTCAAATGTGATCTATTAAATTGGCCCTACTATATGGCATCGACCGTACCTTCGCGTCACAACAAAAACAACACTGGCACAAAATAAACCTTTATTTTAAAAAAACATAACTAAAACTTTCGCGCGTACTGAATGTCACCGGAATACTGGTTGCCTCCTTTGCTGAAGTATCTTTCGTTGGGATCATTCTCGTATACTTCTATTAAGAATTTGTATCCTCTCAGAATTGATGGGCTTTTGAGTCCAACGGTGACACTTTTAGATCCAATGCCTCCACTTTCTATGTAAGCTTCGCCATCTTTACTTTCCCTCAAATCTGTGACGTATACTGCATTTATCACTTCATTTCCAGGAGCAACGATAATTATATCATCTGTTCTTTTCCATAGCGCAGGATCGGCTTCCTTTATTTCACTATATATCTTCTTTGATTGTGGTTGGACATAACCAAGCCTTAAGTCATTTGATTCTATTAATGTAAAGTAGAGGATAGCTACCAGGCTTAGCGATTTCAACATTATTGATGTTGGATCTTCAAGAATGGACTAACAAATGGTGTTATTAGAATTTTCTACTCCTTATATATTGACAGAGTTAGTCAACAAATTAGAATTGCCATGAGATCATTTAGGTACTCGTACTTAAGAGCGTATACGAGATTTAACACAACTCGATATTGGCGCATTTCTCATTTTCGCGGAGATTTGTGAGTAAAATTTCAAACTTGTTTTATTTTATCACTGGTCAGGTAGAAAAAGCTAGAGAAAAAAATGGTAGGGAATCATAAAAAGCACTGTAAAATTCTTGATACTTTTACGTGTAAATAAATTAATAACTTTTACACGCTAAAAGCCAATACGAAATAAAGTGATGTAAATGGGTTTTATTAAGCCGCGAGAAGTGGAAAAAAAAATCCGCATACAAATTTTGTCACTTCTCGATTTCGTCTATCGTGCACGAGATGGCAAATATTGTCGTGACTTAGTTTCTTGTATGTGAAATTCAATGTTGTCGACATACTAACATGGCGCCTCATTTTTGTCGCGGTTTTGAAGTGATGTCTCGATCTTTGCGAGAAATAACTCGTCGGTCATTCTTGTGGACGACAAACGAATAATAACATAAAAACAGGCGACGTGCGTCATAGTGCAGACATTTTTTTGAGTGCATCAACAAATCAGTGCATTTATGAGCCGCCTGCTATTTAGGCTATTTATGAATATGAATTTTAAGACGTACAAGTTTTCCTTATTTGCGAAAAAACTTTTATAGGTATTATTTCCAAAAAAAACATACTCAAGCTTTCACAGTACTGTTGCTAAAATAGTTTGGGGTATCATCGAAACAATCGATTGTTTGTATCGTTATATAATAATTTTTAATTTGTATAGATTAATCGACTATATTTATTATTTGTATCGATCATTTATATTGATAATTTTCAACGATACTTACGATCATTTATTTCGGTACTATTGATTTTTTCAATTAAATATTGGAAATCGGGTTATGGGTTTAATATAAAACAACTAAGTGCAGTTCAAATAAACAATTAATATATTCTGCAATTTTATAATTGACTCTGAGAAGTTAACACGTCTGACTCCTAGCACAAACTCAAAAAGAATGAACACAGAGATGGCGCTACTACTGCTTACATCAAGTACACAACTTCCGTTTTATAAATTATTTTTTGCGGTATTAAAAAAATAATTTAACATTAAGCATATGCATAGAAAGTATATACTTTCTATGGCTTTAAAGCCGAAAAAAATGAATAGAGAGGGCTTCTGATTGTTCCGCTCATCATTCACGGAAACAGTCACTACCCCGTTTAGGATATAGTCGTGATGGTATTTATGTATGTATACGTTACAAAAGTTACAATTTGGGAAAAAACTCATCGAAGAGATGATGTTCGGTCAACTGGGTGACTAATGTGACTGTACCTTTTTGCTGAGAATGCAAAAATTTCTTTGAGCCAAACTGGGCAGGCAACGAGTAATTATTATATTCATTCATTCATTTATTTCAGACCTTGGTCCATTGTTAGTAGTAACAATTCATAGAAGACGCACTTTTTTTAAAACCATATCATAAACACAAATAACTTCATTCAAATACATCGGTCAAAAACAATGACAAACAAAAATCAGCAATCGCGGAATATTTGTTAGAATCAGGGCCAAATCACTGGATTGGCAGCAAGTTCTTCCAAAACTTTAGATACAAAGGTACAAACTACTAAATTATAGACAGACATAATATAAGTATATTTAATAAATGAAATGAGACTCTAACACATGATACATGTCTAGCTTAGTACATGATCATGAAGTGAAATGAATGCTGGAATCATTCATATTGATTCTGAGCCCCAGCCGTATTACCATCTTTTATAGCCTGTCAAGTTAATTTCCTAAAGTGAGGGTATAAGAGATGGTAATGAGGCCCCTATTCTGTTTCACTTAGTCAAATTTCCTCTTTAGAAAAAAAAAGCTTTGTTCTTTCACTAGCCTTTTAATAACTCTTATTGATCAAAGGATTTTGTTGAGATTCCTACAAATCTTTTCAGTAGAAACCACTTTTCGGTTAAATTGAACAAGCCATGAATGCTTAATATGTACTTACTATTAAGTCGTACATAACAAACAATCATAATTTTCAGTAAGTACTGTAATAATGATATTTGAATGTAATTATAGTGACATCAATAACTAAATATAATAAACCATTAACCAATAACCTCACTGACTAACTAAAAAAGAAAATTCACTACAGCATCTTTTAATATTGTAATTATATTAAGGCACTTATCACAAAGTATCAAAATTGGGTAAACGCAGTCATTCTTGTCGAAGTCAATTAACAAAGTCACCTAATATCATTCAAACAAGTTTTTTGTATTTATTTAGATTTTGCATAAGTGTGCACGAGAAGAGAGAGCGATACGTCCTCTCGTTGGGATGACCCGGTGCGTACTGATCGGATTCGGATTTTGTGTTTTTAAATAATCTGTTTTAATCATTAAGTCCAAAAAAATTTTAAAAAAATATGCATTGACCAACAATACCTGTTCTTTTATGAAATGTAGCTTTCGAGTACTAAAAATGAGGAAAAAATAGCAAAATAAAGCATTGAAATCACCTAATTTACACATTTCTTACTTATGTTATTAATCAAAAAAACTAAACATTTTGAAAAAACAGACACAATCATTGTATGGAATGGGATAATATTCCTTTAGAAAAAACAATATTCTTGACTAAGAAATGCTTTAAATGGAAGTAAAGTCCCATAAAGGTAACCTCTTGACGCACATTTTTAGTAACCGCTATGCAATAATTGCCTTCGTATAGTAAGACGATAAAATTTTAAAATAAAAAAACGGGACAATCATTGACTTAATTAGGAGTTTACCAAGTCGGAACTGTATTAATATGTTGAAATTGGTCTTTAAACTCGCCAAAAGGAGACGGCGAAATACAGACATTCTCGCCAAAATCTCACATGCCGTCTTAAATATATAGTAAACAGTTGACTGTCAAAGATCATTCTCAAAGTAATTCATTATCACGAATTACCTAATTTTATAAGGAAGTCTCGTATATCCTACAAGTATATTCATGTGTTTAGTGTGATGTACTCTGTAGTTTACGGTCTTGTATGCCATAAATCGTAGAACTGATGTCACTTTGACCATTCATAGAATCATCTACAGATTTCGCACCACACTGTAAATCTAGACTCGCGGTAGCGTGTCAAGCCAAGTTCAAGCTAACAGAACTGGCGAGCAGGGGGGAAGGTATAATTCGTATGTGAGAACTAGCCAAGCCAGACCTTAGGCTTCAATATATCATCCTACTGACCATCGAACTTGGCACCCCACTTAGATCTCACTTCTTTTGTCGTTCAAGTTACCAAGGCATATATCATAAATATCATGATATTGAACTTGGCTCTCATTTCCCATTCATGTTTTTGTTAGGATTACTTCTATAAAAACCAACTTTATTGAGTTATAAGCTATTTGAGACATTATTGTCATCCACACCATCAACAAAAGCAGACGTTTCAAAATGGAATCAACTATTTTTTCCATTTTAATGTTAGCTGCAACTGCGTTCTCCTACGACTTACTGTTGGGTTACCCAGATGCTGAGTCAAAGTTGGTGTATTCCAAAGTTCATCAAGAGAATCCTGCTATTTGGGTGAGGTCTGACACCTTCACTGTGAACTGCACCGATGGCGAGGTGATCAATGCTCTATCCATCATGGATTTGAGGCAAGACAAAGCTGGAGAAGCATACGTCAAGGGTGGTGGCATCGGACAGCACTTCGTCACAATAGAATTGGACAGTCCAACAGTGTTTCGTGGTTATAACTTCTGGGTGGATGTGTACGCTATACAGACTAATAACTTCATCATGAACCATGGCAAGAAGTGACTGCATAGTTATTATAGTGTTGTTTTGTAAGTTAATTATATGTTTGATATTTTTTGTGTGTATTTCATTGATACTCGTACCATCGTTGCTGTGATCGTGTGCAGTAGAATAGGGTCTTGAACAATATTGATTTGTTACCATAACTGCTCAAAGAAAAGCTTCGGTATTTTTAATATGAAAGTAATAACGATTTAAACTTTGCGAACTACGACGCAAATTAGCTCACTTTAAAACATGCACGAAATGTGACGTCAGACATCGTTTAATAGAATAGAATGTCATTTATGGGTGTTGATAGAATATTGTTCGATGTATAATATCTTTTTCGACGACACGGTTGGCATAGTGCGCTGTAGCACGGTTTCTCGCCTCGATTTCCGTAGTGTTCCGGGTTAGATTCCCAGTCGGGTCAATTCAGGAAACGATCTTTTCTGAATTGACTCGGGTCTGGGTGTGCTGGGAGACGCCCCTGGCTTATTTCCTTGTGTGGTACCTCGTAACACAGGGTCATTAATCCCTACTTCGAGACCATTACAAGAGGTGTGTTGTCTGGCGCGTATTTTTTTATTTATTCATTATTTTTGCGTTTTACATTCATTGCAATTCTATAATCTATAACTTTTTACGATGAGCATGCTGCATTCAACAAGGGGTTCAATTATTTATATTAATTTTATATTTAGTCCACAATCCGGGTGGCTGCTCTTTCAACTGAGCTACCGAGTCCGTTACACGCCTCCGTGACCGTGTGGTTTCAGAAATCGGCCCGAATTCCGGAGGTCTCGGGTGTCGGGCAAAAGTGTTTTCGGATTTTTCGGAACTTAGCCCGGGTTTGTGATCACCAATCCGCATTTGGCGAGCGTGGTGATTAAGCCAACAACCATACATTGTAGCGATGACTTGATTTCAATGATGGATGCCTTTGCCCAGCAGTGAGACAGTCTATAGTCTAATTACATTCTTACTTTGTTATATTTAGTACTCGTACATTGCTGTCGTACCAGCTCAATATGAGCAGTCAATTCAAAAAGTTTTATTTCAAACATGATTCGGTCATTGCCTTAGTAAGGCGAGAAGCTAGTTACATAAGTAACCTTGTAAATTCTCCGAAGAAAATAAGTAAATTTGTATGGGTTATTAGTTGTTAGTAATGCTATTCTTAGATTTATTATCGTGTTTCTCACTTCGTCATCGTAGTTGAGTTTGGATCCGATTGAAGTTAACATTTCAGAGCATGCGTCAACTGCACAGTATTTTAGCCATCCTTTACTCAGGCATGTAGAGCTTGTCTGAAACTAGCTTTGCACCCGCGGTTTCGCTTGCGTTTTGTTATATATTATGGCCAAATTACATAGAAACTTCATAAATTGTAGCCTATGGTTCGATCCCCGCACAGTACAAACATTTGTGTGCATGAACATGTCTGTTTGTACTGGTCTGGGTGTCTCCTATGTATAATAAGTATGTATTTACAAAAGAAAATGTATTTAAGTATGTTTATCCGTTGTCTAGTATCCCATAACACAAGCTTTAATTAGCTTACTTTGGAGCTAGATGGCGCTGTGTGGAATAATGTCCAGGGATATTTATTTATTTATTTTTATTTATGTGTTATTCTGATGTATAAGCTGTATAACCGTGAAGTTTCATCTAAAACCGTTCAGTAGTTCTTGCATGAAAGAGTTACAAACATGCATCCATACATACAGCCTCACAAACTTTCGCATTTATAATATTAGTAAGATAACACGCTCCACTACTTTTTTAGTTGATTTTAATGTGCCGAGTGTACTTTTGCGAACAAACGACGCTTGCTCCTAGATCCGATTCCAACCGGCTACTTAAACGACCAATTACTGTGGCATGCGTCCATATTTAAAATGTATTTGCTACGAACACAGTACATAAATTGGTGTAATATAGTCCAGTGTATTAAGCCTGCTCGCTGACGAGCAAAAAATTTATTAAGATTTAAACAATGCAATTTTAAACATGGCGTATTCACCTTGCAGTTTAAAAAGTCATACAGTCCCATTTTTAAACCATGGCCTCTCGATTTATGGGCATTCGATTGATTACTACTTCACCTAAACGCAGGTTGTTGATGCATCTTGAACAATAGAAAAAAAGTGCTTTGATTTTTGTCCTGGGATTTAAAACCAGGACCACTGGTTGACAGGCCGAGTGCTTGACCACTCGGCTAAAAATAGCAGCTTCCCATTAAATAAAATAAGCCTAAATTAAAAAAATATATAGCTCAAGTTACTAGGTAGAGGAAATTTGAAATCGGTCCAGTAGTTTCGGAGCCTATTCAATACAAACAAACAAGAAAACAAACAAACAGATCTTTCCTCTTTATAATATTAGTATAGATACACTGATTTATGTATGTAACATACAGGATGGCCTCTGTTAGCCTTGTGAACGAATCAGTGTACAAAATTGCACTTTAAACGATTCATAAATACTCAATTATACAAACTATAATAGCATCTATGGTCATGACTTTAGAGTCTACTTTGCGTTTCAAAAAATATAAGTAGCAAAGTTTTATGCCCCAGCTACGGACAGTCTTGTTTTTTAAGGATAAAAGATCAATATTATGTGAACCTGAGATCACTCATGGTAGTAAATACTGATCTTGATGCGTCAAACAAGTGTGGTATACAAAAGTAAAGCTTAGTTTACATGGACGTTGTTAGGTTAACGCAGTTTTGATAAAAATATGGGACGGATTGATATCGGATTATCTTACTAAGAATCTTAATACGCTATTAATCAAGTAGGTAGGTACCCACCGACTACTGATCACAGTAGTCAGTGGGTACCTACGTACTTGATTATTAGCATATTAAGATTCTTAATGTAAATTTCAATCCATGTATTCTTCAACAACATTGTGTCAGAATGTACAGTTTAGAGACATTTATTAAATCATCTTTAATTAATAAAATTGTTATTTTAAAATTAGTAGTCAATTTAAGATACAATGTCAATAGTTAGGAAGAATACAATGTCCATCAAAATATTAAAGATATAGGATTCGAAAATTTTATGAATAACACCGTTATAACCCGGAACAGTCCTGAAGTGAGTCTGAACCATACTTTGCCCGGCCTGGGTGTCCAACCCACGAGCAGGAGCCGATGGCGAAGTTTTTGACTGGCCTGTTGGGGCAATCGTGCAATGGCAGCGATCCCCTACCTTTAGTACCTAAGGTCGTCGGTTCGATCCCCACCCATGACAAACATTTATATGACGAACACTTGTGTTTGGGGTGTTATTATCGTTATACGTATGTATTTAGAAATAATTATGAATCTTTATCAAGTCTCTGACACCCATAGTACAAACTGTGCATAGTTTGTGTGGTCAAATTTTAATGATCTTGGTCTAATTTGTCCCGGATATTTTTTGTTAATTTATTAATTGATTCACCCTTCCAATAAGGCTCATATATGCACGAAGTGAACACGACAGCACCTCAAGCTTAACATATTTAATTGCCAAAAAAAAGGCTCTTGCTATTAAAATTCGTTTAAAAAACAAGTACTCGTAATAGAACAAAATAAAACACTTCTAACAATACACTTGACAATTTATTTAACAATATTTTACTAACTCGTTACTGAATAATTACAATTCACTTTTTTTAAACAGGCACACAGTCAGGTCTATGGTTATTTTTTTCATTTTACCATTGTTGATTTGCCATAATGGATGGTAAATGAATGCATAATATGGCAACCATAGTATTGAAATATAGATGGTAAATACTCTTGAGGTTTTGTCATGATTTAAGACTTGGTATCAATATACAAAGAAAAAGATGTCAATACAGATACACTGCCTTATATTTGTGTATGGAATATTACAGAGCTACTTAGGTACGTTACCTATATAAACAGACTTATCACAAAAATCATGCATATATTTCTATCACATATTTGTATCCAGATCCTCTTCCACTTTTGAGTTTGATATCAACGAAGTTGTACCCCAATCCTCCATGAGTAATTGATGCTTCAGCAGGCCCATTTTCACTGTCCCTCAGAGCTATTCCTCTTATAAAGAACGGGCTTTCCACTTCAAATTTCAAATGATCTGTGCGTTTTAAAAAAGGAATAGCAAGCCGTTCCACTTCTTCCCGACCAGCCAATCTAACTCCATTGACACCATTGCGTGCCTGAGTTTCACCGACTAGAACTGTCCTCCCATGCACCAAAGCCAAAACGCCACAAAATAATAAAAATAACTTCAACATTTTGTTTTTCTAGTTGTTCTCTTCTCGTTACTATGATGACTGAATCGTTTGTAGTACGCTTGAGATAAGAGACAATGGTAGTGACTGAGTGAGACAGAAACAGGTCATATGCTGCTGATTAATAAACAAGGTTATCGACGTTTAAAATGGGGTTTACAATCTATCGAAATATGACTTATTATTTCTAGTTCCAAGCATATGGACCTTAACCTTCATAACTTTTGGACTAGATAATGTTGTTGGAATCTTGGAGGTTACGAATATGGGTAAATGTTTTTCAAAACATCTTTTGTTAAATTTTTATATTATTGGGACCAAACACGTGCCCACGGATCCCCTATAATTTTAGAGGAAGTATGCCGTTACCCTTGGTGCCTCGATCCAAGCGTGGTTGCACCACCAGATACAGGCGGCAAAACCTTCCACCTAGTTTTCAAGTGGTTGCAGGCCCAGCAGGTAGAGTGGGATGGCACTCTAGCCGCCATTATGGCCATTATGACGCTGTAAGGTGCAGTGATACGCTGCAAGCACTGCTTTTGGCTTGGTGTTGTAAGAAGATTGTCAACTACTTGAAGAAGTGTATAAACTATAAATATTAAATATCTTGTTAGCATTTAAATAAGGTTGTAACTATTTTATATTTTGGAAGCCTCCATAGTCAGCTTATCGACCAAATTTGTTAGAAGTGGTGAATTAAATCATTAGAGACTTTTACAACTTTGATATGAACTGGATATATGTATATCTCATCATTGTGAAACTTGAGCCGCTTGTTTGATGCATTCACCATCACCTTTCGGAATATTAAAGCTAAGTACGAGTAACACAGGTGTGTTCCTGAAATTGAGTAGGTAAGATAGCCAAACCAGAGCGCACCGTGGGTGGTGTAGCTGTCAGCACGAAATTTCCCTTTCGCCCAAGCGTGAGTTGTGCCATGCCACTGATTTAACGCCTAGGCTGCTTTCATGTCAAAAGGACCTCTAGAATGCCTAAGTGACTTAACTAACTTCTACAGAAGGATAAAATAAAGTCTGCGAAAATCAAAATACACCGTACTTACACTGCTAAACTGACTGACAGATTCGGTCTACTCGTGCCAATGCAGGAAGGCTTATTTTCCAAGTACTCCAGAAACGCTCAAACTCTGCATTAGATTATGTCAAAAGGAAAATCACAACAAAATCCATGTAAGCTCGCCTTTAACGTTCTATAAACTACATTAAAGACATTTGACCTCTACCCTACCTCTCTCTCTACTCGGTCGTCTCGCTCGCGCAATACTTCATCATTCGTACATCAACACCAAACAAATCGACTCGTACGCACAGAAATCGAAAATGTTTAAAATCGCGCTTATTTTGACTGTAGTTATAATTACAGTTCATTCAAAAAGTGTCATAGTCGGTCAAGTGTATGACCACAGTGGAGTGGTGCGAAAAGTGTATGAAAAGCAAGTGGAAGCTGCTTCAATCCCATTTATAAAGAGAGATCAAGAAGTAGTATTTCAGTACCCTGATGGAGACCGAAAGATCAAAGGAATAGCCATACATGATCTGGTTAATGGGTTGGCAGAGCCGGCGATTACCAGAGGTGGACTGGGATTCGACTTTGTGATCATTAAACTTAAAAGTGAAAGAGGGTTGGGATTTAAGTTCAATATTGAAATTTACGCGTGATCTGTGTATTTATTTGTGAGTTTTTAGTTATTCATGACCTGAGATTAAAAGTGTTATGTAAGGTGTAATGTTTTTGTTTAAAACACCCAGCAGCAGCTCTTGATTGAAAGTGACATCATCTATCTATTGAAATGATATCACTATAAAGGCCTGCGCAGACGAGGGCCCCACGGGGTACTTTTTTGTCCATCAATATAGATCCCTCATAAACTGTATCAAATAACGCACACAGAGTTTTAGTCCTCTGTGTTCGTTATTTGATACAGTTTATTGACAGTACCCCGATTTTGATTCACAGATTTTTGTCGTCTGTGGACAAAACTCCTGCGTCTGCGCAGGCTTTTGTTGTTATCTACTTGTGTCACGGGATTTAATCAGTTTGAATAGTGCTCATGCAACTGTCGAGTTCCGTTCTAGATTTATGGGTTCAGAAATGATCTTGACCTCAAATTGGAGTTTAATAAAAGATAATTATTTAAATTTAAACTTCGGTATTGGAAAACCAACATACACATTGAGACCATATTTTGAACATTTTTAAATTGGAACATTGTACTCGCCGTCCCGAGAGTAAAATGGGTCAATTATTATCAATAATTGCTGTCTGTAAATTTGAACCGACCTCTGAACATAATACGGGGCTGTCTTCTGAATGAAAAAAACAATCTATAGGTTATATAGGTTTGAAAATTTAAATCTTACTCCAGCTCTTTAACGCTCTACTTAGCGCAGTGGTCCGAGGAGCACCTGAGGCACAAAGGTTCGCGAGTTCGATTCCCGCACCAGCACAAACATATGTTTTTTTTTTAATGGGTCTGGGTTTTCGTGGTATGTACCTTCCTTTTTTTCAGATTCCTTGTGATTTTGCTCAACATAAAATCAAAACAAATAGTTACTATAAGTTACGCTTGTAACTGTACCCATGTTGTTTATAACAAACACAGTGGTCGCGGTGACAAATGACTACATATTAGTGAGTTATCTCACTCAGATGTATACACGATTAGGGGAACTCCCCATTTGAATACAGCAGTTTAGGTACCCAGCAGGTACTTTATTATTTGACTACTTGGAACGAATCAAGTTGTACCAACTTTGAAGAAAGAAACTAGACAAATTTAACCCATTGTCTGGGTTGAAAATAATCCGGGCGGCTGCTCTTACAACATCTCATCTTTAGATTCCTAGATCTCATAATATCTATCCATAGAAGACATTGTGACAACGCTAAAAATAAGAATCAACTTGTACTTATCAAGTTTATTATTTAAAATTAATATATGTAAATATATATATTATGCGCCACTCCTCTTGTAATGGTCTCGAAGTAGGTATTAATATCCCTGTGTTACGAGGTACCACACAAGGAAATAAGCCAGGGGCGTCTCCCAGCACACCCAGCCCCGAGTCAATACAGAAAAGATCGTTTCCTGAATTGACCCGACCGGGAATCGAGCCCGGGACACTACGGGAATCAAGGCGAGAAACCGTGCTACAGCGCACTGCGCCAATCGTGTCGAAGAGAAAAAATACTCATCGTGAAATTAGAGTTAAAATGTTTTTACAGCCGGCTAATTAATTCAATCTTATCATTGAAAGAAGAATGTTACCATAATAATGAAGCTTCTAAATGACATCATGATTTTATTGATTGCTACCTATTATTCAGCTATCAATCATTTTCCCAACTTTAGTTTGATTAAGCTTATTTTGTAAATTAATTAGCTGAGCGAAAATAGCCTGTCATGAATTCTTATGGATATAATGTTTCTATACCTAAAGTCGTTACCTAATTGAGAGATGGTTTACTTCATATTACTGAAAGATTGCCAATGTGTATCTTTTTAATAATAATAATACTATCCACCAGCAACTTGCTCTTCGATATGACCTTGTCGAGTCGAAGGTGCCGTACTATAAGTACGCACCGGTGCCAGTGCTTGGAAATGGTCGTGCGTTGGACACAATAACCGCTCTATCAACACGGACAGGACTATTGTAGCCAATAAGCCTGATATCGTGCTGGTAGACCGATTCCAACGCCAGGCAGTGCTCGTCAACATCACTATCTCGTGAAGGCCGAGAAGGATAAGCTCAGCAAGTATCTTGACTTGGCTCACGAGGCGACCGCCATGTGGGATGTAGATTCGACGATCATTGTTCCGATAGTCGTTTCGGCAAACGGCTTAATAGCGCAGAGCCTCGACCAACACCTCGAGAGGCTCTCGCTTAGCGGCAGGAACGGCGCTCAGGGTCAGATACGGAAGGCAGTACTCTTGGACACGGCACGTATTGTCCGGAGGTTCCTCACTCTGCAGCCCTAACCACCGGTAGTCTAGGCCTCGCCTGCCCCGCTGCCGGCGGCACCCTAGGTTAAGATTTTTGTAGTATTTTTATAAATCATTGTTTTTATAACTTTAATTTTATTTTATTTAAATTGTAATTAATTAGTTTTTATAATAAAAATTCATAAGCCTTTTTTATTGTTATAATTTATAAATCTCTGTTTTTGTAAGAATACTATACAAATTTTATATCTAAGATGTATACTGAATAAAGAGATTTTTGAAGAGAAATTGACAAAAAACATGTTTGCGTACATAGGTACATTATGGCAAAAGATTATGAAATGCAAGCAGATGATAGAATACAGGGTAAGTCTAACATGTTCTGGCTAAATAGGCGTTCAAATTTCAAGGGAGGTCGTTGAATCTTTGTTAAATACATTATTACAATAAAAAATAGTCCTAAATTACATAATTTCAAATTGATTAAAAAAAGAAAATGTCAGATTAATTTCAATCTGAGTCACATAGAATTGTGCCTAGAACTGTCGAATATTCTATCTTTTTGAAAATCGTCTACACTATAGTAACATTTATCAGCCAACAACTGTTTTAGTTTTGTTTTGAATTGATTAACATTACGGTTCTTTAAATCTTCAGAAATTGCTTTTAAGCATAAGCGTCTTCTTGGCGATTGGATTTATCAAAAACCTCCGGGCGGCTGCCGCCTAACATTTGTGTCAGAAGTGTGATGATGTCCTAATGGCTTCTACATACGTAAATGAGTCCTATTGAAAAAATATTCAAAACATTTAAAGTTTTTTAATGTTTCACAAAAATAGATACTTCACTTAATACGCATACAAAGATTCTCGAGCTCTCACCGAGAAGTAGTTTTTTTTGAATTGTTATTTTTTTTTTCTGACATTTTCTTTCATTTTAGACTGATATTGTACCTACACTATCCATTAACTGCTGACAGACTTTTGGTTACAATGTGACAGTTTTTTTGGGCACAGTTGTAGATAACCATAAAGTCTTCGACGAACTTATACTCAGGCATTAATTTGATCACAATCGCACCTGGTGGTTGTTGGTTAGGTAAGTCTTTGATCACTGATGGTACATTCAACCTGAATGTAGAGAGGTACTCGTATATTTTCTTTTTCATTTACTAAAAAATAAATAGAAAACCAGCAGGCACAACAACAACACATTTCTCACACTGTCTGAGTAGGTACTGAAACAATCAACCTGAAATTATAAAAACTAAAACAATACATTTAAATGAATTCCTCTCCTGAAAGTGAATGTAAGATAGTAAACAGTTCTCACATCTTATCGATGTTATCATATGTTTATCAGAATCTAAATGTTGACGTATCCGATATTATCTTTTTATTTTGATGTTACCGAATACCAATACAACAGTGTCTACGAGAGAATAGTTTCGTGAAATAACACTTTAAAAATGGCAGGATCTATAGAGTTTTTAGTGACATTACTATTTTTCTCAAGTGTTATTCAAATCGCGCATCCCGAAAGTGTTTTTGTAGGGTCACGTTCTGACGGCGATAAGTTAATTCACAAAAGTGTTCACGAAAAAATACCCTTTGTATACAGAACCTCAGATATTGCCTTTCCTAAATATTATGAAGACCAGGATAATGTTATAACGGCTATATATGTTTTGGACCACAATTTGGAAGCTGGCGGATCTGCAGAGGTGGACTACGGTGGAGTCGGTCTCACGTATGCAAATGTTCACTTAAGAAGTTCGTTGTTTGGAGGCTTCAACTTCACGGTGGAAATCTATGGCTCAAAAATAAAGTGATTTTAAATCTTTTTTATGTTTCTATTTCTGATCAAAATGGTGACAGACTCCATTGATAATAAATATAAGTCATTTTCCAGGATGTATTAATGTAATTGTAATACTACCTACTAGAAAGCTGATTTAGGCTTACCCTAACTAAAAATTTTGTCAGTTTCTATGGTAATTTAAAAGTACCGACCCGACCTTAAAATAGGAGGTAACGAACGTATTAATTTTATTAATAAAATGGGTAAATCACGCTAATTTCTACTAATAATAACATCAAACTAGAAAAATATTCAAGAATACATTTCTGCAGGCCTTCAAGGTGAGGATAGCCAGCACAGTGATTCATTTGAATGACTGGACTTGTTAGCCTCATTACTGGACCTCACGACCGCTTTTCATCAGGTGGAGTTAGGTCATCCTGACGCTTAATATTGCTTATTAGTCGAAGGAACCCTCTACTGACCAGTTGGCGGCGAAATGTTAGCGGTCCTGTATTTACCGCTGGAGATCATGGGGTCATCCCCACCTATTAGAAACATGTATTGACCACGCTTTCAGGGCCCTGTTGCGGCCGCCCAGGTACTGTAGTGCTTCGGGAATGTTTGTGGAAGCGCATGTTGATGGCTTTCATGCTATCATCCGCAAAAAAGCAGCCTCTTTAAAGGCCGGTATTCACTTTGCTTAGTGCGAGTGCAGGTGACTAGTAGGAACGATTGATTAGTGCAGGTGTGTAGTGCAAGTAGTGTCCAATTCTGTTTAGGGATGTGTTAAGTTACTGTGTTTAGTTTATCTCAGACACCATTAATTTTATACCTAAGGTCTTTACAATTTAAAAGACATTCACATTTTGCATACCCCTCACACATTTTTATGGTAAATCTTCCGTCTACTTCGCCATTATTTATAAGTTTTGCAAAACGCTAAACACTAACACCCGCTGTCCAGACGTGGTGAGTCGCAGGCACGCGGCGAGTGAGGGGAATGGGAGGCGCGCGGGACGAGGCCACTCGCAAAGAAATAGAACACGCTTTTAATCGCTTAACTACGCAGGTTACTAATCACTTGCACTAATCAATCAGTGTGCACACGTGTTTTCTACTAATACTAAGCACCTGCACTAACTAATAAGCAGAGTGAATACCGGCCTTCATGCAGCGCCTGAGGGGCACTGGCAACAGGATTCTGAAAGTGATTGCTGCGCGCCCTGACTGTCCTATTCAAACGCACTGGATGGGACTTGTGACTGGGCAAATTAAGTAATTAAGTAATAATCACATTTGTACCTACTAACACTATCTACTAAGTACCTATTCAATTGTTACTAACAAGTATGTCTGAAAATAAATGATTTTATTATTCATTTATTCTCTATACTCAAGATAAATCTTAGATATAATATTTTATTAGTTAAGATTATAAAAACTAAATAATTACAATTATAAAACTTAAGATTAAAGTTATAAAAACAATGATTCATAAAAAAAATATAAAAAACTTAACCTAGGGTGCCGCCTTATTATTATTATTGACGAACATTTGTATTTGTAGTGTATCTGGTTGTTATAATCTTTATAAGTGTGTGCAGAAATATTTAAGTATGTTTATCAGTTTTTAACACTCGTAGTACAGAGGCGTTCACATTAACCTTTACAAAAATTGGTCTTAAGTCAACAGCATAAGGTGCCCCTATGTAAAGGTTGATGTGAACGTCTCTGTACAAGCTCTGCTCAGTTTGAGGTCAGCCGATCCTGCTGTAATTTGTCCCATTCATCTTTGAGTATGCGACTTACTCTCCGGTGGTAGAAAACATCGATAAAAAACCAAATCAAACCGGATAACGCCGGAAGGCTCACCGCCTACCACGTTGGGTTCTAATAAAATTGTTGAAACGTTTCTGAGTGTTCCGTTCATCATCATGACGGCAACAGCCTCTGACTGCCGCGTTTGACGTAGCGTCGTGAAACTCGTTAGGATATGTTATGTTAAAACTAAATAAATAAATAAATAAATATCCCTGGACATTATTCCACACAGCGCCATCTAGCCCCAAAGTAAGCTAATTAAAGCTTGTGTTATGGGATACTAGACAACGGATAAACATACTTAAATACATTTTCTTTTGTAAATACATACTTATTATACATAGGAGACACCCAGACCAGTACAAACAGACATGTTCATGCACACAAATGTTTGTACTGTGCGGGGATCGAACCCGCGACCTCTGGTGTAGTAGCCAACTTCTTAACCATTACACCAAGTCGGTCGTCAATCCTTAGAATAAGAAGGATAGATAGTCTTATACAACCGCCCCGTCAAAAATGAAGCACTAATCCGATCCACAAATGCGTGACTATTACTTGCTTACGTGCGGCGCGCTTTGACATTGAACATTGCGGAGCTGTAATGAACACTGCAAAGCGGTCGTTTGGAGCCATTTATGGCTCCAATAAAGATGCATCAAAATGGACACGCGGACTTGTATTCTATAATATGTAATTCCCTATTCTAAGTAAAACTCATATTTACATGCAGCTGTAGATGTTCAGGCATGACTGACATAATATTTACATTTGCTATTTATATTACATACTTACTAACCACCTCATCAGTACCAAAAAATAATAATTGAAACTCGAAAAAAAAAGCTGAAACAAATGCAAAAAAACTCGAGCAAAGTTCTTTTGACGATAAATTTTGCTGTTTACGTGTGACAGGAGTGAATGATCTATATGAGCGGGTTTAGTTCAGTCAAGCGTTGTATACTATCTCGTTTTTGGAAGCGCATGTAGGGCGCACGCGTACAGACGCACCTTTCGACACATGCATGAGTCGTACGAGCGTTGACGCGCTTAGAAACTCGTATGATCCATATAGATACTGACTCACTAATACCGGTTCGAGCGAACACGCCGCAATAAGCCCGTGTACGCGCGTTTGCGTTTTGAGGGCATCAGGGCTCTGTTTTATTAAGACGCCATGGCGACGACGCCAGCTACGTATCCAAGCAGTAAGCAGTTGATATTGAAATAAATTAGCGCCAGACAAAACACTTCTTGCAATGGTCTCGAAGTAGGGATTAATATCCCTGTGTTACGAGGGGCGTCTCCCAGCACACCCAGACCCGAGTCAATTCAGAAAATATTGCTTTTTGAATTGACCCGACCAGGAATCAAACCCAGGACACTACGGAAATCGTGGCGAGAAACCGAGCTACAGCGCACTACGCCAATCGTGTCGTCAATGTATGGGACCTAACTCACTTGGCGACGGTTTGGTAACCATACATTTAAAATATTAATGAAAGCGAAGATGAGAAGAACCGGTTATACATCATCGGGACCCAACGCTGTGCCGGCATCGCCACTACCCTGATTCGGTCGAGAACAAACACGCCATACTCGAAATACATCATCACAGCTATAACGAAACCATTCGCACCGTCTTCAGATTTCATCGTGACTATTCAAAACATACATTTAAAACCGAAAGACAAAATTATAATCTGCATTGGCGAAAACGACTATGACATTAAAATACTATCATCACAGCTACGACAGTTTATTAAATATTTTCCTTTTAATGACATAATTGTATTAAATTTACTGACAAACATGTACTTAAATGTAACTGATATAAATAACACTTTAAAGAAAATTTGTACTGAGTATCAAAATTGCCATTTCATTGAATGTAAACACAAGAATCCTGTCCAATTGTGTAATTCGATTAATTATTCGATAGATTGCATTGATTACGAAAATGAATATCTCAATATTAAACAACTGAAAAAATTAATAGCACGTTGTAGGCCGGGGCCCAAAGAGGCTCTCTCGAGGGCGGGACAGTATCCAAAGGGAACAATCCCGTACTATTTTTCAGGGACTCGCTCGGGAGCTAATGCCTCTATTCGCGGATCTAATGCCAATAGGCCAATGCGTTTGACTCAAAGTACCTTACCACAATTTTTTACAAAAATAGATAAGCTTTTTTTTCGTGCCTCACAGTAAAAAAACGTTTAACATTTTGCATCAAAATATTGCGAGTATCTTGGCAAAGCAAGAACTATTAGAAATAACATTACAAGAACTTAATAAGACAAACAATGAACCAGATCTTATATGCCTATCCGAAACTTTTCTGCGATCCGGTAGTGAGAAGTATCTAAATGTTTATAATTATGAGTTAGCAACAGCGTTTTGTCGGGATAGGTTTAGAGGAGGAACCTGTATCTTGGCTAAACGAAATACTATTTACAAAGAAATGACGAAACTAAAAGGCTACGCAACACAAAAGAGCTTCGAGGTCTGCGGCATCGAGATGCCTCTACATAAATTAGTGGTGATATGTGTTTATAGAACACCTACATCAGATCCAAATCTTTTCTTAAATAAATTGGACCAACTGTTGTACGACTTATCAAAAAACCATAAGCCTCACACAAAACTCGTTTTGACAGGTGATTTTAACATCAATACGCTGAAACAGGGGAAAATAACAAGCTATCTCCAAGATATATGTCTAAATCATAATTAAAAAATACATATTAATGTACCAACACGCAAACAGTCATGTTTAGACCACATTCTAAGTAACGTAATAGACGCTAACGCTACAGTACTACCTTTACACTTGTCCGATCACGACACTGCTCAATTGTTGTGTTTCCCTGTGCATGCAAATAACGACAGACCAAAAACATATACAGTACTTAAAAAGGACTACAGTTGCGAAAATATTTTAAATTTCAAGGAATGCATAAAAAGCTTGACTTGGTCTGAAGTGTACTCAGACATTAGTCTGAACTCTGCCTTCAATAAGTTTCATGAACTACTGTGCATGTTTTATAATCTGTGTTTTCCTTTGATTAAAATTAAAGTTGACAACACTCATAGAAACACACAGGATTGGATCAGCAATGGCCTCAGAACAAGCTGTAGAACTAAACGGTCGCTAAGGTGTAAATATTATAAAAATAAAACAACAATCAATAAAATTAAATATTTACATTACTCTCAAAAATGCATTTATACGTCAAAAAAGAATTCACACATAAAATATATCAATAAAAGTAAAAACAAATGTAAAGCGACATGGAATGTAATCAATAAGGAAATAAGTGGTTCGAAATGTGACAATAATATAACTGAAATAAATGTGAACAAAAACCAATTGACAAATCCTTTTGAAATAGCCTCAGCTTTTAATGACCATTTTATTAACTCGACTGACGCAGGGAAATTGACACCAGATAAGACACAGAAAACGACTGCCGGGGGGAAATTTATGACGCGCACCATGTTTCTTTATCCAACTTCAAAAGATGAAGTAAAAAAGCAAATTATGAGTTTAAGCAACACCAACTCAGAGGGCTTTGACGGAATCAGTACGAGAATAATAAAAATATGTATTGATGAAATAGTGCCTGTATTGACATATTTAATTAACCTTTCATTTTCATCTGGTACGTTTCCAGAAGTGTTGAAACAATCTGTCGTCAAGCCATTGCACAAGAAAGGTGAAAAAAATGATGTCAACAATTATCGTCCCATTACTCTTGTGCCTGTTCTGTCGAAAGTGTTTGAGAAATGCATGCACTTGAGAATACTAAATTATTGCAACACGTACAATATTATTAATAAAGACCAATTCGGTTTCCAAAAAGAAAAGTCAACAACTTTAGCAATTTTTACTCTTGTGCAAACGATACTGACAAAATTAAATGATGGTTATTTGGCAACAGGTCTGTTTTTTGACTTGTCCAAGGCGTTCGATTTCGTAGACCACGACCTCTTGTTGAAGAAACTCGAAACAATTGGAGTAAGAGGACCCACACTACAGTGGCTAGCATCCTACTTGAGAAATCGGTGTCAGTGCGTCACTATTAATAAAATTATAAATAGTGAACTCGTAACATGTTCATCTTCGCTAAAAAATACCGTGCGTGGTATCCCCCAGGGAAGTGTGCTGGGTCCACTTCTATTTATATTATACATTAATGACATCACCAAAGTGACTGATCATAAATGTATCTTGTTTGCAGATGACATATCAATAATTGTTACATCAGATAAAAATAAATACAATTCAATATCTGACCATGAAATGGAAATCAATAATACTATAGACAATATAATTGAATGGCTAGAGGGAAATTATCTCCAATTAAATTTAAATAAATCAAATTTCATACAATTCAACGGATCCAAACATGATAAATGCAATTTTAATCTCAATATTGAAAAGATTACAGAAACCACTCATACAAAATTTTTAGGTGTCACGATTGACAAGGACTTAAACTGGAAACTACACATTGAGGCTTTATGCAAACGTATCAACAGCTTTGTCTATGCTCTCTATAAAACTAGGAGCGTAACCAACCTACAAACAGCTGTTACCACTTACCATGCGTATGTAGCCTCCATTCTGCGTTATGGAGTGATGATGTGGGGTAATAGTACTGAGAGGCAGAGGGCATTTGTTGCCCAAAAAAAATGCATCAGAGCCATATGTGGGATTGCACCGGGCGAGTCTTGTAGAGCATCTTTTTGGAGCTTGGGCTTACTTCCGTTGCCAGCACTGTACATCTTCGAAATGAGTTGTTTTGTCAAACGCCATACTGAGCTCTTTAGGAAAGCCAAAGATGTCAACACTAGATTGAAAAGAAATCCGGATAAACTTGTATTAAGCGTCATTCCGAGATCTGCTAAATACAATAATAGTTGTTTATCAGTTTGTGTAAAGATTTACATTAAGATCCCCATTGACATCAGAAACCTCAAAATGAATTTATTTAAGTCAAGACTTCATAAGTGGCTCATTAAACTAAGAGTGTATGACATTAAAGCGTTTCTTGACATGAAAATTTAATAATTATTGATTTATATTATTTATTGTGACTTGGTATTAATTTATGGATATTTTTATTATGTGCTTTATTGACATTATTTTCACTTATTAATTCTAAAACTTTATTCGATTTTATTTCTTGTATGAAAATGTGTGTAGCAAAAAACTTAAATTTGCGTGCTTATGAAAAGCAAAACATGTGCTCTTATTTTACTGTACCATCTACAAATACCATGTTTTTAAGCAAATAAAGAATTATTATTATTATTCTCTTTATTAATTATAAATCTTAGATATAAAATTTGTATAGTATTCTTACAAAAACAGAGATTTTATAACATTAAAAACAACTTATGAATTATAATTATAAAAACGAAATAATTACAATTATAAAACTTAAGATTAAAGTTACAAAAACAATGATTTATAAAAATACCATAAAAATCTTAACCTAGGGAGCCGCCGGTAGCAGGGCAGGCGAGGCCTAGACTACCGGTGGTTAGGGCTGCAGAGAGAGGAACCTCCTGACAATACGTGCCGTGTCCAAGAGTACCGCCTTCTGTATCTGACCCTTGACCCAACCGCTGAGCGAGAGCCTCTCGAGGTGTTGGTCGAGGCTCTTCGCTATTAAGCCGTTTGCCGATACGACTATCGGGACAATGATCATCGAATCAACATTCCACATGGCGGTCACCTCGTGAGCCAAGTCAAGGTACTTGCTGAGTTTGTCCTTCTCAGCTTTTACGAGGTTATCGTCATGTGGAATGGTAATGTCGACGAGCACTGCCTGGCGTTGGGATCGGTCTACCAGCACGATATCAGGTTTATTGGCTACAACAGTCCTGTCCGTGATGATAGAGCGATCCCAATAGAGCAATGCACGACTATTTTCGAGAACTGGTACCGGTGCGTACTTATAGTACGGTACCTCCGACTCGACAAGGCCATATCGAAGAGCAAGTTGCTGGTGGATGATCCTGGCTACTAGGTTGTGCCTGTGCAAGTACTCTCCGTTAGCAAGGTGAGAACAACCGGAAATAACGTGGCGAATAGACTCGCCAGGACGGCGGCATGCCCGACAGATGTCGACCGTACCGTCCTTCATGATGTATTTCCGGTAGTTATTCACCTTGATAACTTCATCAGCAATTGCACAGACAAAACCCTCGGTTTCCCCAAAGAGGTCCCCGAAGCGTAGCCAGTTCACCGATGCGGAGAGGTCCACATCGGGCCCTGTTAAGGCCCGATAGAACCTCCCATGCAGCTCCTTACTCCTCCATATTTCCTTGCGGTCGTCGGTGGTGAGCACCGGTGGTTGACGCCAGTTTTCATTCGCCAAGGATAGCGGCGTGAGGCCCTTATCAACTGCCACAACATCGCGGTGTATCCCACATTCGTTGCTGAGGAAAAACCTCCTAAGACTGCACACCTCGCGGTTGTGAAGGTTCTTGGCATTTAAAAAGCCACGACCTCCCACCTTCCGCGGGATATACAGTCTCATGACAGACGAGCGTGGGTGTAACATGCGAAATGTTGTGAGCAATTTTCGAACCCGTACATCCAGGGCGTCCAGCTCAGTTTGAGTCCATCTTAGTATGCCAAAGGAGTATATCAATAAAGGCATCACCCAACCGTTGAAGGCGCGCACCTTATTGCCACCTGACAAAGAACTCTTGAGTACCTTTGTAAGGCGACTAAAGAAGCGCTCCCTCACCGATTGCTTGACGTCTGCTACTGATATACCCAATGACTCTGACATACCAAGATATTTGTAGGTTTCGGCTTCAGAGAGGGATCTGAGTGTCATCGTCTCAGAGAGCTGTAAATTCGGTGAATCTACAACCCTCCCTTCTTGTACATGCATGACCGCACACTTGTCTACACCGAACTCCATCTTGATGGCATTGCTAAAAATCTCAGTTATTTTTAACAGTTCCATCAATACCTGGGGGCTTGGTGCAAACAGCTTCAGGTCATCCATGTACAACAAATGAGGAATGAACTCACCCCCTCTGCGAAGCCGATAGCCTAGCTTTGAATCCTTTAGTAAGGTACTAAGAGGATTTAAAGCTAAACAAAACCACAAAGGACTCAAACTATCGCCCTGGAAAATACCTCGCTCTATCCTTATGAAGTCCTGCGGATCAGGGGAGCCATTTCCACCACCTGGCTGACGAAGGACTGTGATCCACTGCCCCATGCATGTGCTTAAGAAAGATCTCAAAGTTGTATCAATTTTATACAGCTCTAAGATCCTCCTGAGCCATGAATGGGGCACCGAATCATAGGTCTTCTTATAGTCAATCCAGGCTGTTGAAAGAGCTTTCCGATTCCGCCGGACTTGTTGGCAAATAGTCGTGTCTATGAGGAGGAGTTCTTTAGTACCTCGGGACCCAACCCTACATCCATTCTGAGCAGGGGCCAAAACATTGTTCGCAACGATGTGCGAGTTAATTTTTTTTGCTAGAATGGACGTAAGGAGCTTGTAGATGGTAGGTAAGCACGTGATGGGTCTATAGTTTTTTGCTTCCGAGGTACTACCTGACTTGTATAAAAGGAAAGTGACACCAGAAGTCAGGAAACTAGGGAGAGAACCAACCTCGATGGATTCCTGGAACTGCACTGCCAAGCACGAATGCGAGCATCGAAACCACTTGATCCAGAAGTTGTGCAATCCATCCGGGCCAGGACTTTTCCAGTTCTGAGCCGTCTGAATTGCACAACTAACGTCTTCGGAGTCAATAGTTACTGACTCCATGGTTTCGATGGATTCGCATTCATGCTCGACAGTACGCATCCAGTCACCCTCCATGTGCTCGACAGGCATCGACCAGATGCTGCGCCAGAAGTCAATCATGACACTTGCATCCGGTCGCTGACCGTCGCCCACACGTTGGTTAGTCTCTTCCCAGTTTCGGTACACCTTCCTTTGGTCACTTTGAAAAAGGCGATTTTGTACATATCTGTCCACACGTTCTCTGTAGCGACGGATACGGTTTGCCCACGCATAGACCTTCTGCTTCAGAAAGTCAATGCGTTCCGTGACACAAGCCATATACTGTTCGGGCCTAATACCCGTCCCAGCAAAGGCTTGGTTCACGTAACGCATAACACGAGGGCGATAGTTCCCCCGGCTGAAGCAGACCAGCTTTGCAATGAGGGTCCTAAACGTGTTGATACGCCGCTCGATTCGCATTTGCCATGCGGGTACATTTGCGGCAGGTCGCACTGCACGGGCAAAGTCCGGAAACTTGACACGAGCAACACGGCATGCCGCAATGGCCCCGCAGTACAAAATCGAGTGAGTATCAACTAAATCTTCACTAGTCCGTATGAACGGAGCTAGTAAATCGTTCAGGGCCCCCATTAACGCTAGGTTGCGTCTATTAGTAGGCAAACGTGGTAACCGCGGCCTAGAGACTAGTGTGGAGCGATATTCCAAAATCGCATCCTCCAAAGCCCTCCCCAATTGCTCTTTTGCCTGGGTACTTACGCTTGCGTTCGCACTGGCCTCTTCATCGGCATCTGGATCCATCCGAGGCGCTACCGGAACCGAGTCTGTAATCGGACTCGGATGTGACAGCGCGCTGGACGGGTCCTGGGTCGAGGAAGAAGTCGCGCGAGCTGGAAGCGCCTCCAGGCGAAGCCGATCAAGCGTAGGCTGATCCAGCATCTGTAGACGCTGAATCGCCCGCGCTTGATCCGACAGACGTTGGGCGGAAACAGCCACGGTCGGGTCAAGGGCCTGAAACAGAGGCATCATACGGTCACGATACGCAGACAGGTTGGTTCCTCCCTCTGTAGCCCCGTAATAGGCGCGCATGCAGTTGACATTCATGTCGTGTGTCCATCGCATGCGGCGCACTACACCACCGGTAGCGGGGGCCCCGCGCGGGGCAGACTGCCCCACAGGCCCCAAGCGTGCCGGCAGCGGTCGTCGTCCACGTCGCGCAGGTGGTCGCGGCGGTCGTGGCGGCGGTGGCCCACTCTCATCGCTCGAAGTTGAGCTCGCTGCGGTATCTGGAGGAGTAACAAACTCCTCCACCGACGACAAGCTGGGCGACGGAGCGGGCGGTGGTGGTGGTTGTGCGCTTGTAACGTTCGCTCTTGCCTTCGCTCTTGTGATCATTTTTTAATGTAAATTGCACTATTGTTGTAGTAGGTGTTTTGACATTTGTCACAGTTGACAAATCCATATTAATGATTTTCGGAACTTCTGTAGAATAGCCAAAATTGTCTTGCAAATTATCTGTATATATTTTGGATGAGCTTGTTGTTGTTATACTATCGGATAAACCGAAATGGGACTGAAAAATGAACTAAAAAAATATATGATTAAATATGACCACAAAAAGACGTTTGCTGTCATAGAGCGTTTTTTTTTTTTATTATTATTATTATTATTATGTATGTAAAGATTTCTCTTTCTCCAACCTTAAAAAAAGGCGGGTATTCTACCTAAGACGCGGACCTCAGTCAAGCGTCATAGGGTTGAGGGTGGTTGATCCAGAGGATAAGAATTTTCGGGTTATGCGACAGGTGTTGAGGATTACGGCTTTTTGGAGTAAATACGTTATTTTAGTAGGAATGTTCAGGATTTCTAGGCTCCTACTAAGGGTTTTCGGTATGACTCCAGTTGATGATATCACGATAGGGACTATGTGTACTGTTTCTGCGTGCCACTGGATTTTAAGTTGAATAGCCAAGTCGTGATATTTGGATATTTTCTGAGATATGGTAGTTTGGAGGTTATGCGTGTTGGGGACTGCAATATCTATCAAATATATGGTTTTATTATTTTTGTCATGGAAAGTAATGTCTGGTCTGTTGTAGTGTATTGTGCGGTCTGTTATTAGTGTTCTGTCCCAGTATAGTTTGAGTTGATTGTTTTCAAAAATTGTTGACTGTGTATTTGTAGTATGGTGTTTTTTCTGTGATGAATTTGTGTTTGTGTGCTATGTGCTGATGAATAATAGAAGCAACCTGATTATTATTATTATATTATTATTATTATTAATTGCTTGAATACGTTGCGACGTCGCCATGACGCGATGGCGTCCTAAAACCACTCTGAAGGATATAATCAAAGCAAAGTTTTTTAAACGGTAATCATGTCAAAAACTATGACAAAGTAACTTACAAAACACTAAATGATTTATAGAACCATAAAAATTAAAAATCTTATAGTTATCTATAAAATAAATCCATAACAATATTACTTAATGCACAATAGATGTACAGTTATAAGTGTTTTATTACCATCATTAGAATAGTAGGCAGCTATTTATTTAATCTGTGGACTTGTGGAGGCAGACAAAACGATTGGAAACTATGAGTGCATCTTGAGAAGATTTCGGCTCAATGATTTGTATAGAGCTGTCAGTAACAAAATCTAAAGTCATCAAAATCACTAAGTTGCGAATTAATTAAATATAATAATGAAAATACAGTACAAGATAATTTTACAAGTCCATTTTTTATGGTTCAAAAAGTTATAAGATTTTTGTGTTTATTCTGTATCTAGGGTGCGTTTCAAATCGCTTTTCGCTGACTGATATTCACCCTCGTCGAATAGAGAGAGACAAAACTAGCCAAACCTGCGTCTGACAGCTGTCAGGTGAATTTCATTGGGCTCCAGGCACCGGTAGAATTGATAAACGTCACCCAAATCCGTTCCGAAACAACTAGGAAACTGTCAGGTGACAGCTCGGTCAACCACGGTTTCACTTACGGTCAATTTGGAACGCGTTGGAGTGATTTACACTCCTCAGTGTGAAATTCCACTCGTTTTGGAACACAGCCCAAGTGTCCATTCTCTACATCACAAGTAGCATCGGATGCTGTATTGGCTCCCCGCCGTCTGGACACTTAGAGTTTTCAAACTACGAAATAATATAATATATATCTCATCAATAGATAGAGTAATTCAAGAATACGTAGGTTTTAATGTATAATTCATGCCTATTAAAGTACAGAAAATATATAAGTATCTACATTGCTTGTGAGTGACGCTGGTTGATTATATTCGGATATTATTGAAGTACATTTACTAGTACCTAATACACGCACATAACGAGCTCTACTTAACCTAACAGTTAGATAGTGATCGGTGTGAGGTTAAAAAGTTAAGTGAAATAAAAAGTAAAGTAAAAGTATATTTATTCTTAGAGACTTATAAAAATTACTTAAGACAAGTAAAAAAAATATTACTCAAAAAAAATACTAAATTGAATAAACATAAATAAAATAGTAATAATGAGAAAGTTAATACCTTAAATAAACACAATATGACTCTACCACCGGTTTTGAGGTTGTTTCCGGTCGAGAAGAACCCGGCAAGAAACTCGATGGTTACTCTTTTTTAATCTTGTTTGTTTATACATTTTTTCTAGATTACATGTTTAAAGTCAAAGGTTTAAAACATAAGAACAACTCAAATTGAGTTTAGCATCTCTATATAAATCTACAGGTTTATTATCCGGAATAATGTATGGCATCAACTCCTATAGCATGCAGTCGTAAATATAATATGCTGAGTAAGCAGGTATAACAGTTTTCGACCGACAGATTCAGTAATGGATCCCGAAGAATGACAATACCTAGAAGGCTAGTCCCAAACAAAAAGGCGCTCCAATTGTGATGTCAAAATTACTGTCAAAATTATGGTTTCTTGCAGGCTCTGTACATTTTTTGCTCCTCTAATATAACGATGTGTAAAAGTGGTGATAATAAAAGCCTAAGGACCCAATCCCCACGATACCGGTTCTGAATCATTAATGCACCTCCTTAGAGGCTGGTTTCCGGTTTTTTAGAACGTAATTAATGGTGTTGGTAAAGATTATTTTAAAAGGTTCGATAAGAAGGAGTGATTCGAAATGTGTCTTCACTATCAGGTTTATATTGTTAATATTCTATAATACTTGGCTTTGACCCTTTGGATGTAATACCACAGAAAAAGTATAGATCGCGTCCGAACTTCTAGTCTTCTAGTCCGACGCGATTCGGAACAAAGTTATCGACAGATTCGGTTATTTTCTTATATTTTCAGATCACCTTTTTAGTATGACATGTCTGTATTATTTGTTACACACAAACTAAAGGCCTTTGGCTTTGACATTTAAAACTATTGAATGCTACCGTTCAGACCGTTCAGTAGGTAATTTACTATAATTAAAACAAATTTACCGAATGGATCGATAACTTCGTTCTGAATCGGGGTGCAGTACGTCTACCACGAGTTGTCACTTTAAATTTACGTTATCGTTCGCGTAAAGAATTGTATTGGGATTTGACATGACATGACATGGCAATGTCAAATCCCAATACAAGTTTTTACGCGAACGATAACGCAAGTTTAAAGTGGCAACTCGTGATAGACGTACTGAAGTAGTATCGCGCATGCGTAGAACAAAATTTTAATAAGAAAAAAAATTGGAATACAGGACTCGTCTTGTGTTCAGACCGGACTAAACGTTTGACGCGAACTATAACGAAAATCAAAGTTAAACACACTCAAAATTGATGCTACCAGAGTGAATATAATAACGATTTAATTGTAGGTATTTCGCAAAGGTCCAGATATAAGGTTGACAAGCCCAGCCATTCAAACGAATCACTGGGCTGGCCATCCTCACCTTAAAGGCCTGCAGAAATGCCTTTTCACGCCCTGCTTTAAGAACCCGGGACTATACGAGGAAGGAAACACATGTGCTGGAAGAGCGTTCCACGTCTGGATGGATGGACAAAGAAACGAGTCACCGAACCTTTTAGTTCGTGCCAACAAACGTTGAATTGTGTGTTATTTAATAATTATGAAAAAAATATCAATATTAACGTGCGTACTCGGTAGATATTATGTCTTCACTTTTATCTGATAACACTACTGCTTTGCTATATTAATTTATCATACTTTATCGCTTATTATCAAATTATACCCTTAACCTATAATAAGGCACACTCCAAACTAGTTTTCGTCTCTTCTAACACGACGCGTCGGTGTTCTGTTTTTTGAAATCATAAACTTCTGTTTACGATTTTTAAAAAAGGACGTGAATAAAACGAATTAAAACTTTTTTAAGACTTTTAACTCTGTAAATTTATTTTTTGTGTAAAACAAGATTGAAAAGAGTAACTATCGAGTTTCTTGGCGGGTTCTTCTCGATGGAAACCACTTCCGAACCGTTGGTTACATTATTGATTTATAATATTTACTATCATAGTAATATTATATTAACGTTACGCCTATTAGGCTCGTAATAATTTGACTCTTCATATGTGATTTTTATAAGTTTACTTAATTGAACTAATATTTTCAAACTCAAACTAAAATAACTTTATTCAAATAGACTGTATCAGTACTTTCAAATCGTAAAATTTGTAGCAGAATATACTAAATAATATATATCCCTGGACAGGATATCCCTGGAGAAGACCCGGCGAGAAACTCAGCAGTTACTCTTTCAAACTTGTTTTGGGTTTACAACAGGCGTTAGAAAAGTACAAGCAGTGTGTCATTTTGATACAAATAAACCTAAAAGAACATAAAACAAAGAGAAATAAAAACAACCATATAATAATATAAAACAAAAGTTAATTTAAACAATTCAAAAGAAAAATTGTTAGTTAGTATATACTAGGTACCTATTAACTATTACAATAAAACATCTGTTACAATAGAGCTATCTAATCCCGCATCGAGCAGAGAGCTTACATACCCAGGCATTTTTATCCTTAGGGTAGTATTTTGTAGTATAATAGCCCTTTTTTAATGAAGCTGTTTTGATGTGATTTTTGAATCTATGTTAAGGTAACTAACAAATGGTTTTTGGAATTTTGTTGTAATAATGTATACCTTGCTCCATAAAGGATCCTAAAACTTTTTGTAACCTAAAGAGTGGAAGTGCAATTTTATCCTTATTCCTAGTATTTTTGCAATGTATGTCACAGTGTTTATTAGTATAGAGAGACCAATATTTTTTTTTTCTCACCAAAACAATGCAATTGTAAATATATTGTGAAGCTACAGTGAGGATACCAATTTCCTTAAAAAACTTTCTAAGTGAAGCCCGTGCTTGGAGCTTATAGATGGATCTGATCGCTCGCGTCTGGAGGATAAAGATGGTTTGTATATCCGCCGCTTGACCCCAAAGTACAATGCCGTAAGACATTATACTGTGGAAATAACTAAAATAAACTGAACAAGCAGTATCAATATCTGTTAATAACCTAATTTTTCTTACTGCAAATGCAGCCGAACTAAGTCTGCCTGAGAGAGCTGATATATGAGTGTT
Organism: Udea olivalis; assembly: GCA_947369235.1. Taxonomy (NCBI): domain Eukaryota; kingdom Metazoa; phylum Arthropoda; class Insecta; order Lepidoptera; family Crambidae; genus Udea; species Udea olivalis. Next base: position 11,450,455 of record OX376364.1, on the reverse strand, counting down.
CCATTGCAGTTTTGAATCTAATGTGATTCCAAGAAAAACTGTTGTATCTACAAGGTTCATAGTATTACCATCTATTTTTAGATTAATGTGGTAATCTTTAACATTAGGCAACTTAAAATTAATACATTTAGTCTTTTTTGCATTAAGCTGTAGATTATTAACTGTGAACCATTATAAAACCTTTGAAAGTGCGTCATTTACATCATCACAAAGGTTTTTATTTCTGTCAGTTTTAAAAACTAAAGATGTATCGTCTGCAAACAATACAACGTCATAAATATCTTTTAAGTAAAAAGGGAAATCATTTATATTTATATCAGAAATAGTATTTTCCTCATTCTCATTTTCCTTGTTCATTTTCAAAAACGAATGTAATGTTTTAAAGTTTTTTAAGTTAGTTTTAGGTTGTTGAGTACAATAACCTAAAACTTGGCTTGTTGGTGCGATGGCAGCGATCCTGCCTTTAGCACCGGAGGTCGTGGGTTCAATCCCTACAAATGACATGACCATGACAAACATTTATATAATGAACATTTTGTGTTTTTTATATTGCCCGTCAAGATGACCTCACTCCACCTGATGGAAAGCGGTCGTGAGGTCCAGATATGAGGCTGACAAGCCTAGTCATTCAAACGAATCACTGGGCTGGCCATCCTCACCTTGAAGGCCTGCAGTAATGCCTTTTCACGCCCCGCTTGAAGAACCCGGGACTATACGAGGAAGGAAACACATGTGCTTGAAGAGCGTTCCACGTCTGGATGGTACGACAAAGAAACGAGTCACCGAACCTTTTAGTTCGGGCCAACAAATATTGAATTGTGTGTGGATGACGCTGTAGTCCAGCACGCGTGGTATGGGAGTGGAAAGGTGAGGGTGGAATAAGCTGGAATAACTCGTCAGAGCATTCCCCATTGTAGAAGCGATAGAGAACACTTAGCCTGGCAATGTCTCTACGCAATTGGAGAGGCTCAAGGGTCAAAGTTGCCTCTGGGATTCCAATAATACGGATAGCACGCCGCTGCAACCTGTCAAGAGCTTCGAGTAGGTACTTGGCGGAACCGTCCCAGAGATGAGAGCAGTAGGTATTCCACACACGAGCAAACTTGTGTCTTATCCAAAAGACAGAGCTGCCCAGGCGTGAATAATCGTCTCACTCTGTTCAGGATTCCGATTTTACGGGATGCAGTTCTAATGACGCTCTCAATGTCTCAGTGTCTGGGTGTTATTATCTTTTTAAGTGTGTATTTAAAAATATTTAAGTATGTATTATCCGTCTCTGATACCCATACCTAGTACAAGCTTTGCTTAGTTTGAGGTAAGAAGATTTTGGTGTAAATTGTTTTAGGTTTATTTGTTTAATTAATTTATTATATAAAAAAATTGCATGCTTTAAACACAAAAGATAACAAAAGTAATTATATAACTTTAAGTAAGATTATCTATTGTCTAAAGATTTACGCTACTACGAGTACGTGACCGGACGAAAACCATTTTTGGTAAAGTTGAGTGTTGTTCTCAAAAAAAAAGGTATTATAAGTGCTATTAAAAACATTTTCTAAATGCGTCCGTTTGCATAGAGCCTAAGTATTAATTACTCATTACGCAGTGAGCTAGTGTTTCTACCAGTAATCAGCAGTAATTAAATTTTCTTTCGTTTGTGATGTGTTTATTTAAAAATAATAATAAATGACAAATATTATGAATGAAAGTGCTCTTAGAGTATTGTTCTTTATTTTTATCATTCCGCTGGTGTATGGCTTCGGCTTGCGTCACGTGACGGAAGATTATGAAGATTACGATTATGAAAATAAGTGGGACTGGGAGTTAAGTCGTTCTGTCAGTGAAGTGAACTCTTCTATCTTCAGAACAGTGCATAAATACCGCTGTCAATTCCAACATATTGAAAGTGAGTTATGCAAAATTATGGATAATATAGAAATCATACACAGCGCCGAGTCGAGTGCGAGTTGCAGTCATCAGCATCCGTGCGGTCTATCCCGGTTGTGAACCCACACTGGTGTGTGGGGTCCCAGGGTCCGCCTTTCTTATTTTCTTGGCCCACTTCGCGCGGTCTTGTGCATCCTCAGTGGTGAGTCTGTTGGCACGCATGTCACCCTTAACGACGTCGAGCAACCGCTTCTTGGGTCGACCTCTGCTACCGGTACCTGGCGGGGGCGGCATGGCCAGACATTTGTTGCCCACGGGTTGCAGTGAGCGATGCGAATGACTTCACCTTCGCGTTTTGCGAGCACGTAATGTCAATTTATTTGAACATTTAATTTATACCGAAATTTGAAATCATTTAATTGACATCCAAAATATCACTTTTAATTTCTTAATTATTTCGATGAATTCGTAATAGTTCGACCGTAACAATTTAATATATTTGACATAATTGTATCGACCTAATTTAATATGGGTACCTATATTTTTACAATCAGTCTGTTTGTATTAAGTTTGTATTAAACTGCTGACAACATTTGTTGCAATCATTTTCTGGCATATAAATGACTTAGTAAGACTTAGACAAATAGTATGGCATCGAGTCAGCGCTATTTAACGGACGTAATGTTGCCCGAATTCACCGCTAGGTGGCGCGTGAGATTTCGGTACAGCGTCTCTAGTGAATAATAGTGAAACAAAAATGGCATAGAAGTTGCTATAATAGCAGTAGCTTACGTGAGGCAAATACTCTTTTTATCTAATAATAATCCATTTTTTACACAAAACATGCAAACAAGTTTTCTAGTTGTAATTGTATATGGCACACTAGAAAAAAGGAAAAAAATGTGATGTCGCAAAGGCAGAAATGGTAAAATAAGAACTATTATCTCTGGACATTTCCCTCTATAATTAGATTAAACAATTTTTTTAATTGTATTAGTTTATTTTAAGTGACATTAGCATGCCAATAATCGACGAGCATGTATGAAAGGATTAATGAGAGTGGAAGAAGCGCAAGAAGTGTGTCAGGATCGTAGCAAGTGGAAAGATGTGGTCTCTGCCTACCCCGTTGGGAAAAAGGCGTGATGGTATGTATGTATAATGCTGATCGAGTGATCACATCATGCACATTTGTTTTCAGTAGATATAATATCTCAAAACTACCTGGGTAATATAAATAAATGATTTCATTGATTGATTAAATGACAGATTATTTTTCGAATGCATAGATAATTGAACGATTTAGATTAAATACAATAATACTACTTTCCTTTAACAGGGTAGTATATTCATTAGGTACTATCAAATAAATTACAAATACAGTACGAAAAAAAAAAACTTAAAATTAAATATTAAAACTGAAAACTACTGAGATAATTTTTCTACTGATTTTTAAACTACTGAGATGCTGGTAGCATGTTTCAATGTCATATATCGAATCTATATCGAATACCGATCAAACCAGCTAAGTTTGGCGACTAGAAGGTTAAACTTAAACGGAGCTACTATAGCATGCGGACTATAGCATGCGGACTATATAATAGTATGCGGACTATAACGTGTGGACTATGGCATGCGGACTATAGCATGCGGACTCTATCATAAATGGTAAGTTCATACGAGAGGTTAAAAAAGAAACAACTTAAATAAGTAATAATTGGTTTTGAGAACGAACGAAAACTATGTAGTAGGCAATCTGTAAAAATGGTAGTTTTATCAACAAGCAAAACTGTAATAAATAAAAAAAGGGCGGGTCACATGCTCGCAGGCGAATGGCGAGCTAGAATTGGAAGAAGCAGCATAGGTATTAGGTAGGCCTACCCACCAGGTGAACCGATGACTTGGAATTGCAGAAGTAAATGATAATTAAACGTGCCAATAATGATGATTTTAAAAACTATACAGCTTATTAAACTATACTAAGAATCCAGAAGAGATCTTTCATTTATGAATATTTATAATGCTGCTCATGGTAATTATCGTCATTTAAATTTATAAAAACAAATTGAAAAATTGTTTATTCATCATCTACTTTTGTTGTTGCGATGACTTTGTGGAAGTTGCAGGAAGATGTAAATATCCCAAAGCCGCTCGCTGTTGCGTTCTATGGGCCTATGTCCACAGTGGAAAAGGCTGCCGATAATGATGAAACAAATACTTATCTTTCCAGGTCCTGAATTGTTAGTATATGCGGCAAAAGCATGGGAGTTTCCGAGACAATCCACAAATTTGACATTGTCATACCCCTCAGTGGTGAGTATTATCAAAGAACAGTTTATCTATGGTATTATTGATACTATGCGGCTACTTTCAATCACCGCACCGCTCGCCACCAAAAGGGAGTTCATCCTCACACTCTGGATCCGCCATGGTCTCGTACGGTTCGTTTTTAGAGATGTTTCCTTCCGAGGACACTTCAATTGCAGAATTAGCTCCCTGTCAAGGTTTTCCCAATGAGCTACAGTATGGTGTTCTTCAAAGGGGTTTCTGCAGGGTCGACAACGCGCGAATGCCCCTGGTGTTGCACGCGTCCATAAGCTGCGGCAGACGGTACTGTACAGTATAAAAAAATTATGAAAGTTTACCTACCATATTATTGCCGATAAAACCGCTATTTCAATATCCCGCGTAAAAGAATACTTACAATCGCTTTGATCTAATCTTCTTCTTTACACGATATTGTGTTGTTTTACTAGTTAATCCATACCAAAGAGTATTATTTTATCTATGTCCATACTAAAATGTATGTGTGTATGTCTATCTAACACCTCTCAAACACCTCTTGTAATGGTCTTGAAGTAGGGATTAATATCCCTGTGTTACGAGGTACCACACAAGCGAAAAGGCCAAGGGCGTCTCCCAGCACACCCAGACCCGAGTCACTTCAGAAAACATCGTTTCTTGAATCGACCCGACCCGGGACACCACGGAAATCGAGGCGAGAAACCGTGCGCACTACACCAATCGTGTCGTCGCGTCGTATTGTTGTGATAAATCACCAAAGCACTCGGTTTTACTTATTCCGTAGTTCCCGAGGTGGTCTTAGTATTACTTCTTGCTCTGTTTCTTACGTAAGTATAACTTATTTTTTAAAAAATACCTACTACAAAAACAGCATAACTCATGCTTTCTCATCTTTCTTCTAGAATTCGAAACATTGGTACGTCGATGACTGGTACACCATCACTGGGTTTGACGTGACCTTGTTCGTGGACACCACAGAAACACAGGGGTTCATAACTAGCGGAGGCATTCTGCAGGTACTAGTAGTTTCAACTGATTCAACCTATTTGTTAGTAATTCATGATCATAGAGAATGGAAGGTCTGCAATGCGCGAGTGATGCATCTGGTGTAGCACGCGTTTCAAGGCTGTGCTTACCCGTTACCAACAGGCGGCCTATGCTTGTTCACCACCGACGTAGCATAAAAACTATCCCAGTGTGACTATGTGATATCAGGGAAGTTATATTTTATACATAATCGGAGACAAAAAACATACGAACCGCCTGTTGGTATGCCGTTACTGCAGTTTGTAAACGCGTGCAACGTTGGAGATGAAATCTGCGCGTAGCATTGCTTCAATGATAAATATAACTTTAGTAATCATTGTCCTTGAAGCAATGCTCATACCTTTAACCAGCAAAAAAGAATAGGGTTCTCTGGCTAGCTAAAAAACAGTCACCTGCTGAAACCTGGCCACCCTACTGACCAGGAGGAGGACAACACTGCCAAAGCAGTTTTATTTAGGTGTGGTTTTCAGTGCGGTGGAAGAATTTGTATCCTCAATCACGATCGGAGCAATCCACTGTTGTTTCCTACTTCAATCAGATGTAAATCAGTCTCTGTCACACCTATTGCTTGGTTTGAGGGCAGATGGATTGTTTTATGGCCACGGGTGTAAACTTTAGTTGCCATTTATATTTTTTTCAGAACTCATTAAGCTTAAACTTCACTTGCAATGACGTCACGACGCTAGCCTACGAGTTCTGGGTGTACGGGGTGCGCAGGGATGCCCCGAGGGTCCTCGATGCGCTTAGCGGCTCAGCTGAGCAGAACAACCTGTGCTAGCTTATAACTTCGTAAATAAATAAGATAGTATAAGTTTATATCAGTATTACTTACGTCACACTTAAACACCTCGTTACTCTTAGATGAGGCAGAGTCCACATCTTCCTGTCACTGCCATCCTGCCACGTATTTTGCGCTTCTTCCACTTTTAATCATGCTTGTTGGGTAGGCAATAGTGAAAACTCTTGACCTGCCCCTTCCAAGCTAACCATTTATTAACCTATAAATCTGATCCGTCAGTTGGCTTTCATCCGTCCTTGTCACATATTCGAATGTCTTGAATATCCCCATGTCAACTTCACTAGCGCAAAAGATGGGTAAAAGTAAATTAATTACATTATTGGATGGCTAAGTTAAATTTTATCTAATCAGAAACGATGAATACGTAGCAGAATTACACTGACCGAACGTTGCTGCCCGGAAAACTAAGTTGAAGAGGCCATAGCACAACATACTGATAGTTAGCCGTTGGGCGGAATATTTCTAAAATATCATAATTTTAGACCTTGGCCCCCAATCAAGGTAAAAGCAGTTTTAGATGCCCGCACGCCAGGTGGACGGTGGACTTGATAAAGATCGCGGTATTAAAGTGGTTGCAGGCCACCTATAATCGTTTCGGCAACCTATGAAAGACGTCTTTGGGTAGCAATGAAAGCTCAGCGGCTTCGAATAAAGGCAATCATTATCATTTGGCTAACTGTTATCAATGCTGTTTCCTCCTCAGTTACGACTTACCAGTCATTCAAAAATGTACCTCTACCCTCCCTCCACAACCAACCACTGCGCCGCGATTCTAAAGCAAAAGTCTTTGTAGCTCGTTAATTTTTACTCGCAGTTTCGATCAATAACTGCTGTAATGGCAGCGTATATTATTTCACGTCTAGACGGCTCAGGTGCTCGCAATAAACGAAATCCGTACGGTGGAAGACAGGTCAAATATTTACAAAACCATTACAAAATGGGCCTTATGCCGGAAGCATAAGGTACTCATTTGAAGCTTGACGTGAACGCTTGTAGACGCCACTGCGCCTAAGCTCTCACTGCCAACCTGTTGGTTGATGGAATTTTAGATTATTTCGTTTGAGGCTTAAAAGTGCCAATTTGTTATTGGTATAATAAAATTGGCAAGAATAGAAACGGGACTTTTATGAGCAACAATAGCTAGAGATCCGATAGACTCTGAAGGGGTTCGATTCGCACTCATACAAAAAAATATGTGTTTGTAGTGGGATACATAAAGGCTATTCATTATTATACATAATAAACGTCACGTTTCGGTGTAGAAAGCTGAAATTTGGAACTTTGGTCTTGAAATTTCACAATGCTATGTTCGCCATTCTATCAACACATTATACTTACTTATTTATTCTTCATTGCACACAATTAAGAGACTTATGAGAACTTATGTGAAGATAGAAAACTAGAAAACTAAATAGATTTCGGTAGCTTAGTGGTTAGAGCAGCCACCCGGTTTGCGGAAGACGCCCGTTCGAATACCACTCGATACGAGTATCATCAAGAAATTTGAATTTATTTTTTATAATTTATAGTCCGAGTAGTTCAAGAAAGCTGTAATTTAGCACAGGTTACTTGAGGAGTGTAGGAGAGAGCACTAAAAGAGGACTTTTTGTCGTTTTTTGAACGACATCGAGACAACACACCGCTTGTCAATTTGCAATTACCACCGCAGCAGGAAGCACCGACTGTGTGCTGTTGGTTCCAGCCGCACTGTGGCCCGTGCCCAGTCACCTATACCACGGTCTCTTGCTTCACTCAACGCTCTCCTCAATGCAAATCCACATTCAGATTTGTTTGCGGATGAATGGTCAAAGGTAGTGTTTCAGTGTTTGTGTTTTTGTGAGAGTATGTAAATGTGTGTATTAATTTAGTGTCTGCTAATATCTAATGTATTTAATGTAGGTGTAATTTAATGTTTTTATTTTTATTTCTGTATCTTTCATTATTGTTATTGGTGTACCACCGTTTTAATTAAAGCAAAATAAATAAATAAATAAATTGTCTTGGTCACGAAGTTGGGAAATATCCCTGTGTTATGAGGTACCAGATACGGCATTAAGCCAGGGTCGTCTCCCAGCACACCCAGACCCGAGCTTATTTAAAAAATGTAATTTCCTGAATTGACTCGACCGGGAATCGATCCCAGGACACTACGTATGTCAAGGCAAGAAACCTTGTAACAGCGCACTACCAATCGTAACGTTAAATATTTTATATTTGATAATACTACATAATATACTCACAACCAGCTTCCATTAGTCCAAGGCTCTCTTCTGGCTCTGGAGGAGTTCCTCCTCTCCTCAGCGACCACCCACACCAGCGCGGCCAACAGGACCAGGAAACGGAACACCGACCCAGGCGCCATCTTGTTAACACACGCACATTCTCTTGTCTGTGGTTTCACTTTTTAATCACATGTTTGTTATTTATTAACTTTTTTAAAAAGATGAACTAACTGGGTAGGGCATTAACTGCCAGGATTTTGGGATTCGCTGTTTTTGAGGTCTAATTTATTATAATAGCTGTGGAGGTAAAATACTTGTTTATATTAAACTAACATGATACTGTAACTAAGGATCATTCTAGAAGTAGAAGATAACTAGTCTTCCTTCAAGACAAAGATTAGTGCTTATAGGTTGCATGTTCATCCACAAAATCTAATTTACAACAAATCCCTTGTAAGCGGGTATTATTGTGTTGGCAGAGGATTTACCAGTCGGCTGAAGAGGCAAACGGCCGTGTAAGCCGACTTAGGACACACGGACAGACAGACAGTCCTTATATGTAGAAGCCTCAAATATAAACGAAGCTGATATGTTTGGCACGCGCGGAAAATATGTGCATCGAAAAGTTCCCTGTGATTTTGCAACCTAGTGTTCTATGATTTTTAAAAATAAATTAATAAATTAACTTGCGCCTCGGGCCCTAGCCTAGAGCAACACGCTTCTTTCGTGTCGATATGTCAAATGTAAAAAGAATTACGGGAATGACATAAGCACTCGTCGAATCGAAATGACATTTGATGGCAGTTCCATACATTTATGTATTTGACATGTCAAAACAAAGGTAGCGTGTTGCTCTTTGCTAGCTCCCCTGGCCTACACCATACACACCGATTGTCATATTTTCGAAATAAGGATATGTGTATGTGTTAGAGGTGCCAGACAAGGATTTAAGTCAGCGGCGTCTCCCAGCCGAACTAACCAAAGGCCAATTTGGAAAAGCTCATTTCTAAAATGAATCTAAACGGGAATTGAATTCGGGATCTCGTTTTGACCAACGTGGAGACCTGTAGGGCGGTTTCTCGTATGCACCTACTCCAATCGTATCCTAAAACCACAATAATAAAATAAAAATGTTCTGTGCCAGGATATGCTTCAACACTACAAATACGAGAATCAAGATCACCTAACCCTGAACTAATTATAATCTGACATCTGAAACGTGATATTAAGTGGAGCAACCGTCAAACTGATGCTGTCTCAAAGCAAGTCAGCAGAAATTAAAGGGACAGCTATTCTAACATACTGTAATATTTTAAGAACTTACTTTAGTTCCATTCTTAAATAGATAACCACACAAAGACACAGAATAAACCCCTAAATGTTTGCAATACAAACCACGTTCCTCGGCGCTTTCGGTAGGACCTCTTCTTAAGCGCTATAGGGACATTCTTAGTAATGCAAAACAACCTAATATACAAGGAATCAATGCTTCTTCTCGACTCGCTTGACGAACCCGGGACTATAAATAAGAGGCAGGAAACATGCGTGCTGGAAAACCATTTATATCTGGATGGAACGACACATCCATCAAACCTTCTTAAACAGCATAGTATCAACCCAAGTTGTCGTGCTGGTTTTCAAAAGGGGGACAAAATTTCAAACTTTTGCTAAAATTACAGTATCAAAACAACTTTTTGAGTATATTCCTGATCATCGTGAAACCCGGTTTGCGGGAAGACATCGCAGAAATAAGTATTCCTATCCAATTATCAGTGTAATTACTTAGAGTGTAATTGGTAGGATTAAGTTGTTGTTGGCTTCAGACTTTGAAAACCTCCAGAATATTATAGGAACGTGATTCCTTCTTTAGAATTAAGGTGGATCTTCTCCAATATCTAATTAGCAATATATATCTCACTGCTGTGCAAACCGCTTAGGTTTTCATCATTCAAAAATTTATTCCCCTCTTTTGTTTGGCCTGGGATCTTATTACAATCCATTATAACTTGTCAAGTTTATTCCTAAAACTGAGCGTAGCGAGTTTCATAACATGACGTCTTTCAATTTCCGCCAGTCAGCGGTTACCTGGCAGGTGACGCATCTATACTATTTTCACTGTAAGATGATATGCCTGACAGCTCTTAATGCTCGGTGTCACGCATATTAGGTATTTCAAACTAAATAAAAAGAAACTGGCGAAATAAAATGTGATAAACTATTAAAAAACTATTGTTCTTTCTAATCTTATCAAATAACTTGCTGTTATTAGTAATAACTGTTAATAAATGAAGTAAATTAAATTAGTTTATCTTTACAGCGCCTGATGCGTGAAAAGGAACGCCATTCAATAGTGTATTGACACTACTGAATCGACTAAAAATCGATGAATAGGAGCGACCATTTTGTAATCACGTCATTCGCATCAGTACCAGTGCGTCAAACTCAAAACTCAAACTCAAATAACCTTATTCAAATAGACTTTCACAGTAAGTACTTTCAAATCGTCGAATTTAAAGCAAGATATACTAAATAATTGACATAATTACTACAATAATATAGATATATAAATACACATATAGACATAATGCGACTCGTTTCGAGTTGTTTCCTGCTGAGAAGACCCGGCGAGAAACTCAGCAGTTACTTTTTTAAATTTGTTTTGGATTTACAACAGGCGTTAGTAAAGTACAATGTGTCATTTTGATAAAAATAAACCTACTGAGTGTCTGATCTAAAGAATATAAAACAATGGGAAAAAATCAAACATAAAATAATATAAACTTAAGGCCATTTACACAATTAAGAAATAAAATTGTTAGTCAGTACAAACTAAGCATTAACTAGGTATTACAATAAAATATCTGTTACAATAGAGTTATCTAATCGGGCCCGCATCGAGCAGAGAGCTTACACCCAGGCATTTTTATCTATAAGGTAGTCTTTTGTATAAAGCTGCTTTGATGTGATTTTTGAATCTATGTAGTGGTACAAATAACTCACAAATGGCTTTTGGGATCTTGTTGTAATAATGTACACCTTGCCCCATAAAGGATCCTAAAACTTTTTGTAGCCTAAAGAGTGGAAGCGCAATTTTATTCTTATTCCTAGTATTTTTGCAATGTATATCACTGTGTTTAGTATAGAGACCAATGTTTTTTCTTACCAAAACAATGCAGTTGCAAATATATTGTGAAGGTAAGGATACTAATTTCCTTAAAAAGCTCTCTAAGTGAAGCCCGTGCACGAAGCTTATATCGCTCGATCTGATCGCTCGCTTCTGGAGGACAAAGATGGTTTGTATATCCGCGGCTTTACCCCAAAGTACAATGCCGTAAGACATTACACTGTGGAAATAACTAAAATATACCGAACGAGCAGTAAGTATTAACATCTGTTAATAACCTTATTTTTCTCACTGCAAATGCAGCCGAACTTAGTCTGCCCGAGAGTGCTGTTATATGAGGGTTCCATTGGAGTTATGAATCTAATGTGATTCCAAGAAAAACTGTAGAATCAACAAGCTTCATAGTATTGCTGTCTATTTTTAAGGCTGCCTTCTGCGCTATTTTTTAACTATTATTTTCGAGATACCGCATTTTATTCTATAACTTATTAGCCTTACAGGTTTATTAAGAATTTATTTAAAAATTAAAAATCGGTAAATCCGATTCCATTTCCTTCGCCAACTCAATTAAATTACATTCGTTACATCACTTTAATTGACAATTATGAACTTCTTGTAATAATGTGTTGGTCTCTATGCTAAACACAGTGACATACATTGCAGAAATACTAGGAATAAGGATAAAATTGCACTTCCACTCTTTAGGTTACAAAAAGTTTTAGGATCCTTTATGGGGCAAGGTATACATTATTACAACAAAATTCCAAAAACAATTTGTGAGTTACCTTTACATAGATTCAAAAATCACATCAAAACGGCTTTATTAAAAAAGGGCTATTATACTACAAAAGACTACCTTATAGATAAAAATGCCTGGGTATAAGCGCTCTGCTCGATGCGGGATTAAATAGCTCTATTGTAACAGATGTTTTATTGTAAGAGTTAATAGGTACCTAGTATGTATGTACTGACTAACAATTTTTGTTTTTGAATTGTTTAAATGAATTCTTTTATATTCTTTTATGGTTGGTTTTTTCTCTTTGTTTTATATTCTTTTAGGTTTATTTGTATCAAAATGACACACTGCTTGTACTTTACTAACGCCTGTTGTAAACCCAAAACAAGTTTAAAAGAGTAACTGCTGAGTTTCTCGCCGGGTCTTCTCAGTAAGAAACAACTCCGACGCGGTGGTAGAGTCGCATTATGTCTGTATACTGTTTATTTACATATCCATATTATTATGGTATTTATGTCTATTATTTAGTATATTTTGCTGTAAATTTGACGATTTGAAAGTACTGATACAGTCTATTTGAATAAAGTTATTTGAGTTTGAGTTTGAGTTTGAACTGTCAGGGATATCATCATACGGCGAAAGTTCTATTTAGTGACGAAATCGCTCGCTACGCTCATATTATGGAATTAACTTGGCTGGATATAAGCGATTGTTAGTAAGGTTGGCTTTGGTAAGACTTTCAAACACTTCGAAGCACACTTGGCTTGATCTAGAATGAGAACCCAGAATCTCTAGACTTCAGCCACCGACCTTTTGATATCACATAATAAAGATAAGGGTGCGTTGCCATTGAAGCGGGGCTGCGCGGAGTTAAGCTGAGGCTAACACAAATTGACCAATGATATTGCTCAGCGGAGCTGAGATGTGTGAATTGAGCAAAACTAAGGATACTAACTAAGAATTAGTTTATTTAGAACTAGGCTTCATTCTGTCAAGGAATTCCCGGTTCAAAAAAAAGTGTCCCGGGTTTCGATTCTGGCTTATTTCCTTGTGTAGTACCACGTAACCAAATATATTAATCCCTACTTCGAGACCATGACAGGTGGTGTGTTGGCTGGCGCTATTTAAAAAAAGCACGTCGCGGCGTCGTCGGTAAAGCAGCACATCTCGCCCGCGTTTCTCCGACTCGATTTACATGTAAACTATTATTTTTACTGAATGTTCTGTTCAATCATCATAAAATGTAGCATAGTCACTCCCTGATAATGTAGCTTCATATTGGTGAATAAATTTTCAAAATCGGTCCAGTAGTTTCGGAGCCTTTTCAGTACAAACAAACAAACAAACAATCAAATCTTTCCTCTTTATAATAGGTATTAGTAGGTATGGGTTAGATATTATTATTATTATTATTTTTTTGCGTCAGACAACACACCTCTTGTAATGGTCTCGAAGTAGGGATCAATATCTCTGTGTCACGAGGTACCACACAAGGAAACCAGCCAGGGGCGTCTCCCAGCACACCCAGACCCGAGTCAATTCAGAAAAGATCGTTTCCTGAATTGACCCGACCGGGAATCGAACCCGGGACACTAAGGAAATCGAGGCGAGAAACCGTGCTACAGCGCACTACGCCAATCGTGTCGTCCTATTGTTACTAGGGTAGTGTGGGTTACTTTCGTTCAATACATTTGTCAGTATAATCTCTGCTATACATGCAATGCTTGGTGCAAGACGAGCCAGACATTCGTTTCTATACTACACTTTTGAATGCAGGTAACTACTAATAACCACCATGGCATGGCACACCATAAACCTGCTCAGTCTCTATACCAAAATTAGTCATGGTTCCGACTATTGTGTTGGGTTATAGCAATCGAAATTGGAAGGACCGACAAAGGAATAAAAAAATTCTTAGCTGGTAGCCGCGTTGAATTTGATAATAAACAAATATGCCAGTCACAGAAAGAAATGGAAATAGGTGACGCGAGTGGATGTCTATGGTGAGTGCAGTATTTCTACAGTAAATTTCTGTCACGTTAACTATGATATTCTCACCCCATAAATAAATAAGTAAATATGCGCCAGACAACACACCTCTTGTAATGGTCTCGAAGTAGGGATTATTAGATCCCTGTGTTACGAGGTACCACACAAGGAAATAAGCCAGGGGTGTCTCTCAGCACACCCAGACCCGAGTCAATTCAGAAAAGATAGTTTCCTGAATTATCCTGACCGGGAATCGAACCGGACACTACGGAAATCGAGGCGAGAAACCGTGCTACAGCGCACTACGCCAATTGCAATCGAAACATATGTAAGTGTGAAATATGCTCTACCAAAATTAGAATCTAACAATTTTGATTTTTGCCGTCTATAAGTAGATACGTTTATGTTGCACGCAATTTTAAAATCGGTATGAATCAATTAATTCTAATTAAGTATTATTTACAGTAAGTATTACTCACTAAGTAAAGTGCTACTTAGTGAAATTTGTAATACCTTGAAACCAGCTTCACGTACGGTTGAAAAATTGCCTTTCTCACAAATTCTTCGCATTTGGTTCATTAGCACCTAAACTCAAAAGAAACTAAAAGATTTTGTGATTTGTCTATGTGTACAAATACTCAGTGTTTACATCCTTTTTGTATTATAACTTCGTGTTTTGTTACGATTTTTTTTGTACTTTGGTTGGTCTCTCTATAGACCATCAAAATTCTCATTCAAATGGAACAGTGCATTCCAACATTTCTAACCTAACGTACCTACCTACGTAATCATGTTCCTAAGCAAAGTTATAAACTTATCTCTAAGAGTGCAGCGAGACTTCATAGGTATCTTTCAACAAAACTTTTTAGGCTCTAATGCTCTCTTTAAATCTCACATCTTAAAGCACGAAACTGGATGAGGATAAGATACCAACACGAAAAAGAATATTGCACTAAGAACGAGTAAAATCACAGCAACAACACACACGAACAAAAAGTATTTTAAGCATTCCACAACTACAATAATAAAAGAAACAAAAAACTTCGCGTCCAACCTACGAGTACACTCAAGAGACAACTCGAACATTGTATCACAATCACAACATTGAACAATCGACTTCGAGTACTGATTCACTTTTGTTTACGAACTATTCGCCGAAAAGCGGGATTGAGTAAGCTCAAGCTAGATTTCGTCGCGTTAAGCGTCCGGCCGGAACCGTGCTTGGATCCAGACTGGCTTCGAGGCCATAACTTACTTACTTGACAGCTAAGCTAGGTTCACGCGGTGTAAAAGTAGGCACTAATGGAATTTCGACTTGGTTTCTTTTTCGTTAAGAATCCCAAAACTGGTTTTAAGATGCAGTTAGCGCAATATGCGTATTGGTGAAATTATGGGTAGGCTTGAGCAAAAATCAGGTTGAAATTCTGAATGAGCGGCGCTTTGAATGTCACGATGTTTCCTAATAAATACGAAATGATCAAAATTTCTAATAGAACAGAAGTCAGTCAGAATTCCCGATCGATCCTTTTTTAAGGCTTACACTTTTCAAACACAATCTGTACTCTATAGATGGCTGCCCAATAAAGCGAGGTTATTAAAGTGTAGAAGATTTTTTAAATGACAAGAATTTAAGGTTATCTTAGCTAGAATTTGCTCCTCTGCGCATTTTTGGTTATGACTTTACTCTGTAAATTTAATTTTTGTGAAAAAAAGAATGAAAAGAGTAACCATCAAGTTTGATGCCGGGTTCTTCTCGATTGGAACCAACCTCCGAACGGGTTGTAGAGTCACATTATGTTTATTTATGATATGATATATTATCATAGTATTTTTTTTTATGTTTATTTTTATATCGTATTTTTTTGC
Organism: Udea olivalis; assembly: GCA_947369235.1. Classification (NCBI taxonomy): domain Eukaryota; kingdom Metazoa; phylum Arthropoda; class Insecta; order Lepidoptera; family Crambidae; genus Udea; species Udea olivalis. Next base: position 11,434,484 of record OX376364.1, on the reverse strand, counting down.
TAGTAAGTAAGTGATTTGACTTGTCATAAGTACTTTTTAGAAGTCTATATAAATACATATATTTTTCATTTCATTTCATGAACTGTGTGCCCAAAAATATAATTTTAATATTTGATTGTCACCGACGTTGTAGTTTTTTTTTTTTTGTATTGCCCGTCAAGATGACCTCACTCCACCTGATGGAAAGCGGTCGTGAGGTCCAGATATGAGGTTGACAAGCCCAGTCATTCAAACGAATCACTGGGCTGGCCATCCTCACCTTGAAGGCCTGCAGAAATGTCTTTTCACTTGAAGAACCCGGGACTATAAGAGGAAGGAAACACATGCGCTGGAAGAGCGTTCCACGTCTGGATGGTACGACAAAGAAACGAGTCACCGAACCTTAGTTCGGGTTGAGTTTGAGTTGTTATGTTTGAGCCTCACGTGAAAACCAGTGGTTGGATTTCATTAATACCAAACACTTACATTACAAAACCCGGTTTAAAATAAAAACCTAATATACTTAAGATTCACAGTCGGAGAGCAAAGTTATAAAAGCCTTATCCACTTATTTATCCTGTTGTTAATGCCGGCTGCTTTTGTGTTTTTGTGAAAAGTGTAACGATGTGATGAACCTTAATAAATGTTTTTCTATTTCTATTTCTATATCGCTTGCATCAGCTAGTTTGATTTGTCAGTTTCTCTACTATGAGTTTCCACCAATGACAGCTGCTAGCGTCTACGTAAGCCGCGTTGACGTTTTGAATGATATTTCGCCCCTAGCGATTAAAAATGGAACCATAAATAGCATAATGTTATTATTTTTTGATTATTGTGACTTTTGTTATATTTACTATTATTTAATTTTAATTTGATTTGTTTGCTCTATTTTTTGACATTTAATTTGATATTTTTTATTGTTTGACATTTTGTTATTGTTAATTTCTTTTTCTCTGTTTTTTTTAATATTGTAAATTAATCTTATTTTTTTATTGTTGACTTGCTGCCCTTGCTGGTGTTTTGGTGTAAACTGTTAACCTGCATGTAAAATTTTATGAATAAATAAATAAAATCTCTGAACGCAACGATCGCCTTTACTTGGAAACTCATGGTAGACCAACCTGCCAGATAGTCTCTTGTCTAATTCATACAGGGTGTTACAAAAACTTTATAGCTGAAGGATGATTAATGAACGTCTAAAGATTCCCTTGTGAATTTCTTAGAATCATAGCATCGTTTTTTTTTATATTGCCCGTCAAGATGACCTCACTCCACCTGATGGAAAGCGGTCGTGAGGTCCAGATACGAGGTTGACAAGCCCAGTCATTCAGACGAATCACTGGGCTCGCCATCCTCACCTTGAAGGCCTGCAGAAATGCCTTTTCACGCCCCGCTTGAAGAACCCGGGACTATACGAGGAAGGAAACACATGTGCTGGAAGAGCGTTCCACGTCTGGATGGTACGACAAAGAAACGAGTCACCGAACCTTTTAGTTCGGGCCAACAAATGTTGAATTGTGTGTGGGTGACACCGTAGTCCAGCACGCGTGGTACGGGAGTGGAAGGGATCGTGTTTTAATTTCGAGTAAATTAATGTAAAATAAAACTAATATAAATAAGTATAAGAGCTATATAGCTTTATAGTCTTATAACTATTGAATTATGAGAAATAATAAACTAAGGAACTAAAAAATACTGAAATGCGGCCCTTAATTAATATGTCAGCCACAAAACACCGATTCTAGAATATTTAGAGGCTCAGATAGTATTTTTGGTGGTTAGGTTAGGTTAGTATGTCGCTCCATTAAATACTATCCTTAAATTATTATCACATTTTCACTCTGCATAATTTAATTCACATATCTTTAGGCAAGAATTCGGACTTGTATTTACAAGCTTGCATGTTTTATTCATGACTCTGTTGCAGTCCTTGTGACGAATCGGTCACTTTACGAATTGTCAGACTAGATATTAGTCTAATATACCGGGTGCTTATCAAGTAACTTACAAAAACGATATGGCATACTCACTAAGTGATGTAGAAACTATGTCAATGAAAATGAAATTTATTTAACTAACTTTCATGTCAAGGTTATCACTAAGTCTTGAACGGTCAGTATTTTTTGTATGAAAACCTTAAAATTTAAGTTAGTTGATAAAATCAAATGTTCGCTTAAATAGTTACTACATCACTACTGAGTATGCCATAGCGTTTCGGAAGCTATTTCATAATCACCTGGTATATTTTGAAAACAGTAGGAATTTTATAAGTGTGGTGTATTGTAAATGGTAGGTGTGTATCCATTTTATTATAAATAAATACATATCTGAACTCCTCTAGTGCATGCTGGGCAGTGTCGATATCAGCGTCATACTGGTGGCACCTCGGGCTTCTTGGCACCCACTGGGCGTTTTTATGGAGGTACTTCCCAAAACATCAATTTCCGTAAAGTACCTGCACCAGCCGGTACGTCAAAGAGCGGTTTTTTCTATTAATAGGTTCAATATGAAACTTGGAATAATACGAGACACGGAAATTGATGCAATAATAAGGGAATTATATTTTTTGTCAGCTACGTTTATATTTTGTCATCAACTTGTATCATCTAACGAATACATCTATCGCCACGAAATATTATCATTCAGATCGATAAAAAGTGTCGCCATGTATGAATTTTTGCTGTCACGCCACGAGCCTCTGTTCTTTGTGGAGTAAAACGGTTTTTCCCGTTCTCATCAAATCCGAACAAAATGCTATGCAAAGAACAGCCGTTTTCAAGCCCTGCTTAAAAAAAAGTGGTTTGGGTGCGACAGCACAAGATGGAAGAGATTGGCTTAGATTGACGCGAGCTTACTCCTCCATAGTTAAAAATGACTGAGGAGAAAAACATATATTTAGGCGTTTCATTAATTCACTGATTATACGTTCGTACCGCGACATATTCACGTGTGACTAATTATTGGCTCGGGTTAAACGTGTTATTATGGGGGTGTCTATTGTGGTCTTTAAATAACTATGATTCTGTTTTTTGTGATCCGGGACACTGAGAATGTTTCATGATTATAATTCAAAGCTGCCAGTGATCAGTGTTGCTTTATTTTCTAAATGCTGGCAAGGGTTGTGCGTTCGATTCTCATTTAGGGCAAACATTAATGTAACGAACATTTGTGTTTGTAAAGGTGGATTTAGTTAGACCAAACGAGCAAATGCTCATTTTATCCCCACTCCATCAAATTCTCTTTGTGTAAACAGAGACAGAGTATTATTTCATTGCTCTATCTATGTTCGCGGACACCCTAGAGCACGAGCTAGAATGCTCGTTCTAGATTCCTTGTTCTTATTCGTTACCAGGGGGCACTTTATACTGCTGACATAAGACCCATTTTGCAATGAGCAGGTTTGAATGAAAAGGTTGACCTGTCTTCCTTGGTGGGAGTCATACTGCACAGGGGTGTGAAAGACCAGTGATAAAACCAGAGCTAAATAAGCCTTAGTGGGGCCCTGTATGTACACAAATTTTATGGGGGTAATACTAAAAGGTTCACATTTTTACAAAGTCATAATAAAATAAAAAATATAGAAAATAAAAAAGTTATTATTGCCAAATTTAACACGCATTAAGATAAAAAATACAATTACAATTTATGCACAAAAAAAACCAAACAAACATACATATGCTGGTTATTCGGCATTAGGTACTAGTCTCAGCGTATGCTGGGCATGAGGGCCCAGCGCTGGTTTTCAGACTGGCCCTAATGGCAGGTCGGCAATAAAGGAAAATGATATTAGAAAGAGTATTAGTTTAAAATCTGTGTTTTGTAGTACGGTATACAAAAACGTGCTATTGTGTATCTGTCTCTCTCTCCCTACTTCACCCGGATAGGTAGGGTTTTCGCAGCCGGAACTACGGGTCTGGCTGTTAGGATCAGGGTACCCCGGGTGTTGGGGGGTCCCAGCACTGCCTGTCTTAAGGTGTAACGTTGTAATTTTCACGCACATCAGTGGATGTGTTTTTTCCTTTATACTACTTTCTAGCAAAGAGTGTGTACTCGCCCTGTATTGTCCATGCGTTTTCGAACGCATCGCATCGAGTTTTGGAACGTGTCGGTTTGACAACTGGCTTTATTATTAGATTGTCTATGGCGCCACTTCCGACACGCTTGGGCCGGGGAGGTTATAAATTCAGCGGAGGCCTGACGCCAGCCATACCTCAGCCAGTCACCCGAAAGTAAAGAGCAGCAGACTCCGCCGACGACGCGCCTCAGCAGGGCAGCACCGCAGTTGACATCGGGCAGACTAAAGTCTGTAGGCCAGTTTTCCTGCAAAAGTGCTCCTGACCCGCCACGTGCCCAGGAGTTGAAATTGGCGTAGACAGCCTACGCGACACCATTGTCCTCCGACAGGAGGTTTAACGTGGCGGCTCAAGGAGAGGCGAGCGCCGGTTCCCCATCGGTGGTGCACCCCGAGGGAGAACCGAGGGTCGCCGCAGGCCTTCCCAGGACCGCGTGGACACCGCGTGGACCTCCCACGTGCTACCCCACGTGCTACCCCACGTGCTACCCCACGTACTACCCCACGTGCTACCCCACGTGCTACCCCACGTACTACCCCACGTGCTGATCCCCTTATTATCCAAGCCTCTGTAGTACAAAGACTTCCATTTAGTTTTCATTCAAAGCCTCACAGTACCTATTTCAGTAATAACTTTAATTTAATAATATATATTGTTACCGACCAAGCCAGCCCAAACCCTGGACTGCTCCTCGGAGAGCTAAGTCCATACTATAAAAATGTATTTTTAAAGCCTTAGGGCATCTTTTTGTAGAAGCCGTGTGGTCGGAATTTATTTTCATACCAGGGAGCCTTCAGGGAATAATTTATTAACATCATTAACCATACTAAACCCCGTAGGACATACAATTTACTAATTTATATCTAATCCTACTAACGTGTGATCTTGGCTCAACTGAAGTTCCATACTCGGCCGGGGTATCAAACCCCAGGCTTGAATTCAGGCCACATGGTTTCCTTTTGTACAACCTAAATTATGATAGATTATAAGGGTTTATAGACCAAATTTATGATAATATCCAAATAAATTTATTTCCTGTTTTTACTTTAAAACATTTATTTCTTTTTAAGATAACCCTTACATAACTTAGGTTACTCCCCCTCTGGGATAACGCCCTATGCCTAGCTTGCATACTCATCTTTAATTACTTTCCATTCTAATTTGCTTACTTAAATTTCGTTAGTTAACTTACTTACTTTCACTCTCTTTCACCTTTTAGCAAAATGTAATGATTTTGCTAAAAGGTGAAAGATTTTCTCTCCCCTAAGGAGGGTAAAATTATTAACATTACAAAGGCAGGCCCCAAGTTGGAGTTGGATTCGTGGTGGCATGTGGTTAGTTGCAGAGGTGGGGCATGTTCATCAGCTCGGTAGTGTGTACCGAGCGTCCCTCCTCACGCGCAACGAGTATCTAAATTCACTGGTCTAGGGCGTTGGGCCGCTAAGTGTTTAGATGCGGGGTTAGTGAGGAACCCTTATAGGGGCTTGCCGCTCCTCCGGTACTTGCTTGGATAGCAAGGAGATTAGTATCCGCTAGATTGCCTATCCGGCCACCCTGGCCGGCTAAGGGTAGATGTACGGCAGTGCATTGAGATGTGAGCGTGCTATACAGCTCCGGCACCATTCTGGAGAAATGGTAGTTGGCTTCTCTGACGTCCCCAGCGGGGATTGAAGCCGCTAGCGTTCTTTGGATGCGCGTGGTGAGCGACTATAACTGCTGCGGTACCATTCTGCATAAATGGGAGTGGGTAATGCCACGGGCTAATCGCCTATGAGTACCATAATGTGTAATGCATTGTGCATTGTGCTTTGTGGCGGCAGGACCTACCGCAGATGGTCCCTGGTACACTTCACGGTGTGCTAGGAATAGTGTGCCTTTCTGCATAACCGGGAGGTTGGTCGGGGGGACCAATAAAATAAATCTCAGTAGTTGGGAAAGGGTCATCTCTCTCTCTCTCTCTCTGTGTGTGTTTTTCACCAGGTATGCTGTGTACAGAACAAACAACAAGGGACATAAAGTTGAGCCCTGCGGAAGGCACATGAAAAACGGTGGCTCCACTATACTTTAAAATCCTTCCTACAAAATTAAGTAGCTGTGCTGTGGCTCACTTTAGAGCGGTTTCAGACTAGCCTTTTTGACGCGCATATAAGCGTTCTTTAAAGCGCATGTAGGCGCGTATAGGCGCACCTAACTCGTACGAACGTTGATGCACATATAAGCTCGTATGATCCATCCATATAGATATACTGACTCACCACTACCGGTTTGAGCTAATACGCCGCAATAAGTACGCGAGTTCAGTTTTTTGAACCGCGAAATCTAAAGGTGCTCCCTCACTTAGAGCATTCGCCTGTAATGTAACGTTACCGAGTCAAACATAACATCAGTAAGGGAGGAGAACTAACTGTAATGTTACAGATTTAAGCAAAAAAGTAAGGGAAAAGCACCGACTGAGGTATATTGTAGTAATGATCAAAATCGAATCTCAAATGTACCTACATTACAGGCGAATGTTCGTCATGTCAGGGAGGCAGTACCTGCTGTAATGTAATTCTCAAAATCGAATCTTAATATTATTCAGAAACGCGATAAATGAGTAAGTGGCCCTAAATAACTTATGGTAACGAGAGGTAGATTTATTCCCTAGATATTTAATGAAATCAATGAGCTTCTGCCTTCCTGGAATAGAACTGGAAAATAATTTAGTCAGAGGCAGTATCTTCAAAGGTACTATGCTTAACTTAGTATGAATGGTCTCGCGCTTTAACGGGACAGCAGGGATAGATTTTTATACTATGCAGGCTCTTACAAATAACTTTATAATTAAAAATACATTTTAATTAAAACTAAGCTGAATTTTTTGAATAAATAATATTTTTGGTCATCTTTATACACGGCTATCTACCCCCATACAAATACTTACAAAAACGATATGGCGTACTCAGTAAGTTATGTAAAATTAACTCACATCACATGGCTTACGAAAGAAACCTTGAGGCTTACTACAGTGAAAAAAAAACGAGACGTTTCGTAAAACTCTAAATGGCTAAAACGTACCTACATGACAAGTAAGTAGTGGGATATATGAATAGGAAGGTTTCACGAGTTTTGTAAAACAAAATATGGTAGTTAGTTACAATTCAAAAAAAAAACATCAATCAAAAAACATATAGGATTTATCTAAACATTCACGTACGAACAGGAGGTGGGGGATTCTTTAGGAAAACGGTCCAATGGTGTTCGCAAAAGCGGTCATGCCAGGATTGACAGGCAAAGCCAAGTGCTTAGAATGGTATCGCGTGTTGACCATCCATTAGATCCCACTTCGTTAGCTGTTTTGATTTAAATATAAATCTAGAAGGAATGGTCCTGTTGCGTAAAATTACGTGTTGACAAGCAAGTTCATTAGCAATGTAAGGCCAGCTTCTACGTTTAAATTCTCTTAATTTGTTTGCTGCAAAAATAAGGAAGACTCTTTTTGATAAGTATTTATTGTTATTTGATACGACACGATTGGCTCAGTGTGCTGTAGCAATTTCTAGCCGTGAGTTACGTAGTGTCCCGGGTTTAATTTCCGGTCAAGTCAATTCAGGAAATGATCTTTACTAAATTGCCTCGGGTCTGGGTGTGCTGGGGGACGCCCCTGGCTTAATTCCTTGCCTGGTACCTCGTAACACAGGGATATTTATCCCTACTTCGAGACCATGACAAGTGGTGTATTGTATTACTTTCATAATTATTAAAAATACGTACGATAAACTTATTTTTAAATGGTTTTACTGTGATACGTGTGCAACATTAGTGTTGGTCCAGCACCGGTAATCGCTTGCCACCAGGCTGCCCACGTGCCTGTTTGTCACCGACGTTTGGTAATGAAAAATAGGCTTTATTTTTTCCTGCTTACCTACTGTTTTGTCTTCCGCTGATATTGTAGTGACAAGCAGTTCTTGTAAAGTCCATAATCTACTACTTAGTCAAACTTCGACATGTGGTTATTGGTCGATATATTACGAATATTCATCCTTAGGTACCCAGCTAAGCACATCTATGGTGAGGGCAGACTAGAAACCAAATGACTATGAAACTGCTGAGTTTCTCGCCGGGTCTTTTCAGACATAAAAATCTCCGGTAATCAAGTCGATAACAGAACACCTGTCTGTGCTTTGTACTGTGATATGATACAAGCATTTGACTATGTTGACCATGATATCTTGTCAAAGAAACTTGAAGCATATGGCATAAGAGGCAATGTTTTGGATTTGCTTAAACCGTATTTGACTGATCGTCGCCAAAAAACTGTAATCACAAGACTAAATTTTGCAACAAAATGTGAGGAAGTAAATACATCCGAAGAGCGTGAAGTATTGTATGGTGTAGCTCAAGGTAGTGTTCTGGGACCACTTCTATTTTTAATCTACATTAACGATCTCCCAAAAATAACAAATCAATTTATGACATTATTCGCCGATGACAGTACAATTACTATAAAATTTAATGACATTAATACCTATGAATCTGACATAAATAATACTTTAAAATTGATAATTGAATGACTTAATAATAATAATATGAGAATGAATATGACAAAAACCACTTGATGTATTTTGGCCAAAGGACCCACATAACCTCGGACATAAAATTATCTCACTAAAACTATATTATACACGAGGTAGATGTGGCTAGATTTCTTGGTCTATTGATTGACAAAAGACTAAACTGGAAAAACCATATAGATGAAGTAAGTAAAAAGACTATTTCTCTGGCTTTCGCCTTATTTAAACTCGCCAACACAGTCAGTACAGACGTATTACTCACAGCATATTATGGCCTCGTAGAGTCTGTGTTTAGATATGGCGTTATATTTTGGGGAAACTCAACCAATAAAGATATAGCTTTCAAGTGCCAAAAACGCAGTATTCGAGCTATGTTTGGGCTCAAAATGACAGACAGTTGTAGACCAATGTTTAAAAAGCACAGAATTATGACACTTCCGTCTCTCATAATGGAGATTGCCATATTTGTAAAGAGTAACCCCCACTTATTTTCCCGCCTATCCGATAAAGTCGTACGAAACCGACGGGAGGACAGGCTCTGCATGCACTCTTCTAAAACTACCTTATTGCAAAAAAGCGTAGTGTGCATGGCCCCGAAAATTTATAATAAAATTCCTAAGACATTTAAATTGCTCAGCATTCATTTATTTAGAATTAGATTAAAGAAATGTCTAATAGAAAAATGCTACTATAATATTACTGAATTCCTGAATGACACATTTTAACTTAAATTTATTTATTTGACCTTTTTTATGTATAGATACTTTTGACACTAGTGCATGCGCTAAGATTTGTAATTTTGTTAAGGATTATTAATAATGTCCAATATAATTTTTTCATTTTCAATTTACTGTATAATTAATATTTCACTTAATTTTTACACGTAAATGCATCTAAATGTATTATGCCCACATGTTTACGTAAATAAATATACACACATCAAAAGTGTCTAGGGATCAACATATATTTTTGCAATAACTTTTCTCCTGATTGATATTAATTAAAATTTTCTTTAAGGATTCATCAAATAAAGTGTTTTCGTTTGTCTACAGTAACGATAAACCAAGTCACCTTTGCATTAATAAAGAAATTTGCCATTTTCCTAATAAAGGGATTTTGACATTTGAACCACTAACATTAAAGTTCGAAAAAAAGACTGAAATAACAGTTTTCTTTAAAATTTTATTGGGTAACTTAAACAATTAATAATCCGTGTTTCTACCGCGAACACTAACAACACAAGAACATCGGTTTGGCATACTCAAAATGAGTTCATCCAAATCACGCTGTGGAATGGCCGCCCATGTTCGTTGCAACAACAAAAAAAGGTCTTATTGCGACTGGATACCCTCCATAATTGGCAGAGCTCTTCTCTGTAGCATATCCCATGCATGCTCAATCGGGTTCAAGTCTGGCGACTGAGCAGGCCAGGGCAGGACATTGATGTTAGCTGCGGCGAGAGTCTGTCTTACAACTCTTGCGGTGTGCGGTCGTGCATTATCATGCATTAACTGAAATAAGGGACCGATTTGCACTTGTAGAGGAACGATGACGTCTGATACAATCGTCTCAGCATAAATTTGAGCGTTGAGGTTGCCTCTGATCCAAATCAACTCAGTTCTTCCGCCGATCCAAATACCCGCCCATACCATGACATACCATGATGGTTCCACCACTATAAGGATGGACTTCCTGGCAGGATTTTAATCGCTGTTGGCGTCCAGGGGTTCTCCAGTGTCGTATACGTCTTGTATCCGGTCTCATACCAAAACGAGACTCATCAGAAAAGCACACGAAACGCCATTGTTCTTCTGCCCAATTTCTGTGTTCAAGAGCCCATTGATATCGAATCCTACGATTGTGCATTGCTATAGGTGGTACCCTTAGCGGTCTTCGGGAATGAAGGTTCACTTCATGCAAGCGGTTTCTGACTGTTTGGTCGCTAATTAAGTTCCCTGAAGAGTGATGAAGCCTCACGGCTAACATCATGGCGGTTATTGTTGGAGCTCTTCGAGTTGTGATTTGAATGTATCGGTCTTGTCTCCTTGTGGTGCAGCGATACCGTCCTCCATGGCGCTCAGCCACGGTACCAGTGCTTCGGTAACGTGTCCAAAGTCGACTGATAACACTCTGACTTGTATTCAGAGCTAAAGCCACAGTACGTTGCCGGGAACCAGCTTCTATCATTCCCACGGCTCTGAGCATTTCTTCCCTGCTTATATGACATCGCCGCTCCATAATAACGTTGGTTTTAATCAGTAGTAGGGAAACAGTAGCACTAATAATGTCTTCAATGCTTTATATGTTTTTATAGGGAAAATATTGACAGCTGATTTTCATCTTTTACTCGAATTTGATTGACAGTTCCTGTTTCAAATTATGAAATGCACCAAAAAGAATCCATATAAATTTATAAAATCATAAATTTATTACAAAGCCACATCTCAATCTCAAGAAATCCGCATAAAAATGCTTGATCCCTAGACACTTTTGATGTGTGTATCTTTATCTTTATCCGGCGGTGGTAGAGTCGTACAATGATTGTATTCTGTGTATTTATATATTCATATTATTAAAGTACATATGTATATTATTCAGTATATACCTAGTTTCTTTTGATCTGACAATTCCTTACTTGTACAAGTCTAATTGAATTAGGATATTTTGAGTTTAACAAAACATGCCCTATGAAACTAACCAGAACCTACATAGAATAGACTACGTGAATACATTGAGGATGATTGAGGTTACCTACTAAGGTAGCGGAGGAGTCCGAGTACTCTCTAGTACTTGGCCGGTTGTATTGTATTCACTAATCGCTTTATTGAAAGCTCTCAACTTTTGTTTACACACTCCAGAGTGCAGGGACGTAATGAACCTGCTCCATTGCAAAATTAACATAGATTCAATATTTGGCCGGCAACATATAACAGTATATTTTATATCGAGGGACTAAACGAAGCCATAATATACCGGAGGTGGTTTGACTCCCGAGCGCGCGAGTCAATGAAACCGAGGGTATATTCAGTTGGCGTTTAGTCTCGAGGTGCAAACTGTACTTTTCACTTTGAGTGCGAGAAAAATAGTCAATTTAGTACAAAAACATTTGAAACCGAACTACACTCGACAAAAGTTCTGAAATTTTCGCGGTCAGTTTTTTCTTCTGAACCAGTCACAGATCAACAATCTGAAACACATGTCGCCACCTTCTTTGCGGACAAACCATGGAACTAAAACTGTCAACATTTTCGCAATGAAGATGATCCACATCCACAGATAATAGTATATTTACTGGCTGTTTGAGTTTGTCTATGTCACATGCAGGAAATTAAAAAACCAATTACTTTTTACTTCCTAGAGACTAAAGTGGTCACTTTAGTCCCGCTTCGTAGGGCTATATTGGCTTACTTTTAGAGCATGAGAAGTGAAAAATACGTAAACAGGGCCCTTATGTCAAGGTCATTTAGGAAACTGAGCGTAGCGAGCTTCGTGAGATTTTTTCATTTCCAGCAAGTCAGCGGATTGCTTGCTAGGGGCAAAGGACGATAACTTGACTGGATATAACCGATTGTAATAAGGCCCCAGGGGCCGTATTACCATCTCTTATAGCCAGTCAAGATAATTTCCTAAACTGGGTGTAGCGAACTATTTCTTCAATATCTGGGCTAGAGGATGCATTATTGACAGGTAACCGCAGACTGGCTGGAAATGAAAGATCATATTAGGAAATCGCTCGCTACGCTCAGTTTAGGAAATTAACTTGATTGGCATTATAAGATGATAATACGGCCCTTGATGTTATAATTTTGAGTTTTTAAAAACGGTCACACATTTTCATGATCGGATCAGTATTTCGGAAGATTATCCCCCACAAACAAACAAAGTTAGAGACCGGTTTAGCTAATTTTGATCTTTCAATATTTGCGGAAGTTCAGGGAAAGTTTAAACGGAGAGAAACATAAATACTTAATAAGTAACGGAAAATATTAGAACCGACAATAACATGTTCCAATACAAAATGTACCCAGCTGTCAAACATTTGACAAAAACTTTTGACAGGTCGAAATCTGTCGGGGCAGCAAGTCATACTAATATTCTAAGAGGAAAGATTAGTTTTTTGCTTGTTTGTTTGTATTTATTAGGCAATGCAACTGAACCGATTTAAAAAATTGTTTTACCAATATAAAGCTGCAATATCAGGGAGTGCCATAGGCTAAAATATTTAGCCTATGTCACTCCCTGATATTGCAGCAGAAAACAATTTTTTAAATCGGTTCAGTTGCATTGCCTAATAAATACAAACAAACAAGCAAAAAACAAACTAATCTTTGACCTATGACATAGGCTAAATATTTTAGCCTATGTCACTCCCTGATATTGCAGCTTTATATATTTTACCAATATAAAGCTGCAATATCAGGGAGTGACATAGGCTAAATATTTTTAGGGTTCCGTACCTCGAAAGGAAAAAACAGTACCCTTATAGGATCATTTTGTTGTCTGGCTGTCTGTCTGTCAAGACCCATTTTCTCAGGAACTCGTGGAGGTATCAAGCTGGAATTTATATCAAATACTGATGTCTACTATCCCTTGGAGCTATGTAAAAATCAAATTTCTAAGCCAACACAATCAAAAGATACAGCCGTTTATGCCGCAAATTTTCGACAATCGCACGGGAATCAAAACCTACAGGGTATCTACTTCCCGTGAACTCAGAATCTTGAAATTTGGTCTGAAGCAACTTCTTTTAACACAGATAAAGGAAAAATTGCGAAAACCGTAAATTTTTGGTTACATCATATAATAAAAATATTTTGAATAAATATACCTACAGGTTCAACTCGCAGAAAGCCAACGATTGGCGTGCAACTGCGCGGGATCGTAGCAAGTGGCGGAATATTGTATCGGAGGCCAAGACACACTTTGGGTCGCCGAGCCATCGGAGAAGAAGAGGAGAAGAGGAGATACCTACAGGTTAGTACGGAACCCTGGCCTCGGTGCGCGAGTCCGACTCGCACTCGGCCGGTTTTATAAAATATAGGCTATATTTTGACGGGAAATATATCTACGCGGGTGAAGCCGCTGACGGACAGCTAGTCAAATATACAAGTGATTTTGATTTTTGAACCTCTCAATTCTACAAATAGCGCCATTAGCCAGTTTTTCCTACTGCCTCCCTGTGTACTTGCAGTGGCAAGTTTGTATCGACTAGACGCAACACTAGTGTTGTGCCCTCCGCAAACAATCTCGAGTTGAAGTGCATGACGAAGACTGCAAGTTGAACAAATGTTGTAAGTATCTCTATTTACTCATTAGTTAACGACTTTATAACGTTTACTCAACCTACTTTCGACGATTACTTACCTACTTTAAAGGGTTTCATTCGGACTGGAAGCAGTGGGGGGGGGGGGGGGGACTAGGAACCTAAGTTTCGTGAATCTTAGTAGGGTACATAAAAAGACACAAAAAGTTTTTATTTTGTTTTGTGTGTGACAGGTAAAATGTTTGATAAACAGTAAAATATGATATTTGGAACCTACCAAAAAAACAATAATAATTTCCAACTGTAATAATAATTTTATAACGCCTAAAGATTTACGGACGAACACGTAATTACGTTTCGACTTGTTCGTCCGATTCTCCATGATTGAAGAATTTTTCAAATATGGAGAATTTTTTTTGAAGTATTGAGAATTTAACTAAAATTTTGTATTTTACTTTATCTATGATCTCGGTAAGAATCAAATCCACGGCCCGAGAAATACTTAATGCTCCAAACTCAATCATTTATTCGCATTCCTTAATGTAGCAAAATATGTTACTTCCCTGTGTTCATTACAAACCCTCTCGGGCACAGCAAATAGGACAGACGAGATCGCTTTTTACTTAAAGGTACAGGCATTCTAAAGTTTCAGATTCGATTTTGAGCATTACATTATAATACTGCCTCCCAGAGTGACGAGCATTCGCCTGCAATGTAATGATTCGATTTTTAGAATTTAGTAATTGATTGCACAATGTCAGACGAAGCGGTCGTTTTGCTACGCTTAGCAATATTAATTCAGTATTGCTATTTACGAAAAATAGATTAAGGAAATCAAATTTTCACATCCATAACTATAGACTAACATAACTAGGTACTACATCACTTACTGAATACCTATGCCATATCGTCTTTGTAAGTCTTTTGATAATCATCCGGTATATTGATATATTTTTATTGATTTATACTTTAATAAAGTCATGTTTATTTTTCTAAAAGATATTATTCAATAGTGTAACAGTTTTTGTTTATCAAACATGGTTTTAAATTTTTTGTAAAAAAATATATTGAGTAGTACATAATCTCTAGAAATAACTCGTTATAATGACCGACTTAAAAAAGTAAGAGGTTCTCAATTCGTCAGAGTTTTTTTTTGAGGTAGGAACTGATTCACTTTTATTATTTAACTTTTGGTAGGCGCGTGTAATTTTACATGAAACTGCAGCGTCATCTATATTTTAATTAATAAAATAAATACTTCCTTCAGCGCCATCTTATTTTTTCAAAAAGAATCAACACTCACTTGAAGTAATAATTCTACTCGCCAATAGATGGCGTTCAATTAGCTTAGGACTAGTTAAGCCTAGATGGCGCTCACATTGCAATTGCTCGATTGCTCTGTTAGTGCAATGGCAGCGATCCTGCCTTTTAGTTTAGCTCCGGAGGTCGTGGATTCGATCCCCACCCATGACGAACATTTGTGTTTGCTGTGTGTCTGAGTATTATTACTTTTCATCTATTTATGTATTTATTTATAAATATTTAAGTATGTATAACAGTCTCTCGGTACAAGTTCTGTTTAGTTGGGGTCAGAGATGATCTTTGTGTAATTTATACAAGATGTTTATTATTTATTTATTTGAGGCGTTTTTTTTTTTTTTATTTAATTTATTTGTTCCTTTAACACAATACAGTACTATACTACAACATCTGCCAAACTGCAAAACAGTTTGTCGGCAGTAGCTCTCGTGGATGCTATACAGTTAAAAAGTACTTACGTATGTATCTACTAATTCCTAATACTATATTAACATTTCAATGTTACTAGTTGTATAGTAAAGTTAAAAGTACATTATAATATAGGTATTATACACATCTTAGTTTTAATTTACGCGCCAGGCACGGAGGATTTCAGGTTAACCTTCTCCAACCATTGCGAAATGAGTCTTATGGTAGGGAGCATACGGTACATAGATACACACTCACACCCGTTTCAGAATTACTAGGTTACGTTACCTAACTCGTCCTTTTTTATGCAAAATAAGATAAAAATAGCACATTGATTGTTTTTAGAGCGTTGTGGCCTAGTGGTTAAGCACTCCAAGTCGGATCGCGGATCGTGTGGTCCCGAGTTCAAATCTGGCCAGAACCAAAATCTTTGTGTTCATTGTTTAATTTCCGACTAACTCTCCGGTGATGGAAAACATCGATAAAAAACCAAACCAACCCGGATAGCGGCGGAAGGCTCACCACCTACCACGTCGGGTTTTAATACAAATGGTGAAAAGTGAGCTTCTGAGTGTTCCGTTCACCATGACGGCAACAGTTACAGTCACTTGCCTCTGACTACCCCGTTTGGGATGAAGTCGTGATTTGATGTACCTATTGTTATTAACAATAAAATAACACCATGTTGAACACAGTGAATTATTTTCATAGCTTAAGTGTCATCATCATCATTATCCGTGAGGTCTATCCCGGTTGTGAGCCCACACTTGTGTGTGAGGTCCCAGGGTCCGCCTTTCTTATTTTCTTGGCCCAATTCGCGCGGTCATGTGCATCCTCAGTGGTGAGTCTGTTGGCACGCATGTCACGCTTGACGACGTCGAGCCAGCGCTTCTTGGGACGACCGCTTCTACCGGTACCTGGCCGGGGCGGCATGGCCAGACATTTGTTGCCCACTCATAACTTAAGTCTGTTTGTGTTTAAGTCCATTTTCCAGTTCAACAATGTGAAGCGAGATTCCGAACACGCAGGTTAAGTTCTCACTTAGGGTTGTTATTTATTTTTCATGTTGCTACCTACCACGGCGTGGCATATGGCAATACTTGCAGGGTGACCAGCTTGACACTGCTTTGCCTGTCTGACATTATACACTTCGTCAGTGAATATCCAGCCTAGAAGATGCGTTAGTGCCAGGTAACCGCTGGCTGGCTGGAAATGATTACAAAATTGCTCGCTCCCTACGCTTAATTTAGGGAACGAACTTACAAGTTAGAAGGGATTGTAATAAGGCCCCTGTTGGCAAAATGGTTACTTATGGATGTGGGTTCGATCCCCCACCCAGGACAAACATTCTTGTGTCGAAAATTTTTTTTTTCTGTTTCTGGTTGTCATTTTCTATTTAGGTACCTCGGTGTTTAGAAATATTAAAGTAATTGTATCAGTATCTTGACACCACAGACTATAATAGTACTCCGTACTGACACCCTTAATACAAGTTCTGGTTAGTTCGGAGTCAGACGTCCTAGGGAGTTTTCCCGATACTTATGCCCTATTTGCATAAGTAACTCATTAATGAGGTGAGAATGTGGGTAGGTAAATAATATTAGATTTTTGCAATCTACAAAAAGCAGACGGCCTTTTTAAATAAATTAACCGTTTGCTTTTAACATCATTCATTATCCCTGCAGAGGCCTACCAAATAACAGTCACCCTATTGGCAGGTAGGTGAGAACGCGCAGAGCCAAACCAAAGATCCTGTCTTAAAAAAAAGGTTTCGCGCAAAAAGGCTGTCTGTCGGGTCCCCCAGTGTTATCCAAAACGTACGGAGACGGTCAACCTTTACTAAACCATTCCAAAATGGGTCTTAATTCAACAATCATAAGGTGAGCATGTAAAGACGTTTGTACATCGCGTGTGAGGATTTTGCGTCCCTTGAGGCGTTGTATAGGATTTTTGGAACTAATTCCTTGAGGTATTGGAATAAGGCACCTGAATTAGCTAGTTGGTTCGATCTCCACTCAGGATCGACATTCGTTGATGAACATGTGGTGTTCGTTCTGTCTCCGGGTGACAAAGATCTTTTAAAAGTTAGTAAAATAAATTGAAAATATTATTTATTTGTTCATGTATGAAGCACTCATAAAAACTAATTTCCAAAAAGAATAGAATAATGAAAATAGGCGAGAACATAGTAATACTATGATAATAAATGTACAATTAGACATAACGTGGCTCTACATTAACGTAGTATGTAGATCGTTCTCTGACACCCATTAATCCTGTCCACAGACTTAATAGGGAGCAAGTAGGTATATACAGTCACTCACCAGGTGCGTTCAGCCCCCCGATTCAGAATGATGTTATCGACCGATTCGGTAAGTTTGTTTAAATTATAGTAAATGACCCGCTTAACGGTAGCAATCAATATTTTTAGGCCTTTAGTTTTCTTATAAACAAATTACTTATATATCAAAACTACCCATCCTAAAAACAAAAAAAATAAAAGAAAAGAATCGAATCGGTCGATGACTTTGTTCTGAATCGGGGGGCAGAGCCCCCATTTCAAAGACGAAACAAAGATCACCACGAGTTGCCAATATCAGTTTACGTATACGTTCGCGAAAAAAAATTGTATTGGGATGACACATGACATGACGTGACAATGTCAAATCCCAATACATTTTTTTAAGCGAACGATAATGTAAATGAAGTAGCAACTCGTGGTAGACGTGCAGAGTGTTATTCTTGAATCTTGATGACCGATGGTTGACTGCCCACGGTGCAAGTCACAAGTTAAGAATCGATTTGTTTAAATAAACTCGCTCGAGGTTTGTTTCTATTATAATGCAGCAACGATACACAACAGCTTTTAAATTTCGATGATTAATTCAAATCAATTTGACTACCAAAATGGCTGTCAAACTTTTACCAATTAAAAACATAACCCGACTTAACCACTAAAATCCATATTCATTCTAACATTTTACATGAACGTAACTGTAGCGGGAAACAAACCATAAGGCCACAAAAAAAAAAGTATTTTAAGGCCAAAACCAGTCAAGTGGAACGGGGGACTTGCATCTCACCCACACACGCAGACACCTGATTTACATCTTTCCCTTTAATCAGACTGTTTAACACTTTAAACCAACTGCCTAAAGCTGATTTTCAAACAATCATGCCACTGTACCCTACGTGTTTTAGATAATCCAAGGGATAGTCCTCCTTAGCCATTGTGGTATACGAATCATTTTAGTTTGCATTCGTGCTTAGAATTCCGTTCTCTGTATACGAGAGATTACCTGTGGAATTTTGTGCGTGTTTTTAAAATGGCCGCTGGAGTATTAAAATAATAAATTAATGTTGGTGTCATCGGAATTATTTTTAAATTTACACGTTATGTTTTGAAATAACACTGACGAGCAAAAATAAGTGAAGCCCGCTGAATTAAGAAGTATCCAATAGCAAAGAGTATTTTATCTATGCCAATAGGTAAAAGTCTAGCCGTGCTATGCCTTAGGACTCCTAAGTTAGGAGTCGAGGATAATAAAAGAGGTTTTCTTAATTATCAATAAGATGTAAAGAGATTGCTTTGTGCTAACATTTTTTCCATCACGACTTTATCCCAAACGGGGTAGTCAGAGGCAAGTGACTGTTGCCGTCATGGTGAACGGAATACTCAGAAGCCCACTTTTCACCGATGGTATTAGAACCCAACGTGGTAGGCGGTGAGCCTTCCACCGCTATCCAGGTTGTTTTGGTTTTTTAGCGATGTTTTCATCACCACACATCACTTCTTTTATCGAGTGTTGTTTAGAAGATGGAAGTATGACACCAATTTGTGACACCAGCCAGTGTTTAACCTATTAATCATGAACGTTGTCTTCAGTTTAATGGATCTATAAGACAGGGTATGCTGTTCCAAGAGCTATGCCAGGAATGTCTCTTCAATCGAACCAGTATCTAATATAACACACCTCTTGTAATGGTCTTGAAGTAGGGATTAATACGTGTGTTACGGGTACCTCGTACACAAGGAAATAAGCCAGGGGCGTTTCCCAGCACACCCAGACAACTTCGTCAGTAACTAGCCAGCTTGGACGTTGCATTATTGACAGGTAGCCGCTGACTGGCTGGAAACAAATTCATCATATTGCGAAGTGCTTGCTACGCTCAGTATAGGGAATGAACTTGACAAGTAATTAGAGATTGTAATACGACCCCTGTACTGCAGCTATACATACACAAGATTTGTAAAAAACAATTTTTTTCGTTCTTTGTTTCATTGTATTATTGATTAAATAATTTGTATTTCTTTCTTTTTTTTAAACATATTTTTAGAAAATTATATCTTCATTTTTTTGGGAAACATTGTCATCATTGCGAGTAACTATTTTTTTTGGCTCTTTAGTGTGGCACCTGGGGGGCTAGCCAAGAGCAACACGTCACGATGATTTCTACAATAGAAATCGTTCAAATGTATGGGGATGACATAAGCGCCAGTGACAGCTTATGTCATCCCCATACATTTGAACGATTTCTATTGTAGAAATCGTCGTAGCGTGTTGCTCTTGGCTAGCCCCCCTGCTGTTGGAAATAGTTTTGATTTTGCTAATAGGTATAAGCTACTTTTTAAGTAATTTATTTAGATATTAGCTATTATTATCAGTTATATGTAGTTTTAATTCTTCACCTACAGAGATATTTTAGGTGACGCTGAAACTGGATCATTACAAGAAACAAACAAACTATTATTAGTATATAGTATACTAGCTCTTCGCCCGTGGTTTCGTCTGCGTAGAGTCAGTGTACATATCCCGATAAATATAGCCTAAGTATGTTAATCGCTGATCATGTGGATTAATTTTGGTGAGATAATTTTTAAATTCAAACCAGTAGTTTTTGCGTTTATTCGATACATATGTATTTTAAATATTTAATCCAAAGACACGAAAATACCAATCTTTTCTCTCTATATATATTTTAATATCTGTGTGATAGATTTATCCACGCAACTGGTTCCAAACCAATTGATGACTAATTAAGTAGATTTATTGTAATTTTATGTATTTTTTCGAAATAAGTAGTCTTTTAAATAAAGGCCACTTAGAAGCTTTTAGCTTCAACTTTATTGAACTGAATGAGTGATTTATTAAGTATGAAAGAAATACTTATCTATTAAGAAGCATGTTACTTACAATTTCGTATTTTTTTGTTGATTTACACATATTTCTTTTACGTATTTTTTTCGTTCGATTTCAGCAACAACAATTTCTGATTAAGGAAATGATATTTTTAAAGATTTTACAATACTTTTGTTGTTTTTGTTTTAAGTAGCACGAAAACAAACCCAACTTTGAGACGACGACACGGTTGTCGTAATAATAATAATAATAAATATTCTTTATTGCACATCAAAAAAAATAACAATGAAGGTTTGTATTACACGAAATAGTAAGATGACACAATTAGGCGGTCTTATTGCTAAAAAGCAATCTCTTCCAGACAACCCAAGTAGAGGAAAATGTTAAAAAAAGGGTAAGTATGTGCACAATAATAGTCAAATGTAAATTTAAAAAACAAAATAATAATACAGGATATGTACTAATTAGCCCACCAATAACCAAAGAGATCAGAAAAGGAAAATGAGTTAAATAAACGGACGAGGAGAAGTGAAAGGAGGAAAGTAATTAGGAGAAAAAGTAGAGTGTTAAAGGACGAGGAAATGTGCTTTAATCCTCTTCTTTAAAATAGATGGAGACTCTGACTCCCTAATAAATAAGGGTAAGGAGTTCCAAAGTCGTACAGATTTAACCGTAAACGACTGTGTGTAGGAGTGTGAGGAATGAGGAGGGAATTGAAGGCGAAGCTTCTTAGATGACCGCATCGCCTGACCTCGTACTGGCTGCAGAAATTTAAAACGCTCCTTGAGGTAACGTGGCGACAAAGGGTTGAATAAGATGTTATAAAGAAGAAAAAGAACATGGGAATCTCGAATCGTATCGAATGGGATCGTAGTGTGTTGTAGCACGGTTTCTTGCCTTGGCTTGCGTGGTGTCCTGGGTTCGACTCCCGGTAGTCAATTTTGGAAACGATCTTTTCTAAATTGGCTCGGGTCTGGGTGTGCTGGAGACGCCCCTGGCTTAATTCCCTGTCTGGTACCTCGTAACACAAGGATATTTTTCCTTACTTCGAGACCATGACCGTCAGATCAGTCACATCAGGGGTGTGTTGTCTGGCGCATATTTATTTATTTGATAGCTATCCGCCCGCGGCTTCGTTATACATATTATAGCGCCAAATTACATAAAATCTTTATAAATTGTACCATAAGTGTTATTCTGATGTCTCAGCTGTATTACTGTGAAGTTTCATCTAAATCCGTTCAGTAGTTTTAGCGTGAAAGAGTAACAAACATATGTATGTTTGAAGATGTCTTCACATACTTTCACATTTATAACATTAATAAGATTTGCATTGCATTCAGGAGGCAGGGCAGAGCCACTGTGCCACTTCTCTACGAGGTGGACAGGCCAACCGATACAGGTATCAGGATCGGGTACAAACTCCCTGCAACCAGCTGAACGTCTCTCAGCTGCGTATGATGATTATACAAAAGAGCGGTCACAAATAACGCATGCTGCGCAGCGGCCCGGACAGATAGTCCGCTTTAAAAAACCGCCATGTTGATCACGCACACAGACAAAGTGAGTTAACTTACAGGCTCTACCGATGAGAATCGGCCACGCGGCGAGTCCCATCGCGAGTGTTTTTGTTTTTGTCGAACTTGGAACTAAGGAAAAAGGCGCGAGCGGTGATTCTCTAAACGATTTGTTTTGTGGTAGAGTATAAAAAAATATGTAACTCAAAGCTTTTCCTCGAGTTCCTCGACACGAGACGTTTTGATAACAAATGCAGTGTTTATGACAATGTTGACAATTGAAGTGACGTCACTTCAACGGAATGATAAAAGACAAAATGTCATTAAACCTTCGAGGTCGGGATTATTTACATAAAGCTGTCAAAATGGAAATCTGTACTGTAGTGGTAGAGCCAAAGTTTTTTTGAAAACCACCTACTTATATCAGCTAGGTACATACCTCTCCTGACAAAAAAACATCGTTGTGGACTCCTTTAGAACAGGTCTAATTAGGTGCTACAAAAACTATGATAAATAAATAAATATCTGGGACAAAAATTACACCAAGATCATCTGACCCCAAACTAAGCAAAGCTTGTATGGGTGCCAGAGTTATCAGTCTCTGACACCCATCAAGCTCTCACATACTTAAATATTTCTAAATACATACTTATATGGATAATAAAACGCAGACACACAACAAACATAAATGTTCGTTACATAAATGTTTGTCATGGGTGGGGATCAAACCCACCCCACGACCTACGGTGCTACAGGTAGGATTGCTGCCATTGCAAGAACAGGCAAGTCCGCCTCTTAAATAACATTATGCATAATGTGGTAGTCTTCTAGTTTAGTGGTGAACTTTATACGATAACACTGGCTAGACACACAAAACACCAGTAACCATCACTCAAAAAAAGTCGACATAACCCATGCATAGTTTGGACTAAAACAGCTTCCCGACTCGTTTTCACAAACGTCCAGTCTCATGCCCTAAACTTGTTCCGCGGCCGTTCCATTTTGGAACACGTTTCAATTCGAAATTCATATTTGGAACGCCCGCTACCGGTCGCCCTTGTAATAGTTGGCCGGTGTTATCAAACGGCCAGATTGTGCTGAGCTCTGTCGCAACTTCGGTTTTCTTTACAAACAGTAGCAATAAGGGCGATTGGGAGAAGTGACAGGGACTTTGGTAAAGTGGTCACAGGTCGTCGGCAAGTGCAGTGCGAACGAAAATATACGGCGCGCTGAGTTGTTTTGCCGCCTTATCACTCGGGCCAAAGAAGATGAACGAGGAGTAACGTTGATTTAATGCCTACATGGACTTTTCTCTCCGAGTGATTCCAGTCAGAGGCAAGAATGTAAAGCCAGTGGTGGCCGTCGAATGCATCCTTAGGTGCGGATGTTGACTCTGAGCCTTTCGATAGGCTTCTTATTAAATTATTAGCTCTACATTTGGTTTTTCGATGCCTCTTGATAGCTCGAGCACAATGGCGTTATCGCTGCTATGTCGGGTTGTCAGCAGTAGACTGTTTCTCCCGTCAAAACATAGCCAAAATTTTAAAAAAATGGCCTATGTCCCTCGCTGATAATGTAGCTTTAAACTGGTGAAAGAATTTTAGAAATCGGTCCAGTAGTTACGAAGCCTATTCATTACAAACAAACAATCAAATCTTTCTTCTTTAATTTATTAGTATTAGTCATTATTTTGTTATACAGGACGAAATCTATTTTTAATCAGGTGATCGAATAAAACGTTTCTGAATGAAATTCCAATAAAAAGTTGGTATTCCGTATTCAGGACAACAAATTTAAAAGAAAATCTTGTGTTTTCATCGTTTGACTGTATGATTTTTTAGTTATGACGCTCATGAGGTTTATCTGTATCAAATTGACACATTGTACTTTACTATATAACGCCTGTTGTAAAGTCAAAACAAGTTTAAAAGAGTAACTGCTGAGTTTCTCGCCGGGTCTTCTCAGCAAGAAGCGACTCCACCGCGGTGGTAGAGTCGCATTATGTCTGTATATTTACAATGTTTTTAAATATCCGTATTATTATAGTATTTATGTGATTATTAAAATACACTCTTTTGCTAAAAAACGGGCCCTTAAGATTTTTTTTTCTACTTCAATGAATATTACAAAAATAGGTTTTATTAATTTGATGATGCATTGACATGTTATTTGAATCATCCTGGCATGATTCTTAACGTTCCAAATTAAAATTTTGCAATTATCAAAAGTCAAACTCAAATAACTATATTCAAATAGACTTTCACAGTAAGTACTTTCAAATCTTCAAATTTGAAGCAAGATATACTAAATAATAGACATAATTACTATAATAATATAGATTTATAAATACACAGTATACAGACTTATTGCGACTATACCACCGCGTCGGAGTTGTTTCTTGCTGAGAAGACCCGGCGAGAAACTCAGCAGTTACTCTTTTAAACTTGTTTTGGGTTTACAACAGGCGTTCGTGAAGTACAATGTGTCATTTTGATACAAATAAACCTACCGAGTGTCTAATCCAAAGAATATAAAACAATGGAAAAAAATCAAACATAAAAGAATATAAACTTAAGGTCATTTAAACAATTAAGAAATATTTTTTTTAAATGACCTTAAGTTTATATTCTTTTATGTTAGTCAGTACAAACTAAGTATTCTAGGTAAGTAAAATAATGATTAACGTGGATTGTTGTAAAATTACTTTGCTAGTGGCGCGAATTGCTGAAACAATTTTTTACTGATTACCAAAAATTTTTAAACTTAAAATAAAACAATTTAATCTTTCTTTTTACATTGAATACCTACCACTTTCTGATATGACTGATAAGGCGATAAGAGCCGGTAAAATTATAGCCCTACGTGAAGAAGGTTGTTCGCAATCTTACGTGTCTCAGCGGCTAAATATGAGTCGTTCAACTGTCCAGAGGACTTGGCAACAGTATCAAGAGACCGGTTTGGTCAAAAGAAGACCCGGTTTGGGAAGAAAACGATGCACAGAACCAAGAGATGACCGCTTTATGGTGAGTCAGGCGTTGCGGAATCGTAAGGCAAGTGTGGACCTGAAAAAGAGCCTTGATGAAGTAAGAGGAGTAGAAGTTAGCTTGTGGACGGTTAGGAGGAGGCTTTTGCCTACCAATATCAGGAGTTACCGCCCGGCCCAGGGCCCTAAATTACTCCGTGAGCACCGCGTTGCTCGACTTCAGTTTGCTCGAATCTGTCCTTCGTGGACTCTGGAGGACTGGAATAGAGTATTGTTTTCTGAAGAAGCTAGAATCTCTTTGTGTGGAGAGGACTGACGCTGGCGAGGGCTGCAAAGACCATGGTAACGCTATGCGGAAGTGTGTTTCGAAGAAATCAGTCCTTATGGCGGAGGCTCCGTTGTGTTTTGGGCAGCAATTAATTCGACGAAGCGTACGGAGTCAGTTTGAAGGAATGGAACATTAAATGCACACCAGTACATGACGTAAGTCTTTGATTCCACATGCACAACCATTATATGCATTATTTTTTATTTTTTTTATTTTTTCTTCCATTACCTTTTCAATGCCGAAATAATTATCCAAATAAATATAAATATATATAAATAAATATGCGCCAGACAACACACCTCTTGTCATGGTCTCGAAGTAGGGATAAATATCCCTGTGTTACGAGGTACCAGACAAGGAATTAAGCCAGGGGTGTCTCCCAGCACACCCAGACCCAGGCCAATTTAGATAAGAACATTTTCTGAATTGACCTGACCGGGGATCGAACCCGGGACGCTACGGAGT
This sequence comes from Udea olivalis, assembly GCA_947369235.1. Taxonomy (NCBI): domain Eukaryota; kingdom Metazoa; phylum Arthropoda; class Insecta; order Lepidoptera; family Crambidae; genus Udea; species Udea olivalis. The sequence goes on along the minus strand of OX376364.1, from coordinate 11,408,454 downwards.
TAAAGGCGAGAAACCGTGCTACAGCGCACTACGCTACTCGTGTCGTCGATACACGTCGATAACGAAATACAATGTATTTCTTTTGGTGTACTTAAATGATAATATTTTTTTTATTTACACTGAAAGGAACCGGGAATCAAGGAAGGGAAGGAAAAACGAGGAATCAAGAACGCATTCTAGTTCGTGCTCTAGGGTCTCCGGGAACAAAGATAGAACAACGTAAGAATGCTCTGTCTACGTTTACACAAAGTTATTTTGATAGAGAGGGGATAGAATGAGCATTGGCTCGTTTGGTCTAAACGCACCTTAAGATATTTACAGAACGGCTATCCAACTAAGTGAGAAAGTTTTCAAGATAAATATTTAATAAAAACAGTAGAATGTTTTTAAATAGAACGTGACAAAGTAACAAAAAAAATAATTAACAAAATCATATTTTTCCAAGGGCTTCAAATTATTTTCTTCACAACATACATTTTCTACACAATTTATTGAAAATGACTAACCGTTTAGTCACCCCGTCCCGTTATGCGTATTTTGCTGGATTTATTTGCAATCAGTTGAAACCATGAGTTTACGGCGATGACAGTCGCTAGCGTCTGTTGACAAGTGTTTGTATGGAATGTTGGTTCGGCCTCTAGAGATTAGTTACGTAACTAAAAATGGAATTAAAGTTGCTGTAGTTTATATCGTAGCACTCAAAAGGACACAGCACGGTCGATAAAATTAGAAAATAGGTATTTGTAAAATCTATTGCTGTCTTTTGAAAACCTTGAGCCCTCCGCAGGGTCGCCATAGAGACAGATGCAAATCAGAGCCAAAATACCTATCAAAGTACACAACATCGACGTTTCGTAGTCCCCTGATCCCTTTTCGAGAAGTTGACCGATTTAGTTACTTTTTAAAAATATAAATAAAGAAAGACTGTGGCCGTATTCCTATGTTTTCCTTTTTTTTATATAAACTGGTCAAATTAGTTTTCTGGATGTTTGAAAACAGCGGATAATATAGCCCATTTTTTCGATTTTTTTAGGTTCATATCTCTTTTAATAATTAATTATATTAAAAAGGAAAACATTGGGACATGCTAATAGTAGCAATAGACTTCTTGAAAAAAAAAATCATCTACTAGCAATATCAAGGTAGGAAACAGGGGACTACGTATGGATGGAAGAAACGGCGCTTCTGTATCCTCTTAAGGTAAGCTCGTACAGGACAATAATCATTCTAAAATAAAAGACTCATAAACTATTTAATATTTCTAAACATGCATGAAGTACCTATGTGGCAAACCAAACTCCGTAGAGATGTATTTATTTGTAACTGTGAATTTCTGTCATTCATTCTTTTTTTTACGTCTGTCAGAAACTTACCTCTTTTTGCGTCACAATTACTATTTTAACGCATTTTCCTCGATTTTCTGATCCCTCCTCGTCCGCAGTAGAGTTCAATAGGCAAAAAGTACTTTTTGCATTAGCTTACTAGCTTTTGTCAGTGACGTCATTCGCATCATAATGTTTAAACGTCATAAATTGTACTTAAAATACAGACAAAGATCTAAATTGAAGCCAATTGCAGAAACGCTACATAAAAATATTATCAGTACGTCTACCACGAGTTACCACTTTAAGTTTACACTATCGTTCGCGTAAAAAAATGTATTGGGATTTGACATTGTCATGTCATGTCATGTATCATCCCAATAAAATTATTTTATGCGAACGATAACGTAAATTTAAAGTGGCAACTCGTGGTAGATGTACAGGTTACCACGACTGCCACCGCTCTATCGCGAGCCAATCAGCGGCCCACCACATCACGCGATAGCCGATTGACCAATCCGGAAGTCCCATGAACGAACGGTAATCCGTTTTCATTAAGAGAACGGTAATTAGAGTTCGAAACTAATTACCAATTTGTTACCATCTGAGTGCAAATCATTTTCAAGAAGTTTTATCGAATATGATACTGTTAAAATAAAACATTAATTAAAAACAAATAAAGCGTCATAAAGTCAACTATGCAATGAAAAATTTAGTTTGAAAACTTAATCGTTGTAAATTTATGGGATCAAGCAGTCGGAGATCCCGTAATGGCGCTTTATCAGGAAACAGATAATTATTCATACAGAACAGCCCATTTTATATCGGTCAGTATGGGCAAGTCTGAAACTTTAAGACAAAGATCTATTCCTAGTAACCATGTCAGAAAATGTGCTGTTAAAGATTAAAAAAAATATAGTCCTCAGTTCGGAAATCGTACCACAATTTTTTGACAAGCAAATCAAATTTTATTTACAAGTAAGATACCGATTCTTAACGGTAAATTTTACGAACGTATATGACATTATCGGAAATTATTTATTATTATTAATATTAATATAAATTATTAAACTGCATGGTTTTTTTAATGTCGGATGGTCGCCTGGTGAAATGATATGTATTTATTTATGAAATAAATATAAATGAATAAAACGCTTTCATTCTGTTCAACCTGTTTAGTCTATAACTCGGGCCGCGAGGGCCGCGCGGGGCGAAGGCGGGATCTCGGTCCGCCAACTTAAAAATGCCGCCGCAGAGCCTCCGAATCGATACGGCGCGCGTCACGTGCCGACGAGCGCGACCAATCGCCGGCGCCCGCGGCCCCCGCGCCCCCTGCTCAGCCCCCCAGCGGGGCGCGCGCGGGGCGGCACCGACACCCGCCAGTCAGTCCACGAGAAAACGCCGCGCGGAACACACGCACGCCGCGCGCGCAAACACACAAACCGGTCCGATGCGCGACATGTTATAGTGCAATGAGTGCGTGGACGGAGGACGCGCTCTCCTGGCGCGACGAGCGGCTCAGTCTCACCGAGCTGCCGAGCACCACGAGAAGGAAACAACGCAGCGCCCCGTACAGACTACACCGGCCTCATTTACCCGCACCTCACGTGGTCGAACCGGAACCGCAGGGTACACACATCACTAGATTATACCCTGAATTGTTAGCACTTATCTTCGAGAGGCTACCTGTTAGAGATCGAGGCCGGGCAGCCCAAGTTTGCCGCTCTTGGCGGGACGCAGCTGATCGGCGGTCTGTTTGGAGAGGAGTCGAAGCCGCCTTGCATCTTAGGAGACCAGCACCTGTGTTGTTCGCGTCTCTAGCAAGAAGAGGAGTACGGAAATTACAAGTGCTATCTTTGAGAAGAGGTTTAAGAGACGCTGTCGCCGCGCTTCCTGGGTTAGAATCACTGTCACTCAGTGGTTGCTATAGTGTTACTGATGCAGCATTAGCCAGTGCATTTGCTGCTGAATTACCAGCTTTAAAACGACTAGATTTATCATTGTGTAAACAAGTGACGGATTCTTCGCTTGGTAGGATAGCCCAGTCGCTCAAAAATTTAGAAGAACTTGAATTAGGAGGATGTTGCAATATAACGGACACTGGACTGTTGTTGATTGCGTGGGGACTGCGAAAACTGCGTCGTTTGAATCTAAGATCGTGCTGGCACGTGAACGACGCAGGAATAGCGCATCTGTGTGGAGGAGGAGAAGCCAGAGGGACTCCAGAGTTGGAGCATCTGGGACTACAAGACTGCCAAAGGTTAACGGACGAAGCGCTAAAGCACGCCGCCACAGGTCTTCCTAATCTAAAATCTATTAATCTTTCATTTTGTGTAGCTGTTACTGACGCCGGTTTGAGGCATTTAGCCCGATTGCCGCATTTAGAAGATATAAACTTGAGGGCGTGCGATGGAGTGTCGGACGCGGGGGTGGCTCACCTAGCGGAGAGTGGTAGACTAAGAGCGTTGGACGTCTCATTCTGTGATAAAGTTGGTGACGAGGCCTTATCCCACGCGACCCTCGGGCTATCAGGCCTGCGCTCGCTATCTCTCAGTGCTTGTCGACTGACTGACGAGGGCTTAGAAAGGGTCGCGAGGCTATCGCAGCTAGAAACGTTAAATATAGGCCAGTGCACGCGAGTGACCGACAGAGGATTGCGCGCGTTAGGTGAGGGCCTTCTGAATTTGAAGGCGATAGACTTGTACGGATGTACGTGCATAACGCCGCAAGGCTTGGACCACATCGTGAAGTTGCCGCGTCTGAGCGTGCTCAACCTCGGGCTGTGGCATGTGCGGTGACCACACACGCGCCACTCGTGTGCGTAGCGCCTGTGCCTGTGTGAGTGCGACGGCCATGTTGAAGTGAAGGAGCCGCCAAGGTTGTATACTCTGGACTGTCGAAGAATCAACCAATTTAATGATATTAACGAATTAGTTAGGAAGTGGGGTCGCTTTCTTTTAAAATGTTTCCGTTTTGGCCAGTTCTGTTAAGTCTGTTGAATTAAGTTTGAAGTTCTGTTTGAAAAATTATGTTTCGGTTGTCATAGGAAAGTAGCCCCAATGCCTAGTCGTAATGTTCGATCAGACCTTCGTGAATTGCTCTATGATGTACTTGGAAATGATAATAATTTGTTTACTCCTTGCGATGACGCACGCGGCGAGGCATCTAACTATGCAAGTGTTGCTAATTCAAGAAGTTCTGGTCGTCCAATATAATTGCTCCATTAGTTAGATAGACATTTAGCCATTCTTCAAATTAATGTTTAATTCGACCTTACGCACTTAGCTAGGGAACTAATTACTTTGTTATATGTATTAGGTTATTATAATTGTTTTTGTGGCAAGTATTTGGGAGATATACAAAACTTTAATATTGTCACAATAATATATACAGAGGAAACATTTTACATACCATTTTATACGAAACAAACAAATCGTAACTGTCTTCGAATACTTTTGTACTTTTATATCAGCCTATAGCGTACTTCTATTAAGTACTGTTATCCAAATATTGTCTTTCCAAGCCTTGTGTTCGTTAAGAGTAGAACTTTGTAATTTCTAGGAATCCCTAGGGATTATTGAATGCCGTTCCAACAATGGTACAAAGAACAATAAACCATTCACTATAAAATTCAATGCTGACCGTGTACATACAGATTTTCTTGTGAAGAATTTTAAAGGCAACTATGTTTTAAGTACAACCCATTTTGTTATATAGTAATACGACTATGCCTTTGCACTATTAAAAGCACTACGATGAAGTAAATTTGAAATTTTGCTTGACTACTAAAATAAAACCAGACAAGCATGTGGAACCTGGCTATCTTATTTCACAAATACATTGAAGTTCAGCAAATATCCCAGTCGAAATCTATCTTATTATCTACAAGATCTTCTTTGAATTCTAAATCATATTCCATTCAAAATACATTGTCTTTATTCAATTTAAACGTGAAGTATCTCTCTATGTACTACACAATCTGCGCAAATAAATAAAGCTGACGCAATATGAAGTCGACGTTGATAAATTCGACCTATTTATTATCTCTACGCACATACATAATCAACGATTTTCTCGTAATAAACTACAAGAAATGCCTTGACACAGTTTTGTGTCTGAACAAAACTTGGAAAGTCGGTGAAGTTACTAATATAAGTTCTTCACTAGTTGAATTCCTCGGAGTTGTAGAAGTGTATTATAGAATAAGTGAATCGCTTAGTCTTCCAAGGGTAAAGTTAGCGAATCTTAGTTTGTTTCATTTTAACGGCCGTTTAGTAACAACTTCCTGAAACTTCGAATGTGAAGAGTTGCACTTCAAGTCCACAGCTAAGTAGGTACAGAGTCTAAATAAATATCGCTAGTTGAAGGTAGAAGTGGTTCTCCAAGTGAATCCCAGAAAGTAAATTACTTCTTAGACGATGACAAAGGAGAAAGAAGTGATCATGTAAACTTTTCTGGGTAAAATTATACAATTGATAAATGACTTTTTAGTCAAACAACTTAAACAATAGAATTGTTTGAAAATTTTATTACATATACATATAATTTTCGCGTTGTTTTGTAAAATTTCACAATAATAGAGTAAACGATAAATAATATAACGACGTGCACGATGAACATACGAATTTGTTGTTCATGGCTTTATTTTCAGCTTGCTAAGGGTTGTCCGCAAAATTAACAAACTATCAGATCGACATTTGTTTTCAATTACCATAATCCAAAAGACTGTTCTTTTCTAAAAGACATTAGTAAAGATCAAAAAAAAACTATTTTATACAGTACCTATGTTTTATTAAGTGAAGTTCTGTCTTAAATGTACACAAAAACTCCAAATATACTTATTGTAAATTACTGTCATTATTTACTGTCTCCCAAAGTCCACGATCTCGTTCATACGTAATTTTTGATATTATAATTAGTATAATCTTATTATTGTGATGAATGCGTAAGGTCGAGTTAGGAACAAAAAATACGTTGTATACTTCATCAATACGTTGTTTTTGTACAAACAAATGTAATATAGGAGAAATGTATTAAAAGTCATGGTTTAAGTTACAAATTACTGCGAAAATTTCATTTCTTGTCCTTCAACCTCCACAAAATTTCATTGAAGCGATACCAATTTTCAAACATATTTATAAATAAATCTTTGGAAACATTTTGGTTGTTAAATGACTAAAGGAAAATCTAAATGGTGGTGCAATGAAATAAACAATCATCTGTATACACATCAATTTGAGTCACTCAGGAAAAACCAATATGGTAGGAAAGAAAAGTACCCAGAGAGTATAAACTATTTGAAAATAGGTGGAATAGGTAAACGAAGGTTTCTTTTAATAAAAAAAATGGATTCGAATTAAATTGATGGCACTTCACAACTTTTGAGGTTGATTGACGATATGACAGTATCCTTTAAGCGCATCTAAAAGGTAAACCTTTTACATAACGAGTTAATAAACAATTTAGAATGAGTCAAACCTTCTTGTTTTGCAAACCTGCAAATCAGTGATATTATTTTGTGCAATCCGCATTCATTCAAATTTTAACAGGAAATTATATTTACATGGAAGCAATGACCGATGAACATGCTCCGTTGTTCGTAGGAATGAGCAATGTATTTAAAATGCTAAAAATGTTTTGTATTTGCAATATTGAATACAAATTACAATAAAAGAGAGAAATTACAAGAATGCTATGGAAGAAAAAATTTAAAATTAACCTACTATTCTATAGGTAATGAAATACATAATATAGTGTGCTGGTAGTAAGCTGGCAAGGCTGGTAAAGCGTAAAGTTACAATAACTTGAAAAATAAAACAGAAAAGTACTGACGAAAAGATGTCAGAAACAAAAAAAATATTTTTAAAATGTTCTGTGGTTAAATTTATTTCTTTGTCATAATGTTTCGGAAAACTACATTAACTATGCATCCTGTGTGGATCTAAGATGACGTCAAATAAGTGCTAGTTACCCAGTTTAAGCAACGAGATAAAGATTTAGGTCAACTGGAAAGATATGCGATATTTAATAAAATTAATATAGAATTCTACTCAAACATTAATTAATAAGATAACTTTTAATTCAAAAGTAATAATCAGTTGAAGTGACTTACATATCAGCATATTGTCCGTGACCTTTCCAGGTCCGTTATCTGCCTGCCTCTGCCTAAATTAAATTTACACTCACACACAATTATTTTTTTACTTTTAGGATAATAAAAATCACTAAGTAAATGATTTTTTTTCTAGTAACAGCTTTCTTGAGTAAAAAGTAATTACTTTTTTTCATCCTTTAACATTATTCTGAGTGCAGATATTATAAATATCAAAGTAGGTCTGCCCTGTAATTAAACTTAAAAAAGACATTGAGGTTTGAGTATGATTATTTAAATATTGCTCTACGAGACGACGACGGTTGGGCCCAGATAATTTATGAATATTGCGATTATCTTGTCAGTATAAGTAAATAAGTAAAGAAAAAAAAACGAATCTACTCGTAGAAGAAAACTTTTGGAAAGTCGCGGACGTAAATTGAATTATTATAATGTTGCGTTATGTCAAGTCCCTTGAGAAGAAGAAAAAGTCCCGAAGTGACAACTACGAGTATTACGAGTAGGTACGAAAAATACGCGCGCTCGCCAGCTGTTATAAATAAATAATCTATAAAGGTCGTCATCAGACCCCGAACTCCTCAACCCTGGCTGCTCTTCATAGTTTTCTTCGGGAGCAACACAGGGTTAATCGCAGGCAGCACTCCGCCCTGCGAAATGGTCACTCCACACAGCGTTCTGTTCAGTTCTATATTATACCCATTTTTTATACAATAAACTGTGAAAACCCTGCAACTTAACAATAATACCTACTGTACGTTGCATATGCTGTGGCTTTGGGCGCAATATTAAAATTTATTATTTATTTAAATAGCACAACTATAAAGTAAAATTCGATGTTTAAAGACTATCACTTACTCGTACATTATTATAATCATAAATCGGACTAAGAAAATAAATAAAAGAAGTATGATGCGGAAATCTACTGGGGTCAATGTCACATTCAGCACTGAAAAACTTAATTTTACTATCGTGGGGTCGGCAGGTCTTTTATAGATAAACTGTATCAATTACAATTTATCAGTAAGTAGGTCTGTGCCCTGCATGTACATTTTATAGTTTACTTAAGTACGACGTAAATTGAATTGGCCTCGACATAGCCTCCACTCAAAACGTTTTGGGGCCTAACCACTATCTTTTGGATCCGCGAACTTACCCCAAAGAAGTATGAAATATGAAATTTTTCAGCTTGTAACTCTACACTCTTAAGACATACCATACATCGATCTCTAAGGCGAAGTGTAAAAACAAGCGCTAATATAGAACTTCTTTTAAAAGCACAAGGGGTAATGATGTACCGGAATTTTGGGCTCGCGTGATATTCGAAGCTTATACCTAATAGCCGATCATATTATTGGCAAGAGAACGAAATAAAATATTACAAATCGTTATTTTATCGTCAGAAATACACCCAAACAAATAACTTTACGGCATCACGCAGTCAACATTACATTATTTAAACAAGTTCAAATTGCAAGAACACCAAACTGAAGTTTCTATAACTTTATTATTGCTGCAACTCCAAGAAACTTTCCTTTACAGCCACCATAAACCAATTTGAAAAACAAACGTTGGGATTTTATTACACCCTTTTTGAGTTCCTTCGCCTTGTGATGTAAGACCGAAATACGAAACAGATGTACTGTTTAAAATTAGCTGTTAATAAAGCAATTTAGTACTGGCCGTTAACTTTTTCTTTCTTCAAAATTAAAAGTAATGACATGGCGGGAACTTTAAAGTTGTCATTTTATTTGGAGCTCTTTTCGAGAATCTTCTTTTGTTTTTTCTCATAATGAAGGCAATTTTCCCGTTTAATCACTTTTTTACCTGCTTGTCGCAAATTGTAGCATTGTTTTTGCTTAAAGTTAAATTGCTTTAGAGGAATTGGTGTATAAAAGTATTTAAAGGACGTTACTTTTGCTTCATTATGTTAGACACTGCATTTTCAAAGGACAAGAGATTAAAGCAGGTAAGATAACTCAAGAGAGGTCAATCTTTGAATCCAACTTAGCGGGCAGCGTTCGTGAAACTGAAACTTTAAGAACGAAAATATGCAAGCAGTATTTTTAGCAGTTATTGCTGGTACCTAACCAAAAAGTTTCTCACCATGGGCCTCAAAATAGTGAGTAACCCATAGAAGGTTAATTGCCCATAGATCTTCCTAAAAGGCGCCCCCAATTGTGATATTAAAATCAACTGTCAAAATTATTGCTGATTAATGTTAATCATGTCCGTTTACAGCACAAATAGACATTCTGTTGCAGTTCTTACCATGTGAAAAATTTGGGCACTGATGGTAATGTAGCTTGTCTATTTTGAAACTACTACTTTTTAGGTAATTTAGATGTGCTGAGTGTACTTTTGCGGACGAACGACGCTGCTCCTAAATTAGGTTCAGAGTGCTACTCTGAACCTAAATGCGTCCATATTTCAAACATATATTCGTGCGTGAATGCGTGGAGGGGCGCGTCATTTTAGTTTAGATAAGCTTTACATCTGTATTTAGTCGTCACGGCTGACATTTGTGGCATTTCAGAAAAATATTTGTGGCATCACAAAGGGTGCTCGAACTGACTTTCTATTTGTTACTATTCTATGACACGGGCCTCATATCCCACTTGTGGCCGCTAGGGCAGAAAAGATCCCTAGAAAAGGTTTCCAGTTGTTGCCAGACGTAAGGAGGACGGCCGAACTGAGAAAAAACATCCAGCACACTGAAAAATGTGAAACACGGAACTGGATGAAAATTTTACTTGCTCAAATATTAATATCTGGAACTAGCGTAGGCACAAAAAATGGTGACGCTAAACGTCAGTTTCCTTTGCAGCCATTACAAAAATGCAGACATAAAATTAATTAAGTAGGTATTTCTTTGTTCGTTACAGTTTTGCTAAGTTCGTGCGATACTGCAGAGCTTATTTTTTGCTCAGGTCGAGGACAGCTGTGAAGGTGAAAAGCCATATAAAGACCAGTGTAATTTAAATTATGTTCAATTATTAGTGCATTATATCAAAATCTTGAACTGAATCAAGAACCTGGTAGGGCAAAAAATTAGGATTGTAGCACGTTCTATTTTAAAGTCTACCAGTATCCAAATCATTGATGACGCTATTTAAATCCCAATAACATTGTATTTGGATGCCGTGAATTCGATAGGTTTAATATGGACCAGGGACCACACTACACTTCTCCATACCGTGCGTCCTCAAAAGTGGTTGAGGGCAAAAAAGTCAGGTTTTTAGTCGGTAGAAGTCCGACATAACCACGGTGTTACCCCTGGAGAGCGTGGTATCTATGAGGATTTTCCTGGCTGAAAAACGGTGCCCTATTACAATTGCTTATAGGTATTTATTCAAATTGATTTCCTAAACTGAGGGTATCAAGCCATTTACAAGGTATTGTCATAAGGCCCCAGATGTTTGAGAAAAATAAATACTGTAAGAACTAAGAAGGCTTAAGTAGTTTTGTTCTTTAATCAGCCAACAAGTCACATAATTGCTCAAGATACCATAACTTCCACTCTCAAACAAATAGTCCTTCGTTTCCTAGCAGTTTGCTTGTGTCGTGCCGTGATAGGTACTTGCTGTTCACCCTGTCCTTATTCGGTAATATAAGTCAGAACGTAAGAAGCACAACATAATAGACTAAAGACCTTGACATGGCATTGAAGCGTGCAAAACTTTAATCTCCTACCAATGCCGACCATATTACTGGAACGTGAAGATCCTAATTCGATTGTCCCACTTCTCGCCAACCATAACTTATTGTATTTAAAAATGATGGAAAAGAGTTGCAGTTTTTTAAGAAATGAACTCTATGATTAACGCAGTAAGGAGAACGATTGTATGTTTATTATTGAGCAATAATTAATTGAAACTATTGAACTTTTTAATTCATCTTTTTGTTTGACGTTTGGAGGTCGTAGGCTCAACCCAGCGACCCGTGTAGGTGCATAGTTAGATTGGTAAGTAACTACGAGTATGTGGGTGCCAGTTCACCCAAGGTTTATGAGGACACAGCACGGGCGAGAGATTCGAAAAATGGTATCTGTAAAATCTATTGCTGTCTGTTGCTAACCTCGAGACCCCTGCAGAGTGAGATAGGGACAACTACACGAATTGTAGTTATTTTTTGACCGAAATTACCTATCAAAGGTACACAAGAGAGCGTCGTGGTCTAGTGGCTAATCACTCCACCTCGGATCGCGGATCGTGTGGTCCTGAGTTCAAATCTGGCCAGAACCAAAATCTTTGTGTTCATTCTCTAATTTCCGACTAACTCTCCGGTGATGGAAAACATCGATAAAAAACCAAATAAATATCCCTGGACATTATCCCTGGACATTATTCCACACAGCGCCATCTAGCCCCAAAGTAAGCTAATTAAAGCTTGTGTTATGGGATACTAGACTTAGACTAGAGACTAGATTCTTTTGTAAATACATACTTATTATACATAGGAGACACCCAGACCAGTACAAACAGACATGTTCATGCACACAAATGTTTGTACTGTGCGGGGATCGAACCCGCGACCTCTGGTGTAGTAGCCAACTTCTTAACCATTACACCAAGTCGGTCGTCTGTCTGGTCTGGTGTAAATCAACCCGGATAGCGCGAGGCTCCCCAACTACCACGTTGGGTTCTAATACCATTGGTTAAAAGTGGGCTTCTGAGTGTTCCGTTCACCATGATGGCAACAGTCACTTGCCTCTGACTACCTCGTTTGGGATAAAGTCGTAATGGTATGTATGTTAGGTTATGTTTCTAAAAGTATGAAAAATCGACGTTTTATTGACCTCTGATCCCTTTTTTTTCCTGTGAGCACGAAAAGGATTGACTACAAATTATTGTTGCCAGGTAATTAAAATCTATGACTTTTAAATTTGAAAACAGCGTCTAATGGTAATGTTTACCTGTAGTTTTGAATCATTTAAAATAGTGTAAAAAAAATTATATAGTCATAAAAGTTTAAGGCCCGTATTCTAAAATCGTACTCAAGCAATGATCTGTACTTGAGTAGAGATTTCAAAACGTCAGTTCATAAAAAAACGTCACTCAGATCTCTACTCAAGTACAGATTTTGTTTTACAGGCCTAAAACTGTGAACGTGAACTCGTGTTAAATTGATGATTTAGAAATAAGGAGGATAAATGTACGAAAATGCACTTTAAAGTTACTTAATTCATATTATGTCGGTATTGTTCAATGCGCAGTACACCCATCTTGTTTGTAAGTACATTGTTCACGTTACTCCCCAGACATAAACCGTTACATTGCTCAACATTCACTGCTTATGTGAATCTGATCATCTTCAGACTGTGGAATATATTTCAGAACCAATAATGGTTCACTGCAATTGACTGCAATAAAAAATATATGAAAATAAATAAATAATAATAAATAAATATCCCTGGACATTATTCCACACAGCGCAATCTAGCCCCAAAGTAAGCTAATTAAAGCTTGTGTTATGGGATACTAGACAACGGATAAACATACTTAAATACATTTTATTTTGTAAATACATACTTATTATACATAGGAGACACCCAGACCAGTACAAACAGACATGTTCATGCACACAAATGTTTGTACTGTGCGGGGATCGAACCCGATGAAAATAACGCCTAACTATCCAATAAATGGTATTGTATAACTTAGAAAGATATTATTTGGTCAAGTTTGAAGCCACTAATTTTTGATACTAACTTGTCAAGTTCATTTCCTAAACTGAGCGTAGCGAGCAATTTCGTAATATGATCTTTCATTTCCAGCCAGTCAGTGGTTACCTGGCTGGCACTAACGCTTTTTCTAGGCGGGATATTCACTGCCGAAATTGCTCGCTGCCCTAAGTATAAATAATTAAATGGATTTATGTGATTGTTATAAGGCCCAGTATCTATAACGGGCTTATAATCTCCAGTGTATAAAACAGCACTGGCCAGCATTCTCACCATAGACGAGCTTAACCGCCATATACCTGCGACTAACGGTGAAGGTTCCATATTCATGAGTCCCTACAATCCGGTCCTTTGTCGTCGCCGCGTTTTTTCGTCGACGAGGGTGAACACTTGAACAGGAATTGCAGGACTTTCTTTATAATATAATAATAATATTTATCAAATATAAACATTTTAACAAAAACTATTAACAATATAACAATTTAGGAATAAATATTCTACAGTGCCGGTTCCCAGAATAATGTATAAAAATTAGCATTCAGACAGGTTGTAATTAAAAAACCACCTTTTTACCTGCTTCAGTTTAAGTGTAATTCACCGTTACGCCACGGCCGAGCTGACTGTCTATCTGTAGCAATATCTACTTAACTTATTTATCTTGTCTTCATTGAAACAAAAATAGGCATACTACATCCACTGAAATCCTGCGAACTGTTTTGTCGTCAGATTTCTGCTTTATCTGCACTTCCCAATGCCAATTAAACTTTCCAACTTACTGTTATAATTACTTTTAGTAAGATAAATTTCAGGATCACACCAAATAAACCTACTAAGCCCAAGCTCATGTCTATGCTTATGCTGAGTGTATTTTAATTTCTGGACATTGGGACACTGCTGTGTAATGGTACTTTTTTTTTTTGTCTTACTTTTATTTTTGTGTGCCTAACACTTTTCTTTTCAATAAGTTGTAGCGATGTCCTGAAATTAATAAGTTTACTTGGTCATCATCTTGGTACATCCATTGGTCCTTTTCGGCACATCTGTAGATCTGACGGGCACGTCAAAGGGACCCAAAGGTCTAGAATAAGCTATTGTTCGACAAAGTTTCGACTAAACAATAGAGCTAAAAACGTTACTTTACAGAAACTCATTATTACAAGGATTAGTTTACAATTCCGTTGTAAAAGTCTCAAAGCAAAGCTGATTTGTTTTTTTTCACCTTTTTACATGGTAGAGATTTAAGTGAAACAATATCTCATTAAGGTTTGTCAAAATTTGTGATAAGCGTCATAAATGAGGCTAGGTTAGCTTATAGTCCGTCTCACCGATCTTCAATACTCGGACCAACTATTTTCACTGTAAGATGATATGCTTGACAGCTCTTATTGTTCCGTGTCACGCATACTATGTATTTCAAACTAAATAAAAAGAAACTGGCAAAAGAAAATATTATAAACTTTTAAAAAACTATTGTTCTTTCGAATCTTATCAAGTAAATTATTCTTATTATTATTAAGCGTTAATGAATGAAGTATTTGAAATTAAATTAATATATCTTTATTACATATTTGCCCGTTAAGGGTCTCTTATTTCACCAATTTCAATATCGTATTGTAACTTGTGCGTTATGGTAACGAGTTTTTTTTTATTATAGTAAAACGCAAGAAGGCTAGAAACTAAGGAGAGATAACTCCCGAAGTGGGGGTAAGCTTTCGAGGGCCGAAAGTCGTATACTCTGTGCCGGGCAAAACGCTGTGTTGCGCATGTGCAGCCATTTCATGGTCACATGGTTTTGTTTTGAACGGTGTCACGTGCGACAGTTGTTGTTTTTCGAGGTTGTGTTGACCAATTTTGACACTTCGCGAGGATCGCGGCAAAGAAGCGTAATGCGCATGCGTCACTGTGGGATACGGATTTAGTCCAACCCTTTCCAGGGAGTTATCTCTCCTTAGTCTCTAGCCTTCTTGGTAAAACGCATGGTTTATCAAGATGCTCCGTCTAAAATGAACGGTACTTTTTTAAATTTTAGCAAAGGGTTTTTATGTCACAAAAGAGGTCAACCTTTTATGAATAAAATTAACTTTGGGAGATAAAATATAATAAACAAACATTTAATTCTTTAATTTAATTAATTTTGACACAAAATTACAACCTACTACTTTAGTAGTAATACCTACTGGCTGCTTTTTATGCCTTTGCTTTAAAAAAAAGCGCTGATGCGCGCGCATCGCTAATTTGTGAACAAGTATGATTTTTTATAACTGCTTTATCAAGTGATTAAAGATTTATTTGTTTAAAGTCCGAGTTTTATTTATTTCCTCGCAGATATATTATAAAACGTCGCGTATGACATACGTGCGTATTGATAATTACAGCCTCTGCTTTCTTATAGGCCTCGCCTACGGCTCGGGCTAGCAATATCACCTCGGCTGTAATTTTCAACTTACCGCACTTACATCATGATGTACTATTACAGCGCCTGATGCGTGAAAAGGAACGCCATTCAATAGTGTTTTGACACTACTGAATTGACAAAAAATCGATGAATATAGGAGCGACCATTTTGTAATTTGTAATCACGTCATTCGCATCAGTACCAGTGCGTCTGCCTTGTGTGCTATTTTTTAAACTTATATTTTCGAGATAGCGCGTTTTATTCTATAACTTATTATTAGCCATAACCCGTTTATTTGGGTTTTGTAATATAATTTATTACAAAAATTAAAAATCGGTTAATCCGATCCATATCCTTTGCCAACCTGATTAAATTACATTCGTTACAGCACTATAATTGACAATTATGAACTGCCAGGGATATCATCATACGGCGAAATTAGTATAACACCAGGTACATATTATACTTAACCCTTAAATAGTAATTTCCAAATTATTGGACCCTGTTGTCTGAAATAAACTTAATTTAATTTAAGAACTTACATAATATTCTGTATTCCGCACTAATATAATGAAGTGGAATGATTTGATTGTTTGCTTGTTTGCATTGAATGGGCTTCGAAACTACTGAACCGATTTTAAAAATTCTTTCACTAATTTATAGCTATATTAACAGCGAGTAACATAGGCTATAATATAATTTTGTTTAGGCTATATTTTAACAGGAGAAATATTCTACGCGGGCGAAGCCGCTGACGGGTAGCTAGTATAATCTAAACTGACTTCGTCTGTTGATGTTATAATCACCCAGTAAGTAATTAAGTTTTATTTTCTCGCCATTAATTAAAACCTTTTGACAAGAAACCAAACGGAATACAGAATGAAAGAACACATTTTTCTTAATAAACAGAATTTTATAGTTGACATCTAAAAGCTTGTAATTAATACAATTTGACATTTTCATATTCTAATTTCTGTTCAAACACAACTGGAGTCTTTAGCGGGAAGGTTTGATAAAAAGTTAACAATTGCGATTCGTCACGATGGAAAAAAAATCTTTCGAAAAAAGTTTACGGTTAACGAAATTTTTTCTTCTTTTATCAGGGATAAATATAACAGGAGCGAAATTTCGGATTGAGAAAATTCTTGATGTATCCTTGTACTATTTTAATTTATCATGGCTTTTCGTGGATGTCGCTGCTGAAATCAATTGGCTCATCGAAGGAGTTTTGATTGGAAAGAGTTTCCTGGAACTGTCCTTGACCACTCCTTGCATCACTATCAGCTTGCTCTCATCGTCAAAGTCAATATTTCTGTACCTAAACAGGGATGTCGTCATCAAAATCGTTGAAAAACTTAAGGCTATACATCCTGAAGTGGAATTAGATGTCAAGAATCCAGCTGAAAATGAGACAGTGAAACACCTAGAAGAGTCTTTCCAACACATGGACGCTAAGAATGGAAATGTAGAGAAGGAAATATTAAAAGATTCGGTGAAATTCTTAAACTTCGTAGTGTTGCTGCTTTATTACATCTGTGCGTTGGTCATTATTGCGTTTCCACTGATGCCAGTGACGTCGATGGCGTACGACTTCTACACAACAGGCGAAACGGAGTGCAAGTATCCCTATTTGGTGAAATACTTCTTCGATGCTTACAAACCTTCCCGGTGGCCAGCGGTGTATTTTCATCATGTTGTTTCAAGTAAGTATCACATGTACTAATGTTCCGATTGCTTATTGCTTCCTGACAATCTAGACTTCTATCGTAAAAAAATATAAAAATATAGTAACCAACTAGCTGTCCGTCAGGCTTCGCCTGCGTAGACTATTTATCCAAAATATAGTTAGCTTAAAAAAATGTATAGCCTATTTTTCCCATAATGTAGCTTTAGATTATTAAAGGAATTTTTAAAATTGGTTCTGTAGTTTCAGAGCCCATTTAATAAAAACAAGCAATCTTATAACTAAAGATATCCAAACAAATCTATCTTTCACCAAAAAATCACAAGTTTCCAAACGCAGCTTACGTCGGCCAACTTTGATCGTGTTACCTAAAAGACGTACCAAGCTAGGGAAAACAAGTATTACCTTTGAGGGGGCACAATTTTACAATAAGTTACCTACTCATAATAAAAATTTAGATAACCTAAACAGTTTTAAGTCTCAGTTGCGTAATTATATAACACAGAACAACGATTTATAAACTATTGTAATAATTATATGTATACCACAATGCGGTGACTGTGTTTTTTAGATTAAGAACTATGATAATAATAATGTTCTCATGTAAGTGGATTTATGTAATCTTTTTATGAGAATAAATTCTTTAAACCTTAAACCTTCAATCTAATCTTCTCTCTTATAAATATGAGTATCAAAAACGGAAATGATGGGGAGGGAAGGCCCACTAAAATAGTGAAAAATTATATTACTGCAAGAATTTGAGTTATTAGCTTAGCTTGAGCCGGTCTAGTGAGTGATAAGTTCTATTCCTATATGATGCTCAGATTCTGACGTAGTAACTCCATTAATTTCAAAATTCGTATTCGAAAGATAAATAAATATTCGCCAAACAACACACCACTTGTCATATATTTATTTATGGAAAAGGTACACTAACAGTACACACATAAGCACATTTTAAAACTAACAATCTGGCGCATATTTATAAATTTAGAAAATAAATAAATTAGAGTTTTCGCTAACTCTACCAAATTACTAGAAAAAATGCTTCTGTCAATATTTTTCACCTAACCATTTGCTATGGTTATTATAAGTTGCTATAAAATAGCTGTTGACTGGTCAAACATGACAGATTGGTGTGGAAACTTAATTAGGAATATGCCGGGAGTGATTTTGTTCCCAGGGAAGCGCTCCGGAATAAAATAATGTAAGATCTTTTTTGGATCTTTGTTTCACAATTAACATGAAAGTTAGTGATGTTCGATAGTTATCTTGTGTTATGCTACAATTATAAAAAATTAGCCACACCACATATCGCTTTTTTTTTAAAAAAATTGGTTTGCGTTTGGGCTCTGTCTCGCCTGGTGGTAAGAGATGACGAGGCAGATGGTGGTACACGCTTACCCAGAAAATGCCTGTTCACTCTGGCCTTAAAGACACCAAGGTTGTAAGTATCCGGAAACACAGACGCAGGAAGAGCGTTCCACTCCCTACGGTGCGGACTAGAAAAGACACAGCAAACCGTTGAGTGCGGAGTCTTAGGTCTTGGTTTCGATTTACAAATGAAACTAAGACCTAGCAATTCAACAGGGTCTATAAAAACTTTTGAAATAATTTATTCAGGCATAGTGTTTTTAGGAATAATGATAATAAGGCATAACAACTATACGCATAATTGTATTCGCATATTTTTAAAAGCATTGTCAGATATGGCATAAAGATAACTTAGCATAATATTCTAAAGCATAAAATGAGAAACGCATAACATTAATAAGTAAAATCATAAAATGTAGAATATTCAGGCTTTTTGGTCCCTTGCCAATAGGTTCATGTACACCTGGGACTCTCGTCACTTCGCTTCTCGCACCTACTTTATGACAAAACACTTTCAATAATAAAAATGCCTAAAGACTATTATGCGTCTCCTCAATAGCCCAACAGATCGTTATGCTTAAAACTCATTATGCCAAATTACCTACGGTTATGCCAAAGTTTCATTAAGACAATAAAAATTATACAGCAATCATTATGCCTAAAAAATATTAGTCAAAAAATATGTGCTAGTAAATCGTATGCCAATTCCCAATTCAACATCATTAACGCCTTGTTAGTTAGATAACTTGGTGATGGGTGAATCCAAAATTTGATTGTAAGTGCGCAGGGCCAATTGCACTGTGTCATACCAAATAAACTTTTTCATTTCAATGCAGTCTCTTTAAATGAGTCACTTTTGACTAAGTATGGTTATCAGTCATATTCCATAACACTATGACTAACGTACTTTGAGTCATGTGTAAATCCCACACCATAATTTCCTTTATTTCTTAAACAAAAGAGTCTAAAATCAAACAATATAATCATCATTTTATTGACGCAGTACATACACCATGTTATTGCAGAATAGACCAAAGCAGGAAAACCTTTGTTTAGAAGGATGAACGTTTATTAATAGATCTGAATAGGTATTAATTATAATGTTAATAAGTATAATCTTACCAGTAATGAAAATAGCATCATCTATGTTTGATTTTCTTGGAATTTGACATCACACTGAAGTCGACAATAGTCGCTATCGTGCGTTGTAAATTATTTGTAACAGGCGTCTCAAATAAACAGAAATGGAACCAATTCCGCATACAAATTGCTGTGGTATCAATGTCTTAACTAGTTTACTTGACGTAAAATCATGGTAGAGGAACACAAGCAAACTCATGGTAGCCCTGATCACAGATTACTTAATAGTTTCTTTTCCTGATTTCTTTGTCCACACCACTGACCTTTGAATTATTATTCGCGTCTGCGCTTTGAGAAAGAAACAGAAAAAAAGTGTGCTGTGCATTCTCAGTGCACCTTTTCCTTAGTTGCAATGCAATGTATTCCTACTCCTTTCACTCATACATGTCAGAAAGAAACAGAAGACAGAATGACAATGTCACCCGTGTGCCACGTTTAAACTGATGACGTGCATAATACAGTGATTTTTCATTTTCAGCATTTAATAATGCACTATTTGATACACCAAGATAGAACTATTAATCATATCGTTTTAAACGTATTTTTTTCTGCATTTAGTGCCAGTAAATTCACTTAATTCTTAGACTGTTCTTATTCTTAACTAGAAAAAGAGTCCCGGCTGATCTATGGTCGTTACTTAGCTAAGCACAGACTTAACACATTTATTATTATCTTACTTATTGAGGATTGTTATAATTATTACTAGAGAATACCTAAGTTGATGTTCAACTGAGACAAAAATAATTTAATATCTATCAGAAGTAACTGATACAGATTCATACAGCTGTTCAAAGTCTAAGATAAGTCTATTATGTTTGAGCTGAGAACTGTAGAATGTAGATCTCTAGTATCAGATCATTTTTTTCTAGTTTCTGTATTTGTGCATGAATTATAGGAAATCATAGTCTTCACGGAACTTCTCTTCCAGCGGCCATAGTTGGCGCTAACCTGTTCGGATCGGACAGCCTCTTCTACGCAGTATGCATATACATACAGATGCATTTCCGTATCCTGTGTCACCAGTTTGAGAATTTGGTTGGGCAATCACCAGCTCAGACGAGGGAAGACCTGACCAAGGCTGTGAGGAGGCATCAGGAGCTTATCTAGTAAGACATGGGGCCTTATGACAATCGCTTATATTCAGTCAAGTCAATTCCCTAAACTAAGGATGGCGAGCAATTTCATAACAGCATAAATAAATAAATATTCACCAGACAACACACCACATGCCATGGTCTCGAAGTAGGTATAAGTATCCCTGTATTACGAAGTACCAGACATGGAATTAAGCTAGGGGCGTCTCCCAGACCCGAGTCAATTCAGAAAATATCTTTCCCCGGGAATCGAACTCTGGACACTACGGAAATAGAGGCGAGAAACCGTGATACAGCGCACTACGCCAATCGTGTCGTCAAATTATATGAATTAGTCAGATGCGTTAGAGCCAGGTAACCACTGACTGGCTGGAAATTAAAGATCATATTACGAATTTGCTCGCTGTGCTCGGTTTAGAGACCGAACTTGACTAGTTACAAGATTGTAGATTGTAATGAGGACCCTGGTTTTCAAATAGAGCGTAATCTGTGACTTACGTAAGAAATAAAGATTTTGGGTTAAGAGTTTTTTAAATTATGGCATCTTTTCCTGTCTTTAACTGAATCCCGGTTAGAAGGCAATAAGGTAGATGTCCCTTTTGCCGATAACGTCCCAGTACCCGATAACTACTAAGATTTTTATTTTTGCTAATTTCTACTAAACAGATTTTATAAGTATTTAAATGGCAAAATTTTGTTAGTAATATTCTTTGTATTTATAAAGGCAACACTTAACCATAACTAAAATGGTTTCTTAACTGTATAACATAGAAAGTACTGTGCCCGAAAAAATATTTTAATTCCGAAGTTTTGTCACTGAACTACGCAACCACCAGGTTTTATTGCTTAGCTTGCTGTGCTGATGCTTTTAACCCTATGGTTACCCTATGGTAAGAGTGTTAATTTACTTATATATTTGAATTAATTATGTAGCGATATAACCTGAAGCTCATGGCAAATTTTATTGAAAAGTTATTAATAATACTTTTTACATCTATTGGTACACGCAAATTGCTACTTGACCCAATACCCGTTAAAATCGTATACTATTTTAACGGGTATTGGTACACGCATCAGCCTAGTAGTAGCCGATGCACCAAAACCCGTTAATGTACCCTATGTCCTTGAAATAAGTGTCACTTTTGAATATAATAATTAAATTATTGCAAACCTTTTTATCGGTTATTGGGACAAACGTTTGACAACGTACCTAAGCTCGTCATAGTTCTTAGCTACTTAAGTATAAGTGTCATTTTCTTCTATTGGGTTTTCTTTGAATCTCATAATTAGGTTAGAATAATGGTGACATTTGTTTTAATAATGTCATACAACTTCATTCTGATTTTTTATTCGATATGAAGAGTATTCATCGAAAATGAAATTGATATATTTTATATTTATTTGTATAATGTCAATAAATCAAGTAATACAGTTAAAAAATAATGCTGTTTGTATTTACATTCAATCAATGCAATAAATACCATTCAAATATAAATAATTTAGGTTTATTCATCTTTATCATGACATATTTATGTCTCCTATAGAAGGACTCCTGATAAATAGGTAGAGAGCTATCCCTAGCTGCTGTATCTCATCATGACGGCTCAGTGCGAATTGGTGGCTGAACCAAAGAACCACCGAGTTGCTTTGCTTGTAGTTTGCTTGACACAAATATTCGCACAAATTAAAGGACTATTGAAAGGAAATAAGGATGCCTCGGAAGCACAAGTGGTTTGCGCACTAGCTAATTACTTGGGTCATCGAGGCATCCTTCTTCATCATTTCACCCACGTGACACTAACTGCTGAGCATAGGCTTCTTTCAGATTATTATTATTCTATTATTGATAGACCTGTTGGCGCAGGGGTCCTGTTCCCTGCGGTTAGGGGAGAAGAATACTACCGATGTATCCTTGCCTGACGTAAGAAGCGGGCAAAAGGGCCCTTGCGTGTGCTTTGGTTTGCAATCCCGAGGAAGACGGTTACGCGTGTCTTCGGACACTGTGGTCTGTGTTATCGTGCACAAGAGTCGAGCTTGCTCCTCCCGAGGCTGGCTGCCAGGCGGCCTGGCTCGCCGAAGAGTCCTGCGAGGAGTCTCTCCCTTGTTGGGAATCCCGGGTCCTTTCCATTTTGCGCCGAAGATGACGACCGTCAGGTTTTAGTAGGTAGGGGTCTCTGTTCTCCCAGGAGTTCAGTCATCCCAGATGTCACGAACCCAGGGCTTTGGGAATACCTAAATGCGATATCAGCTGATTCCACGAACGATGTTGGATAGGTGATATAATTCATGGTTGCTTATGCAATCGGATGTTGAAAACGTATTTGTAGGTTCTTTACCTAGAACCAGATCATTGATTTTCATCAACCTTCCATTCAGAACTTCTATCTTGCCCACATTTTCAGTATGGTTTACACATTCTGTTATTAAATTCACAAAATCATTCGAGGTTATAATTTGAGTCCTTCATCACATTCATTGATATCACAGGTATTGCTCTGACCAGACATTTGTGACAATCTCTTATATAGTACCTACTTCTTGGAAATAGTTGGAATCGTCTGGTAAATTTTAAACCTTAATTTTTCCCCCAAACCGCAAAGAGTATTTTCAAAGATTTTATCACCTTTCCACGTTGGAGTATTATTATCATAAAAGGCCGACGAAATATATTTCTTTTTGGTCAATGTGGCCGGGTTTAGCGGTGTTTGTTCGGTTACTTGACACACTCTTGTCAAAGTTATTTGCATCCAAGAGTAATAATTGTTAATACTTTCTAGGTCAAGGGCTTGAATCCCACCTAGTACAAACATTTATGTGACGAAGCCTGTTTTTGTTGGTTGCTGGGTGTTTGTTTGTAAGTAGTTCAGTAATTACTTTAGTGCCAAATATGAATTGATTAATTAGGATTGAATGAATTAATTAGGGTCTGATATCAGTTGGCCATTGTGATCATCATTCATCACATTAGCATTACAAACAAATGTAAGTAAATTTTTGCTAAATCAAGACGAAGACCCTGTTAGAAGCTAGCGTGTAGTATAATTCTTGTTGAGAAATAGCATCTATATTGGGTCGCGTAGTAAGCTTATAGAGCCGTAACTGCCCAACGTAAATATTATGATTTTTTGCATCGAAGAGTAATAATTGAAAATTTCTACATCCATTCTGAATTGGAAAACCAATTAATATAGGCAATTCCTAAATACATTCTGAATCGAGTCAAGGTTTTGAAGCAGAGGGCAGGAATTTTGTTTTTTAGTTTTATGAAACTTTTTTGTTAGGTACGCCAGTCATAACT
Organism: Udea olivalis; assembly: GCA_947369235.1. NCBI lineage: Eukaryota > Metazoa > Arthropoda > Insecta > Lepidoptera > Crambidae > Udea > Udea olivalis. Next base: position 11,384,355 of record OX376364.1, on the reverse strand, counting down.
GTTTTTTCCAGATCCTTTTAAAAGGTCTGAAAACAGCTACTTTCATTGGCTGAAGAACATGAGTCGCATTTGGATAGAAAGCGGTTGATTGAATGCTTCTCACGGCTGAAGGTACTATTTCCGTGAACAATGCCCATCTTCGAAAAATATTATTGTTCTTAGAGTATCACAAGCCAGAACAGTTTGCTATGTACTCATAGAATGACCAACCCTTTGTTATAACTCTTTTAGAAATTTTGTGCGGCATCGACTTTAGCTATAACAACACCATTGTAGGTGCCTATTCGACTGTTTGCGGTGATCAGCACTGTCACGTATTTTTTTTTACCGCTGGGGTTAACTTTGTAATATTTTTCGCCCTACCTTCTACTAACACTTAGTTATCTGCAGGGGACAAAAAGAATGCGCTTTCTTCACAGTTTAATATTCGCCTAGGATATTGAGCCACTTCTTCCAGTTGTGCCAATATAAAGCAATCTTCTATATCCTAAACCATTGTCCATCACGATTTTGTGCTACTCGTTGGCCTACTTCAGGGTTCCTCTCATGAAACGGTTCGAACCAGTGACGACCCATGAGTTTGTTATTCTATTCTAGCAATCGAAAACTATCTCTTGTATAAAATTCACGTATGAAAGAGATAAAGCAAAAGATTCGTATTATATCGGGAATTGTGTTTCAAACAATAATAAGTTTTTTATTTTTTCGCGGTTCTAAAATTTTTGGTTTGTTGTTATAACACAAAGAAAGATTGTTTTTATGTTCTCATAATTAATAATAACAAAAATAAATAATTTCCCATAAAGTTATGGCTTTTCTTTAAGAAAGTATAGTAATACTATTATATATTTCTAGCATCAATAAAAATATTATATTTTAGTGAACTTTAACATAAGGCAACTGAGTTCAAATTCGCAATAAAAAATAACGGGTTTTAGGACACTTTAACGCTTACTAGTACAAAATTAACGGGTATTGGTACAATTCAGTGTTTTTTATATTTCTCTGAATTTATGTGTATTAGCATTTACATATTTAGAAGTAAAATTATTTATTCATGAGCTAGATTAAATTACTTGAATGCTCATGTAAAAATAATTTTTGTACCTCTACCCATTTTTACGTAGCAGACGTGCAAACTCAGCCATGTTCAAAACTTAACGGGTACTGGGACGTTTACCTTACCGTCAATAGAATATAAAGTGTTTCAGTAACTTAATTATACAGTTTTAAATAAGACCAGAACACAAAAACTTCTAAAAAGTTTACATGTAAAAAACTTAAGTGTGAATTGAATGTCGTTTTGGTCACTTAGTTTGCATATACTCGCAGCTTATCTACATCGCATATCTCTCGTGGAAAAGCAGCCTGATTGCCAGCTACCCTGCCTTTAGCACCGGAGGTCGTGGGTTCAATCCCCACCCATGACAAACATTCATGTGACGAACATTTGTGTTTGTTGTGAATCTGGGTGTTATTATCTATTTAAGTAAGTATTTAGAAATATTTAAGGATGTTTATCAGTCTCTGACACCCATAGTACAAGCTCTGCTTAGTTTGAGGTCACATGATATTGGTGTTATTTGTTATATATTGTTTTTCTTTTCATAAGCTTGGTGGACCAAGTAGAATGCCTGTACTCCAAGTCCACGCTGTTCAACATCGTCACCAGTTCAGTGCTGATCTGCTTGAGTGGGTTCATAATCACGGTACGATTGTCTGTTTATTTATTCACTCTATTACTTATCATTTACTAAGGCAAACTACGTGGGCAACAAATGTCTGGCCATGCCGCCTCCGCCGGGGACCGGCAGAAGAGGTCGACCCAAGAAGCGGTGGCTCGACGTCGTCAAGGGTGACATGCGTGCCAACAGACTCACCACTGAGGATGCACCAAGACCGCGCGAAGTGGGCCAAGAAAATAAGGAAGGCGTACCCTGGGACCCCACACACTAGTGTGGGTTCACAACCGGGATAGACCGCACGGATGATGATGACTCATCATTCACTAATTTTACATATTTTTTATTTATTGCGATGAAAGGACGATGCATTCAGATATACCCTACTATAATGTATTAGCGAACCTAATGAAAAAGTAGAACAAAACATAACATACTTTCACGACTATATCCCAAACGGGGTAGTCAGAGGCAGGCAAGTGACTGTTGCCGTCATGGTGAACGGAATCCACCGTTTTGATCTGAATCCACCGTTGATTTGGTTTTTATCGATGTTTTACATCACCGGAGAGTTTGTCGGTAATTTCACAATGAACACAAAGTTAAATAAAATAAAATAAATAAATATGTGCCAGATAACACACCTCTTGTAATGGTCTCGAAGTTTTTTGATTAATATCCCTGTGTTACGAGGTACCACACAAGGAAATAAGCTAGGGGCGTCTCCCAGCACACCTAGACCCGAGTCAATTCAGAAAAGATCGTTTCCTAAATTGACCCGACCGGGAATCGAACCCGGGACACTACGGAAATCGAGGCGAGAAACCGTGCTGCAGCGCACTACGCCAATCGTGTCGTCAAAAAGTTTTTTGGTTCTAGCCAGATTTGAACTTGGGACCACACGATTCACGATCCGAGTAAGAAAAAAATGTTGAGCAAAAGTAAAGTGTATTTCGGAAAAGTAACGTAGGTACTGAAGTGAATGTAAACGTAAATTAATTTACATAAGAAGAAAGAAGTTAGATTTTAATTGAATGAATATACTTATTTTTCTCCTCAGACAGTGGAAGATGTAGCCGTGGTGGTGACCTTCGTGACGTTCCTCTTCATGAACCTGTCCCAGATATCCTTGCTTTGCTTCTTCGGTGATATGCTGATGAGATCGGTAAGAAGCATCTACGTAGTTATTATAAAACACATTTCACCAATAAACGACCATGACAATTTAGACAAACAGGGGCCTTAACACAATTGACTATAACTCGTCAAGTTGATTCTAGCTACTTCTTTACTGAACCTGTATTTATTGCATAAATACAGGTCCAAATGATCTTAAAATTATAAACGTCCAGCCATAGTTTGCCTTTCCACCAATCATGCAACATATTCATAATATTCCGATCATTACAATTTATAAGGGTAGGTCTAAGTGTCTGAAGTCAAAGTATTCCTGAATCAAATAAAAGCAGTTTTCTACTAATAAGGCGTGTATTTTCTTCCTAAAGATCTGCAACGGCAAGATTTTTATAGATTCCGGCATATGATTAAAAACCTTTATTGCCATACAATAAGGACTCCTTTTGTAAAGTTGTAGTCTGATATATGGAAATACAAGTCTGTTGTGTTGTGTACTACTTTAAAAATTTGGGTACTGTTTTACGAATATACGTAGCTGCTCAATGTACAAACAGGGCAAAGGCAGTACTTGTAATTTTGTGAAGAGAGGTCTGCATTATTCCATAAAATGCGCTTTACAGATAGCCCTAATGCACTTCTTCTGGGCTACAAAAGACCTTTGTACATCTACCGAGTTTCCCCATAACAATGTACCGTAGCCGAGCACACATTGATACGCACTGAGCGCTGTTTCAGTCGATGAAATGTTGCTAAGTCGACGTAGCGCATAGACAAAACGGTCAAAAGTACAACGTTTATCCAAAGCAAAACCCAGAAAATTCGTCTCGCTAACCACTTCAACAGAATTACTCAAATACGAAACAGAAACATCAATTTCTCTTGCTTGACGAGTAGAGAACTGGACTAATTTAGTTTTCTGAATGTTAACTTTTAAATTGTGTTTATCTAATCACTGTAGTAGGTTTCTAGTGTCAAATTAGCCCTGGTTGCCTAGTAGCCCATAATCATGTCTATCATCCGTAAAACTATACGGTAGCAGCCCAATGCTCTGCCACCGCTATTCCGCGGAATTAAGCCTGATACAGGCCCTGAAGTGACAGTGCTGCATGGACTGTTCTGGCGCGTCACACTCGCATTGTATCCTATTTGGGGTGACGTATCCCCACTTTTCTGTACTCCAGCAATTTCATTATTGATCTTTCATTTCCACCCCGTCGGGTTGGATAGGTTATTTACTGACGAAATTGCTCGTTTCCAGTTTAGGTAATTAACTGAATATAAGCGATTGTAATAAGGCCCCTCCGGAATCTTTTTGCTTGATAATTTTTCGTTATAAATCTTAATTTAATTGTGATTATCTTCAGAGTACTCAAATAACTTCAGCGATATACAATTCTCTCTGGTACGAGACTGATCTAAAAACCAAGAAGAGCATGCTCCTGATTTTGATGAGGTTAGTAATTATTAAGTGCTTAAATAATAAAGGATAAAAATATAGGGTTGAGTAAGGTGATCGAAAAGAACGCTTGTTAGGAAATGCAACACATTCACAATCGCTGTTTGGATGTAGATCGTCATCATCATTATCAATAGCCTTTAGAAGTCCACTGCTGGACATAGGCCTCCCCCAAAGAACGCCACAGCGAGCGGCTTTGGGCTAATTGCATCCAGCGGCTTCCTGCAACTTGCACCAAGTCATCGGTTCACCGGGTGGGTGGCCTACCTACGCTGCGTCTTCCAATTCGTGGTCGCTGTTATCAGTCCTGCGGGAAATGTGACCTGCCCATTGCCACTTCAGCTTGGTTATCCGAAGAACTATGTAAAAAAATTGTATTTGACATTGCCATGTCATAACAATGACATGTCAAATCCCAATACAATTTTGTACGCGAACGATAACGTAAATTTAAAGTGGCAACTCGTGGTAGACATACTGACCATACAGCTGCACAATGAGTTTCGTATATCTACCACGAGTTTACACCAATGACAGCCGCGTTGACGTTTTTGCATGGCATTTCGGTACAGCGCCCCTAGTGATTTAAAATGGAACAAAAGATAGCCGCAAAAGAACCAAAGTAACCGAACATTGGTTCTTTTGCGGATATCCTCATTTGGATGTAGTTGTTGTTGATTGGATGCAGATAAATCCACCTAACGGGAGCCCGTAGCTAAATAACACGGCCATGTTGTGTTCTTGCTAGTAAGCCCTGGCTGGTAGCCTGTATTTCTACCATGAGAACCGTCAATAAGTAAACGGCGATCGTTGCGTTCAGAAATTTGTATGCCATTTTATGTTCCATTTTAAATCACTAGGGGCGCTGTACCGAAATGCCATGCAAAAACGTCAACGCGGCTGTCATTGGTACCTATAACCTCGTGGTAGATATACGAAACTCATTGTCGAGCTGTATGGTCAGTGTGTCTACCACGAGTTGCCACTTTAAATTTACGTTATCGTTCGCGTAAAAAATTGTATTTGACATTGTCATGTCATAACAATGACATGTCAAATCCCAATACAATTTTTTACGCGAACGATAACGTAAATTTAAAGTGGCTACTCGTGGTACAGATGAGAGACCGTTTTTCTTATTAATTACTTTACTAAAGTTCTTAAAAAAAGCTAACGGCTCCCGTACATCTAATCCGTTATCGGCCTAACTATGCTCGGCCGTCATCGGCCGAACTAGGCGGATCAATTCAACGTAGTAGTTCTGTCCGCCATTGGTCAACAAAATCGGTTTTGGTGTCCGCGACTGTTCATTTATATACATTTGATTTGATCGGCCGAGTTCAGCCGACGACAGCTGAGCATAGTTCGGCCAACGCGAGCCGTTCGTTACAGAGTCGCAACGCAACGCTCGAGTGTTACCTACCTCCAGAGGTCGGTCGTGCGTCGTATTGCGGTAACCGCTTACCATCTGGCGGTCTTCATGATTGTTTGCCAACGGATATGCATAAAAACATTCTTAAATTATTGGTTCAATACTCAATAAAAGAGGTAGATTCAGTAAATCTATATAAAAACTCAACAAATCACTTATTATTTCAGGGCACAAAAACCTTGTAAACTAACCGCTTGCAACTTTGCTGACCTCAATTTGACAGCCTTTACAACGGTAAGTTGAGTATTATACTACAAAAAATGCTTCAATTTATGCACTCTGCACACGGCATATATTTTTTGCATTGGGAATAAGAATTACTCATGGCCATTTCAAAGGTTATACTTTGTTGTACTTGGCTCATTTTATTTTTATTTTAAGGGGTAGAACTGCTTCTCTATTTTATGGTAGGGACGCACGTACGTTACGTTTTCAAAATAAAAAAGTACAAGGTATATCTACCACAAACTACTGCTGTACTAACTACTACGATACTACAATTTTCTTCATCTTCTTGACTTCATGCCTCCCTAACATAACATATTATTCCTAACTTACAATCTTTCACAATTTTTTTTCTCGCCACCATGTCTTTCCAGCTCATGTTTTATATTCTTCTACATTTTCTTCCTTTTTTTGCAACCATTTCTTACCAGCATATTGACTGGCCTGTTGGTGCAATAGCAGCGATCCTGCCTTCAGCACCGGAGGTCGTGGGTTCGATCCCCACCCATAACAAACATTTATGTGACGAACATTTTGTGTTTGTTGTGTGTCTGGGTGTTATTATCTATTTAAGTATGTATTTAGAAATATTTAGGTATGTTTATCAGTCTCTAAAACCCATAGTACACGCTCTGCTTAGTTTGGGGTCAGATGATCTTGGTGTAATATTGGTCCCAGATATTTATTTATTTATTTATTATATTTTTATATACTTTTACTTTTCTCTCTCTTCATCTTGCTACCATGTTTTCCTAGCATAGGAATAGGAAGCTGCGGCTTCTAGGAGCATATTTGCGATTGTCTCAACCACAGTGTTAATAAGTATGTCAGTGAAACAACAGCTGGGCACTAGCTAAGAGCAACATGCTAATGTCATCTCGATTAAATGAGTGCTAATGTCATTCCCCTACATTTTCGAATTCGACATGTCGAAACGCTAGTAGCTCGTTGCTCTTGGCGATCCCCCAGTTTTTTTTCATTTCCTACTGAACGTTCACAGCTGACTTGTGTGTATTTCAAGCTTAGAGCAGTCTGAATGGTCTAAGATTTCAAGGTGCTGATAGATTTGAGCATTCACTTTTATCACAACATCGAGCATTTGTCTTTTGTTAATATACTCGAACCACATTGCAAACATGACGCTAGAGGTTTGTTACAACTCAATTTCAAAGAACGAGCAAATACGTTAGTGAAGAGCATAGATCATAGAGCGGGGAGCTACATTTGGGAGCGTTCGTATTAGTACAAAACTTTTATTTCATTTTAAGATCAAGATTTAAACGTATGTGACGCCCTCAGGTAACCGGGAAATATACTACAACATCGAAATGTTTTTTAGAAACCTGATCATTTGCCTGTATTGTAATATTCGTAAAAACGTTACATTATAATGTAATGCTCTAGTCTTAAGGCTAACGTGCGCGAATAATTGTTCATAAATAAGACGTCATGGTACGCCTCGTTAGCCAAGTAACGCTAGCTCAGCCCAAAACTCGGTCGCCAGTCTTCATTCCCAGCTAAGGCAAAATGGTGACCTGGCTTGGGTTTGTGTTTTTTTTAATTCTAAATGGGTTTGCGTTGGCATTTGATGCGATGACGAGGCCGAAGGTGCAACACGCTCACCCAAAAACGCCAATTCAGTCTTGCATTGAAGACACCGAGGTATCATATATCCGGGAACACAGACGCAGGAAGAGCGTTCCACTCCCTAGCGGCGTGGACCAGGAACCTTAGTACGAGCCCTTAAAACTTTGCAAGTTCATTCCCTAAGCTGAGCGTAGCAAGCAATATAATCTTTCATTTTCAGCCAGTCTTTATCTGGAAATAGCGGTTGTACACTGTTTTATAGAAAATCGATTCACACAAATTGTTTCTCATATTATCATTTCATCGAATAATCAATACGCAGAATAGTTACTTCAAAGAAATTTGAATCATAAATTTTTTTTACACATAAAATTCATTTCTTAGAATATTCATTTCATAGAATATCAAATCAAGTTTTATTTTAGCTCATAATGTTTGGCTTTTCTCAAGCCATTTTTCAAGAAGTATTCTCAAGAACATTTTTTTTTCCACCTATGTTCATTCGCCGAAAATTCGCTACTGGCACTCGCCAGCCGCTCCCGCGGCACGCTCGCTACGCTCGCTCGGCTCGTACGATGTGGTCATAGTAACCAACACAGACTTTTTAGACTAGTTAGTAGTGTCTGTTATTAAATTAATTAAATTTCTGTTAAGTCTGTCTCTATGAAGTCAATAGTCGTTGAAATAATAGTATTTGACATGAAAATATGTGGACTGAATATTCTATGAAGCAAATAGTCGTTGAAACAATAATATTCAAAATGAAAATATTTTAACCGAATATTCTATGAAACATTTTCTGTAAACCGAAATTCTAAGAAAAATTCTCTCTGTGAAACAAGGGATCACCGGAAATAGCGCATGTTCTAGGCTGGATATTTACTGACAAAATAGCTCGCTGCCCTCAGTTTAGGGAATGAATTCAAAAAGTTATAAGGTATTGTAATACTAATAAGGCCTCAGAAAGGACGTAGCAAACCCAATTGAGTGCGGATTGCTGGATGGTTATAACCATACCTTGATGAATTGATTTCAACGAAGTATTTTAGGTGCCGAAAGAAATAGATTCGAGCCTTGACGGATCAAAAAACAAACCTGTATTGCTTTTCATGATTACTCGTATGTACTTTCTTTTCAGATATTAAGCAGATCGTGGTCCTACTTTGCGCTGTTAAAAACAATGTACAATTAGAGAAGGAGCAATCTACTAGGCTAATAGTGATAGAAGACATTGAACATTTTCATTATGATGCAATAAACTTAGTTTAAATAAATAAATAACATAAAAATGTTTTTATTGCTTTCAACAGTACAAACATCATGAAACATTAAAAAAAAAAACACAAGGGTAAAGTTAAACATGATATTTTTTTGTTATTTTTAAATCATTTGCCTTGCCCTCAAGATTCAAAATCTCGTTGAACCGTTTCATTATTTACGTTGGAATTTATTCCTTTATATCTTTTTAATTTAATCACTAGCTTAAAGTTTATGTCATGTAGTATAGTAGGGTTGTCATAATTGTTCCCATTAGACCTACCTTGATTAATATTCTTAAAAGTAGGTACTTTGAAGACCTTAGTTACTGCGTTGTCAATAAGCCGGCCATAGTTTAGTTTCTTCTAAGTATCCATAAAAACGCTTTGGAACTTATGAACGTCCAGCTGGGCACTAGACTAGACGTGGGAGTGTTTCGCGTCGTCATCGTGGACCTAAAAAGCCAAAAACATTTCAGGGTTGGCAAGGATAACTGATTCTTACAAAACTTTCTGTCACCCTACCCAAATAAAATCCAAACTCGCTGGATTGTCTTCCAGTCTTGCCTTTACCATTCCCACAGAACTTCTATTCAGTTGTTAGAAATTTAGAAAACGTAAATCGGAGGAATAGAGTCGATTATTGAATGGATACCGACTAAAACGTTTTATAGTCTTTAAAACCGATGGTCGTAAGAGCGCGTTCGAAATTTGAAATTCTAGACCGAATGGGGCTCCTGGCGCGCAAAGTTAACTGAAACAATAGTTAAAGACCTTCTGTCTTCAGATATAAGGTTGTTTGTCGTTTGTTTTGAGTGAAAAGTTTGGTTAGGAAGGGGACATGACAGCGGGTACCCGTGTGCGACGGCATGCAACGGGAGCGTGGTATACATGAGATTATTCAGCGAACTCAAGACTGCAGATATAGAAAGTACTAAAAAGATACAAACGTTACAGGTACGAGTATTTCTTAGATTAACACGAATAAAAAGCAATGTCAACAGGTGATTTCAGACTCTCTGCATTGTGTTTGTCTTTCTCTGCATGGGTTTCGATGTTAACAAAAACAGGCTTGAAAATAGCCAAAAAAAAACTACTATGAAATGGGACAGGCTATAAAGTTAATAACTATCAACAATTATGATTATTTGGTTGCTCTGCAAAGCTTTGAGAGGCTATGTAAACCCAATATTGACCGAATATTTTATTATTTGCAGAAATTGATATTTCATAAAAATTATAACATTTAACTAACGACTCTAGGGCCAAATAGGGTATGTATGTACAACGTTGTTTTAGTGGTGATTAAAGCACTTAGTTTGATTTCAAGCATTTAGAGAAGAACAAGAGTCTCTTAAAGTTTAGGATAATTTAGTTTTTATTACAGTGACATCCAGCTTCTATGCAATTATCATGTTCGAACTCTACGAAAACCACCTATCGGTTGCGTGGTGGTGGGGGCTGTACACTTGTTCACAGGCATGTGCGTCAGTAAGTAAATTGTAACTTTCAGAGAGATATATAACCTGTACCTCTACCACACATTACTTAATAGTTACTAACGTAACAGAAAAATCACTTCAAAGAAAATTAACCATTTGGTCAATTTTAAGTCGTGCTGTCATGTGATAGGCACATATTATCAGTTCAACCGCAGATTCGAGTACAAATGCTCTATGCGGCTGTTGACAACCAACCAACTGCCAAATGAGTCTTGGGAGACCCGGCGGCTGGTACGTAATTATCGCACGCAAGTACATGGAGTGACAGAGGCCTTTCCTATCATAAGTTTACGTCGATGACAGTCGCTAGCGTCTGTACAGTTTCAGAACAGTACCTCTAGTGAATAGTAATGTATTTAATAGTGAAGGAAGATGATAAACAGGTTGCTGTAGTTGCTGAGCTCATGGTAGGGGCAAGAATTCAAGCAAATTCTACTGATTTATGCAATCTACTAATCTCAAGATGTGTCTCGAGAAATTCCCCCCTCGCATTCCATGCGCGTCGGACGCCGTCTGACACGAGGCGGGGCGCGGGCCCGTCTCGCTTTTTGTGCCGCGTTTTTTAAACACTTTTCCCTCGTGAAATCTGTATCGTGCGATACACGAACTCTTTTCACGTGTTTCTTGTAAAAATGCGTTGGGTGGCGGGAAAAAAACTAAAGAAAAAATAGGTTGCACGTCACATACGAGTACGTTAGAAAACTTAAGCATTTGTTTTTCTTTGGCATCTTTTACATTCTACTAACAACAACTACTGCAAGATTTATTGATTTTGTACTTAAATATTTTGTGCTCAGATTTTCATATTTCGGGTAAGGTGGCTTAGTTGAGTGCTGTCAGTCTTACCACCGAAATCTTAAACAGCACTGACAAAAATTAACAAAATTCCAACGGAAATATCTTCTTGTCGGGGGACGGCGCGCGGAGAAAATATAATATGTCGTCATAATATTATGACCATTCGTAAAAACGTTAAATTACAATGACATGCTCTTGTCTCTACCCACATTCAAGGTACACACCGTTTTCCTGCTATAAAAACCGCGGTAAAAACCTTTTTAAAACAAACAAAAACATACGATAGGTGTGTTTTGAAATAATTGTGACAAAGACAATTATATGCAAAATACCGAGACACTTGAATATTCATGTTTAAACAATTGCGGTGGTTTTATTAATTTGCACTCTTTTGTTTGTTTGCGACAAACAATAGGCCGGCATGAATCCTTTTGTTTTACAATTACAATGCGTGTTTGCTTATCCGCGCAGTTATTGCCCTGGAACGGAAAATGTGAAATATCGTGTTTTTTAAGTCGTGGACTGGAATTTTTGATAAAAAATAAGACTGGGAAAGCTTACACACTGTCAAACCCAAACTAAGCAGTGCTTGTATTAGGGCTCTAAAGGTGCTGATAGATAAAAGCATTTACTCAGTAGACCACCAATCATTCGTCGTTTAAAATTAAAAACCGCGATCGATTTGGTGTAACATTTTATCGAGCAAGCACGAGCGCGAAGGACGGCGATCTATACGAAAGAACACACTCTTATCTATGGAGTGCACGCAAACATGTAACGGTTAAATGCTCACTTGCCATGAGCATTCCGTCAAACCCAGTGTTGATAATTCGCAAGAACGTTACAATGAAATGCTCTAACAAGTGCTCTAGTTTATACCCACCTTTAGACGGATAAACAAACGTGAAAATGTATATCGGTGGCCGACAGACTTCGTTCTGTCAAGCAAAAGTTATTGTTTGACAGGAAGTTTGTATGGAATAATAAAAGTTTTGTTTTGTATTATTTTCCTCGTAGTTTTTACGCTTTTTCTATCCCTAAGAACCTTCTTTGTGCTTTAGCAAAAATATGAAAAAAAAACAAACCTAATTGGTCTAGCCGTTCCCGAGTTTTCCGCCTAGCAACACATTTTTATTTAAACACATAACAAGCCAAAAAATCGTCACAAAATGTTGTACTGGTTGAGAATCGAACCCATTTCAGCTTACTTCTATATTTTCCACCCACTTATCACGTTAACTGGTCCAGTGCATTACAATAATGATGTAATGCAATAGAAAAAATGTTACCTGATATCAATATTTATAAGTATTGAATATTGCTATAAATAAACTAAATTACACATTGTCATATTTTAATAATGAACAATTTATATATCTTATTAGGAAAAATTTCTATCGTTCTATTGCAAAATTTATCAAAACTGATTTTCAGCGGTTTTGCGCGAACCGTAACAGAATGAAACAGAATCCACTGGTGATGAGTCATCTAATAATATTACCATTTATGTCGTCTAACACTACAAATAGTTTTGTGCTGTGCTGGTGCCGGCACTTTAAAATAATACTTTCCACGGGAGCCCTGCAGCAGACCATCTGCTCTTCAGGTGGGAGACATATTATGTCGGCCAGTTGATGTTACCACCATGCAGTTGCGTAAAACCAGCCAAGTGACTGACCTATCTCTGTCAGGTCGCGTTCCGGGATCAGCACTGCACTAACCGGTGCCAGGGCAGGTCTTCAAGATAAGTATGGCCAGCTCAGTAATTGCTTTGCATTATTGTGCTTGTCATCCTCATATCTGGACCTCACGACTGCTTTCCATCAGGTGGAGTGAGGTCATCTTGACGGGCACTATAAAAAAAAACAAATGTAATAATACACAGGAAGCCCATTCCAATAACGACAATAATAATTATGAAACCAAAAACATGGCCGACGTCTATCCCAAGTAACAGGAATCTGATGGTGAATGTGATTCTTTCTTCAACGTTCCCAGAAATGTTCAACCTCAGTAGTATAAAATAGCAGTTGGATAATAAATATTATTTTTTGCATTGTTTGACGGTCATAGAAGTATTTAAATTTGGTATGGAAACATTTTTTAAATTTTTTTAAATTTTTTTTTTTTAATACCTTTTACTATTTTAAGTTAACTAATTTGAATATTTTGTTGATCTTGCCGGTAGTTAATTTTTGAACATTGCGAACTTATGACGTTACAAATTCACTTAGTTCCTACATGTGTTTTTTCCCCGATTCGTCGTAAATAAATAATGAGGAGAAAATTACTGATTTACAGGACTTCCGGCTGAAACAGAGCTCGTCGTTCATCATGTAGCATCTCACGAGAATGTGAGACAAACAGATACAAAAACAGACAAAACTTCAGATACAATTAATTTTGCCAAGTTCTGAAACCAAGCCCTAGCTGAAAGGATCGGGATTATAGCGAATGGCTACTTAAAGTGCTATCTATCCCTCTGGGTAATGGGTGTAAATTAATGTACGTAATATTGAAAATAACTTTGTGGAAAAATATTTTTCATCTGGGGGAATTTGAAATCTGCTATCTGGATACACCATTAATACCATGCAGTAGAATCACCTAGCTAAAAATCTCACGTATGAAACAGATCGCGTCATTTGATTGGTTGATGGATAGATTATCAACCAATCACGTGAAAGGACGTTTATACCCAATGGGTTTCAATTGTGAGATGACAATTTGATTACCGTCAAGAGTCCAATAAGAACCTTATTGTTCTCTTTGCGTACTTTGGCAATCTGGGGTCAGATGAATGACCCAGCTTGCCAACGTATTTAATTAAAAATTTCCTAGATCCTTTGCCTTTAAAAATGTTAAATATCAAATTAAGGTATAGATTACAAATACCTCGAAATGGTTGATTTTTTTCCAAATACCCAACTAAACAATGCGTCACTTTAGCTGTCAAAAAATAGGAGATGAGAAGACAAATTTTACTTAACGTAACAAAAAAAATAAGCTTGAAACGCCATGCACTTCTAGGCACAGGCCTCACCTCAACTTAGTGCAGTTGTTTAGAGTACTGAATGTAAGGCCAGTGATAAACCTTAGTAATGGAAATTATCGAGCTGTTAGTCCTCCGACTAGGATTAACGACTGAGATCGCAACCCCAGCCAGAACCAACTGCTTAAAGTGCCTTCCTATCAATTTCATTTTAAATACTGGCTAGACTGAACACCTTACCTACTACCAAACTACAAACCCACACATACAATGTGGATAATATTTTTACAATCGTTTTGAAGAATCAGCCCTTCATTCTACATTCCTCGAAACCATTAAAATATCACTTGACACAATTCAAGGGAAACCATGATGTATCTATCCGTTTGCGAGAAATACTCTACATGTTTATAGTGCTACTGTCAAAGAGTAACCAACGTCACAGAGCTCAGACGAGCGTTCATTGTAAAATGCCTATTTTTAATTAGTGCGTAGGAGACGTAGTAGTAATACGAGTATTTATATGTTATAGTTCAGCAGCCGTTTCTTCCATGTACTTATAGCTATCAATTTCCTTGATTTTGTATGTATATTGTTATTATCTCAGTTACCTATCTATTTTTTACCGACATAGCATCCAACGTTTAGTTATGCTTCACGATGAAGGAGTACATCGTATACACTAGCACAGTGGTTGGTCCTGGTAATTGGTTCGATTTGAAACCTGCATCTGTTTTATTTTTTACCAACACCAAACCCGGACTAGGCAAGGCAAGCCGAAAGCTATCTACTTAAAAAGACACAGCAATGTTTTTAAGGGCGCCCTAGGCGCTTAGGGCGTTAAAGAGAGTAAGACTCTAAGCAAAGTATTAAACTCCAAGTAACCGCGCATTGTAGTTAGGCACTTCCTCTGCCAAAGTATGAACCGTTACCTCTGTTCCTTGGTTATTTAATCTCATATGTCAAGTGGTGGATTCCGCCTCCAGTCATGAATGGACGAAAGCTCTCCTGCTGAGTTTGGAGAACTGATCTACCACAATAGAACCGGAGACTATCAATCTTTTGATGTGATTTTTTGACTGAGACGATTGAGATATTTCGCCATATCTGAGCTTATGATAGCTGCGTTTTCGTCTTTGTAAAAATGGATAGCTTTAATAACGGTAAACCGCTATTTCTAATAACTTTAAAGAGAGGTAAGCACAATCTAGTATAAAATTCTGCATTTGCATCTGTTAGTAAATTTGGCATAGTATATTTTTGAATAATTTAATAGATATAAAAGAGATGATTAGTAGAAATATCGAAATAACGTAGCAGCTACGCCAAGCAAAACTATGTGTGACAAACCCATTTTAAAACACCCAGAAGCAAAAAAGCAAGCATAAGGTTCATCAAAAAAAAAAATGGTCCTCGGCATGGAACACGGTCTTCCGCGCTATAGGCAGGAACTCTACCTATTGAGCCAACGAGCTGTATGTCTACCACGAGTCTCTGTCACTTACCACGATAGTTGACTGCTGTCATTTTTGGTTCCATTTCTAATCACTAAGGGCGCTATACCCTATAAGCTATATATTTACAGTATGCAGGAGTACTTCGAACTGAAAATGTGATTTAAATCCTTATAACTTCATATTTGTTACGATGTTTGTACCTAATATAATAAATAAGTTATACAACGTGTTAATGAAAAAGCGCAAAACCTGAAAATAGTTTCTTCAGAATCGAGAGTAGAATCGATTCCACTAATAAAAAACAGGTGTCAAATTTTGACCAAAAAGATATTTTAATTACGCCGTGTTTAATCATTACTTAACTCTTTTATTGCGGCGGCACGCGAAGCGGCGACGTCGCACTAGACCGCGCGTTATTATCATAGACTTGTTAATTTGCAGACAAATACAAGAAAACAAAAAAGCTAATATCCTCGTAAGTGATCCGCTAAAATAAAAAACGAAAAATTACCTAATTCTTTTCTAATAAAAATAAGTTGGGGTGTCTGAGGTTTTGCGCTTTTTCATTAACACGTTGTATAATAAGATGTTTTATAAAAATATGTTACTAATACTAGTCATCTAAACAGATGTTAATGTTTCAAATAATAGTTATATTATAAGATGTTTAGTATTGATAACTTAATTTGTTGTGAGAGAGAAGGTGCTCAACGGGATATTTGCAGTGGGGTACGGGGTTCATAGTTTAGTACTCGTGTTTGATATTTAAGATCTTGTAAACCTACATGGAGCAATAAATGATATGACTATGACTATCCCATACAAAAACGTCAATGCGGACGCCAGCGCCCGTTATTGTGCCAACTCATGGTAGGCATATTATGGAGTTTGCTGTATGTCAACATAGCCGTGGTCATTTTTAACTATAGTAAAACTGTCAAGGCAATTTGCTGCTCAAAAGCAGTGAGTCTTTAGTTCAAGAAAAGGGTAAATAAAAAAAATACAGTGTAACTGTAAAATTGTGAGCCAATTTTATATTATACAGGTTAAAGTCACCAGGTTAAAGACGACCGACTTGGTGAAGAAGTTGGCTACTACACCAGAGGTCGGGGGTTCGATCCCCGCACAGTACAAACATTTGTGTGCATGAACATGTCTGTTTGTACTGGTCTGGGTGTCTCCTATGTATAATAAGTATGTATTTACAAAAGAAAATGTATTTAAGTATGTTAATCCGTTGTCTAGTATCCCATAACACAAGCTTTAATTAGCTTACTTTGGGGCTAGATGGCGCTGTGTGGAATAATGTCCAGGGATATTTATTATTATTATTTATTATTTTATTATTAAAAGTCCACCTTCCCTAACATCTATTAATTATTAAAAAATGCACCCGTAATTTAACTTACAGAACACTACCCCCAAGGAACAGGTTTCTATAATTCATGGCTTGTCAAATTTTTGTACCCTATATTTTACAAACGAGCGACATAAATTGAACCCTATCTCGTTGTTGTAAGGTTAGCAATGCGGGGATATTTTTCACGGTGACCGTCTGTTAGGTCTGTAATATATTGCTGTTTATGGATTGTATGTGTGTGTGTGAATTCACTTGCCAAACGCACCAGGGGGCTGCGACAAGGGGTGTGCGTGAGAATGGCTAGGGTTGAACACAAATTTTAAGTTTGTAAGAATAAAATCGTTCATTATTAAGGACAACGAAACACAAGACAATTTTACAACATTGCAAAAAAACCTAACAGGAGTAGTGAACGTTTGCCTATGACTAGTTCTCGATCCAGAACTTTGCTGTCCGGACGGCCATCACCAAAACACATAAGTAATCATCACTCAGGTGATAGCGTTAATTACAGGAAAATAACATGTAGACCGAAGACGGGTAATCGCATTAATAGTTTTAAAACTAATTTAAAGCATAAAGTATCTTCCATTCCTTATAAGCAGGGTGACCCTGATGCAGTCTACAAAAGACTGTTTGATTGTGTTAAAAATGAATTTGATGCTTGTTTTCCCACCAAACAAGTTACTTGCAGAGTTCAATCTAAGTTTTGTGAATGGGCCACGCCTGGAATTTACAGGAGCAGACGTAAGATGTATGAGTTGTACGGCATGAAAAAATACAATTTCGATCCACTTTTTGTTGAGTATGTCAAGAACTACTCCAAAATATTCAGAAAAGCCTGCACTACAGCTAAGGCATTGCACATTCGTGATAAAATATCAAAGTCCACTAACAAAATAAAAACCACTTGGGACGTCATAAATCACGAAACAGGTAAAGCTAAACAGCGCGATACCTCATACACTCTTAATATTAACAATAACATCTTACAATCAGAAGCATCTGTTGCTGAAGCATTTGATAAGTATTTCAGTAATATACCTATAATCACTACAGCTTCATTAAATTCCTCACCAACTAGAGCGGAACATTTGTTGAAAGATAATGTATCTTGTTGCAGTGTTTTCTTTAAATTTAAACATGTTGAGTCACTAGATATAATAAAAGCATTCAGATTAATTAATTCAAAAGATACCGCTGATCTTTGGGGTATATCAGTCAAAATTGTTAGCCACATAATTGACGTGATTGCCCCTTATTTAGCCGTAATATTCAATGATTGTGTGGATGAAGGTGTTTTTCCAAACTTAATGAAACACAGTAGGGTTGTACCACTTTTTAAATCAGGCAACAAACAAGACCCAGGTAACTTTAGGCCTGTTTCAATCCTACCAGCTCTAAGTAAGATCTTTGAAAAAATCATTCAAGAACAACTATTAAGCCATTTTTATGAGAACAATCTCTTACACAGTGAACAATATGGATTCACGAGAGGCCGTTCTACTACTGATGCTGGCATTGCACTTCTAAAACACATCTTTAGGGCTTGGGAGAATTCACAGAACGCTCTTGGCGTCTTCTGTGACTTGTCCAAGGCCTTTGATTGCGTTGATCACGATACACTTATACGCAAGCTTGATTTTTACGGGGTAAGGGATAATGCTTTAGATTTGGTAATTTCGTACCTTAGTTTAAGAACTCAAAAAGTTGATGTTAACAGTGTACTCTCTACAGGATCACAAGTTAAAATGGGGGTCCCTCAAGGATCCATTCTGGGTCCATTACTATTTCTGATATATATAAATGATTTACCTTTTTACTTAAAAGATATTTGTGATGTTGTATTGTTTGCAGACGATACATCTTTAGTTTTTAAAACTGACAGAAATAAAAACCTTTTTGATGATGTTAATGACGCACTTTCAAAGGTTTTACAATGGTTTACAGTAAATAATCTACAGCTTAATGCAAAAAAGACTAAATGTATTAATTTTAAGTTGCCTAATGTTAAAGATAACCCCATTAGTCTAAAAATTGATGGTAATACTATGAAGCTTGTAGATACAACAGTTTTTCTTGGAATCACACTAGATTCAAAACTGCAATGGAACCCTCATATAACAGCTCTCTCAGGCAGACTTAGTTCGGCTGCATTTGCAGTGAGAAAAATTAGGTTATTAACAGATGTTGATACTGCTCGTTCAGTTTATTTTAGTTATTTCCATAGTGTAATGTCTTACGGCATTGTACTTTGGGGTCAAGCGGCGGATATACAAACCATCTTTATCCTCCAGAAGCGAGCTATCAGATCCATCTATAAGCTTCGTGCACGGGCTTCACTTAGGGAGATTTTTAAGGAAATTGGTATCCTCACTGTAGCGTCACAATACATTTACAATTGCATTGTTTTGGTCAGAAAAAATATTGGTCTCTATGCTAAACACAGTGACATACATTGCAGAAATACTAGGAATAAGGATAAAATTGCACTTCCACTCTTTAGGTTACAAAAAGTTTTAGGATCCTTTATGGGGCAAGGTATACATTATTACAACAAAATTCCAAAAACCATTTGTGAGTTACCTTTACATAGATTCAAACATCACATCAAAACAGCTTTATTAAAAAAGGGCTATTATACTACAAATGACTACCTTATAGATAAAAATGCCTGGGTATAAGCGCTCTTCTCGATGCGGGATTAAATAGCTCTATTGTAACAGATGTTTTATTGTAAGAGTTAATAGGTACCTAGTTTGTATGTACTGACTAACAATTTTTGTTTTTGAATTGTTTAAATGAATTCTTGTTATTATATTCTTTTATGGTTGGTTTTTTCTCTTTGTTTTATATTCTTTTAGGTATCAAAATGGCACACTGCTTGTACTTTACTAACCCCTGTTGTAAACCCAAAACAAGTTTAAAAGAGTAACTGCTGAGTTTCTCGCCGGGTCTTCTCAGCAAGAAACAACTCCGACGCGGTGGTAGAGTCGCATTATGTCTGTATACTGTTTATTTACATATCCATATTAGTATGGTATTTATGTCTATTATTTAGTATATTTTGCTGTAAATTTGACGATTTGAAAGTACTGATACAGTCTATTTGAATAAAGTTATTTGAGTTTGAGTTTGAGTCAGGTGATAAAACACGCATCACACAATTCTTGCACACATAATGCCAAACATTCTTTCTTTTCTTTCTTTCTTAAAAGTTATTTCTTATTCTTTAAAGTTATTCTGAAATGAGAAATTCGTGTTTAGAACACGAAATTTGAATCTCACTATTCTGAATCTTCTCAAACGTGTGCGAGGTTCAGAGTGAGTTTTGAAGAAACGCTTCACAGTTATTCTTCACGCTATGTGCCCTGCTACTTACTTTGGTTTTTCTACAATTATCGTTATTTCTAATTCGATTACGTAATGATATAGCGTATGTAAGCCACAGCTTAAGTTGTCCTTACAAGGCCAATTGCGGAAAATAAGGTTATGTTCGGAATCACACAGAAAATATCCATGTTTTAATTACACTAAATAATATCTGGAAAGCTATTTAGTGTTCATTCAATAAAGACACTGGAAAATCACAACACTTATGAAAAGCCGGGAAGAAATTTAATTCTTGTCGAGTTCAATGCCAAGAAAACGCAGTTGTGAGCATTTACAGCAAAGGCGTCGCCGTTCCTCTCCCATCCCACTCTTCAGAGCACCCCGCTACCGATTAAGGATAGCATAAACATCCTTGGCATGGATGTTCGTAGCAACCTAAACCAGTGGGACTACATTGAGAGCGTCATAAGAACTGCATCCCGTAAACTCGGAATCCTGAAAAGAGTGAGACGATTCTTCACGCCTGGGCAGCTCTGTCTTTTGTATAAGACACAAGTTCGCTCGTGTGTGGAATACTGCTTTCATCTCTGCGATGGTTTCGCCAAGTACCTACTCAAAGCTCTTGACAAGTTGCAGCGGCGTGCTATCCGTATTATTGGAAACCCAGAGGCAACTTTGACCCTTGAGCCTTTCCAATTGCGTAGAGACATTGCTCTCTATCACTTCTACAATGGGGAATGCTTTGACGAGTTATCTCATTATCAGCCTCATATCTAGACCTCACGACCGCTTTTCATCAGGTGGAGTGAGGTCATCTTGTAAATTTATTTCCTAAATCTACAGGCTCTATAGATGCAAAAAAAGAAATTTGACAAATTATATTTAAAAAAAAATCTATAACGTTACTTACGTTATAGATCTTGTCTTCGTGATCAAACTCAGTATTCAACTATCCAGGCTCCTCCAAAGCAGGCGACATAACCTAGTGAGTACTGACATGTCAGTTAATAAATTCCTATATGTGCCAACCCTATTCTACGATGCGCTCCGATACGCAGCAGGGGTTGCCGCGTCAAGTAGGTATCGTGTGTGGTACATCACAGACGTACATTGAACTAGATAACGCAAGTTTTTCACTTTTTGACGTCATTTTAGAAATAGAAATACTTTATTGTGCAAGAAATAAGGTACAATAGCAGATCTTATTTTATGTCTATTTGTAAGTAAGCTGGTCTATTTATAGAAATTTTGATCTTTAAAATTATGTACACAGTTTTGTCTATCCATCACTGTTTGTTTTATGCTTTTCCTTGCATCATGGTCTGCTGGAAGAAATCTCTCTTTAGAGATAAGCTCACCTGTACTTTAGCTATCCATATTTTTCCATGTAAAAAACTGTAATTTGTGTACAAACTAATAAATAAATAAATAAATAAATAAATAAATAAATCTTATTTATTTATTTATTTATTGCTAAATAACAAACCAGAGCACTTATTTCTACTTTTACAAGTGTATACACCTAGAACCATTGCAACTAATCCACTACATGTGGCACAAACATACATGGGTAACTTATCTATAATTTAAATATTCTTGTATTGTTGTTGTTTAGTGCTTCCATGATAGGTTTTTTTTAATCGAGTCACTATAAATCTACCACACTCATCAATAAAATTGGAGCGATGATGCTGTGAGGAGTGGGACAATATTCCTGATAACTTTCTTACTAAATATAGAAAACTAAAAAAAAAACTAATGTCGGATCTTTATGATCTCGAGCGGGAATCGAACACACGTTTCCCACAATCCGTGTGGCTGTTCTAACGACTGTGCTACCGAATCCCAATGGGCCGAACGAATCCATCTTTATGTTTACGTTGCAAGCCAACGTTATTCCATGAATATTTTAATTTTGTTACTATTTTTTCTTTCAGCAAAGATGAAAATTATTATTTTAAAATTACTTTGTTACTATAAGGCACTGTAAAATGTAAATCTACTAAAAATTTAAACATTGTAATGCCTGCCCTCGCCTCAACTGTTTCAATCTATGTCTGAGGCACACATCGTGACGTCACTCACGCGTCCCTGTGTGAGTGCTTGCCGATTACCAGCTGGGACCTGATGGGACAAGTGGAGGACCAACTTGGCTTTTGAAAGGTTACATTGGTACCTACATGCTATAAATTGGTCAAAGACAAACTTGACATAAAAAGCAAGCAGCAATTAGCCTTTTATATACCGTCTCACTGCTGGGCACAGCGCGCGGGCTGCGAGTCGAGTTGTATGGTAGTGTGAGCGCGCTGACCGCCCGCCTTCGGCTCTTTCATATTGACATTGTAACGGTAAGTTGAAAATTACAGCCGTAATGCTACAAGAAAGCAGAGGCTGTATTATCAAAGCGCACGTACGTCATACGACGTTTTATAACATATTTGCGAGGAAATAAATAAAACTCGGACTTTCTTTAATGAATAAATCTTTAATCACTTGATAAAGCAGTTATACATTTTTTTACTTGTTCACAAATTAGCGATGCGCGCGCATCGGCGCTTTTTTGTAAGGCAAAGGCACTAATAAAGTAAATTAATATTTTTGTTGTCAAAACGAAATAAATTAAAAAATTAAATGTTTATTTATTATATTTTATCTCCCAAAGTTAATTTGGATGTTGACCTCTTTCCTGACATAAAAACTCTTTGCTAAGATTTAAAAAAGTATCTACCGTTCGTTTTAGACGGAGCACCTTGATAAACCGTGCGTTTTACCTACTAGTACGTAATGAGATACAATAAAAGACTCTTTACGAGCAAATATGTTATAAAATATATTATGGTACACACTACTTAATGCTCTAATTTGAATGGCAAGTTAATTAGCGGGTTGGAGCGTGAGCGGTGCCGTTGAAGCGCCGTGAAAACGTGCGGTGACCTTTACCTACTTACATGTCGCGGCGCAGTTCTTGAAGCTTTTTCTCTGTTCTGTTTTTTAACTTATGTTTAAATAGCCAATACAGAAAAAAGGTAAGTTATTAAAATGTCAACTAAAAAAAGATCATTTTTTAGGTAAACTTTGATTAAAACCTGAATAAATTAACATAGCATGTTCAACAACTCGAAATAAGTGCTGTTGATGTACCTTTTTAATGCGGACGTGTATTATTTTCAGGTTGCCATTAATTTTTTTATTTTCAAAAAAATATCGATCAATATAGTCGTAATACAAGTGTTGGTCCAGATTTTATTTGATCACCCGCATCGAACGCGCTGACGCAAATTTTGCATAGTAATAAATGTTTGCATGAACGCGCCACCAGAGGCGCCACTATGAATACCATACAAATTCGCGTTTTGGGTGCTCGATGAGGGTCGACTATCTTTCTACTATCTTCTGCTGGGTCGGCAGAACGACATCTTTTTTTTATATAGGACAGTCATTTGATCGCAATCGCACCTGATAGTAAGTGACGATGCAATCTATGATTGTACATGTCTGCCTAGTAAATGCCTATTCACTCTTGTCTTGAAGAGACTCATATTGTATTGGTTCGGAAACACATGCGCGGACAGGGAGTTCCACTCCTTTTCTGTTCGCATTATGAAGGAGTCCGCAAAACATTTTGTGCGAATGGCTGGAATATTCACAACGTTGTGCGATGATGAAAAGGAGATGGCGGAACCAACTCATGCAGTTCGCTCGCACACTCCCCGAAATAAAGCCTGTGAAACACCGACAGGCTAGCAACGCTGCGCTGGTGTTCTAGATCCCGCAGCCCGGCAGAGAGAGCCGATTCATTAATGAGATTCACGGCATGTGACTCCACCGAGTCCAGAGCAGCAAGCTGGTATTTAGCGGATCCACCCCAGAGGTGGCAGCAGTACTCCATACATGGCCGGATTTGCGCTTTATATAACTGGAGCAGCTGCGCCAGTGTGAAATACCGCCTAACCTTGGATAGGATGCCAAGCTTTTTGGCAGCAGTTTTTGCAGAGGACTCAATGAAATGAAATGAATTGAAATGAAATTTTATTTCACATAAAATAGTGTACATAAGGTCTTGCTGTTTTCATTTGGTCCAAACTATCTTACTTAAAACTAAGCATGTGAATGTTTACAAGTACATACGTACATTAAACAATTATTGATAGTCACAAAATACAAGTACTCCATACATGGGCGGATTTGCGCTTCATATAAATGGTGCAGCTGCGCCGATCTGAAATACCTGAAGCTTTTTGGCAGCAGCTCTCTTTGCAGAGGAATCAATGTAGTCGGCTTGCCGACAGCTCAATACCATGCAGCTGGATGTGGTCGGCAGCAGGAAGAGAGACATCCTGAAAAGTTGGAGCCAGATCAAAAGGGCTTCATTTTGTCTTGACGGTAGAGGACAGACTAAATTAAGCATCGCCGAAAGAAGCGTTTAAAATAATAAAGTTAAAATAAGGGATTATGACATTCGCGTCATCTATTCCAATTAATGTCTGTGAAACAAAAAGAAATCTTGTTAATAAACAAACAATGGAATTATCGGACTAATTTGAAAACAAGAAAGTGTCATTAAACAAAACACAAATCAAACTAACTTTGATCAATTATTGTCATATAATTAGTTCAAACAAATTTAAACTGGAAGACTGCCAGTTACTCAAAGGTATTGTATAGTTCTGTGACAATGGACGCCGAAATGGCTTCCCAACGGCCTCTAAGCCAATCCATGAAAAAGATACAATTGGTTTGCGGTATAGCTGGAATTGATTTATACGGAAACAAACATTACAAATCAAAGCTGACTTTATTCTTCAATATGATGTGGTTAAGCACAGATTTCTTTGGCGCCGTGTTTTACTTCATTGATGGAATACAAACTGGAAAAACTGTCGTTGAGCTGACACAAATAGGACCTTGCGTGATATTTAACATCCTTGGGCTGTCCAAAGTTTTGTCCATTGCATTTAACAGAAATCGCTTCTACAAGTTGCTCGGTATTTTGAAGAAGCTAGAAGAGATGAATGACGAGAGAACCACCATAGAAACGGACGAAATCATCCAAAAAGAAGTATTCTTCTTGCACCGTATCATCAAAGTGCTTCAAATTTCGTATATATGCACGGGAATCGCCTTCGCGTTAAATCCATTGGGAGTGATGTTGTATAAATATTACAAGACGAAGGACGTGACTTTGGTATTTCCGTTCATAATATTGTACCCGTTTGATGCATATAACATCAAGTACTGGCCAGGAGTCTACTTGCATCAGCTGTGGTCAGGTATGTATTTGTTACAAAGTTTACATGAGGAAGTATCTACTTTGTTATTGTCAATTGTTAACGGCAACTTATTTCACAATTTTGTTAATATATTAATCAACAGCACCATTTGAATGAAACTCTGTACTACAAAAACTGAATTTGAATAAAGGGATCTTTTTAAAACTATAATAAGGTAAAAAATGTACCCCTTAGCGTTTAATTTAAAGCGACATAGGCACGTATGGGCAAATATTATTTTATTTAATTAATTTTTTATAATGTGCGTCATGTGCTCCGAAGGTGAAAAGGAGATGGCGCAACCAACTCATGCAGTTCGCTCGCACACTCCCCGAAATAAAGCCTGTGAAACACCGACAGGCTAGCAACGCTGCGCCGGTGTTCTAGATTCCGCAATCCGGCTCTATGACTCCACCGAGTCCAAAGCAGCAAGCTGGTATTTAGCGGATCCATCCCAGAGGTGGAAGCAGTACTCCATACATGGCCGGATTTGCGCTTTATATAACTGGAGCAGCTGCGCCAGTGTGAAATACCGCCTAACCTTGGATAGGATGCCAAGCTTTTTGGCAGCAGTTTTTGCAGAGGACTCAATGAAATGAAATGAAATGAAATGAAATTTTATTTCACATAAAATAGTGTACATAAGGTCTTGCTGTTTTCATTTGGTCCAAACTATCTTACTTAAAACTGAACATGTGAATGTTTACAAGTACATACGTGCATTAAACAATTATTGATAGTCACAAAATACAATATACATAAATATAATGTCACCTAATGAAGCAAAAATGCGTGCAATACATTAAAAATTGGACGACACAAAATTAATTAGTGATCATTTTGATTTAAACATTTCATTGATACAATAATAATTCTTATCTAATAACCATGCTTTTAACTTTTTTTTAAACAGGGTCAGTGGAAGCTCTTTAATTTCATTAGGTAGTCCATTAAATATCTGGACACACATTGCAGGGCAATTATCTTTGAACAATTTTGTCCTCGGATTACATTTTATTACAAATCTATCCCCTTGCCGTGTATTACGTAGATAAATTTCTTTCGCTTTTGTAAAGAGCTTAGTATGAGTACGTACAAAAACACCAATTTCATAAATATACATACAAGGCAATGTTAGGATACCAAATGTTTTAAACAAAGGTTTGCAGGATTCATGTAGTCGCCGAAGTTGAGGCTTGCCGACATTACGGTTTTCAAGGCCTTCTGCCAGTCGTTTTATACGTGCAGCCTGTGGACCAAATTTACTCAGCGGACATACAGCGATCTGCGTGTCCAGTATTATACTGGATACGCAGATCGCATTCAGGGTGCTGTTGGGGTCGCCGTGGCGCTGTAGCGCGTCAGTTATGTTCACGGAGGCGCGCGTTGATGGCTTCGCGGCGATAATGCGCAAGCGCTGCACCTCCATGCTGGCACGCCTGCGCTTAACCACCAACGGCATCATGAGTGTGTTTGTGGACGGGTGGGATTCTCCCCTTTTAAAAAGGTGGGTGGAAACTCACCTGAAATAATAATTACTCAGAGTTGTCATATAGTCACAATGTAATAAACTAACATAGTCTGTAAGCAAATGTACACTAACATCTATGGACCTGTCCGATTTTTTTTTTTTTTAATTTCTTCAATCATATCAACACCATGCAGCTGGATGTGGTCGGCAACAGGAAGAGAGACATCCTGATAAGTTGGAGCCAGATCAAAAGGGCTCCGCTTCGCCAAGAAAAACGAAAAAAAAAAGGAAAAGAGAAATAAATAAATAAATAAATAAATATCCCTGGACATTATTCCACACAGCGCCATCTAGCCCCAAAGTAAGCTAATTAAAGCTTGTGTTATGGGATACTAGACAACGGATAAACATACTTAAATACATTTTCTTTTTTAATACATACTTATTATACATAGGAGACACCCAGACCAGTACAAACAGACATGTTCATGCACACAAATGTTTGTACTGTGCGGGGAGCCAACTTCTTAACCATTACACCAAGTCGGTCTTAAAGAAGAAAGAAAGTAGGCGGGTGGATGGCCAGCTCAGTGACTTGTCAGCCTCATATCTGGACCTTTAATACTTCTGGGCAATATGAATAAAATATATTAAACCCAATGAAAAATTGGAGGAGTTCGGTCCGGACCTTTGTAGAGGGCAGACGTCGCACACGTGCGCCCGCCACCCCTCGGTCGCCTATTGTTTTTGACTCAAAAACTTGCCCATCGGCTCGGCCGGCCGGCGCAAGCGCAACCCGCGCTGTCGCATCTGCACCCCGGGAAGTGTCTTCTTATCTTTGTTATAATTAAAGATAAGAAACTGCGAATGAATATATATGAATATATTACAAAAGTAAATAAACTACAAAAAGGTAGTCCTCTGAAATTTCCGGAAAGTGCAGTGTTGACAATTATTAAAAGTTGATAGCTTAAGTGATTCAGAAAAAACGCGTACAAAAGTGTTATGTTGCACCTCAACAATTCCTCGCCGAATGTTACCTTCAACGTAGCAATCGACTTGTTAGAGCTGAATCGACGCCCGGTGAGCCCGTTCCATTTATGATATCAAGTAACTGACGTATTGTCTAAGTGTCTCGATACTTAATGAAAAGCACCGTGGGGCTAAAATCACCATGACATCTGGGTGAATAGACGACATGGATGAAGAATGATTAGGCAGACAATCAGCACTCTTCCACAGGCCAATGTCCATCGCATACGTGTATTTTATTTTGCATACTCGAGACAAATTTTCAAAGACTACAAATACCTACTTTCAAATCTTATACACTCGTTATCGACGGCATGCTAATCAAATTGCAAGGTACCTATGTACTCAAAAGTCTAGATCGACTTCGGAAAATAATTCTTAGTAGCGAAAAGTACTGTAATTTTACGGTGGCAATGAGATTCAAGTCTAACATAATATTTGTTTGGTTGTATAATGCATAACAGTTATATTAAAATCCTCAATTATTTATTGCATGCAAATCTGTCATGCCTTTGAACTCTGTCATTGCAAACAAACTCAAACAAAAAGATAACGTGGTATATAAAATACAGCAAAAAAAAGCCTACAACAACTAACCAGGGCTTGATCACCTATCCTATCGAGTCACGATACTTGACAAACTGTGAATGTTTACAGTGTGTGTGTTTCTAAATAGAATAGGGAAAAGATTCGTAGTAGGTACCAATCATTCTCAGCAACACCATAGCAACACCATTTTTTTCCTTTAGAATTAGATAGTGGCTACCAAATGTAGAGAACGAATCTCACAACATTGAATTCGTATCACTATATCATACAACACAAATAAAGGTCTTGCCCTGCTGATAGGTATGTTATATCGGCATCATAACACCCTTATACAAATAACAAAAAAACAGTCCAGCCAGACAAAGGTCTGTTTTTAGTAAGATTAGCTTAATGACACTACGAATAGTGAGGCGATGGATTTGTACATTTTGCGTAGTTAGAAGTCACATTTAATATCACCGTAGAACAGATTGTTTCAGTCACTGGAAAAATAAATCTGGCTAGTTTACATCACACTTTTCATCACACATTTTCTTTTCATATTTCTGGCATATAAACACAAAGGTTATTCCCGCTGTGCGCTTCGTTAAAACAAGCAACTAATTTTTTCTGCCTCTGTCTGTTCTGTCTCAGTCATTGCATAATGTAAGAGAAACAATAGCCAGAATGCAACCCAAAACTAAACTGCCCATTATGTACTTACGTTCGTCAGGAGACCCTAACATCTGGTCAACATACAGCTACTAAAGCACGGTCTTTAAGTAGTTTAAGCAAAGGGGAAAATGTATTAGTTTTTGTAAATATAACACTGTTTCTCACACAATCTGCAGCTTCATAATCCTACCTACACTGAACATTCTGAATCATAAAACTTACAAACAGCATTCATAACGACTTAATATTAAGCTCCCAGTTACAGCTTCAAGATGCCTCCAGTCTAGAAAAAACCTGAAGATAGAAACTTCATATGTAGAAAAATAGTGCACCAAGCAACTGACAAGCTTATTTACCTTCGCTGGTAAGCACAACATGCAATCAGACCAGATAGTAACACTCGTTTTGGAAACGCCGATTAATGGGCCGATCAAATGAAGAACCAAATGAAGAGAAAATGCCAAATTATCTGTTCCAGAGTATCTATTAGAAAATATTTTGTGAAATAGTGATACGGTTTGTGTGTATGTATATTAAAACTGTGTGTGTTAATACAACAAGTATAATTGAATTTAAATAAAAAAATAGTGAATAACATCATCACAAGTGTAGTGTGCGGTTTTAGTGAAAGTGTAATATGAGTCTCAAGTGCTTAAATAAAGTAACACAAAGTCATGAATTAACTGCAAAAAAAGAGAGCTTTTTATTTTAGACAGCTATTAAGTACGAATATCAAACAAAAGAAGCAAGCTACCGTCGACTACACCTACCAGACCTCTCATTATCATTAGTCCCCAGCGACTACAAATTCAAAGACAAGAGTACTAACTACCATTTCCGTACATGCTACTGTCTCAACAATAACCATCAACGGAAATACAGTCGCCTCATCATTTTCATCAATAACTAGCGACGAAGAAGGGTCAGAGGAGTACCAAAAATCTTCAACGGACATGCAGTCGTATCATCATCTTCAATAACCAGCGGCTAAGAAGAGTCAGACAGGAATTATATAAATCTTCAACTGACATGTAGTCGCCTCATTATCTTCAATAACCAGCGGCTAAGATGCCTCATCATCTTCAATAACCAGCGGCTAAGAAAACTGAGACGGGAGTAATAATAACCTTCAACGGACATGCAGTCGCCTCATCATCTTCAATAACCAGCGGCTAAGAAGAGTGAGACAGGAATTATAAAAATCTTCAACTGACATGCAGTCGCCTCATTATCTTCAATAACCAGCGGCTAAGAAGAATCAGACAGGAATTATAAAAACCAGACCACCAGACTAAGACGGGAGTAATAATAACCTTCTACGGACATGCATTCGCCTTATCATCTTCAATAACCAGCGGCCAAGAAGATTGAGACAGGAGCAATAAAAACCTTCAACGGACATGCAGTCGCCTAATCATCTTCGATAACCAGCGGCCAAGAAAACTGAGACAGGAGCAATAAAAACCTTCAACAGACATGCAGTCGCCTCATCATTTTCAATAACCAGTGGCTAAGAAGAATCAGACAGGAATTATAAAAACCTTCAACTGACATGCAGTCGCCTCATTATCTTCAATAACCAGCGGCTAAGATGCCTCATCATCTTCAATAATCAGCGGCTAAGGTGCCCTATCATCATCAATTACCAGCGGCCAAGAGGATTGAGACAGGAGCAATAAAAACCTTCAACGGACATGCAGTCGCTTAATCATCTTCGATAACCAGCGGCCAAGAAAACTGAGACAGGAGCAATAAAAACCTTCAACAGACATGCAGTCGCCTCATCATTTTCAATAACCAGCGGCTAAGAAGAATCAGACAGGAAATTTAAAAACCTTCAACGGACATGCAGTCGCCTCTTCATCTTCAATAACCAGCGGCTAAGATGTCTCATCATCTTCAATAACCAGCGGCTGAGGTGCCATCATCATCAATAACCAGCGGCCAAGAAGACTGAGACGGGAGTAATAATAACTTTCAAAACGGACATGCAGTCGCCTCATCATCTTCAATAACCAGCGGCCAAGAAGACTGAGACCGGATTAAAAGTAACCTTCAACGGACATGCAGTCGCCTCATCATCTTCAATAACCAAGAAGAAGATTGAGACAGGAGCAATAAAAACCTTCAACGGACATGCAGTCACCTCATCATCCTCAATAACCAGCGGCTAAGAATAGTTAAACAGGATAAATAAAAAACTTCAACGATCATGCAGTCGCCTCATCATAAACAGAAACTAACGACCATAGAATCTCTAACTGGGAAAGCAAACCAAAATCTCCTGTGGAGCCATGACTTTAATAGCATAGCAAGAAATCAAAAACACCCAGACTAACCACGAAGGCAAGACTGCTCACCGACTCATCAACGCTCATCCTTAAAAAATAACCTCTGTTCCTACTTTCTAATACTGGTTCACAGGGTGCATACTCGGCTGGTTGTGGTCGGCCGGTTGCGGCTAGTCGGCCTTCCTTTCCCATCCCAGAGCGTGTCCCTCCTAACAAAATCGCGTTCCCTGGTTTGTCGGTTTGACCGGATCAGGCTTACAACCTGGCTGGGTGTGGTGCACAATAATCATCATCATCATAAAACCCAATGAAAAATTGTAATAGCGTGGTTAACATTTCTGTAATAAACAAGCAATTTGTCTAGTAATTAACAACTGCCAATTATAAATCAATCGCAATTTCCATACTTCCACCACCACACGTTCCATACTTTGCAAAAGTATGGAACGTGTATTAAACAGCAAGCTCCTGGCGTACCTCGAGGACAACAAGAACAATCAGTGATCGACAGTACGGTTTTCGCCGTGAACGATCAACTGGTAATCTTCTTGCGTATGCCACTCACTTGTGGGGCGAAGCCATCGAGAAACACGGCGAAGCACTCGCTGTCTATCTCGACATCTCGAGGGCATTTGACAGGGTTTGGCACGACAGTCTCAAAAGCAAGCTTCCTTCATACGGAATTCCCATCGCACTGTGTGACTGGATATCTGACTTCCCGAGCGAACGGTCAATAAAGGTAATCATTGATGGCTGCTCTTCTGACTTATTGGCTATAAATGCCGGAGTACCTCAGGGGTCTGTTCTTTTTGCGACACTTTTCCTGCTGCACATTAATGATCTATTGTGCACAGGTATCTTTGGATGCGCAGACGACAGCACTGTAACAGAGAGATATATGTCCAGTGCCAGCGCCAGTGTCGCTGAGACTGAGTCCCTTTGAGAGGCCATGGTTGAGTGGATGAATTCAACATTACAAGCAGGGTCCGACTGGGGCGAAGCTAACCTCGTTGAGTTCAACGCTAACAAAACCCAGGCTTGTCTGTTCTCCACCAAACGGAGTCCATTCAATCTGACTCCTACTTTCCTGAATGCACCGATACCGATAACCAACCACCTCGAGCTCCTAGGTATGGAACTCTCTTCCAACCTCAACTTTGGTAG
Source organism: Udea olivalis (assembly GCA_947369235.1). Taxonomy (NCBI): domain Eukaryota; kingdom Metazoa; phylum Arthropoda; class Insecta; order Lepidoptera; family Crambidae; genus Udea; species Udea olivalis. The sequence goes on along the minus strand of OX376364.1, from coordinate 11,351,707 downwards.
CTCTATTGAGTCGAAAGCAAAAACCGATGCCAAAAAACTTGGTATCCTCTTTAAGATTCGGCGATACTTCACACCGGAACAGCTGCTCCACTTGTATCAAGCACAAGTTCGGTCGTGTATGAAGTACTGCTGCCACCTGTGGGATGGCTCTGCCAAGTACCAGTTGGATGCAATGAACTCAGTGGACCGAAGGGCTAGGAGACTCATAGGCGACGATGCGCTCGTTGGAACCAAACTTCAGAGTTTGGAGCATCGGCGTAAAGTCGCCTGTCTATAGGTTTTTTTATAAGGTGTATTTTGGGGTGTGTGCTCAGGAACTACACAACCTGATACCACCGTCTACTTTCTACTAGACGCCGGGAGGGCTTCCACCCCCATGTGGTTGACTTTTCAACAGTCCGCACCCAACGGTTTGCTGCGTCTTTTCTGGTACGCACCGCTAGGGAGTGGAACGCTCTCCCTGCGTCTGTGTTTCCGGATACTTACAACCTTGGTGTCTTCAAGGCCAGAGTGAATAGGCGTTTTCTGGGTAAGCGTGTACCACCATCGGCCTCGTCATCGCTTACCGCTAGGCGAGACTGAGGCCAAACGCAAACTCATTAAAAAAAAAACTAATATGATTTTCTGTCACGTAAATTACGATGGTTAACTTCAGAAATGTTGTATGCAACTTTTGGTTCCATTTCCAATCACCAGGGGCGCTGTACCGAAATCCCATACAATAAGGAGGCGGACGCTAGCGGATGTCACCGGTATAAACTCATTGTAATCATTTATTTGCCAACCCTCCGACGTCAACTAAAACATACAAATTTTAGTATAGAACTGATCACACACAAAAAACAAAATAGATAACGCAAGTACGCAGACAGAGGGTCTGTATGAATACCTAGCGTGACACTTTTTTGGCAGTTACTGTGACGTCACGATAGCGCTTTGGTGATGGTAATTATTTATTTTTACAGCTCGCGTACACCTAATCCTTTATCGGCCAAACTATGCTCGGCCGTCATCGGACGAACTCGGCCGATCAAAACTCTTTAATAGTACCGTTCAATTTGATTTGATCGGCCAATGACGGTCGATCATAGCAGCTTAGATCAATTGTTATCAAGTTCGGAAATCAAATATCTATAAATATAAATCTATTTCATTTTAACACTCGTTGTCTTGACGGTAGAGGACAGACTAAATTAAGCATCGCCGAAAGAAGCGTTTAAAATAATCAAGTTAAAATAAGGGATTATGACATTCGCGTCATCTATTCCGATCAATGTCTGTGAAACAAAAAGAATTCTTGTTAATAAACAAACAATGGAATTATCGGACTAATTTGAAAACAAGAAATTGTGATTAAACAAAACACAAATCAAACTAACTTTGAGCAATTATTGTCATATAATTAGTTCAAACAAATTTAAACTGGAAGACTACCAGTTACTCAAAGGTACTGTATAGTTCTGTGACAATGGACGCCGAAATGGCTTCCCAACGGCCTCTAGGCCAATCCATGAAAAAGATACAATTGGTTTGCGGTATAGCTGGAATTGATTTATACGGAAACAAACATTACAAAACGAAGCTGACTTTACTCTTCAATATGATGTGGTTAAGCACAGATTTCTTTGGCGGCGTGTTTTTCTTCATTGACGGAATACAAACTGGAAAAACTGTCGTTGAGCTGACACAAATAGGACCTTGTGTGATATTTAACATCCTTGGGTTGTCCAAAGTTTTGTCCATTGCATTTAACAGAAATCGCTTCTACAAGTTGCTCGGTATTCTGAAGAAGCTAGAAGAGATGAATGACGAGAGAGCCACCATAGAAACGGACGAAATCATCCAAAAAGAAGTATTCTTCCTGCACCGTATCATCAAAGTGCTTAAAATTTCGTATATATGCACGGGAATCGCCTTCGCGTTAAATCCATTGGGATTGATGTTGTATAAATATTACAAGACGAAGGAGGTGACTTTGGTACTTCCGTTTTTAGTACTGTACCCATTTGATGCATATAATATCAAGTACTGGCCAGGAGTCTACTTGCATCAGCTGTGGTCTGGTATGTATCTATTACAAAGTTTACATGAGGAATTATCTACTTCGTTATTATCAATTGTTAACGGCTACTTCTTTAAAATTTTTGTTATTATATTAATCAACAGCACCATTTGAATGATACTTTGTGCTACAGAAACTGAAATTGAATAAAGAGATCTTTTTTAAACTAAAATAGAAATGGGAAAAAATGTACCCCTTAGCGTTTAATTTAAAGGGGAATAGACACGTATGGAGCGGTTGTGAGAGAGACGCCTTTAATGAGGCAGGCCAACAACCCTACGGTGGTGAACAAAAGCCACCTGTGAAGATGGGCATGCAAGGAACTGCCAGCCCCGCAGCACCGGCGCCGTTACTGAATCTGCTTTTGATTCTGCGTTCCTGCCTGCAAACTGCGTGCCTGCTTGCATGCGATTCATATTAATAAACTGATCGCATTTACATAGATGTTACATACTCGTATTTCAAATTAAGGATAAATTTCCCTGTGTTATGACTTATGATATGAAGTACATACCAGACAAGGATTTAAGCTAGAAATTTCCTATGAAGGCTCTTTTCTTGAAAATCCTCTTTTTATAATCGACTGGAAAGGGGAACACAGGTTCTTTTGCTGTTCGCAATAAGTTGTAACGTAATGGGATGAGGATGAGGGATGTCGACCGTATGTGGCCACATTATTTTAAATGTTTAATTGACTTTTCAGAAACTATAGTACTTTCCTGGCTGAGTTCGACTGACTTCTTATTTTTCATTTTCTGCATTTACATTCGAGTTCAATTTCGCCTCTTGAAGCATGAGCTGGGAAGAATTGTATCAGGAAGTACAACAGAAGGAGATTTCCAAAACAAATTCAGGAATATGGTGATGTGGCATCAGGAGATAATATAGTAAATGAAATAGTGTACTAATAAAGCATTTGTAAATCTCAAAGTCACGGAATAACATGTATATTGGATTATTATCACCTTTTTACGTATCTTTAATCCTTTATTCCAGCTGTGCTCAAATATTAGAAGAATTATACTCGAAAAGCAACCTTATTAACTTTGTCACCAGTTCGCTTACCATCTGTCTCACTGGATTTGATGCTATGGTGAGTTTTTTTTTGAATAGTGACAAATACCTACATACCTTTATCAGTATGGGCTCTTTTAATTTAGAATCTCCAATTGCCGCTGTAAATTTGAGGGGTTTAATTAACATCTACATGAAACAAATGTGATGTTACAACTTAGACCAAGATCACATGAACCTAAACTGAGTAAAGCTTTCACTGTGGGAGTAAGAAGCTGAAGCTGATAACTCACTTAATGTTTCTAAATTTAAAATAAGTGATGGTTCACCCAGACCATGATCAAACGTTAATAACGAAACGTGTCCTGTGATCGATACCCACGACCACCGGTAACGGGCCGAACAAAGTAAATGTCAGAATTGTTATTTCTTTTTGTTAATTTCATGATTTTTATTGGAAAACTACCTTGCCTTAGGAGTTGAGCATTCAACTTAGCGAGAGCCCAAAAATTAGGATGTACTGGTTTAACAGACATATAAATCATATTAATTGACGTAAGTGTGAATTTTTTGTCAAAAGCGAGTACGTATACATGCTACTCTTTTGATGTTGCTTAATCGGTTTGCGCTCTACTGTCAAGGTACCGTATGCATAAAAAGCTAGGGACGCTCGATTTATTTGAATATACTCTTATTTCAGATGATTTCGGACACAATGATCGTACTAACTTTTGTACTGTTTATGGCGACGAGTTTGCTGCAGACATTTTTTATATGCTGGTTCGGAGATATGATGATGAGATCAGTATGTATCATATGTGTTTTCTCATTTGTTTGTTAAACTGCCATCCCAATATATTGGAAAAATCTTTTGAATGGAGATCGAGTGGTTCTCACGGTCTCTTTGCTGTCAAATACTTCATTGTATAAGGTTAGGGAAAAAGTCTTTTCGCATATAGCATGTATGAACTTGTAATAGAATCTCTTTGGCTATACTATTTGTATCTGGCTGGTTTTGGTATCATTAAAAGTTTAAATTTAAAGAAGATAATTCCAAATTCAAATTAGGGAAATGTGTGATTTTTCATTTGTTTTTCTCACTTATAAGATGAGTGAATCTAATGAAGAAATTCGATACATTTTAAAATTTTACTACATAAAAGGTAAAAATGCAACTCAAGCCGCGAAAAAAAATTGCGGTGTTTCCATCTGTGAGTGTCTGTGAGAGTGGCACAAATTTGGTTCAAGCGTTTTCAATCCAGAAATTTTGATGTCAAAAATGCACGTCACTCTGGTTTCTCTATTACGGATAAAATGATGCCATTTTTTGAAAAGTGGAGCAAGGATCGGCATATCAGTAGTTACAACGTAGCTGAAGAACTGGAAATTGAGCACAATACAGTTTTGGCGCATTTGAAAAAAACTGGGTACACAAAAACGCTCGAAATTTGGGTACCTCACGAGCTCACTGAAAGAAACCTAATGAAACGTGTACTTATTTGTAATTCTTTATTACGACGTAATGAAACCGAACCATTTTTAAAGAAGCTTGATAACTGGTAATAAAAAGACAAGACAAGAACGTGTGAACAACTGATGAGGTTAAAGCAAGAAGTTGAGAGATAGCGGCCGGAATTAATCAACAGAATGGGTGTGGTTTTTTATTATGATAATGCTAGACCTCACACATCTTTAGCCATTCAGCAAAAATTAAGAGAGTTTGGCTGGGTGGTATTAATGCATCCGCCGTATAGTCCTGACTTTGCACCTTCAGATTTCTACCTGTTTCGGTCTCTTCAGAATTCTTTAGGCAGTGTCAGGTTAACATCACGAGAGGACTGCCAAAACCACTTGTCGCGGTATATTGATCAGAAGCCTTAAAATTTCTATAGCATTGGTATCATGTCCCTACCTACAAGATGGCAAAAAGTAATCGAACAAAATGGCGTCTACATACTTAAGTTTAATGTAAATAAACTATATTATGAAATGTTTTGAATTTTATTTAAAAATGCGAAGAAACTTTTTCCCCAACCTATTATACAAGACGCTGATTTTGGCAAATCGTAGATATTCTGTCATTTTCAGAGCACGGAAGTGGGTGATGGCGCTTACAATAGTCTTTGGTATCTGAAAGAAGCTACAGTCGGTAAATCGTTGCTTTTGATACAAATAAGGTAATTATTTAATTTTGATGTAATAGATAAAGAAGATAATATACTTAAATATTTTAACACAAACGAATGTCTATAAAAAATATAATATATTTTTATTTATTCGAAGTCAACAAAAGAATCAGAACAAATTGATACATAAAAAAAAACGATTCCATAAAATTTAAAATGACAAATACATTATCAGAATTCAAAACAATATATCCACATTGTCCCGCACATGTACCATACAAATACAAATACAATTACAAATACACACATCAAAAGTGTCTAGGGATCAAGCATTTTTATGCGGATTTCTTGAGATTGAGATGTGGCTTTGTAATAAATTTATGATTTTATAAATTTATATGGATCCTTTTTGGTGCATTTCATAATTTGAAACAGGAACTGTCAATCAAATTCGAGTAAAAGATGTAAATCAGCTGTCAATATTTTCCCTATAAAATCATACAACGCATTGAAGACATTATTAGTGCTACTGTTTCCCTACTACTGATTAAAACCAACGTTATAATGGAGCGGCGACGTCATTTAAGCAGGGAAGAAATGCTCAGAGCCGTGGGAATGATAGAAGCTGGTTCCCGACAACGTACTGTGGCTTTAGCTCTGAATACAAGTCAGAGTGTTATCAGTCGACTTTGGACACGTTACCGAAGCACTGGTACCGTGGCTGAGCGCCATGGAGGACGGTATCGCTGCACCACACGGAGACAAGACCGATACATTCAAATCACAACTCGAAGAGCTCCAACAATAACCGCCATGATGTTAGCCGTGAGGCTTCATCACTCTTCAGGGAACTTAATTAGCGACCAAACAGTCAGAAACCGCTTGCATGAAGTGAACCTTCATTCCCGAAGACCGCTAAGGGTACCACCTATAGCAATGCACAATCGTAGGATTCGATATCAATGGGCTCTTGAACACAGAAATTGGGCACAAGAACAATGGCGTTTCGTGTGCTTTTCTGATGAGTCTCGTTTTGGTATGAGACCGGATACAAGACGTATACGACACTGGAGAACCCCTGGACGCCAACAGCGATTAAAATCCTGCCAGGAAGTCCATCCTTATAGTGGTGGAACCATCATGGTATGGGCGGGTATTTGGATCGGCGGAAGAACTGAGTTGATTTGGATCAGAGGCAACCTCAACGCTCAAATTTATGCTGAGACGATTGTATCAGACGTCATCGTTCCTCTACAAGTGCAAATCGGTCCCTTATTTCAGTTAATGCATGATAATGCACGACCGCACACCGCAAGAGTTGTAAGACAGACTCTCGCCGCAGCTAACATCAATGTCCTGCCCTGGCCTGCTCAGTCGCCAGACTTGAACCCGATTGAGCATGCATGGGATATGCTACAGAGAAGAGCTCTGCCGAATATGGAGGGTATCCAGTCGCAAGAAGACCTTTTTGTGTTGTTGCAACGAACATGGGCGGCCATTCCACAGCGTGATTTGGATGAACTCATTTTGAGTATGCCAAACCGATGTTCTTGTGTTGTTAGTGTTCGCGGTAGAAACACGGATTATTAATTTTTCAAGCTACCCAATAAAATTTTAAAGAAAACTGTTATATCAGTCTTTTTTTCGAACTTTAATGTTAGTGGTTCAAATGTCAAAAATCCCTTTATTAGGAAAATGGCAAATTTCTTTATTAATGCAAAGGTGACTTGGTTTATCGTTACTGTAGACAAACGAAAACACTTTATTTGATGAATCCTTAAAGAAAATTTTAATTAATATCAATCAGGAGAAAAGTTATTGCAAAAATATATGTTGATCCCTAGACACTTTTGATGTGTGTAGTTTATTGTGCATAATTTGACAATGTACACACCGAGAATATTTAATTAACTTACAGTGTATTTCTTATTTTACTTAACACAAATTTGCAGCAGTATATTATTTAATAACATAATGTAGGTAAGTACAAAAACACAAACCTCTACCTCCCGTACTAGTACTAGACTGTGTTACGGCAAGGTAGTGATAAACGTCCTGTGCTTAAGGACCATGTTACAGTGATACACGTACTGGCAGTCAAACCGCTCGGCGAACGAGCTCAGAATGCTACTCGTGCTGACCAGCACCCTGCGCACCAGGGTGCAATGCTTGCGCAAGATAAACATCGAAAATGCGTACAAAGAAATAAGTAATAGGAAGAAAAAAAAAGGATTTTTATATCACATGCGTATAAAACATAGATTAAAATAGCGGTAGAAAGGAGACTCGCCTCTAGCGAGTGGACAGCTTACATCAGGACCCCGTCGACTAATTTCACTCAGTCGAAATTTACGATTGACAGGACTTTACTCTGACGAAACGAACGCTTGTCTCGCTTACGCTATGGTCAAAACAATAGATTTGTCTCTGTCCTTCAACATCGCACAACGATAAATAGAATCACAGCAGTGTGAGTGTGCGTGCATGTAGTTGTGCATCATCCCCGTTTTCAGTTGACAATTTTAAGGACGTGCTGTATCTTTCGCTATTTGATTTAATCCAAGGTAGGTGTATAACACTAGTCTGGAACCGCTCGTTCTCTTGTGCTGTTGTGCGGTTCTTCAAGTATCTGGTGGACTGGAGCCTTACCACAAACACCCAGCGTAATCAGAACTTTAATACTTAAACGTCAACATCTCATTTCTATGTTACTAAGTTTGCGATCTTTTTAAAGTTTGAAAAACTAACTTATGCTACTTTTCAGGTCCGTGAAGGCCTGCAAATCTACAGCCTACGGTTTTGCTGATGTCAACCTCTCTAATTTCACAGGGGTAATAGAAAAATATAAGTCAAATTGGTGCCAGTATTTGTGCTTTATACTTATTCTTTTTTTTAAATTAACTCTATGTTTCAGATACTGGGCAAAGCTTGGTCCTACTTCGCACTGCTAAATACAATTTTCGGACAAAAAGAAATAGCAAATTCTTAAAAAAGCGGCTTACACCAGTAACAATAATTAAAGATACAGAAAAAACAAACACAATAAATTATAAATTATTAGATATAAATTAAAATTAACTGACACTCCATACATTTGCTTTCATAAAAACACAATCATTGATACACACAATTTTCGTCCATTTGACTTGCGTCTGATTTGCGTCGAGGAGAGAGTTGACTGATACAAGATACCGAATAGTTGACTGGACACGGGCTACGGTGCAGTTAGGAAACCAACAGCAACAAGTCTATGTTTTCAAGAACATAGGTACAGAGGCGTTCGCATCAACCTTTACAAAACCATTGCAAAATCGGTCTTATGTAAGCAGCCTATGTAAAGGTTGATGTACCATCACGCAGACTATATTCCAAACGGGTTCGTTAGAGGCACGTGACTGTTGCCGTCATGGTGAACGAAACACTCAGAAGACCACTTTTCACCAATGGCATTAGAACCCAAAGTGGTAGGTGGTGAGCCTTTCACCGTTATCTGGGTTGATTTGTTTTTTAATCGATGTTTTCCATAACCAGTGTGTTAGGCCGAGATCTATAGAGCGTGCTTTGCTTATATTAGACTTTGAAACGCTGTATCCATCCTTAACAGTTACTTCTTATCGTTATTAAATTATTTTTGTCATAGTCAAATATCAACATGTATTCGTTGGTAATATTTGTACGAGTAATACAATAGTATAGGTCAATACGAGGTCAATAAGTAATACAATAATATAATGTGATAAGTCTGTGCTTAGCCAATTAACGACTATAGATTTCAGCTTTAGTTGGAAACTTAACAATGAACACAGAGATTGGTTCTGGCCAGATTTGAACTTGGGATAAATAATAAATACTACTCGTACTAATTCGGTAAATTAGGGTTCACTATAAAACTGTTTTCGTATCAACGTACAGTAAATAAAGTTAGCCTTTAAAATGTCTCTAATGGGCAAGTTTGTTCCTCCTGTTTCAAGTCGTAATTTCGGGTGGGACGATCCGAGTTGGGGTGCATAAGCTTAAGCCCTAGGCCACGCTCGCTTGTTATGTTGTGTGTCTTTGTTTTCTACTGCGGTACCACCGGGGCAAATAACTGAATTATCTCCTCATGCAGATCAGGTGCATCCACTTTCCCGCGCAATATCTTGCACATAAAAACCAATTGGTGCTTTTCTCGTCTGACCTCTAAGGAATTGTATCCGAGGCAGCCACGCAAAAAAATTAGTGAACCACTATAGATGCGTGCTGTGGATGCGTGCTGTGGATGCGTGTTGTGGATGCGTGTTGTGGATGCGTGCTGTGGATGCGTGCTGTGGGTGTATGCTGTGGATGCGTGCTGTGGGTGCGTGCTGTGGGTGTATGCTGTGGATGTGTGCTGTGGGTGTATGCTGTGGATGCGTGCTGTGGATGCGTGCTGTGGATGCGTGCTGTGGATGCGTGCTGTGGATGCGTGCTGTGGGTGTATGCTGTGGATGCGTGCTGTGGATGCGTGCTGTGGGTGTATGCTGTGGATGCGTGCTGTGTATGCGTGCTGTGGGTGTATGCTGTGGATGCGTGCTGTGGATGCGTGCTGTGGGTGTATGCTGTGGATGCGTGCTGTGGATGCGTGCTGTGGGTGTATGCTGTGGATGCGTGCTGTGGATGCGTGCTGTGGGTGCGTGCTGTGGGTGTATGCTGTGGATGTGTGCTGTGGGTGTATGCTGTGGATGCGTGCTGTGGATGCGTGCTGTGGATGCGTGCTGTGGATGCGTGCTGTGGATGCGTGCTGTGGGTGTATGCTGTGGATGCGTGCTGTGGATGCGTGCTGTGGGTGTATGCTGTGGATGCGTGCTGTGGATGCGTGCTGTGGGTGTATGCTGTGGATGCGTGCTGTGAATGCGTGCTGTGGGTGTATGCTGTGGATGCGTGCTGTGGGTGCGTGTTGTGGGTGTATGCTGTGGATGCGTGCTGTGGGTGCGTGCTGTGGGTGTATGCTGTGGATGTGTGCTGTGGGTGTATACTGTGGATGCGTGCTGTGGATACGTGCTGTGGATGCGTGCTGTGGGTGTATGCTGTGGATGCGTGCTGTGGGTGCGTGCTGTGGGTGTATGCTGTGGATGCGTGCTGTGGGTGTATGCTGTGGATACGTGCTGTGGATGCGTGCTGTGGATGCGTGCTGTGGATGCGTGCTGTGGATGCGTGCTGTGGATGCGTGCTGTGGGTGCGTGCTGTGGGTGTATGCTGTGGATGTGTGCTGTGGGTGTATACTGTGGATGCGTGCTGTGGATACGTGCTGTGGATGCGTGCTGTGGGTGTATGCTGTGGATGCGTGCTGTGGGTGCGTGCTGTGGGTGTATGCTGTGGATGCGTGCTGTGGGTGTATGCTGTGGATGCGTGCTGTGGGTGCGTCCTGTGGGTGTATGCTGTGGAAGCGTGCTGTGGATGCGTGCTGTGGGTGTATGCTGTGGAAGCGTGCTGTGGAACACACCTAACTTGCTACTTTACATAGCATAGCATCAGGGAAAATGGTTTGATAGTTTTGTAGCCTAGCTTGCACATCCTCACAGTCTAGCTGCATAGCTCAGCGCCACTCGCTTATAGAGGTACCTAAGGAAAGCTCTTTGCTCCTTTCAAGCATTAGTACGTCTACCACGAGTCGCCACTTTAAATTTACGTTATCGTTCGCGTAAAAAAATTGTATTGGGATAACACATGACATGACATGACCATGTCAAATCATAATACATTTTTTTACGCCAACGATAATGTCCGTGGTAGACGTACAGTGCATACTTGCTTTCATGTAGGTTCTAGATGCACGTGGAAGAAGGAAATTATGGTTAAAGATAGTTTATTTCTCTTTAGAATACAATTCACTTACTAAGAAACCTGAAAAATAAAGACAGCGTAACATAATTTTATGGGACGCGAGTCGCGCCAAAATAACAATCAAAAGTCTGTAGCCTTAAAACTATAAACAGTGGCACTGCGAGCATTGAATAGCAGACACACCATATCAAAAAATACAACTAACGTGAGGTTTTAGCGTGCTTCTTGAAAACTCATGCTAGCTCGAGACATCTATTTTCTGCTGTACTTACGTTTGAATTCACCAATTGTTATTATATTTGCTTAGTAACTTATGGAAATTCTAAAAATTTAATTTTAAGGTAGGTTGTGTGACATGTTAAAAAAAACTAAATTAACAAATAAAGCTCTTACTGACTAATTGTTATTTCTGATTTAAGGATACCATACACAACACAATCAATTAATCCTAATCGTAGTGGTGCATTCGCAAACAAATACTTACGTTTGCTGGTTCTAGCAAAGTAAGTATATCAAAATCTTGAAAAAAGTACATTCGTGAAACACCAGGGGGCCTACTCCGGTACAAATGACGAAGTTTCGTGTAGGGTAAAAAGGACAAAAAACGTAGTGGGTGTCTGCTGAATAGGTTTCATGCAGTATCTAAAATAAAATATGATTATTAGAATACAAAAAATCACCATCAATTATGAATGGGTGTGTGGTGGGTATGTTTTATAACGACTTGAAAATTCCCGTGACTACGTGTTCACACATTATTCGCCTCAAGAAGATTATCTCTCGTCACCCCACACGTGTCCTCCAGGTGGTGCTAAAGAACAACCAAAATAGGCTGCTGTACTGCTCAACCAAAACCTACGAGCCTCACAGCTGTAATTATTATTACCATACGAATTAATAAATAAGTCCGAATATGAAGTATCATAAATCGTAAGGAGTTAAAAGAACATTTACAGATAGAAATTGTTGATCATTGGTAACATTCTAAGCATCTTAATATAAAATATGGTGTTTCAAATACACAAAGTCTACGAAGATAACGTTATTATTCACTGTAGCACTGATAGCTTTTCAAAGTTGTACGAAATTTCGTGAATGTTGCACCGTAGTAGAACTCCAGTATGTTTACCGTCCGCTAGCGTACACACGTACAGAGCACCCGATTGATTAAAAGTAGAACCAAAAATGGCACACAGATTTCTGAAATCAACGTGACGGCAACTCTTGGTAGATATGCCGTACGTCTACCACGAGTTGCCACTTAAAATTTACGTTATCGTTCGCGGAAAATGCTTGGAGTTTCATGGACCGAGTTTCGCACGAATGTCTCCATACTCCAAGAACTTGGCATAAAGCAGCGTCTGTTTTCCATACGTCTCGCGTATTAACATTATTTGTTCACGTTTCTAAACGCGATAGCCTGTCCTTCGAGTGCCTTGTCGTCTAAGGGAAGGTAGAAGGCACCAGACCACGCGGGAGGTCACCTACACGTTGAACCGATCAGATCCAGTCCACTGTGAGCGAGTCAATTAACGAGTGCAGTAGGATGACGTCAAGCCGAGAGAGATGGCAAGGCATCGTGCGGCGTGTTCTATCTGCCCCCTCCACTTCCACGACTACATGAAGACCACGGCCGCTCTGTCAAGAGTGTATCGATGAAGAAGAAGAAGATCGTTCACGTAATAAAAATGAATTGGAATTTGACATGACATAATGACATGACACTGTCAAATCTCAATACATTTTTTTACGCGAACGATAACGTAAATTTAAAGTGCCAACTCGTGGTACATGACATTCGGCATTGGTAACCGTCTCCCGTCCCGCGCACTCCTCAGCCACTTGTTGCTAGATGCTCTGTTTGTTGCGTTCGTGTCACTCTTGTCGAACTCGCTTGTTGCGAGCTCAAGTCGAGAACAGTATGAAAAACCGGCACAGCTTTTGTTGGTCGTTTGTCTGAATTCGAAAGCTCCGGCGGGAACCATTGCAATAGAATTTATGAACATTTCAGTGGAGCTTTTGACAAAGATGTTTACTAGAATCGCAAATTTTGCGACAAATATTGTGAATTCTTTCAAACTGTAACACGGGATCGGGTTTACTTACTAGCTATTCGCGGTAGCTTTGACATTATTTGTGAAATAATGTTGGAGTCATGTGAACTTATAGATTAGGTACTTACGAAGCAATAACAGTGTCTCTAATTATCATAATCAAAAACCACACCAGTTCCAGGTGAGTAATTTTTGAGGTTATGGTTTATACTATTTTTTATTTCTTATGAAAGCTTGACGCAATTTTACACGATGTCAAATTTTTTTAGAGACCATGACTTAGCTCCGGCTGAGTGACTTTGAGCTTTCTTAAAAGGCTTTAAGAGTGTGTTTTACAGAAGCGGGGCTGCGATGTGTGATTTGAGCCATATCATTGGTCAATTTTTGTAAGCCTCAGCTTAACTCCGCGCGGCCGTTTCCACAGAAACTCTGAGGAAACGCACCCTTAAAAAGCGGTCAATAGACATTTGAGTAGCTGAGTCAAGCAGCTAACAGTTAAACTCAAGAAGGCTAGAAACTAAGGAGAGATAACTCCCTGGAAAGGGTTGGACTAAATCCGTATCCCACAGTGACGCATGCGCATTACGCTTCTTTGCCGCGATCCTCGCGAAGTGTCAAAATTGGTCAACAAAAAACAACAACTGTCGCACGTGACACCGTTCAAAACAAAACCATGTGACCATGAAATGACAAATAGCTGCCGCTGCACATGCGCAATACAGCGTTTTGCCCGGCACAGAGTATACGACTTTCGGCCCTCGAAAGCTTACCCCCACTTCGGGAGTTATCTCTCCTCAGTCTCTAGCCTTCTTGGTTAAACTTATACTTAGATAAACGGACATGTGTCACCACAAGGGTTCCTAACCCTAAAAATAGTGATCAGTGTAATTTGATAAATGAATGTAAATAAATAAATATCCAGCCAGACATAACACCACTGTCATGGTCTCGAAGTAAAGATAAATTATCCTTGTGTTACGAGGTACCAGTGGGCGTCTCCCAGCACTCTCAGACCCGAGCTAATTTGGAAAAGATCGTTTTCAAATTGACCGGGAATCGAATCCGGGACACCACGCCAGTCAAGGCGAGAAACCGTGCTACAGCGCACTACGTCAATCGTGTAGTCTAATTGTCTTGATTATTCATTGTCTAGTGTTTTTGCTTCGCGCCAAAAATACACTCCAGTTTCACCAACGCGTGGTTATGTGGACGGTTCTACTAAGATTTATAGCCAAGTTTTCTTTTTTTTTACGTATCTCTCGCGGCAACAAGTTGTTTACGTTCTGAATGGTTCTGAAACTCGAACGGAGCGCCGCACGTAGTCCTAGGGACAGCCATCGAAGTACTTACTCAGATGAACCCGTTGACGGTTGAATTGTAGAATAGCAACCTCCAATTAAACGGGTGCCTTATCTTTTCACATTTTTCACGTCGTATGTGTCAACATCATCAACAACAGCCTTTAGAAGTCTGACGCTGGACAAAGGCCTCTTCCATAGAGCGCCACAGCGAGCGGCTATGGGCTAACTGCATTCAGCGGCTTCCTGCAACTTGCACCAAGTCATCGGTCCACCGGGTGGGTGGCCTACCTACGATGCGTCTTCCGGTTCGTGGTCGCCATTCGAGGACTCTTACGCCCTAGCGGTTGTCAATCCTTCTCTCATAAATCAAATAAATACCTGATATAATTAAGACACTCCAATGCCCACTTATCTACTTCAGTCTTGCCTAAATAAACGTCGAGGAAAAGTGTCTTACGGCTCGCGTACACCAAATCCGTTATCGGCTGAACTGTGCTCGGCCGTCATCGGCCTAGAATTGTCAAACGAGTAGTTCTGTCCACCATTAGCTGACTAAATCGGATTTGGTCTACGCGTACCTTTCATTTACATTCATTTGATTTGACCGGCTGATGTCAGCCGAACATAGTTCGGCCGATAGCGGTGTACGCAAGTCGTTCTCTTGAATCCAGAAGCGATAATCAAAGTTGATCACGTTTCAATTTCATGCTATCCTATCACATGTCATTATAAATCAAAATGACAGCTAAACATGTTTTTTATTTTAGAAGGTTTGCTTATTGCGTTTGCGGTAGATCGTAAACGTCGCGTTTTTTAAAGTTTTCGTGATGATTATTTAGCTAAATTCAAATTAAGTATAAATAATCTCTCTAATATTGAATGCACCTTTTAATTTCATGATTATAACTTTAACTGTGTACCTACAGTAAATTTTTAAGTGTCTTATAATTTTTTTTAAAAAACGGTTTTTTATTTTTTTAGCAAATAATTGATGACTACCTAATTTTATACAATTCAATGTGTTTTTAAATACTATTACGCACACAATAATAGAGCAAAAATTTAAGTTTGATTCAATTCAATGAAATAATCACCGTTTTCGATCCACCCCCAGCTAACGCTCTCAAAATGGGTTCTCATTTGGTCTCAGACTTGCCTGGTGGTAGTAAGCGATGACGAGGCTGATGGTTGTACACGATAACCCAGAAAATGCCTAGTCACTCTGGCAGGCAGCGATGTTAGAGTTATTCAACTTTGATTATCCTTTCCGGATTAAAATGAGAAATGACAAGTTAAGATTAGTTTTCTATCCCCTGGACTAGATTGTGTTGTTTTTTTACCTCGCAACCACTGCTTCCTGCGCCACTGGCCAGCTTCCATGGTCGAGCAACGTTCCGTTACGTTTCCATGGAACATGTTACTACACAATGGAACGTTGCAATATTCCACGAACGCTTTCCTCGTTCGAGTGAGCGTTAATTACCTACTGTGTCCCTACCGTACTGTGTACGAATCGGGTATGATAGGAGGCAATTCCTGGTTTCAGTTATTTTTATGATTGATGAATCATATTTTGTAAAGCAATTTCCAGAAACGCCATCGGTACTAAAATTTACAATTTAAATAACGAATAAATGAATAAAAAAAAATGGTTGCCTGTAAAGTCGGTTTTACGGGCGAAGATTTTACGTGACAACGTCTTTTTCTCGGTAGAATATTTATTGATATGAATATAATTAAATTGCACAATAGGAACAAGGAATTGAATGAAAATAAGAATTGCGGCAGACCGATCATAGTTGAGTGGGAGAGAGACGCAAGGCATTCGGCGGGCCTCTCTCTCGTTCGATGACTCATCGTAACGTTACCGAGCGTTACACTTTTTCATAAGTGACTCCCAGCCGCAACCTAATTTAAGACGTTGTCACGTCAAAAAAAAATGGTTGCCTGTAAAGTCGGTTTTACGGGCGAAGATTTTACGTGACAACGTCTTTTTCTCGTTAGAATATTTATTGATATGAATATAATTAAATTGCACAATAGGAACAAGGAATTGAATGAAAATAAGAATTGCGGCAGACCGATCATAGTTGAGTGGGAGAGAGACGCAAGGCATTCGGCGGGCCTCTCTCTCGTTCGGTGACTCATCGTAACGTTACCGAGCGTTACACTTTTTCATAAGTGACTCCCAGCCGCAACCTAATTTAAGACGTTGTCACGTCAAAATCTTTATTGATATATGCCTACATTTTTCTGATTTTTGGCTACTATGATTTCAGTTTCATACAAATATATGTTCCTTTTAATATAGTAACCACATCTACTTTCTTTAGCTATATAGCTCTTAAGTAAATTTGCTAGAACTCACTTATTAAAAGTGACATTTTGCGAATAAAATAAATGCAAAATAAATCGATGAATGATCGATGAATTGGATTCGTGCTTTTGACGTGACAACGTCTTAAATTAGGTTGCGGCTGGGAGTCACTTATGAAAAAGTGTAACGCTCGGTAACGTTACGATGAGTCACCGAACGAGAGAGAGGCCCGCCGAATGCCTTGCGTCTCTCTCCCACTCAACTATGATCGGTCTGCCGCAATTCTTATTTTCATTCAATTCCTTGTTCCTATTGTGCAATTTAATTATATTCATATCAATAAATATTCTACCGAGAAAAAGACGTTGTCACGTAAAATCTTCGCCCGTAAAACCGACTTTACAGGCAACCATTTTTTTACTTAGAAGTCACGTTACGAGCCCCCACTCCACATCTGTATCAATCAATATTGACATTACAAACACTATGTCATACTAATATGTTACCAGATAGTGAAATTATAATAATAATTTGAAACTTTAATATAATATGAATAATACAGATTTTGTACGTCCCACTGTAGACTTCACCTCAATTAGGAGGTGGTACATCGGGTTGACGTGAAGCTTCACGCAGGGGAACCTCATGCTGCTGATACTCGTACAAGACCTATTTTGCAAACCAGTGCATATTTTTGGAGAGGTATTTCTCATATACCATCACGACTTTATCCCAAACGGGGTAATCAAACGCAAGTGACAGTGTCGTCATGGTGAACGAAACGAAGCCCTCTTTTCACAAATGGTATGAACCGGTATTTGTAAGACAGTGATAAAACATTCTGTAGGTCTATTCAGTCACATAAAGGGGCCTTCTGCTAGGTCAAGGTATCTGGGATCTCTATGAGCTCCCGAGTATGGGGTGCTTTTGTCCACATTGCACTGCTCTATCTGGACTGGCGGTGCCTGTGTTGTGTCCCGTCACGTAAAAGAACGCTAGGCGTCAGTGGAGGGGATGGTTCTGCGCACGAGTACAGTATTAAGGGGAGGTTCATATCACTTGACCCTAAATTCACCCACTGCGCAGCTCCTGGCCAGCCTCAAGTTATATGACAGGAACTATATATACTCCAAGTGCTTACGTGGCCTCACCCCTTCGTTGGGGGTCTTCTAGAGGTGGTCCCGTAAACGGGGCGTTACGAAACCTTTCTTAGGGACCCCGTCTTACCACGAGTGTTTGGGTCAAGTACCGTGGGGTTTTAGACGGTAGAAGTCCGACATAACATCGTCGTTCCTCCGTGCGGCGAGGTATCCCTGAGGGTTTCCCTACGCTAATTAAAAAAAGATGACTGGGATCTAGAGCGTGCACCAGGGGCCTAATTACGATCTCTTAAAGCTTGCTCGCATTTGTCTGTGAATTGAGCGTCCTGGCATTTTGGTATTATATGATCTGTTATTCCCAGTCACGTGACCATTACGTCATGCAAACTCAACTTCCTGCGCGGCCTTTCGATAGGAAGTATCCATAGTATTATACATGAACATTTGGGCGTGAAAAAAGTAAAAAATAAAATACAATACAAATTATATTACGGAACAGTACACAACAGCTTTGCATTATTTAAAGTAACTTACTTTATATTAATTCTTTTGACCAAGAAATAATACAAAGTTATAAAATTTATTGATTTTACCATTTAATCATAAGAATACAACACCAATTAAATTACAGAACAGTACACAATCGATTTGTTTGACATTACTGTTACTTTATATTAATTATTTTGACCAAGAATTAATACAAATTAACCATCTGGCTGACTCATCAATTAACCTATTTCTATGTTTTCTAATTACTAATGACGCTTTAGAAAATAATCTCTCAGCAGGTACTGAAATTGCAGGTATTGAAAGAAAATCACGGGCCATCTTCGATAAAGTCGGATATTCTGTCTCATGTGTCCTCCACCACTCTAAAATGTCTTCCGAGCTGGCTGCTCTAGGTTTACTTAGGCACTCCTCCAACTTGTCAATTACTAAGCCTTGAAGACAAGATCCAGATCCAGATGACGTCGAGGGACATGCATACAGTTACTCAAAGTCTAAGTATTACGTCTTCATCTTCATCATATTCAGTCCAATTTTTATATATTTTTTGCGTCACATGAAGTCCCTAAGCGTATACCTGAACTCCTGTACGACACTCAGTCCGAACTGCAAGACGCAAGAGTCTTGCAGGCTTAGTCTTGTTCTTGCTCAAATCTTGCACGGTCAGTCTTGGTCTTGCTAAAATTAGGCGGTCTTGGTCTTATCTCTTGATCTTGCGAAAATGCAAGATTAAGACTAAAACTGCGAGACCAAGACCGATTTTGAGCAACACTACAAACAAGACTGCGGATTTCTCAAATCAATTTGGAAATGTTACAACAGGATTTTGACCAATTTTTGGCTCGCTTCGTGACTATGGATGAAACATGGCTCCACCACTATGATCCTGAACCGAAACAACAGTCCATGATTTGGAAGAGGCTGTCATCTCCAACGCCTAAGAAGTTTAAGGCTGGGACAGCCAGGGGGTGATAATAATAGAATACCTCAATCATTATCACCCTCTGGCTGTCAGCCACTATTACGGGGCCCTTATACTAAGAAGAAAAAAAAACTGCGTAAGGAAATACGTGAAAATCGCCGCGGCTAACTTGCTAAGGTTGTGTTGTTTCACCAAGATAACGTCCCTGCACACAAGTACCGAGTTGCGATGACTGCTGTCCAAGATGCTGGATTTGAATTGATGGAACATCCTCCATACTCACCTGACCGCGGTTAAAAGAACCACTGAGAGGTCACAAATATTGCAATGATGAGAAAGTGATTGTTGCCGTACATGATTTTTTAAGCGATCAAGATGAAGATTTGTTCAAGAAGGGAATCTTAGGATTAGATAAACGATATACCAAGTGTAAATCTCAAAGGTGATTATGTCGAAAAATGAAATAACAGTAAATAATATGTACTGCCTCATACTCATTATCACTTTTTATTGAACACCCGTAGTAGGTACCTGGCTAATAATATACCTAGTACCAATCTAAAACTTTTCAGTTGCAGAAGTAGCTCTAAAAAGTGACATCGTAATACCGACAAAGTGAACATTTTTAGAACCGTAAACGGTCAAACTGCGATTATGGCAATAGATGCATCAAAAATTTTAATTATACATATAATAAGAAATCACATACACGTGGATGATTCATTACGTAAGTTATATGTTAATCACAGTGAAGTAGTAATACCTTCGTCAATATTTCAATTTGACAAATGCCATTTAACCGGTACTCTGATAATAAGAAGATTTTAAGTAAAGTATATATAGCCTTAGCACAGTCTATTATGATTTATTGCGTACCAGTGTGGGGAGGTGCGTCTAAAACAAAATTTTTGGAGACAGAGCGGGCTCAAAGGATTCTCCTGAAGGTTATATTATGCATTTTAAAAAACTTAGATTCCCAACCGATACTCTGTATGCAATAGCAGACTTACTGACTGTTTGGCAATTATATCTCCTGCACCAGTGCAAATAATAGCAAAACATAAAGTTCTCCCAGTTGATAGCACAGTGTTAGCAAGAAGACGTAATGATATTGTAGCCGAAACCCGAAAATGTAAGACCTACTTTTATAGACACCAATACACATATCAGTCATCTTATCTTTATAATTCTGTTAATAAAATTCTTAAACTTTATACAAAATCTAGCTTCGAATGCAAAAAACTGTTGACAGACTGGCTAAAATCCTTAAATTATGACGAAACAGAAAATGTTATAGTACATATTATAAAGTAGTGGGGTTTTGTACAAGAGCTATGGTTAATTGATTCCTAAAAAACACACACGCTCACATACACACACGCTCACATACACACACACACACTCACTCTCACTCTCTCTCTCTCTCTCTCTCTCACACACACACACACTCATGCACACACATATATATATATATATACACATACACACACGTACACCACACGCCTCCACTTCTTCTTTTTATTACTTGCTTAACTACTTTTAATAATGTAAATTGAACTAAATAATTCAAAATTAAGTAATGTATTAGCAATAGGAAAATTGTATTCTGCTATGGGAGAGCGGCTTCTCCTGTCACAGGTGTTTCTACACTTAAAAGGAGAAGTCAACCTTAATTTATGTAGAACCTACTTATTATCAATAATAAACAATTTTTCATTTAACCGCTAATAAAGGCAGTTATTAGCCTGGGTGTAGTATTCCAACAGGATGTTTACTAAGCTATGAAAACTTTGAACCAAATAAGTTCCGAGGGTAAAGTCGGCAATCCACTACACAGAACCTCTTTAAAAATAAATAAAAACCAACTAATTTTTTTGCTTACTTCGTTGCAATATAAATAATGATGTAGGTTTTTTGATTTTTGTCAAATTAAACAGTCGAATACAAAAGTTTATTTATATATCGGGTAATTATTTATACCGTAAGGAAAATTATATGGTTTCCTCAGTAAGAGATAAAGTATATGTAGTTACTAATTTAAGTAAAAAATATTATTTGTTTTTTTCTTTTGTTTTAAAGCTTAAATAAAATGACGCAGATGATGGTATGTTTTATAGAAAACCTTAAAATAAAGTATTTTTTTAAAATATTTTCACTTGAACTCTTCACAAATTAAAAAGCCCGTTTTGACATTTGTCTTCACGACGTAACTAGTGACGTACCCATACGGCTCGGTACTCGGTACTCACGATAAATCGATTCAAGTTTGCAGGAGTATTTGATTGATTTGAATATGTAATATGTATTGTTAATTGCATTGAATTAGAAAACTTACTTTAACTTTGATATTGTTTTGAAATGATACAATGTTACTAAAGGTAAATTTTTTTGTCACAATCATTCACTCAATCAGAAAAAAGTGAAAAAAAGTGAATCTTCAGTCAATCATTTTCTTCAGATGAAAAGCCAAAATTGTCAGTCGAGCTATCGTCACCCGTATTTATAATTATTTCATTTTACATTTTATTGTCAATATTTACGTCTCTGTCATGATCTTCCTTTATCATTTTTTCGAGATTTTTCTACCACTTTTGCCCAGTCTTCTTTAGTAATTTTGGGACAAGCTTCATTCAGCAATGTCAACATTTTCTTAGTGGAGAATGGCAGCTTTGTATTGTGGCGTGCTGCGTATCCTTTCACTTGAGCCCAAATCAACTCCATAGCATTATACTGACAGTGGTTCGGCGGCGTTCTTATCACTTTGGGTCCATGCTGAAGTGCCAATTCATCAATTTTATATTTTAGTTTCGCAGGTTTATTTTCTTTTACCAGTTGCAGCAATTCAGCTTTTAACAATTTCGTGTCTGCTTCAACGCCTTGTATATGTAGCCATGCCACTATATCATACTTCTTGTTTGCTTGAATAGGTGCTTTATCTATTTGAACCTAATGGTAAGATGAATTGTCCATAATGATTGTGCACTGTTCGGGGAGGTTTGTTAACAAGATAGTAAACCACTCTGTGAATTTATTTGCGTACATTTCTTCGTGAAATTGTTTTGTATTTTTAGACTCAAATGCGAGCTGGCATCGGCATCATTCACTAAACCAGCTGATCCGGCGTGGCAGTATATTAAGCGACTACCTTTTCCCATTGGCACTTTCAAGCAAGATACCTTGATATCGTCCGTCCACGACTGCGGCACGATATGATTCGAGTTCATTCAAGTCTCATCGACAAATATGACATTGTCCCAATTTGTGACTGTGTTCATCTCCCTCAAGAACGATACTCTCTGCTAATTTCCGTTCCATCATAATTTTTCTATTGTCGGTTTTCTTGCATTTGAATCCAATTTTCTTCGTTATTGTTATTAAAGACGTGGCTCCGCCACTATACAGGCCAGCCTCTCGTAATGTTATCAACAATTAACTCACAGTTGGATATTCATTTCTTGTGTAATAAGCATACACGTGGTTTCGAATAGCGTCTGCGTCAAATGTGTCATTATCTGTTACAGGCTTGCTTTTCTTCCTCTTTTTAGGCGTACGTAATACATTTTCTTCAGTACCGGCAGGTCCATATTTTTGCTTCAAGATGGTTCAAATAGTTTTTTTGCCGATCCCAAGTGCTTTTGCGACGCGATCTTGTACTTGCGTTATGGGCAAAAAAGGTTCACCATTAACTGATTCGCGTTCAGAGTATTCGGTTAACTTCACAACCAAGTCGCGTGACTGGCTGCTGATTGTACGTCCTATTTTTGACATGTTGAAACAGAGTTCGTACGATATAACAACAAACACCCAAATCAAGTCCAAATCACTATGTTTAAATCAATGTCCAAAATATGAAAGCCGAGGTCAACGTGATAGTAAACGGAAATAGTCCAAAAGCAAAGCTGAGTTGATAAAAATTATCAAATGTTAACCGTAACCGTACAGTCAACTTCACAAGATGGCGAATTTAAGACTGTGCTGTCTGCGCGTTGGCGCTAAGTCATATGCCACTCGGTCAGAGACAAGCCATTCTATAGAAATCAGTGTTGCCATTATTTACGGCTTTGAGCTCCAAGCTCATAAGTTTTAGTAAAGATCTCTACACAGCTGGTGAAACTTAGTAATTAATTGTTCTGACAATAGTATTTAAATAAATAAAACCGGCCGAAAATATCTTGATCGATTATTAATAGTCTGTGGAAAATAAGAAAAAATCGTTATGCACAGCACTAAGCCGCGTGAGCGGTACCCATCAATGAAAAATTTAAATAGCTTCAAAACATTTTGATCGGTAAAAAAAGAGGCCTTTTATTTGTGAAGAGTTTAGCTATGATAATCCTTATTGCACAAATATAACAATAACAAAATTAAAGTTTTCATAACTTAAGAGTACAATTACGGCGGCCTCATCGCTAGCAGCGATCTCTTCCAGGCAACCGTCGGGTAGAGAAAGTAAAAAGATTTAATCTTATAATATTAATAAAGCTAGTTTAGTTAATAATATAGTTTTTTTTTGTTTTTACGACAACTAAAAAAAATCGATTAATTGGAATAGTTAATGAAGGTATGACTAACTTTCGTTAAACTATTCCGCTAAAAGAAATCAGACTCTAGAGATAATCTCATCAGTTCACTTGTTTCATCATTCTGTGTGAAAACTAAAAAAAAAACGTTAAGCGGCCGCCTTTGGATATGCATGCTAATGTTTATTGGTTAAACAACACTATTTTTACCTACCTACTGCATCAGCAACTTATGATAAACAGAACTTTAGTTAGTCAGTATGCGAATAATGCGAATGCCAATATGCGAATATGCACGATTAGTTCAGTGCAGTACGTAATATAGTAAAGTATTATTGATTGTGCACATATCAAAAAACACAAAAAAAAACATATCAAAATAATGAAATTAACAATATAATTAAAAAATATTCCTAGCATAGTCGCTGACGATCCATTAAGTATGCTAAATGAGAAAGCGATAATTGCTATAGTGGACGATCACGACCTTCGTCAATAATTAAATTTAACAAATGCTAGTGGGCAGCAAATTGAAGGTGGTTATTAAGTAGACTACTGCGATGCCGCATTATTACAGAGGATGTTCACTGTATCGTGAAAAACTGTAAAAAAGGCTATTTACTGACTCACAAACTACTCAAACTCAATTCAATGGTTTAAGAATCATTTAGATTGTGAAGTAACTATACATTATAAAATAAACACATCGCACATTTGATTATAAACTGTTACTAAACGAAATATTTCAAGAAATGAGTTATAAATGCCATATATCTTAAAATTTTCTAAGCTTCAAAATGGTTTTGACACTTTCTTCAAGTTTTACATCTAAATGCTAGCTAGATGTTATTAAATTTTTGCGAAACTGATCGCTGAGCTAAATGCAACATCGTGACAATACGTATTGGAACACGTTTGTCGAAAAGAGATGACGGAAGTTTAGTGCAATAGTGTAATTATTGGAATAAAAACGGCTGAGCGGCAAAAAAAAAAAGATTTTTTATTTGTTCGGTTTAGTAACAAAGTGCAACTATTTGTTTAGACACAGTTAATGAAAAATATAATTAACGATAAATGTTACTATAAAAATAAAAACCAAAAAAATAATTGTTTTATGTTAAATAAAACATATTTTCTTTTATCGTATATGGTAAAGTATATAAATATCTATATCATAATCACCCAAAATAGTGGCACAAAATCCCTTGTCCTTAATTGAGAAAATGTAACGATTTTTTTTAAATATTGGTTCTGCTGTAAAATGTGCTAATTTCATTTAGTAACGGTTTATATTTTATAAAGGTGATGTCTTTGTTAAATTATGCAATTATGCGTCAATAAGGTAACTAAGGATATTTAAGGATAAGGATATCTTAAAACTAAATATTTCGTGTTTGCGATGGCACTCGTTGAGAAAATAATTGATACGGAAGCCACCGATGTGACCTTTTAAACGAAATTTTAAATGTTTTTACTAATCACCCTTTGAACTGCATAGCTTTAACCATTTTACTGTAACTATGAGCATTTATGATTCTCACGTCACTACTAAATCACAGCGAGGGCGGAGTGGACGTAGCAGAATGACCAAGTCAGCAAATCATGAAACGCTTCTGGATAAATCACTTCAGAAATTAATATTTGCGTTTCATCTAACAGGGATGAACATTGAAAACGAAGCGCGAACGTTCAAGCAAAATTGTTTGTACCTCTTTAATTTTCTCTGGTTGAATACAGATATCGTCTTTTCAACGCATTGGGTAATCGAGGGGATATTATGTGGTAAAAGCTTCACAGAGCTGACACACTTGGCTCCTTGCTATACCTTGAGCGTCCTTGGTGATGTGAAGTCAATATTTATGGTTCTAAACGAACGAAAACTGCGTGATCTTATCAAGAATTTGCGAAACTTGGAGCTAAGAGGTGATGGCATCGAAGATTTTGTTAAAGATGAATTGGTTCAGCCAGATATCAAATTCTTGAACGTCGTTATTAAAGTTTTGAATGTACTGAATTGTCTCATGATAGCAGTTTTTGATCTGACTCCACTGATTTTGATAGCAGTTAAGTATTTTACTACAGGCGAGTTGGAACTTCTACTGCCGTTTTTGGATGTCTACCCGATAAATTCGTTGGAACTCAAATATTGGCCGTTTGTGTACATTCATCAAATATGGTCAGGTAAGAAATTTACAAATAAGTCTGTGAGATAGTCATAGCAAGCTGTTAGTGAAAACATGTTTTTTTTTTACTGAAATAACGTTTACCAAAATTCTATTAAATACTACTTAATTCTTTGAAACTAAATAAGTAAAATCAAATGAAAAAACAACAATTTGCTTATAATTTAAGGATAATTACCATAGCTTTAAAATTTATTAGTTTAACAGTCAGATTATCAATTTTTAGAATGTATAGTACTGCTAAAGATGTGTGCTGCTGACTATTTCTTTTTCACCTGCTGTACCCACATCAAGATTCAGTTCAGTCTGCTTCAGCATGAGCTCCAAAATATCATACCTGACAGAAGCATCTCGGCAGTGGAGACAGTCGACCAAAAAGAAATAAAAAAAAAGCTCCAAGACCTGGTTAGGTGGCATCAAGAAATTATAAGGTGTTATCATATTTTTAGATATTACGTCTTAATCTCCCTCTAGCCTTCAGTTAGTGTAACATAACAAAGTTCAAGGCTGGCATCAGCATACGGTATAGCAACATAATTTTCATGAATGAGGATCTGTGCTTCGCTATGTAGGTACCTGTTGGTTCTGGTGAAGTCATTAAAAAAATCTAGATAAAACTGAGACATCAGATCAAGATCAAGTAATAATCGATTTGTTTGGTATGGCAATCAGTCAAAGGATTTTTAGTTAGGTACATTCATTATTATTACTGATTACAGCATAGCAAGCAAGTTGGAGAGTATTTATTCTAACTCAAATATCTTGAATTTCTTCACGAGTTCTTTTATCATCTGCCTTACTGGATTTAACGTTACGGTAAGAACAAAAAATCTATGAAAATTAAATAACTTATTTATGTATATGCTTATTAATGCCATTTTTTACAGGTGATTAACGATAAGGCTCTGGTGATAACGTTCATAACATTCCTTTTTATGAGTATGCTGCAAATATTTTTCCTATGTCTTTTTGGTGATACTTTGATACATTCAGTAAGTCAGAAAAATCTTTAAAACCCATTATTTAGAGTCTTAGAACCGATGCCATAAAAACATCATCTTTCAATCTCGTTTGGTCTAAAAACTACTTGTGAAAGGTTGGATCTGTCAACCTAAGGTAAGTTTTCAGTCGGGACCATGTCCTTGTCCTGCAGGGGACTGATTTAGGCTGAGTTATTTTAACATGAATATGTATCCTTCGAACTCAGGACCTGACATGCAGGACCAATATCATTCCAACGAGTCGGTCATACTGCAAACTGCATTTACAAATATCACAATAGGAACATGGTTAATATATTCACGGATATGCTATTTACCATTCCTATCCGCCTATCTGTATCGGTCTGTATGTTCAGAGTCAATTTGAACAGGGATGACGGACATCTAACATTGCTAATGTTTGTTTGCCAATGTTTGTCCATTGTGGACCAGCAGTGCTGCATCAGTTTTGTTTTTGGCTTTTACAAAGGTTATTTTATATATGGGTCAAAAGCTGGTACAGTTAAATAATATTAAAAATAAAGAATAAACTTTTTTTTTTATGAAATAACATAGTTCACATATCTACTACAGTCATACACAAAATTATACATTTTGTAGTTAACTAATAATAAATATTAGCCAACACTTTAAATTGGCAACTATTATTTCAGAGCACTTCAGTCAACGATGCAATTTACAACAGCAGATGGTATTTAAGTGGCAATAAAATGGGTAAAGACATAATATTCATACGGACAAGGTTAGTATTTTGCCTTATTTATAGTAAAAACAATAATAATATATTATAATATATTATATATTTCAGGCTACAAAATTACATTTTCAGATGTTACAAAATATAATTGGCCCATAGAATAAATACCTTAGAGACTAACATACATATTTAAAAAACAATAAAACTACTTAGGAAATTTACACGTAGGTATTAGGAGCAGGCGACGTGTGACGCAAGCTGGTGTCCGGTAGCCGCCCTCGAAACCGCCGATACATGACATCTTTCGGCCAGAACTTCTCTTTCATGAAGGTCGACAGGTGTTCAATGTGAACCCTCACCACAAATGAGTTAAAATTTACATTACCTCGGGACTCCAACCGCTCGACCCTCAAATTGAATTTGGACTTAATTCGCATGTAGATACTCTACGATCTCCTCTGCCTTCGCTGAGTAATGGAGACGGGACTCGTACAGTAGCGTCACGGGTATAGCTGGACGCAAAAGATGCTTCAGTCCGGTCGGTGCAACACCACACAGATTTTAACGAACAGCCTTCTTCTTCTTCCTGTTTTCCACTTTTATACCTAACATTATGGCCATTGACCATGACTATGTTTCAGAAGTGGAACTTATCTTTAGAAAATGTTCATCAATGCTTTTTTTATTAGCCAGTGTATACAACATCTTTTATAGATTACACGTTGCCCGGGGTCGCACCGTGCGAGTCTCTTTGGACTTTCCTGCTACCTCACGCAGGCATACCGACTAAAAATCTTCACTAGGGTATTCATTTCGCATTATGTGTGAGAACACGGGATAGCCGAGGCATTCACCGCGAACCCCCTGCGGATGGCCGCTTCCTGCTGCCCTGACTAAAGGGAGGCATAGTAGAATACCAATACAGAATGTCTTGTGAAGTTAGCACTAAGGCGAACGATTTCTGCCCGATATCATCTAAGTTTTGATCGAATGCAGAAACGCAAGTAGTGTTCTGGGTACTGCAACATTGGGTCAGAGTTGCCTGGAGTTACTTAGATGCAAAATTTACTATTTATCGAGAATTTATAGAAATGGTAAAGCAAACAAAGGCTTTTACAAAAAAATTATAAATTATTTTTTGTAAAAATAAAATTAAGGGATACGCTTTAAATTATTTTTCATAATGAAATATATTATTAATAAATTTAAAAAAATATATATTTAAAACCTTATTTATTTTATCTTGATGTACTAACTAGTAGAAATGGTAACTCGGTAGCTTGAAATAAAATAGATTTTTGTCTCGAAAACTTCATGTATTCCAATTTGCATTATAAGAAAATTACAATCGCCTTGAGTTCGTGAGCTTGTAGGTAAAATTCATCAACTTTTCATTTTCGCGCCAACTATCGTACAGATAAACTAAAAAAATGTATGTGTGTAGGAGTTTTACGCTAAGGTTTTTCAAGACCTAACTAGTGTGTTGTAGTAGTTACTGAAGACTGAAACATTTTTTCAGAGCTCAACAACCCTGTAAAGTAACCGCTGCCGGCTTTGCAGATGTCAATCTACGGGCATTTATGAGGGTTTGTACTACACAGATATTTCGTTAGACAATTGATGACCACACTACTGAGCTAAACATAAAAATCCATATCAACACATTTCTACGACTATATCCCAAACACTAATCGTCCGAACCTAACGTGGTAGAAGAAGTTTTCAGTCACAAAAACAATGAACAGCAATAACAAACAATGAAACATCTGAACTCAACTCAGCTAGCCAAGAGCAACACGCCAAGACAATTTCGACATTTAAAAATCGTTCAAATGCTGGGGATGACCTAAGCGGTCGCTAGCTAGCCCCCTGGACCACAATGTTCCAAGTTAGAGTGCTCGAACCAACGCTCTCTTCCTTTATTGATGTTGATGTTTGATGGAGTGTGGTAAATTGTCTGTTCGGTCGATCACAACTCGCGGCTCATGAGGAGGCTCCTTTTGATTTTTGATCCGATTGCTCTCTTCCCGTGGTCATGGTTGTACATACGTACTCGTATAAAAATAAACACTAATTATTTTTCAGATCCTGAGTACCGCATGGTCATACTTCGCCTTGCTTCAAACCGTTTACACGTCGCGGGCCTCATAGTTTTATTCAAGTTATAGATTTATATAAATAAATAAATCAGTCTTGTTTGTAGGTAGGTATACTAGCTTTTAAGATAAAAAAAGGTAAAAATAGATGAAATTTATTTATTTACCAATTGTTAATTACAATATTATACTATAAATTTATACATTAACTCCCAGACTAGGCTAAACTTGTCTCGTGGGAATCAAATCAGTTTCAATTTTGGATGTACATGATGAATAGCTTAAAAAATATTTAGATAAACAAAAATATAACATAATAAGCAATTCTGCTGTGTTTGGGTGTGTGTGTGTGCATGTTGGTGTGCGTGGGTCTGTGTGTGCGTGTGTGTATGTGTTCGTTCATGCGCGATTATTCGTGTGAACGAGTTTAATATAAATCAGTGTCGTTATTTTTTGTTATAAACAGCTTAGATAATTGTTCTTCTTCGTATACGAGTATATCGAAGTTTTAACAAAAACGACCTATATATACAAAATTTCACGCATTATCATCACCTCTTAAAAGTTATGTTTTTTTTTTAGAAATAGATATTCCCTAAGACCCTTCTGTAGTTTCTTAAACAGTACCATTATTGAGCTACCAACACTAATTTTGTTGGTTTGTAATGGGTACTGGGTACAGGACCGATTTTTAAAATGCTTTCACTAATAACGCTACATATTATAGCGAGTAATATAGGCTGTATATTTTAAGCTTTATTTTAACGGAAGAAATGAAACAGCCAAAATCGTATTCCTTGTAGTCCACGAATGCGTGAGCTGGCAGACAGCTAGTGTATAATAATACTAGCTCATTGATTTCATTTGTAGTTTTATTTTTTGTATTTTTTCATGGAGAAGGCTTAATTGAGTTGAGCAGTGAACCTACGCCCCGATTCAGAACGAAGTTATCGACCGATCCGGTAAATTTGTTTTATTTATAGTAAATGATCCGATATGCGATAGCAATCAATATTTTGATATGTTAAAGCCGAAGGCCCTAAATTTTCATTAAACAAATTACATAAAATCTACCCTACTTAAAAATAAAAGAAAATAACCGAATCGGTCGATAACTTCGTTCTGAATCGGGGGGCTGGTCAGATAATAATGAGGACAGTCTGAAAAAAAAAATGGTTCTAACATACTGAACAAAAGCAAAGAACCACTTGCCACTACTCCGATGTACCTTTGCCCCTTTTATTAAAGCTGAGAACTCGCAGGCCCGTAGCTTCTATAGAAATTTTCGAATACATCCACTGGATGGTGCGTTTACACCAAGCGAGCGAATGCTCATTCTACAAAATTTTCTTTGTCTTTCTCTGTTCAACCGCGGCTGCGGTTTACCGCAAGCAATCGCGCCCGCCGTTGCCGCGGGCGTTAAACGAGTCGTGAAATCTGCTTTAATTTTTTACATGTAACATGTGTAACCGACGCGGGTAGGAACCGCTTCTCGTGAACTAAGAACTCGGTCGTGAGTTCTTAGCTAAAGAACTCACGAAGCGGCTTACAACCGCCCCGCCGGCGGCTGCGGTACGTCGGTTGCGCACGGCACGAGACCGGAGTTTTCTAGTTAGTTGGAAACTGATATAATATTGATTTGATTGAGACAGACAAAGACAATTTTGTAGAATGTGCATTCGCTCGCTTGGTGTAAACGCACCGTGATACACCCGCCGATCGAGCGCAGAGCGTGCGGGCGCAACCCGCCGCGGCTGCGGTTGACCGCAAACAATCGCGCCCGCCGTTGCCGCGGGCGTTAAACGGGTGGTGAAATCTGCATTATTTTTTTACATGTAACATGTGTAACCGCGTCGGGTGCGGTTGGGAATCGCTTCTCGTGAACTAAGAACTCGTTCGTGAGTTCTTAGCCAAAGAACTCACGGAGCGGCTTACAACCCCGCCGGCGGCTGCGGTACGGCGGTTGCGCACCCGCACGAGACCGGAGTTTTCTAGTTAGTTGGGATTTTGTGGACGATGTTTGATGGATCTTGGTGGACGACTACAAGGCGGGTAGAACACCCGCCGATCGACCGCAGAGCGCGCAGCCGCAAACCGCAGCGGCTGCCCGCGCGGAATTTCTTGCCGGAGTCTTCTCGATCGGAAACAACCTCCGAACCGGTGGTATAGTCACATTATGTTTATTTATGATATTTACTATCATTTTATGTACTTTTTGTATTATTTTATATAATTTTATTTTTATTTTTGCTTTTGTATTATTTTCAATTGACTTTACTTTTTATAAGACTATATAAATAAAGATATTTTTACTTTACTTTAATGGCGCACGCAGGAATTAAACGCGTCGTGGAATCTGCATTCGATTTTTTAATTCCTGCATTTTAGTACAAGCTGCGGGCCCGCAACCGCGGCGGGCGCGGCAGAAAACCGCTTCGTCAGTCCTCAGCCTTAGTAAGAAACTATTTTCCAAATAGATGCTAACATACTTAATTATTTATGATTTAAAATACAAAGAAGGCTTTCATATTTATAGTTTAATTATGTTAAACAGTAAACAGAAATCAAGTCTGTAATTAGTGGACTTAGGTAATGATACATTTTCATTTCAATCTTTAAAAATATAATTATAGTTATAAATTTCGGATTTTGTAGTTCTGAAGGTATTATCGCAGTAAGGGTTAGAAAAAGTAGACGTTATTATTATCAAAAATGTCTGTAAAATCACCCTTTGATAATTCAATTCAGAAAACAAAACTCATATTCCGTCTGACAGGAATCAACATAGTGAACGAAAAACGCACTATCAAAGAAAATGTCCTGTACGCTATTAATTTTATATTCGTAAATATTGCGGTATTTTCAGCAATGGTTTTTGTCTATACTGGGTTGCAAAATGAAGAAGGTTTAGAGGAACTTGCATTTGTAACTCCTTGTGCAATTCTGTGCTCTCTCGGCACAATAAAGGCGTTTTTCTTTCTCCTAACCGAGAAAAAAGTACGTGATCTCATTGCGAATCTAAAAGCTTTAGAAATCAAAGCCAATCAATTTAAAAATCAAGCAAATGAAGAGATTAAAAAGATTGATCCTGATATTAAATTCCTAAATAACGTTATCAAAGTGTTAAGTATACAGACTGTTCTGATGGCAGGAGTGTTTCAAGTCATTCCGATTGTTTTGATGGCAGTAAAGTATATAATGACAAGAAAGGTGACGCTCCTACTCCCGGCCCTCGATGTGTACCCATTCATAGACGCGTACGAACCCAGATACTGGCCGTTTGCGTATTTTCATCAACTGTGGTCAGGTATGCAAATCGCTCTACTTTTTTTTTATATTGCCCGTCACTTCACCTGATGGAAAGCGGTCGTGAGGTCCAGATATGAGGTTGACAAGCCCAGTCATTCAAACGAATCACTGGGCTGGCCATCCTCACCTTGAAGGCCTGCAGAAATGCCTTTTCACGGCCCGCTTGAAGAACCGCTCGAGACTATACGAGGAAGGAAACACATGTTCCACGTCTGGATGGTACGACAAAGAAATGACTTTATAAAGGGTAGCACATAATGACTTACAAAGCTGGATATTCGGAAGAGTCTGAGAGTATACGTTGTCTTATAAGGTGAAAATCTTACAGACCCAATTTATCACACAACATCACATCAAGCTTGACATGTATGCACCTAATGCTGCCACTAATACTCATTTGTTTTTTTTATTGAATATTTCCCGCTAAGATGACCTCACTTTACTCCACTCCACCTGATGGAAAGCGACCATGAGGTCCAGATATGAGGCTGACAAAGGCTAGGCTGGTCAGCCTCACATTGAAGCAAAAAACCTTTTCACGTCCAGCTTGATGATCCCAGGACTAGAACAGGAAGGAAACACATGCAATGGTTTTGTAAAGGTTGACCTTCTGTGTTCCATGTACCCAGCAGACGGGTCCTAGGTAGTTTAATTGGTTGACTTGTGGGAGTATCAGGTACCTACCGTAATGTTGCTTCGTCGGTCATTTTGTGCAGCTTCAAAAAGTATTTATTGTAATTTAAAAGGATGATTGACTAGAACCAAAACTCGAACAAAGTCTTGTCACTAGCAGCAGTTATTTTGTTACAACATGAGAAAATAAACGGAGATGAGATAATGCTTCAACAACCGTGCTGTGACAGGGGGGGAACTAAACGTAGCATTTGCTAGAACATTTCATTTGAATGTAACGTTTTTCGAAGCGCACAATACAGGCAAAATGATCAGTCTTTTAATTAAAAAACGACGAATGCTCGATGCTCTGATACTACTGACTACCCTAATCTATCAGCACTCTTAGAGTGTACGCTAAAGGTGGGTGGGTGGCTTTGGCTAGAGCATTATATTGTAATGTAGCGTTTTATCGAATGTTACAAAACAGGCAAATGCTCAGTTTTCTAGAAGCATTGGTGGCCTCGTTGCGGACGGACAAAATCTGGTTTATACCGGCTCTGCCAATGGTTGAGCTTGGGCTCACGCACACACGCGTAGCTGTACTTGACACAGCCACATCTGCAAGGCTTTGTTTCTGTTTCATTAAGGCCCTTGTCTTGTGTTAGTTGATTTTCTTTCTCCCTTTAATATACCGGAGCGGTACTGCCGCCCGTCGCCCCCGTAGACACCAGCGCGCGAGGACGCTCGCAACAAAACACTAAACTTGTTATTTTCTTGGGGCACAGGAGTTATTTTTGAAAACCCAACTAACAGATTAAAGAAAAGTTGATGGCCTATATTTTCTTGTAGAAACTATAAAGATCACACACATAGTTTAGGAGCCTTAACAAATTGAAGTTTTACAAAAACCCTTTTTTAATATATTTTTTGTATGCGAATTTCAATGCTGCGACAATTTCAAACTAACAAAGTGAAGATAACATGTATATGCTTATTCAAACTTTTTTTGTTTTTTTTTGCCCATTCGTTTAGGATAAGTAGGCCTTTGATTTGACCTTCACAGATTTTTTAATTTTGGCTTGAATTCTCGCCTTAATACTCATGTGCCATTACGGCTCTAGAAATAAACCCTGTTTCACACTTGTAGAGTTAGTTATCCTTCTGGAGATCAACTCGGCAGATTTCTTCTTCTTCATCTGCTGCACTCACATCAGGATCCAGTTCAAGCTGCTGCAGCTTCGGTTCCAGGAGTTCATTGAGAGTTCCAGCGTCTTTGCAGAGCGGGGAAACCAGGACATAGAAAGAGAAAAGTTCAAAGCGCTTATTGTGTGGCATCAGGAGATTTTAAGGTGATATAATAATTAGGCTTTGAATATATTGAAGTGGCATCCCGATTTTTGTAGCTGTGCACCTCGAGTTGTCAAAATCTTCGGTTGGGTGAGCCAAGGTGTCAGCGGAGTGGTGAGGAAGCTTGCGGGCGGGTGAAATTCAATGCTCCCATCCTAACGGTTTTGACAACTTGAGGTGCAAACTGCATTACGAAAATCGTGTTATATTGGAAGAATGATAGAATTGTAGACGTATGGCGGAAGTGATCCTCAAATTCATTCACTTTTCTAACTTCTTCAGGTTCGTTCTGTGAAGAAGTGTACGGGAAATGTTTTTTTAAACTGCATAATAGTTAAGATAGTAAACTTTAGTATTATTTATTAATATCTATGAACTGTCTAAAGCACTTTTGACAGGTCAGATAAAGATAAAAAAGATGAATAAGAATTAACATAAAATTACTTTTGTAAAGAAGTTATTAATTAAATAATCAACTTTTAAAAGGACTGTAGGAATTCACATTGAATATAAATTTAACAAAGCTACGACACTCAATTATTACGCTCAAATTAGTAATTGTGTGAATAAAAAAAAACAAAGAGTTTGAGAATGACCCCCGCCAAATACCACACTTGAGTAATGGTTAACTTTATTACCATATTAATCACAATATCAATATTAACAATTTTTTACATTTTAAACAATTGTCTTATTTACAGTTCAGCCAAAATGCTGGAAGATATTTACTCCAAACCATGTCTTTGGAACTTTTTACTTAGTTCTGTGATTATCTGTCTGACTGGATTTAACATCACGGTAAATAGTTACAATTTTTTTTCAATAGTTAGGTCAATATTATTAATGTGCACAGGTTATTAATAACCTATTTCAAGCACCAGTCTTCACATTAAGTGTTACAATTATGAACATAACTGTACTATCTCATTGTTGTATTTTTGTGAAGAAAATAAAGATTCTTATAATTATAATAAGATTTGAACCAATACTATTTGTGACTGGCCTGTTGGCGCAATGGCAGCGATCCTGCCCTTAGCGCCGGAGTTTTGGGTTCGATCTCCGCCCATGACAAACATTTGTGTGCAGAACATTTTGTGTTTGTTGTGTGTCTGGGTGTTATTATCTATTTACGTATGTATTTTGAAATATATAAGTATGTATATCAGTCTCTGACGCCCATAGTACGAGCTCTGCTTAGTTTGGGGTCAGCTGATCTTGGTGTATCTTGTTCTAGATATTTATTTATTTATTATATTTTATCTATTAAATTGGATTATTTTAGGCCAATATTATTCAACGTAAATACCTATAAAACCATGAGTTTTTTCCGCAATTATGAAAACCATAGAATAACAAAAAAAATTTTACCACTTTGATTTCTAGATTTTTGACCAGTTGGCGTTCGTTGTGACGTCCGTGATTTTCCTGTCCATGAGTTTACTGCAGGTGTTCTTTTTGTGTTTGTTTGGGGACTCATTGATGACATCAGTAAGTAAACTAGGTACTCGTAATGGTAAACATTTCACTGGCTTTATCGTCATCATCATCATTCGCAGCCGCATGACGTCCACTGCTGAACAAGGGCCTCCCCCACCGATTTCCAACGCCATAATACCAACGCTTAAAGCGAGCAAAATCTTCAGTAAATATCGAGGCTAGTAAAGGTGCGTGAGTACTAGCTTAGGTAACCACTGACTGGCTAGAAATGAAAGATCATATTACGAAATTTCTCGCTACGCTCAGTTCAGGGAATGAACTTGACAAGTTAATGGGGATTATAATAAGGTCTCTGGGTCGCGAAGCTTAAGACGACGTGGCGTAGCCGGCAGGGATCTCTGGCCACCCAATTTCCGTACTTACTACAAAATAATAGGTTCATAAGTACACAATATAAATCTACAATATACAGAAAATTGCTTCTACTAATTTTAAGGAGTCAATCAGCAGGAAGAGAGGGCCATCATGATCGCGGGGCCCTGGATGTTGGCCTAAAGTGCCAGATGAGTAAGAGAGACCTGTTCGTCTACCACGAGTTGCCACTTTAAATTAACATTATCGTGATCGTAAAAAAATGTATACGTCGGTACAGCTTTTAGGTTAATGTCGATTGAAATAGGGGTATTTATTCACAGGTATATCTATATTCTAACAGCGCGAAATGAAATCCATTGAAATGTTTATTGCTAGTGTCCCTTGTTATAATGTTAATGTACTTTTTACACTTGATCACTTTTTCCATAACTGTATTAGCCTAAATATTTCAGAGTATGGAGTTCTCCGATGCAGTATACAACAGTAAATGGTATTTTTGCGACTTTACGATGGGAAAGAACGTTCTCTTGGTCCAAATGAGGTAATATCTACTATAACTACTTATACAGATTTTAACCCTAAACTGATATTGCTCAATTCCCGCATCTACATTTCTCCCGTCATCTCCCGGCCTTTTCACGATTTTGTAAGGGGATATCACTAAGTAACTGAT
Organism: Udea olivalis; assembly: GCA_947369235.1. NCBI lineage: Eukaryota > Metazoa > Arthropoda > Insecta > Lepidoptera > Crambidae > Udea > Udea olivalis. The sequence continues at coordinate 11,314,249 of OX376364.1, read as the reverse complement.
ACTTGGCTGGCGAAGAAGTATGACACATCTCCCTCCAAGTTTTAGGCCACAAATGCAGGAAATTCATTTGTGGGTCCATGTGTTCAATGTGAAATACTTTTTCAAAATGTTGTTGGTCAACCTCTTCACAGTTTTAAGTCTTTAATTTAAAGCTTGGTTGATGAGAGATGACCATTACAGTGATAGGTATTAAAGACGATCCCACATGCCCGGAGTGCATGGACAGCGAGGAATCGAGTTTCCACCTACTCGCCGAATGCCCGATGTACTCACACATCCGAAGGAAACTCATGGGGTCAGACTCGCTAGATGAAGAAGTCTTGAAAGAACTGACGGTGGATCAGATTGCCAGATTCAACGGGACGCCCTGAAATTGGGACAACGTAAAGACCCCCTGCAAGGCGCCCGGTGAAATGGGTGAAAATGCCCACAACAAGCGGACCGATCACTCGGCCTTCTGCGAGCGCCCAAGTTGGAAATAATAATACTTAATTATGTAGAGGATAACTTGAACGACAAGAATTGTGTTCATAGTAAGTAGGTAGGATTATTTGGCTCTTCTGCTCAATATTGAACGAATACGAGATAGCGTGATCAAAGTGGTTTTTTCTAGTATCCTATCTGTAGTTTTATATTCTTGGGGCGTTATTACAATCCCTTATATAACTTATCTAGTTCATTCCCTAAACTGAGCGTAGCGAGTAATTTCTTTATATGATCTTTAATTTACAGCCAGTCAGCAGTTACCTGGCACCAACGCATTTTCTTGGTTGGATATTCACCGACGAAATATCTCGCTTTTCTCAGTTTAGGGAATTAACATGACTGGATTATGAGCGATTATAATAAGGCCCCTGTATTAACTTTACACTCGCAATTTTAAATATATGGTATTTTGGCAGATCTCAAGACTCTTGCAAGGTGACGGCTGCAGGTTTCGCAGACGTAAATCTTCGCGCGTTCATGAGGGTACGAGACTATGAGACTAAGTTCAAGATACTTATTTTCTGGTTTATTTTAATTTATGCCTGTCCAGTATATTTACCGCAAAAATTTTTTTTAGGTACTTAATGCCTCGTGGTCATACTTAGCTCTACTTCGGACTATCTACAGTGCCCGAGTCTAATTCTTTAATTATACCTTCGTATAAAACTTACAACGTCATCAGAAAGTAGTATATTGTAGAATTTATATTAAGATTTGTGATGAATATGATACCTTTAGGAACCTCGCTCTATACTTAATAGTCATAGCACAGTATCCCGGCACCGCAACACCACCGCTTCAACCCAGTAATTATCTTGCCATTCGCATCACACACACGACTCACACATGCACACACACATTTTCTCTCACAAACCTAACACATCCCTTATAACATCGATTTTAGATTTCTTAGATATGTAATAGGTTTTTATTATTATCATATGATGTAGATATAACAATTCTTTTATAAGTGCAAAAGTTTCTTGTCTTTATAATGCATGCCGTGGCAACTTGTAATAGAAAACCACACTATAGCGGGAATATTGTATTCAAGTGTACTATACTTGGTGTATGTTTTGCAAGTTGTCCTGAATGAATTAATAAAAAATAAAAAAAATGAGGCGGTTAAAGTCGGATTGGAGTGGTGCCGTTGCCGCGCCGTAAAAATGTGCTTTGACCTTAACACTCATCCAGGATTCAGAAAAAACGCTTGTTTAATCATTAAATCATAGAAATTTATGCAGACTTCCTTACGATTAATGCCACATTTTTTACGCAGATGATTATAAGCTGTAACAGTATTTTATGATTATTACGCAATGCATAATCCGTTAAGCACAGCCAAATACAACTGCACTTTAAAATTACATAAACGAAAACAGTTACCCCTTTTAAAAACACACAAATACATAAAAGCTGCTGCCCACTCAATATTATTATACACTTAAGTAAATTGCCAGGTTAATTATATTTTACTGAAACCTCTAATTATGGCCAAAGTGTATGTAATTTTCTGTGAAATTACAATAAACGGTCGCTGTATCTATAATTAAGCAGAATAATGTTTTAAATTCGTTGCTAAATAAACTTACTCTTTATTCTTTACATTACCATGGATGTGATTATTACATTACATTACATATTACAGGTTACTCATGCCCCCTGGAAAAAACACAACTAGAAAGCAAGCGTACAAACTCAAAAACAATTCATGAAGCTAGATAGGTTAAAACTTTGACTGGCCTGTTGGCGCAATGGCGATCCTGCCTTTGGCGCCGGAGGTCGTGGGTTCGATCCCCACCCATGACAAACATTTATGTGACGAACATTTGTGTTTGTTGTGTATCTGGGTGTTATTATCTATTTAAGTATGTATTTAGTCATTTTTAAATATGGTTATCAGTCTCTGATGCCCATAATACAAGGTCTGCTTAGTTTGGGGTCAGATGATCTTGGTGTGAATTGTCCCAGATATTTACTCATTTTTTTTACTAGCTTCTTCAACACACACGTATATACAATCAGCTTGAAATACATACGTTAAAACTAAAATACTACAGTAATAATTATTCAATAATAAAAGTAATTTTTCTATGGATGTGATTTATCTGTAACGTAGTAATTATTGTAATCTATGCCTGTACTATGGGCGTCAGAGACTGATAAACATACTTAAATATTTCTAAATACTTAGTTAATAACTCCCAGGCACACAACAAACACAACTGTTCGTCACATGAATGTTTGTACAAGTGGGGGATCGAACCCACGATCTCCGGCGCTAGAGGCAGGGTCGCTGCTATTGCGGCAACAGGCCAGTCTGTGAATGAACCTGATCTTTGTAGCACATCTCACTCGCTCCGTTACATAGCATAGCAAACGGTCTTAGGCCCGTATTCTAAAACGACGCTCAAAAGTGAATCTTGACTTGAAACTCGATTCAAGCAGAGATCTTGTTCTAGAACCGCCTCCGAGTACAGATTCATTGATCACAGTTTAGACTTATTCCGAAACGGCACTGAGGTGCGAATCGGCGCTCAAGTAGAGATTTGATCTCTGTGTTCACGCAAGTGACCTCCTGACCACGCTTGAGTAGAGATTTGCTTGTCAAAAACGACGAAACGAACGAACGTGACGAACGAACAAACGAACGAACGATTCCTTCAAGGAAGGATCCTTAGATATTATTTGACGACCTCAATAAATAAAGATAAATTCATTTTCTCATTCCTGGATTAACAACAATTTGTAATTAACCTTAATTAGTAAGAAATTCAGTTCCTATAAAAAATCAAAGTGGGTATGCAAATCTATATGAAGTAAACACACACATACACACCAAACACAGATTATATCGAGTGCCTTCCTTGTCAAGTTACAATAACGTTCCATTACAGTACCTACAGTTAATAGCATAAATTAACAAATAACAAGATCAAACTTAAATTGAAATAGTTTCAGTGTAATAATTACATTACATGAACAAGTTAATGAAAGGCTAATTAAACGTTTTCTTAGTGAAAATCCATTCCATTATGTATCGGTTTAATTTTTACAATAAACACATAGTATCTGCATGTAATGGAACGTGAAAAAAATTTTTACAAAAAAAAAGACTATCTTCAAAAAAAACTATTCCAAAACAAAGTACTAAAAAGTAAAGAAAAAATTGCTTATTTTTCTAAAACTTATACGATAATATAATGTAGGTACAATTATTGTTATTGTTGGAGTCGGTGTCAGCCAAGGAAACACTACAATATACCTAGTAATATACCTATTTCTTACATATTATCACGTTTACGTATGTATGTAGGTAGTTACAAACCTACGTTGGCTGACACCGACTCCAACAATAACAATAATTGTACCTACATTATATTATCCACACCACATAATTGTAATTGTGTTAATTGTATTTGTTTTCTATTTGTGTGCTGTACGTACTAACACTAGTTTTTTAAGGAGTATTGTTACTAACTTTTATGGGCCCAGCCTGAAATAAACATTTGAATTTGAATTTGAATTATCGTATAAGTTTTAGAAGAATACGCAATTATTTCTTTACTTTTTTGTGCTTTCTTTGGAATAGTTTTTTTGAAGTAGGTTTTTTTTTGTAAAAAATTTTGTTTGTTTCTTGATTTTCAGTGAATAGTTCTTATTTATTTTATACATCGAAAAAGTATCGTCCAATTGCTCCTAAGAATTGAAGAGTTCCGTTACTTTGTCATGGATCCCATAATCAGAACCTAACCAAACTGGCAAACTCTCATCAAACTACCCTTGAAGTATATCCTTTCCAATAATTAAATGGTTATGGAGTTTAAACCTTCCATCATCAGTTCACTTGAATAACCTGAAAGAATATGATGGTCGGTCTCGACGTACGTGTAATATTTAAAGAATTATCCTCCAACTACTAACCGCTAAAGAGTTGTACCTTCCATCACCAGCTCATCAACATGAGATGATGACTTAAAAAGAAAGATAATTGCTTAGCACCCATATTAAAACTATAATATTGCAACACGAAAAATATTTAGTAGGTATTGGGTAGTTCCGGTGGCCATCAGTGGTCTTCATCAGCAGTTCCACTTCACCAAATGGTACTTTTCGAGAGCAACTGCATGAGTTACCATCAAAAATACCGAAATCGTTATAGGTGTGCCTATAATATTTAAAGAGTTCCCTCGATTTTTTCTGGATCCCATCATCCGATTCTGATATGCTGACAATGGGACCACCTCAGGAATATACCCTTTCGAATAAAAAAATAATTTTGAAAATCGGTCCACAATTGACAGAGATATCGGTGAACATACTTACAAAAAAAAAATACATATAGTGGAACATAGAACCTCCTCCTTTTTTGAAGTCGGTTGAAGAGGTAAAAATGAATAATTGTAAACGAAAATAAGCCTGATTCATAGATAAAAAGCAAACTACTCAAATCTTGTTTGAAACTCGATTCAACTGAGACCCGTTTAAAATTCGTTTTAAAATAGGTAAGCAACGTACTCAAGAACAGATTTTAAACTCAAGAGTCGATCAGGTAATCACAGTTCGAAGCGCGCTTGAGACATGATGTTTATAAGGTTAGAAATATGCAATTTTATACCTAATAAATAGCCTCATATTTGGGTAAAGTACTGTATATCATGAGAAGGTTCTCATCTTAAAAGGATGCCAATGAATCCTCAGTCACCCTGTATAGCTTTAGCACAATCACTTATGATTTATTGTGTCGTCTAAAACACAATTTTTGGAGGCAGACCGGGCTCAAAGGATACTCCTGAAAGTTATGCATTTTAAAAAACTTAGATTCCCAACCGATACTCTGTATGCAATAGTACACTTACTGACTGTTCGGCAATCATATATCCTGCACATTGTTATTGCAAAACATACAATTCTTCCTGTTGATAGCACTGTGTTAGCGAGAAGACGTAGTGATATTATAGCGAAAACCCAAAAAAGTCAGACCTACTTTGCTAGACACCAATACAAATAGGTATCAGTCATCTTATCTTTATAATTCTGTTAATACAATTCTTAAACTTTATACAAAATCTAGCTTTGAATGCAAAAAACTGTTGACAGACTAGCTAAAGTCCTTAAATTAGGAGGAAACAAAATGTTATATTGTTTAATATAGAGTAATAGGCTTTTGTACAAGAGCTAATGGTTTATTAAATTCTAATGTGTACAGACACACACACACACACAACACATACCCCCCCACAGTGTGTGATTTTGGCCCGGCCGCGGACACGCGTGGTTTATGTGTTTATTTGATAGTAGGATCTATTGTAAACGCGTGACAAAAATCATTGCAGTGTTTTTTTTATTATTTTACGAGTTATTTCAATTCTCGAGAAAAACCCATAAAAACCATAGAAATGCAATATAATTTTTAGAATACATAACTTTCGAATAAAAAAAATATGTCCACATAAAAGAAGTTCAAAGCTATAACTTAGCCGAAAACTACATAAAAAACAAGTGATTATGATGCAACTAATGTTTTTACAAAAAACTTAACTATTTTTTTGTGGGACCGTTTCTCAATTGTCGCATTTTTTTTCTACATGGGTACAATTTACCTATGATAACATATTTACATATAAAATATCAGCTGATTAAAATGAAGGGGTAACGAGATATGATTTTTTAAATTTTTGTTTAGGGTTGTCACTAACCTTTCCATGAACATTTAATTGTCAAAATTATTTATTTTGCTCATTAATAATATCGTCAATTTTAAGTACGTTTGACTACTTATAAACTCAAATCATTCATAACTTTATAAAAAACAAAAAAATAGTGTGAAAATAATAATAGTAAATTTAAAAAAACACGCGATGAATATAAAACAAATCGCAGTTTTGTTTTATATTATTTTCATCTGAAAAGATTTTCGATGAAGGATAATGTGTGGTATTGGGAAGGGGTCCGCCCTCGTCAAGCTTAAGCTAAAACCCAATACTAGTACTCAATGTCCGGAGAAACGGGGGTGAGGCAACAGTTTGGCTAAGAAATACGTACAAAACTACAGCTGGTACTACATGTCTATGACCATTCACAAAATATTAATACATGGAGCGAAAATAATAGATTCTATTTCGTTACCCATTGGAATGCTCTCAGAACAAGCCGGAGAATCAAGGAATAAATTTTGGCGTTACGATCGTGAACATCACACCCGCAAATTTGACCGTAAAACCACTGTCCTTGACTTGTTTCACCGAGCTTTGGAGTCTTCTGACCCTCTTTTATCGACTATGTCAGTTGGTGATAGACAAAAAAAAGAAAACATTCGGTCATTCCAGAATTTTTTTTAAATCTTTTAAGACCTACGATGGATAACGTACTTGTCCATGACGATTCGTCACCACAAAAATATTCGGACGATGACATTCCCTTTGATGGGCACAATGACGATAACGACGATATCAACATCGTATTACCATCAGAAGAAATGTTGATATATTGTGATGATAACGACACGACATAGTTTAGTATATGGCATAATTTTTTCATGTTTCTTTTTTACCCTTCGGGAACGCTACATTTTTCAGGGATAAACTTTATCTTATATTTTGACCCGGTACATAAAATACATAATGATTCTTCATCAATATCGATATTAGTTCCGTATTTCGTATTTCCGTACCGTTCAGCAAAATAAGAATTTACAAGACGGTCCAGTTACTGTTTTATTATGTCTAGATTTATTTTAATTTTTAGTTTTAGATAACCCTATTTCCATAGAAATTTCTAAAATACTTAGAAACGCTTTATCTCTCCACCCCTTTTAGTGTCGTGTGTAATTTTTTAGGACATAATCAATAACAGTATTGTACATATTTGCAACGAAGAATAAAATGCGACAGCAACATGGGTTCATAAAAAATGAATAAAAAGTAAAAATAAGAAAATCTTAAATAAATCTTATAATATTAGTTACAGTTCCTCATATTTTTGTATAAATAAGTAATGCAATGTTAAGTTGTTTAAGACACTAACAAAAACCTAAAATAATCAATTTTTAGAGTAACAAATTAATTAAGTTTTCCTTGAGTTCATTGACCTTTGACAAAAAAAATAATTTCTCTAAAAGTATTCAGAAATTTACTGTAGGGATTTTTATTAATTGTTTGCCACATCAATCTCTTTCGAATAAACACATAAACTGCGCTTGTCCGCAACTGGGTCGAAATCACACACACGCATAGATGCACACACACGCACGTACACCACACGCTTCAACTTCTTCATTATTACTTGCTTAACTTTAATAATGATAATTGAACTAAAATTATTAAAAAAAGTAAGTGATGTATTAGTTAAATAAGCAATAGGAAAATTGTATTCTGCTATGGGAGAGCGGCTTCTCCTGTCACGGGTGTTTTTACACTAAAAAGGAGAAGTCAACCTTAATTTATGTCGAACCTACTTAATAACAATAATAAACATTTTTTTTTTCAATTTTTTATTCTTTCAAAGTCTATCATTGTGTGCTCTACAAAATAAGTTGCCGCTGAACTTACGCCCGACCGATGTTACGCTGTAGGCTATAACGCAACGTAATTTCGGCATAATGTGTCATCAGTTCTTCTTCTTCTTCTTCTTCTTCGTGTCGATGATCTTATCGCTAATACTAAATCTCGTAACAGCAGCTCAGTGCTCCGCCATCGCCACCCCAGAGGGGGAGGCCTCTTAAAGATGTCATCAGTAATTCAAATAGCATTGCAGGCGTAATCATGCGAAGCTTCGGTCGTGTGTAAAGTGTGTTTAGACACTTATAGTTTCTTATAGTTTCGTAGCTCAGCTTGCAGATCCTGCGTAGCTGCATAGACATCTTTGGCGGATGAGCAGCCTTATGGCCCGTATTCACTTTGATTAGTGCGAGTGCAAGTGAAAAGTGCTTAACGATTATGAGAAAACACGTGTAGACAGCGATGGATTATTACGAGTGACTAGTGCAGGTCAAGTGATCAGAAGCGTGTTCTATTCAATCGCTATCCACCCGTGCTTTCTCATAATCACTAAGCACCTGAAATAACCACCTGCACTTACTACTAATTAAAGTGAATACGGGCCTTTAGGATGTGATGCATTGGTTGAATTATTCAACGTTTAGGTACACTTACCCTATCCACGAGCTGTCTCATCAGTAATAAGAGGTAATGCCTGTAGCGCATAAGGCCGTGGGTTCGGTTCCTGCCCAGTTTTTATGTGTGCGTTGTATTATTGATCTAATATATAAAAAGTTTAAAGGTAAGATAGTTAAGCATATTAAATTGGTTTATAACAGCTTTAATATATTATGCATGGGCTGCCTTGTAGCTGACTGCATTATACGATCTAATAAAATAATATCATAACGTACATGCCATGGTTGCTCAGTAGAACTTACGCTTCGAATCGTTTTTATCCACATTAAACCGACACAGATATCATCATTTATTTATTATAAAACTTGGCGCGATTTTGAATCGGAACGCAATATAACATTATATGGGATTGCTTTAGGCACTGGCAGGTAAGGCGAAATTCTGTACCCACACTCCACAAAAAAAGGTTCCTTTCTGAGAAATCCTCCTTCACAAGGTTTTGTAAGGACCTTTTTTGTTGTTACAAGGATAGGAGACCTTTTTTCTCACATTCTTTATACGTTCGAATTTCAAAATAATTTTATTTCTTTTCTTTGAATTTGAACTTGTTTTTCATTAAATGTTAGTTGAACACAAAGAACATATACTCGTAACACTAGAGGATGTGGTGTTTGGCACAGAGCTTACCTTTAAGGAGACTCCATCATGTAAAGTAATGGTTGGTTTCCAAAAAGCTTTCTTTGTTCAATTGCAATAGAGGTTCAAAACTAGTAAAACTGGCTCAAAATGCGCCTGAAAAATTGACCGTAATAATAGCCAGCAACAATTTAATGAAGTTAATTGCAGTTTTATAAATTTTCTAGATATGACCTAAAATAAAATAAAAGAAAGAAGAACTGGTATTGAACAGCGCTGGGACGTAATGAGACCTTACTCTTGATGAGACTTTCATTGGATCAGCCTTGAGAAAATGTCAAATTTATTTATTTAATGACAACCAACATAACAAGCGATATTCACATAGGTTTCACTACAAATAGCTGTTATACTTGAAGGCTGCCACAACATGCACCAACGTAAGCTTAAAGAAAGTAAACTATTATAATATTCAAAATTATGAATGCATGTATTGTACAATTCAAAAGAAACAAAACTAAAATTTTGACCCAAATAAATCCAACAGCATTAATTTAAACTTGCATGGTGAAAACGACATGTCAATTTTAAACGGGGCTGTTACAGACGAGCGTGACAATATACTACTCGTATATTTACTCTGGTTACTCTGTTAATAGCGGAAAAATGACCCAGATTGGTTTTTGAGCTCTTTACTTTAAATTAGGTACAAGTATCTCGACAAACGAGCCAGTTTATAAGGAACATTATAATTAACTTGTTGTAATAAATCTGAACAATCAAGTTTCCATTAACTAATTTATACAAGAAGAAGTGATCAAGCATCTGTATTCGGTTACCTAGGCTAAGCATTTTGAAGTGATTTAAGCGTGAATTGTACGAAGGAAGTGGTTTAGCCATTCCACTCTGAAACGATAGGTGCCATAAAAATATTTTCTGGATTAATGCAAGGTGACGTTTATGGACATCGTAATAAGGAGTCCAGACTACGCTACAGTATTCCAAGCTTGATCTTACCAATCCGAATTATGAAACCTAATACCTTTTTCTTGCTAATTTATCAACATGCTTGTGAAACTGAAGCCTTTGATCTGAATAGACACCAAGATCTCGAATCTCGTCCACTTCTTCTACCACTTGACCATCCATTTTGTAGGATTGAAAATATTATGACCCCATTTTACACGAAAAGTGTATGAAATGGCACTTGTCAATATTTAAAGTTGTTTTATTATTATGTTTTATTATAACCGATTTGGACAGGTTCACACATGACACCATTGTGTGAACCTGTCCAAATCGGTTGCAGCAAATCACAGTCTTCACGAGCCTTAATTTTTTAACAACTTTGAGGTCATCTTCGTATAAGTTAATTTGAGAGTGAAGGAAAGACGCTACATCATTGATGTGGATATTGAAAAATAATGGCCCTAAATGCGATCCTTGTGGGACTCCGGACGACGCCACAAATGAACTGGACTGGAAACCGTTGACCACAACATTCGAGGAGCGACCAACAAGATAAACTTTCAAAGACCAAAGTAATGGAATTCCGCTCTTAAACCACTACGGAGAAAGAATTTCAGATAAAATATAATAACACAGAAATAGAAAAAGAAAACACCATAATTTTTTTAGGCTTACCTAATAATTGACAAGCGCTTAAATTGGAAAGGACACATGGACTTCATTTGTCACAAACTAGAGCGATACGTGTATGCACTGAAACGTCTGAGGCAAACCGTTTCAACCGAGGCTGCTTTAACAGCCTATCACGGGTACGTGTCCTCCGTTCTAAGTTACGGTATTATTATGTAGGGATATTCAGTAGAATTTGAAACAGCGTTTAGGCTTTAGAAAAAATGTTTAAGGGCCATTTGCGACATGGGGTTCTTAGACAGTTGTAAGCCGTTATTCAGAAAACTAAACATTTTAACACTACCCGGTCTATACATAAAAAACATTTGCTGCCTTGTCAAATCACCCCCGCACTACTTTTAAAACCATACCGAAGTATCTCGCAGACAACCTAGGAAACAATATTAATATTTATTACACAAACCTCCTAGTCAATGCTACATATATAAACAAAATGCATATAATATGTGCCTTCTCCAATTTAATAAATTACCTACATTTTTAAAAAATCGTGAAGGTCATCAATTTAACAAAACCCTAACAAAATGGCTGCTTGATAAATGTTTTTATAATTTGAAAGAATACCTGAATCATGATCTAGATTTTGTAGTTTATTTTCTGTCTTTGTAGTTGTAACTTATTTTCATTTTGTACTTAGGTTAGTTTATTATAGTAATACACAGCTAGAGTTTAAACTTAACAAGACTGGGTTGAATACTCGAAGTTAATTAGTGTATTAACAAAAGCTTGCGTTACCGTCAATCTGGGTAACTTAAGCCTTCAATATAAAATTGGCCCAAAATGTTTATTGCACATTTAGATTTTCTTTCGCTTTGATCTTATTTATTTTAAACAAGCTTTGTAAACAACGATTCAAATGTATCTTCGTAAATGCTCAGATTCCACCAATTCAAATTTTATTTGACAAGAAGTGTAAGTACATTAAAATGTAGATAAGTTAACGTTTTTATTGTAAAATAGTTTTGAATATAATATAGTACCTACCTACCTAGTATTTGACGCTGTTAAATACTAGGTAGATAGGTACTATACTAGGTCACTGTTTGTGTATTATGCAAAAAAAAAAAATATTAGATTTTTCAGGGTAGGTACTTACATAAATATGTAATACTAGCACGAATAACAAATGTTTTACTCGTATTTACTCGTAGTACGAATAATTTGCACGCCTGCCTGCAGGCCGAATACACCGTCCAGACATTGTTTTACCATCGTTTTTTCTCAAATGTATTCTTAGCAAATAAAGGATTTACTTACTTACTTACTTACTCGGATGCGCATAGGGGATTACCTGTGATACCACAGTCAGATAGCTTGTTAATCAGGATTGTATGATTGCATCTGTCAAACGCCTTACTGAAGTCGGTGTAGATGACGTCCATCGGTGTCCCTCGATCTACAGAAACGACAACATCTGACACATAACTTGCAAAATTTGCTGCTAATGATCTTGCTTTAAACCCGTATTGCTGAGGAAATATTATTAGTTTTACATACCAATATAAAATTGGATAAATAAACCTTTCCGAAAGCATTCCAGATGGATACTTATCGATAGTTAGCCACAGCAGACTTGTCTCCCGATTTATAAAGGGAAACAATTAGCGTTGCTTTCCATTAGGAAGGGAATGAACCGCTTACAAGTCACTCATTAAGTATAAATGATAGAAAGAGGCTCAGCTAGGGCTTCACAACATTTTAAAACAAAAACGAAGGAAGGCCATCAGGTCCAGCTCCCTTACCAGGGTCAAACCTTTTTAAAAGCATTTTTAATCGCTTCCCTACCAAACGAAATGTTACCGAGTGTTTGTGAGCAATTGTGATTGACAGGTGAAGTGTTAACCGTCTGCAAAGCAGGACTACTACCTGTATCATAAACCGAAGAGATACAAGCACCAAAGAGATCACAAACTTACCTACATCCCTGTGCAAACTATGATTCGAAATCAAAAAAGAAACGACTTGCCAAAAGAAGGTACAAATTACTCAAATTTTTTATCGTTAATTCGCTGGCACAAAAATTGCAAACAATTTAGGAAGACTACAGTCTAAAGAATATAGGTTTAAAGACATTTATTTCTCATAAAGAAATACAGAGTCCACTTAAAATGAGAATACAAAAGGTTTTAATAAATAATTAATTATTGCTACTTTTGGTACATCGGAAAGCAATATAAAATTTAATATTTTAGTGTTTTACATGTTTTTTCAATTATTATAATCAGGCAGCAAGAAACCTTTCTTTAATCCAAAAGAGAAAAACAACAATATCAGATTTACAACATACACTACACTCTATTTCAATTGTAATACATATTTTTTAAGCCCATACAACACATATTTTTTAAAATTCTGAGCCCAAGCCACAGTTTAAAGTTATATCTTAGTAATCGACCGGTTAGCTCATACATATGCAAACTATACACCATTACCGTAAGGCCGGATACTCGAGGGTAATCAGTTATTAGATAGAAAATGGCGCTTTTTTGTGCACATTAAAAACTTAAGGACAGGGCCTGCTATGGTCCTTATGGCGGGTAATGCTAGGAATCAGGGGAATGGTAATTTTTAATACTAACTAGTTTAGTATTCTTGGTAGGATCGGTAGTATGTAATTTCTATGCAAGCTATGCGTTTCAGCCCTTCGCCCGAGGGGCTTAAAATAACGACATTTATGAAAAAAATAATGAAAAATTATGGTCAACGACACGATTGGCACGGTTTCTCGCCTCGATGTGCGTGGTGTCCCGGGTTCGATTCCAAGTCTCGTCTCCTGAATTGACCCGTTCAGGAGACGATCTTTTCTAATTGACATGGGTGTTGGTGTGCTGGGAGCTGGGAGGCGCCCCTGACCTAAATTCTTGTCTGGTATGTACCCCGTAACACAAGGATATTTATTATCGCTACTTCGAGAGCATGACAATTTGGTTGGTGTGTTGTTTAGCGCATAATTATATTTAATTTATTCATTTTATTCCTCTGGGCCTTGTTAGTTCACTTAGTTAATTTGCAAACAAAAAATGTGGAACATCCCTTCTAAGGCTCAAATCCTTGTCTGGTGGTTAGAAATCAGACCAATATTGATAGGGTTAAAAAGGTCAGAAATGACCCCAGCTATGCGCTTTTTTGATTTGATCCTTACTTCCAGGGACATCCTGTATAATGTCAACTCTTGCGGGCCACCGTAGCCTATGGACGCGTGCGAAACTCGCTTCCACTCACCTTACCGCTCTGCTCTGAAGCTGTGAAAGCCATGAGCGGCTAACAGCATGAGCCATTTAGAAGAAAAAAACTCGCATGTTGCAGACCATGTAAAGCTGTAAATGAATACCTTTGAACCTCTCCTGAAGGACTACATGCTGTAGCTCATTGGCAAAACTTCAGCAGGAAGGTCATTCCATAGTGTATGTTACCTCGGAAGGAAGCATCTCCGAAATTGAACTGTACGAGACCGTGGTGGACTGGTGGTTAAATTGGTAATAGGTAGGGTAGGGCTTATCTAATCTGAAATGACGCGCGCCTTCACCGCATTCACGAACCTATAAAGTAAAGAAAATTAAAGTAATAATAGCCTATAATTTATACTGTCCCACTGCCGGGCAATGGCCTTCATCATTGAAATCGAGTCATAGCAGCAATGGATAGGTAAAATTGGCTCTTTATAAATATTTTAAAAATGGACGCTGTAAAAAAGTATCGCCATTTAATGTGGTGGTTAAACAAGCCTACGTAATATACTTATCTCCCTAACCCTCCTTTTGTAGCACTAAAACTTGATCCAATGTCTGAATTACTTACTTAGAAACCATTTTTGGTTGAAAATTACAACGCCATCTATTTGTCACGGAAACCACTAATAATGTTGGTAAAACAGCAGAACAAAAGTGGCCCCAGTGCTGTTTTGCCGACTTCAAATTGACGAGCTGTCATGGCGTGTTGTGAAGTGTACATTTTTGTGCACAGTAAAACATAAATAATGATTCTTAGACGAATTATTTCACTAATTAACGTCAAATTATTCAGTGGATACTGTAAAGTATCATGATTAATGTTTTCAAGTTATAGTTAGGCATAAGTGCGTGTTAAAATGGACAAGAAAAATGCGATACGAAGGGCCAAAAGGCAGTCAAAAGTACTTGAGGAAAATTATTGGGATTGCAGCGTTTGTACGTACAGAAATAACGCAGAAGCCTTCAAATGTTCAATGTGCGACGTTAGAAAAGGTATTGAAGTTGCTAAAATACGTTCAAATGCTTTCCTTTGTCTGGCTTGCTAACTTTTACATCGATTTTGTGGTCTCATCATAATGTTTATGTCTTAGGTGCTCGTAACGAAAAAGCAATTGAAATAACTGTACTACTCCAACGAATTTAATGTTAAACAGGTTTAAACCCTAGTTAAATGTGGACAGTAATGTCATGAATGAGTAATTGGATCAGACTAGTGAAAAAGTACTTTTCTTTCACCTGTAAAATAATTAAGTACCTGCTCATGTGCATACTGCACATATAGAACTTTCAGTCAGAACGCTCAGTGTATGTTACTGTTTTGTTTTTGTGAGTACTGTACTGCTACCATATAAAAGTTTATTCTATTCTATTCTCAAAATATAGAGATATAGAGACTAAATTTGTCATACTTAGGACCATATTTTAGAATAGTACTCAAGCACTGATCTGTGCTTGGTCAGAGATTTCAAAACGTCAGTTCATACAAAAACGTCACACAGATCTATACTCAAGTACAGATTTTGTTTTAGAATACGGGCCTTAAAGATCTTAATTTAACTGACTAGGTATTTCAAAAGAGCTATGCTAGTGGTTAGGTACATATTATCAGATTTGAAATTGAAAGACCTAAAGCATTTTAATAGCTCCGCTTTGCCAGAGTTTTTTAAGTGGGCCGACTAAACTGATAGTGTCAATTTTACTTGTAAGGGCTTCTTAGTTTAATGTTAAGATCCCATGAATACTTAGTTGCCCATAGGTTTGGTAAACCGTGCTTTTATAATTTCTATAGATTTAAAAATGAATAAGTCTGTTACAGTTGTATAAGGTATGTGAACAAAATAGCAAAATTCACGGGATTCACACTTTCTTATTGAATGTTTCCAAGCAGACCGATGTAGCCGAGTCAGTGCTCTGCTTAACCCGTTTCTCGACTGATTTCATAAATGACTTACACTGCTGGAACGAAATAATATTTAGATTAGGTGATGTTAGAGGGAATTCTTTTTACCTTGTGATGAAAGCTTTAAAATTAATGTTTTAATACCCAAAAATGTTAGTCTCACCTTTTAGCTCTACTAACAATAACTTCATTTAACTGGGTATAAGTGTGGTGATATGGCTAGAAACTTCAACTTTATGATCATTTACTACTTATCTTACTCACCTTTGTTTAGTAAAAAGTATGTAACTGCACTATGTGTAGAAAGAACATATGTTTTATTAAAATTACACCAATAATGGTCTTATTCCTAGTAGCAGCTGTAATAAGTGTTAAATTCTACATTACATTATCACAAAATTCTGCACTAGAGAATTTGGATCCGTCCAGAGATTGCACAGATCGTAAGTGGCATTAAAGTTGACCTTGAACGTCATCCATCAGTCGACTTTGTGGATCACCTTTTTATATTATAACCATAATAAATTCATAAAAATTGCCACTGAGCCTGAATCGTATAACCCGGCAAATTAGCGTAGGTAAAAGAAAATTCAAACAACCTAACTTGGCCGAGCTGCATCCGTTGACCTTTCTCGTGACGTCACAACCACACGTCGTAAGTAGCGTAGCACTTTCTATTTCATTCGCACGGTGTTCGTAACAATCGGAGTGACAGAGACGGAGATAAAAACTACGGTAAATAAAATAGGTGGAAAATGTGTATTGTTTACTACGAAAGTAAATGCTAAGAATGTAGTAATAACGTTGGGAATAGTATTATAGTGTAGAATCTAGTTGGTTATGGTGTGGTGTGACTAAAACATTTTAAAGCTTTGGACAGTCATCCGAGGGCTTTTGGCTGACTTTTGGGTCACTATAAACTGCAAAACTAGTGTGGAAAACCGCAGTGCTGGCGCTAAATAAATGTTATACCTATGCACCAGACAACACACCACTAGTCATGGTCTCGAACTGAAGATAAATATCCTAGTGTTACGAGGTACCAGACAAGGAGTTAGGCCAGGGGCGTCTCCCAGTACACTCAGACCCAAGCCAAATTAGAAAAGATCGTTTCTGAATCGGTCGGGTCACGACCGGGAATCGAACCCGGGACACCACGCAAGCCAAGGCGAGAAACCGTGTCGTCTAAAAAATGTAGCGTATTTGTTTATAACTAGCCTTTGCCAGCCACTCTGGACTCAGCTTTTAAAATTCTTCACTCTGTAATATTCCGTATACGAATCTTCAGGAATTCTAAAGCCTTTATTTTAATTTAGTAAGGGAACAAATTTTCATTAAAATTGTTTAATTCTCGAAACCAAACAAGCGGACAGACAAAGGATAGTGTACATTCGCCCATACATTGCGGCCTAAGAACCAACAATCATGAAAAATACCTCTCAGGGTTCATAAATACATACACTTTAGTGTCAAAACGTAGTTTATGGACGGACACTTCTGAGAACTCGTTAATTATAAAAAAAAGGAGAATTTTCGAGGTATATTTAATAATAAATTGTTAGGTTTTATTTACGTGGGTGGGACTATTGTTCTTCAAGCACATATTTTGTTGATCTTCCAGTACCATTTAACCACTTGGAGAGCCACAATTCACACAAAATGTTGATTTCATTGCGATAATAGTAAATCCGTAATTATTGCCGAGTTAGCGTGCGTATGTGCAGGTTACAGAGTCCGTCCATCCACTATATAGAGCTATCAATGTTCATTTTATAAGCTGAGTCGTAAGAATGTCATAAAAAAAACAATAATCCACACAGTTGCGATTAAAAAGTGAAAAATACAAGATATTCTTTTTTAAGGGTCAATGTCAACCAAGCGTCATTAACACTTCCATTTTGGCTTCGCACAAAGCTGATTTAAGCCAATGTATAAGCCAACTTGAAATAAAGAAGTCGATTCAACATCTATCGCATTGACAGTAATGTATTGTTACTCATTTTTAAAAGCCTTTAGTAAGGTTACAACATTTTCTTGCACATACAAACTTCTTTTGTCAATACGAAGTAAATTAAAATATTGTTATGATGGCTAAACAACAGAGGGCACAGACGAAGCAACATAATGGTAATAAAAAATATGTTTTGGTAAGACAAATCTTTTAAGTATTTTTAATTTTCATATCTAAAATCAGAAGTGTCCGTGCCAATCTAATAAGTGATAATTATGTCTTAAATCATGCCCAGAATTATGAGAAATGTCAAATGTTTGTTGGTTCATAGGCCAACTTGGTCATTGTCCTTTAAAAATTACCACAAATGAAAAGATAACAACCAACAAACTTATAGAATAGGTAGTATAGGTTTTGCTAAGTTTGGGGTCAGATATAAAAAAACTTCGCTGGTGGAGAAGCATCTTACATCTATATATTGTCATATGTTGTTCGACAACTATCCTCCTAAAAGTGTATTCAGCACATCCTCTTTAATTATTTGTTACTATTGTGCTTTTGCTTTTAAATTCAAATTTTCATTTATAACCCCTTCTATTCCAAACTCTATATCTATAGGAATAAGAGCTGTCTGTAGGTAGACTATTCCGTTCTCAATATAGTACAGTTTGGGGAGGCATAGACTACGATAGCCGGCTCCCTTGGGGTGAAAAGTGCTCTGTAAAGGGTTTATTGAGAGGCAGTTTGGATGAAAATGTTCGGATTTCGGATAGTCTTTCAAAATGTTACAATGATGTTCATGCATTCTCTTCAAAATAGGCATTGCTTACAAGTCTGAGAAGACGAGACTGGCGCCCAAAAATAATTCCTACGTATTTCCGAAATATAGCAAACATTCCTGATTAGGTAATTTACGACGGAGCTGCTCTAACATATACCAATACATACGCTTACATCTATATCCTAAATAGGCAATTCAGAGCCAAGTTTACTTTTGTTCTTTGGCGATGTACCGTATTTTTGATTGAAAATGAATATACTGTATCACACAAATAACGATAGTGAAAATGACATCTGAGCTTGTCTCTGCTGATTAATAGCAGTCTTTTTGCATAAAAGCAATCCCTTTTATTCAATTTTCAGATAGACAAAATTATCGAGATGTTACATTGAAAGTGAAAGCTGATAAAGTCTTACATTGTTGCAAAAATGCCAACATTCATCTGCCCGGCGATCACACGTGACTCTTAGGTTACGGAAAGACTACCCAGTAACAAAAAGTAGTTGAATTATGAAAAGACCTATCGTTTTTTTTAAAAGATATTTTCTTAAAAATGGTGACGCACGACAATTAACGTAAAAAAACGATGATTACGTGAATTTTTTTTATATTTGGGCGATTTTTGACATACCTTTTTAAACTCATGTTTCAAAGAGACTTATAGGGTTAAGTAAGAGTTTCTCGCGTAACCATTTCATCTATAGATATAGTTTCCGCCACGTAAAAAGAGCCCTAGGGGACCGTGGAGACTATGGTTCTGCGCACGGCTATAGTATGAAGAGGGGGGACTCCTAACTCCAATCTTGCCCTAAATTGGCTGGAAAACTGGCTGACTGGAATTGAAAAAAAAAAAAATTGGCT
Organism: Udea olivalis; assembly: GCA_947369235.1. NCBI lineage: Eukaryota > Metazoa > Arthropoda > Insecta > Lepidoptera > Crambidae > Udea > Udea olivalis. The sequence goes on along the minus strand of OX376364.1, from coordinate 11,294,628 downwards.
CTGCGCAGGTCCTGGCAAGCGTTATTTTTAAATGGCGGGTACTAACCAATATCCTCATCCCAGGCACATCAACGCGAAAGCCGCGCATCAATCCTGCGCTGGTGGCGGCGCAGGCGGCGGGCACCGCACCGACCAGCTCTCAGAAGAGGCCACGATCTGCCAACTCCTTGAAAAAGAAACGCCGGCATCCTCCGCGACTCAGCAATGTGGATAGGAGCTCCGCGCAGACGAGAGAGGTCAGTCTTGACGGCAAGTTACAAATGAACACCTTAGAAAACAAATCTGCACCAACCAGCTCTCAGAAGAGGCCACGGTCTGCCAACTCCTTCAATAAGAAATGCCAACATCCCCTAGTGGCTACCAGGGGCCTGACTCTTGACTCTAATTTCGCCAGATAGACATTACATTAACAACCTAAAAAAAATTCAAACCTTGTTGATCTGGGATCAGGTTCATTTCATATTTGACATTTCTACTTTATCAACATAAAAGGTCACAGTCACGCTTTGCAGGATATCTCGTTCTAGCATAATTCCTTGTCCCCAGGTTACCGTGAGCGGCGTCACAGTAGTAATAACAGAGTATAAGCCGAAGAAATCAGTGTCGAGTAGTTCCAGTGACATAGAGTCTTCGAACGACGCGAGGCCATGATCCATCATCAACCCCCTCTTTCCTATACTCTGTCTTATCCCTTTGCCTTTTCCTTTTGACTCGCCAAAGAAGTAGAGGCAGAACTCCAATGACCTTGGAGATCCACTGAACAGAAGCCTTAAGATCGATGATCACGGACTGCGTTTGCTCAGGATCTCGTCAATGTTTTGTACTGTGTCTGGTGCTATTGAAGCATCTAAGGTAAGGTGCCAAAAAGACTGATCTGAAAGCTCGGTCTTTTCGCATTTATCTGGACTACTATTTACAACGTGATCTCGTCTTTTGATAATATTGATGCGAAGTAGCCTTCGTTGCACTTATAGAATTTTCAAACGCATGTGTGCCAAAAAGGTTGAAACCTGAGTACTATCTAACTATGGCTAAATTTACATGAGGATTTTACTTTGTATCGGTGTATCATGTCGTCATTAGCTGTGAGCTTGTGACAGTACCATGTCCCAAGTTAAATGAGCTGTGATCAATGGCGGATCCAGAAAATATGACAAATATTTATTAAACTTCACACTATCCTTCTTTCATAGAAAGTACTAGAGCTATTGTACTGTTCATCTCTTATTCTTTATTTACTCGTAATTAATTTCAAGTTGGTATTTTTATTTTTCACGAATGAAGTTACTCAATCATTTACCGGGTTATTTTGTCTGGCTAAATAACTCAATGTGGAGCTTTTGGATATTCATAAGATTGAGATTGCGTTGTGAACTTGTGACCCAGTTAAGTGTGTGGGTCGGCAATCTAGAATGTTACTCGAGTCGTTATATTTCCTTGAGGAAGACTAAAGAAAGGTATTTTTAGGTAAATCTCCATTCAAAACCACCCAAGTAAACTAGGTTGGACCTTAGGACCTGACTTCGACTAAAATGATGTTCCAATGACAACCATAATTTAATATCAATAAACGTATTACTATATCTGGACATTTACTTATGATAATGTTCGACTACTATGACGTTTTAATATAGGTTGCTGTATAGTATCGTTGACGTCAACTAGGTGTTTGGTGCGATTGCACTTCTGAGTAACAAGAATATTGTCCTAAGAACCGTTATCTTAATTTTTACTCTCCAAAATCGTATGTCTTCATGAAACTTCTATCTCGAGTAATCTAAAATTATAATAGACGATAACCTACACTGCCGAATGGTATGTAAAATAACCCCAATACCACTGTTCTACACCGAATGTATTCAACCATAGCTATATGTCATCACTGCCAGCTTAGCTGAGCTCTTTGTTAAACAATAACATATAAATAACCTTTGAATAATAGCGCAAAGAAGGCGAGGCGGGATCCAGTGGTAATGTCAAAAATAATTTATAATTTTTTTTTGACAGTTGTATGGAAATATCCTTCTAGGTGTTATTATTTTAAGCAAATAACATACTGCATCCGAACCTTGGGTCAGGGTTTATAGTAATTATATTGAGAGGCTGAATATAAACACTATAATCAGAAAATGAATAGAGAAATAAAATGTAAAAAATTAAAATTTGCACAAATTCAATAAATAGGGTTCTACTTTGCCTTGAAAAATGCTTTCAAAAACTAGTCCTCGCATAATATTTAAAGGTGATCCACTTATGAATATTATGATAACGACTGCTTCGGGTTTTGTGCCTGATATGTAAAGACAAGTAAAGTACTTTAGAGTTTTTTAGTTTCTTCTACATACTTCTAAGTATGTAGAAGAAACTACTATTTAAAAAAAATCGTATTCTTAAGTCAAATCCGTAGTTCTAGTATCTCTAGAAATTCTAAGGTGTTCATTTACAAAATATCATTTCAAAGAAAAAACAAATCTTAGGTAGGTATGATGAAAAATAAAAAACTGCGCATTATTTGAAAATCATCGCGCTAATAAACACTGTTCTATGGAATGAAACGGAAATAAGTGACATTGACGTATGTGTTCAGCGAAATTTTATAAAAAAAAAACTAAATTTTAGTTGTTTATGCAAGCTCGAACTAAGCTCTTTGTTTAGCTATTTGAGTTAATTTAAACTTTATAAAATAGCGATTTCTACAAGAAGCTCATAATTCGTTTTTAATACTTATAAAAAAAGCTCCGTAGCCGTGAAATGACAAATTGACGGATCTTTGTCTTTTTTCAAAATCTCGGGTTACGGATTCGGCTTTGGGGAAGTTCCTTAGTACGGTCTGTATTTTAGTCATCAAAATTAATTTTAGAAAAAAATGTCACGTCAAAAAATAATACAAAATCATCACTAATATCTTCTTAAAAGCTGCTAAAATAAGGACCTACATTTTAATAAATTATTGAGTAAGATGTGGTTTTTTTAATGCTTTTAACTTATTTTATCGCTTGAATTGGTAAAGATAGAATTTGTAAATAAATTAATTGAGACCAGCGGTCACTGCCTAATGAATGAATTGTATATATAGTTACATTGGCGGTATTGGATATATTGGTATTGTAAGTAAACAAAAGAGAAATAAAAATAAGATCTTTAATATACAAAATTGACGGAAAGGAATTTAAAAGCTACTATTTGAAATGATTTATTATTTAAATGGTTACGCTGTAACTGATTGAGTAACAGAATCAGTTGTAGTCAACCATTTTGAATCGTAACTCAAAGTAGGTATCATCTCAAACCAAAATGTTATATCAGGTTTCTTTATTCTGTTTTAAAGTTGGTATCTGAGAAAGTTTCGTTATAAAGGACCTTGAAAATTTGGTGAACAAAATAACTTAAGGTAACTACGCCACTCCTATATTATTCGCCATGATCTCTTATTTTTTATTAAGAGGGGGTATTGTGCATAACATACAATTATTGTTATTTTCTCTTATTATGATTTCATAGGTTTAACCTGCTACATAATTAATGTCTCATTTCCGTAATGTCGTTATTACTTATCAGGTCAGTAGTTTAATAGTTGCATATCTTTAAGTGACGTGCAAAAGTAAGTACCTACCTATCTACGAATTCAGAAACGACAATAAAAGTTCAGTACCCTTCAAATTGATGCTGTCTCGCACATGTCAGTAGAAATGAAAGAGACAGCTACATGTTAGGGCTGCTCAACCTTGATGGTCAATTCTGAAATCGGAAAAAAACTCTTCCAGAATTACTTCTCAAATATACTTCAATCTGATTTCAGTCTTTAACTTCCACCAATTTAAATAATGTATTGTGTAATTGTTTTCACTCTTGTACTAACTCATACGTTTTTATTCTGTGAACCGAACCTCTTTATCCAACTAATTTTTTTTATCACCTTCAGTCAAGGGATAAAGAAAAAATGAATATTATATGTAAGTTAGCGAGTAGGTTAACTTATATATTTTTGTTTATTCTGCAAGGATAAAATTTAGAAAAGTTTTCAGAAGTGTAACGACTTCTTATCATAATAATACGTTTAATATTTAACGTAAATTCAACACACTAAGGGGCTTAGTATCTAATTGAAGAAATTCAATAAAGCTTTTGATTGCGTATTAAATTAATTTTGTGCCGAAATAAAGCTTTTTTATTTTAAAGTAAGTTCTTAGTAAAAATAAACATAAAAACTTTGATTATAACTATTTATAAAAGAGTAAAGGTACTAAATAGAATATTGGATGCTAAAGAACTACGCACAATTATAAATATTAGGGTGTTATTCGAACTATCAGTAAATTATTGTTATTCTGCTTTACTTAAAACAATTTGACGTAAAAAATGGTCGACAAAAATACTGTATAAAATATGGCGACTTGTAAAAAATGTAGTAGTGATATTTGCAGCCATATAACATATATATGAAAGCGATCTGAAGTAAGACAAATAACTTAGCACCGCCATGTTGCCGTAATTGAATTTATTAGATTTTTTGTTCGACAAAATATTGTTTTTTTATCGTCCGCTAATTTATTTTTTCAAAAACCCGATTTTAGGGCTTAATTTAAAAATATCCTGTCACTTATTTTACGAATGTTTACAAATAGCTAGTAAGCTAAAGTAATACCTTCACCAACATCGTTTTCCTATTGTATTTAGAATAACTAATTAATATCAAATTTGATTAATCAGTAAGCTTTACTTATTTATTTTTTAATGATCTGGTTATTTCCCAATCACAAGAATAATAAATGGTAAAATTTGCATCACATTTTTTATAGGTAGGTAAATGTTATTTATTATTATTTATTTGAATTGATTTTATTTTAGCTTGTGATTATAATTGTTAGTTTTTTTGTTGAATTGTAGGCACGTTACAATTTGAATTACAGAAGATGGCACCGCCACCACTTTTAGGTTTTTACACAAAATTAGTAGTAATTATTTTTAATTTAATTTGTTTTTTTTAATTTCCTATAATAAGTATTGTAGTGACTAAATTAATTGGTGTTATGTATATTAACACTGTCCCGGAGCCTTATAACGATCTCTTCAATCCAGTCAAATTAATTCTCTAAACTGAACGTGAAGAGCAATTTTAACAGTGAACATCCAACCTAGAAAGCTGCATTAGTGCCAGGTAACCGCTGACTGACTGGAAATGATAGATCATACAAAATTGCTCTTTACGTTCAGTTAAGGGAATGAACTTGACAAGCTTTAAGGGATTAATACGGCTCCTGTAGTTTGTATAAGTTACCAAGATTACACCAGCCCTTTCACTGTGTTCCAGTTCCAAGCGTTATCTAAGTATTTATTATAGCTAAGTGTTTGTTTCGATTGGACCCGTAGAATATAATATACATGTGTCATATATGGCACATAGTAAATACATGCATAATTGAGTTAAACCACATACTTCTTCTCCTTCTAGCGAAACAGTATGTGGTTTTGTGTTCAAAAGATACAATTGAATTCTTTCAAAAGGACAGTTTTAATTTAATCTGATTCCAACCAGAGTAAGTTATATTTTGTCATTTATATCCTATATGAAAAATAATTATGAATGAAGCAGAATAATAATTTAGTACATTTTAATAATTTCCCTTTTTATTTATTGGAAACATAAATTATCATTATTTAAAGTAAAACATAGCAGAGACATTGTACTATTAATGCTGCCTTTTACATCAAACCTTACTTACTATAATTGGTAACACGTTAAAGTTGAATCATCGAGTCGTTATTTGTTTATTACAAGGTTTTTTCTTAGTTTACTGCGACTTGCTGATTCAACTCAACGATATTTTATAAAAAAACGTGTAAAAATGTGCTAATAAATAATATTGTGATTGCGTTATATGTAAGCAATTTAATTTAATAAAAACTTTAGTTCCAATGCTAGATTAGTGTATAAATTCATAGAAAGTATTAGTAAATTATTGGTAAAACAATGTGATTTAAAAATTGAGATGATTTTTCCAAAATAATCCAATTGCAGATTGATTGTATGTAGATATCCAGCATAATCTTTTACAAAATAATATATGTAACTTACATTTTAAGACATCATACAATAACATAATAATTTGTGCAATTCAACAAATTGATACATTTTTACAGCAAAATTTCAACACTCAAATAAACAATTTTATATGGTCAATTTTGTACAAGGTTTTTATTGAATTTGAAACAATTCCTGTATTGTGAACCGAGGCACATACCGCAACATTACTTGTATTATTTACAAACAAAATAAAAGGAAAATAACGACTTAAAAAAAATAAAAAGATAAACAATAATAATTTGAATTTAAAGAAAATAATAATAAAGTTTAAGTTAATGTGTAAACCTGCAGTATGAACAATTAGTTTAAAAATAATTTAATACTAAACTCTGTATTTATTTACATCAAAACTAAGAGCCGTCTTATTGAACCTTCCTATCGATTTCATTTTTTTTAACTGTCAAATCGTAAATTTCAAACTAAACGGTTCCCTAGATTAAAGTTGGTTTTATAAGACGACGCTCATAGATTTCGTGATTGAAAACTAGAGGACTCTGTCATAAAAAGGTATGACTGGTGAAAAATATTTTAGCAGTTTTTTATGGTGCAGTAGTTAACATTATGAGCACGCTATTGAAAGCTGGTCAGTGGATTTGACTTTGGTTTTAATACTGTGACTTACTTCTAAACTCTCAAATTTCAAAGTTTTATCAACTTTAGGACGGTTAGCTGAAGCCTATTTAGAATTTCAGACAATGTGAGTCCAGTTTGAGAATTTAGGGAATAGTGTTAGTATCAGAGTTCTTTAGTACGCTTGGCTAAATGTTGACTTAATGTGTAAACTTAGTTATAAATGTTGATTATTTTTAAGTCCCTGTGTCGGTGTACTTTACTGTATATAAAGGATATGAATTGAAAACTGTTTTTCCCTTTTTCGTAATCATTTATTCCTAACCTTTTTGTACCGTCCGATACCGAGAGCGTCGTGGCCTAGTAGTTCAGCACTTGAACTCAGATCGTGGATCGTGTGGTCCCAAGTTCAAATCTGGCCAGCACCAAAATCTGTGTGTTCATTGCTAAATATCCGACTAACTCGCCGGTGACGGAAAACATCGATAACAAACCAAATCAACCCGGATAACGGCGGAAGGCTCACCACCTACCACGTTAGGTTCTAATACCATTGGTGAAAAGTGGGCTTCTGAGTGCTTCGTTCACCATAACGGCACAGTCACTTGCCTCTGACTACCCTGCTTGGGATAAAGTCGTGATGGAATGCCACGGATGCGATATGAATGATGGCGTTTGAAACTTTGATCTAAAGATGTTCTGCGCATGTTTCGTAATTATTATAAAAGGTAATCGCAGTAAGAAAACAAAAGCGTGTCAAGCAGGCATATAAGAATAATTTTAATTTAAATATTACAAATCTTAATTTTTTCATTAAAACCTGGTTTAGGTAGGGTTAACGTCGATTTCAACTGCTGTAGCCAATCATGAATATAGTATGAACTCGGACTAAAGCTAAGTCGCATCAAAATTGGCATAATAGTGCGCTCAGATAAAAAAATGATTTTTTTTATCATATTCCATTTAGTCATATAATGAAAAAGTCATGCAAATGTCGATACTCCCTACTTACATAAAAAGTTAAGTCAAATTTGGTTTCAATAGCTGCCTAGCTAAATAAATCGAAGAGAAAAAACTAGCACTTTAAGAAGAGTTAGCTTGATTTTCTACAATTCCTTGAAACGGGCATAAATCTTATAGTTACTTTCGGGATGTTCTAGCCAACGTCTTCATAGGCAATTAAATGCGGAGGTTTTGCACGATCCTAGTTTTTTGTCCCCTGTCCCATTGGGCAGGCTCGTCCCTGTCGGAACGCTTGACTTTGAAGTGCGCGGTACTCTTTTTGTCGTGCGTGGCAGGGTTGGCACGCAGCTTAAGATAAGGATCTTAAATACTCCTAACTAGAATACTAACTGAATGGACTATTTTTAATTACTGATGATGATATATCCTCTTTGAAATCACCTTAAAGTCCTGTCAAGTATCTACATGTGACTGACTCGTTGGAGCAATGGACTGAGTTCATGCCTACACTTCAAGGCCAGAGGTCATAATGGGTTAGGGAATAGAATATGTATATGTATTCATGTGCCGACCATTTTGGTTCTTTGCGGTCCAGGTGCTAATTCCTACACAAGTATTTTAATACTTGTAGCAATATATATATATATAAATTTAAAAAATATATGCGCCAGACAACACACCTCTTGTCATGGTCTCGAAGTAGGGATAAATATCCCTGTGTTACGAGGTACCAGACAAGGAATTAAGCCAGGGGTGTCTCCCAGCACACCCAGACCCAGGCCAATTTAGAAAAGATCATTTCCTGAATTGACCTGACCGGGGATCGAACCCGGGACACTACGGAATTAAAGGCGAGAAACCGTGCTCCAGCGCACTACGCCAATCGTGTCGTCAAATGTAGCAATGTAGCCATAACTAATAAATTGCAGCAATGATTTCATATCAATGATAGAGGCCTTTTCTCAGCAACAACATAGAGGCTAACTTTAGTTATTTATACATGTTAAAATCAAGACGTTAACTTCTTTGCATGTGTGAAAACCCTACAGTGCGGCGGCTTTTTTGTACCTAGCGCACGGCGTGCCTGCCAGGGTTGTCGCATACTTCTATCGATACGGACGCTCTGATTTGCCACTCAACACGGAGATCAGGGTTTTCGTTTTCAGTAAGTCGAGTTATTAGCGAAACGCTAATCAGCTTTAACTTACTTGGATTGTATATATAGGTATTCAAATAAGTTACTTACCTATTAAAAAGTATTAATTAGGTACCATTAGAATTAGTAATCTTCATTATCTATGAATAGTTGCTAGAAATTTAAATAAATGATCTCTCACTTAAAAGATAGATATCTATGTAATGCAGTAGGTACTTTACTGCAACACAAGTATTCTTAGATAAAACATCAACTTTTACTGTAGTAGGTGTACGAGGTGCATTCAATAAGTACCTAGCCTCATCGCCAGAGGGCGCTGTAGTTTCAAAAGAGTTTTACCACAGTGTAGCACATTCTTTTTTAATTCTTTTTTCAAATTTTCATTCCAATCCCTTCATTGGTTTTATTTTGACAACTTATGGAAGCGAACGTGTCGATCGGTTTTACAAAAATGGAAAAAGAGCAATATCGTTCGGTGATTCGATTCCTATTTTTGGAAGGGAAAACGCGCATCGAAATCAAAGAGCGCTTGGATGCTGTGTACGGTGACCCTTCTCCATCGATGGCCAACGTCAAGAATTGGTTCAACGAGTTTGCACGTGGCCGTACGTCGGTTTTTGATGAACCACGTCCAGGTGCACCGAAAACAGCTGCTACGGAGGAAAACATTAAAAAAATCCATGATCTAGTATTGGCAGATCGCCGATTGAAGGTTCGGGAGCTAGCTGAGACTGTAGCAATTTCAGAAGGAACAGTGCATCATATTCTTCACGAGGAACTCGGCATGAGAAAGCTGTCGGCGCGATGGGTGCCGCGTTTACTCACACCGGAAAACAAGCGCAACCGCCAGACCACATCGGAGACGTGTTTGGCGCTGTTTAAGCGGAATCCAGCGGAGTTTTTGCGTCGTTTTGTGACCGTCGATGAAACCTGGATCCACTGGTACACACCAGAGACCAAGGAGCAATCAAAACAATGGATCCAGACCGGGGAACGTGCTCCAAAGAAGGCGAAAACTGTAAAATCGGCCGGAAAAGTTATGGCCACCGTTTTCTGGGATTCACAAGGTGTGATCTACATCGATTACCTCGAGAAGGTTAAAACGATTACAGGGCTTTACTATGCCGATTTATTGGGCCGATTCGACGCTGAATTAAAGAAAAAACGACCGCATCTGGCGAAGAAAAAAGTGCTGTTTCACCACGACAACGCACCGGTTCACACGTCTGCCGTTGCCATGGCCAAATTGGTCGAATTACGCTACGAATTGCTGCCCCATCCACCGTATTCTCCAGATTTGGCCCCTTGTGACTTCTTTCTGTTTCCTTATCTGAAAAAATCACTCGCCGGGAATAGATATGGATCAAATGAGGAGGTCATCGCCGCCACGGAGGCCTATTTTGCAGAAGTTGACAAAAACTATTTTTCGGACGGGTTTAAAAAGTTGGAGCATCGCTGGGCTAAGTGTATCGAACTAAAAGGAGACTATGTTGAAAAATAAATTGCCACCATTCCAAAATTTTCGTTTACTTTTTGTAGGCCAAGTATTTACTGAATGACCCTCGTACCTACTTATAGGCGGAAAATATAATGCAATGGACACGGACAGATCTTTTACTTTTTAATTAATTTAAAGTTGATGTACTTTAAATAACCAATAGTTCCAATAGTTCTTGTAAACAATACCTACTCTTGTTAACTAACTAAATGACTTACTTTAAAAACTAAAATTTTTATCACCTACTTTCTATGCTAATCTATTGTCAAAAGAAATAGGCTCAAGAACTTCAATAACACAACATCAATAACAAACTTGAAGTTCACTGATTTGAGACCTCTATTGTACTAAATATAGTTGAAATAAAGTTAAGTTATAATATAACTTTTAAATTAAACTTTTATATTAATTGTAAACGCACGAGAGTAGGTAGGTACTGTTTAAATATTTTTTTAAATGTATGTTGTATTTTTCTAAGCCCTCATTTACTAATTCTCGTTTAACACCGACAGAGAAATGGAATTGGCTAAAAACAGCGCTACCTATTATCCAGATCCTTTTTTTTTACCAGGTTGAAAATACGTTTACGCACTATCCCACTGCCTGGGGGAAGGCAGTGGGGGAGTGTGGGACTCGCTACCGGAGAAGCCGGCGGAATACCCACTAAAAACAACCCGGGTACACCTCACCGCTTTGAAACGGGACGACATGGAGCAAAAGATTACCAAGTCGTCCCAGCGTTCGACCCAGCCTACGTGCCGGGCCTCCTCACGCAATAGGATCCAGATCCTAGGTCAGCACAAGCTGAGCCACCTCCAATTGCTTTCTGTGTTTTAGTTTTCATGTTCATGATGATGTTTGTACCGTTGAAAGCAAAAAACGCATTTTTATTTATTTAAATAAACTAAACTTACCTAGGCTAGGATACCTAGGCTTGCCACCTGCGCTTCGTCTATATCTGGCACCAGCGGCATCTGCAGTGGGGTATATAAGGTACGTGATGTAAAATGAGTTAATAGTCACGAAGGTAGGATATTTGATTGGATAGTGCCCTGAATGGTACAGTCGATCAGTTAAAAAGTGATTGATGAAATTTCGTAAACTGACAATTTTGTCAGTAAATACACAGCCTAGAAGATACATTAAATGCCAGGTAACCGCTGACTGGCTGGAAACGGAAGGTTATTCTACGATATTGCTCGCTACGCTCAGTTTAGGGAATTAACTTGACAAGTTAAAGGGATAATTGTAATAAGGCCCCACACATTCGTTTCTTTCTGTTTCTCCAGCGCCATGAGTCACCACGCGTAAGCGGTGAACTCGTAAACGGCTCGTAAAAATACTTTTCACTTTAGGGCCTCGTTCCAGCAGGTACGGGAGTAAATAATTTTATGGGAGAACTGGACGGGTATACTCGACTGGCGAGGTGGCGCATTTATGTTTTTTATTCTCTGGGACACATATAAATAGGTATAGCTTGTATTAAGGTTGACAGTATTGCATAGTGTACTACTAGCTTTCCACCCACGGCTTCGCCCGCGTGAACTTCATATCTGTAACATGTAAACATAAAATCTCTATAAATTGTAGCCTATGTGTTATTCTGATGTATAAGCTATATTACTGTAAAGTTTCACCTGAATCCGTTCAATAGTTTTGGCGTGAAAGAGTAACAAACATACATACATCCTCACAAACTTTCGCATTTATAACATTAATAGGAAGTAGGATTAGTAGAATAATATTAGATATGTCACCTGCAATCTGTATAATTCAGGGATTCCGGATGCCGGATTATCCACATTGCCGAAACATTTACATACATAGAAATTGCTAAATACAAACGAATAAATAGCTAAAATAATTAAAATGTTCTAACCCTCTATGTTATTCTCGAACATCGACTATGTTTAGGTATATTATCGCTGAAACGTTACAAAACAAGACTACTAGTTCTAGGTAAACTATTGGTCCATTGCAGGACCTAAGATTCCCACAGTCAAATGATGCTTTCGCAATTCGTTGTGGTCCAACATAATAATATCACAAATTGTGGCGGTTACCGGTATATCGCTTACTACAAATTATGGAACATTACTAAGAAAGAAGTGAACCTTCAATGTGGAGTGTCACAGACAGTACAGACACCGTGGGCTGTCTGCCTAAACCGCCTGACACACTCACGAAAACGTTACTTAATCACGAATTCACCAGTCGAGTATACCAGATGCTACGCATGATTCCTTCACATTATGTCACTGGCGTATTTTAGCGTCCACTTCACGTAGTTTGTTGTCAGAAATTGCGCGAGCAGAAAGTGCTTTATTTTTTATATTTTTCGAAATAAAATGCCTTGATGATCAGAGTAAAAAGTTACTGCGCCAATATGGGGTGAGTTTGAAGAGGCTGTATGATAGCAATTACCTTTGCTTATGTGTTTAATGCTTGTGAAATAATATAGTAATCAGGAAAACGTAGTGATTACCTATTTGCTTTTAGACTTCTTATTAGAAGAACTATGGACCTGCCCGTGGCGCAAATGATGAATGAAGATCCTGGCGGCAAAGGTTCGGTATACCCATTGCAGGACTGCCAACATGTGAATTTTTAACTACAGAAATCACTTTTTTTATTGAATTCACTGAAGTAAGCTATATCACCCGAAACGTTACGTGTTTCCAAACAAGTGCGAGTCGAAGAATACAGGTAAACATATAAAAAATACTTACAAACAGACAGAAACAGGAAAACGCTTTTCAGCGATCACAGTTTTTATCTTGAAGTCTCTCACTATTTACCTTTTAGCATTTTAACGGTTATCGCCAGACGGTTGATTTAAACTAAGCATTTTATCGTACAGATGAAATCATTTAAGCTTTTGTAACGGTCTTCTGAAATCGAGTTTACTTAAAATTCGTTTCGAAATAACGGAACGCGATGTGGTTAGTTAGAACGTCACGATTCCAGAGGGCCTTCTCCCGTTGGTCCGAACACCTATAATGAATCTTTAGATAGTTAAAAAACAAACATCGACTGGCCTGCTGGCGCAATAGTAGCGATCCTGCCTTCAGTGATGAAGGTCGCCGGTTCGATCTGCACCAATAACGGACACTTGTGTGTGTTGTGTGTCTGTCTGGGTGTCAACTACTATTATGACTACCGACTTGGTGTAATGGTTAAGAAGTTGGCTACTACACCAGAGGTCGCGGGTTCGATCCCCGCACAGTACAAACATTTGTGTGCATGAACATGTCTGTTTGTACTGGTCTGGGTGTCTCCTATGTATAATAAGTATGTATTTACAAAAGAAAATGTATTTAAGTATGTTTATCCGTTGTCTAGTATCCCATAACACAAGCTTTAATTAGCTTACTTTGGGGCTAGATGGCGCTGTGTGGAATAATGTCCAGGGATATTTATTTATTTATTTATTTAGATATTTAAGTATATTTAATTGTATCACTCTTGCTTTAATATGCTATTTAGAGTTTTTAGTCTTCCAAAGTTTCACGCAACTTTCTAAATGCTCCTTTTAGTTTGACGAACTGGTTGTTCGCTAGTGATCCTACCTGCTTAGCCGGAAGTCGTGTGTTCGATGCTTACCCAGGCAGAATAAACATTGAAACATACCACTGTAGGTACTGACTCATGATGATAAATATTATATTCCAACTAGCATACAAGCGAGAACGGGGATGCCTAGTCGTAATGCACTACAACTCGGATCGTGGATCGTGTGGTCCCGAGTTCTAATCTGGCCCAAACCAATCTACGTAATAATTTTAAGATTTCCGACTAACTCTCCGGTGATGGAAAACAACGATAAAAAAACCTACCACATCGGGTTCTGATACCATTGGTGAAAAGTGAGCTTCTGAGTGTTCCGTTCACCATGACGGTAACAGTCACTTGCCTCTGACTACCCTGTTTGGGATATAGTCGTCATGGTATGTTATGTTTAATTTAAATTTGGAAAACTCGTTTCTGACTAAGATATCCGATGCACTGTATGGGACATCAATTGCAGATCGAGACATACCTACAACAAAAAGTAATTTCCATAGTTGACAATGATTGCAATGCAGTATGATAGGCGGACTACAGCGGAGAATCCGCTAGTTTTTAATATATAGCGGGGTGGGGGCCATTTTTCATTCTTCTCATTACTTGCAACCCTTTGCGATTCCACCCCTGTATAGTCAGCAAAGAAAGTGCTTGTAATAGTTTAACTAAACTAAAATTAAATCATTTTATGTTTTTAAAGAAATACTTCTCACATCCTGTTTCTTTTTTTTTAGTATTTTTAAAATTTAAATTACCTAATGTGCTTGTCTGCTTCTCTACTAACCGTAAGGAACAGTAACTTTTATTGTTAGTTGTTGTAGGCAAAACATTTTACGAGTATTTATTTATTTATCTAGTCAACCTTATATACCTTTCCTTCACTAACATTACCATTTTATTATTGATTAAATAATAAAATCTCGTTTTAATGATTGCCACAAAGTGATTAACCAAGTGGTAGGTAGATGTAGAATAGATACACCTTCCAGACCACCCTCAGGTATAATGTGTTAAATTATTGTCTTCTTAAGTTGTAGGTATAAGGCAATTGCATGTTTTGTGCCTATGTTTCCTTTTTAGTAGATTTGAGGAAAAACAATAACAAAAATCTAAGGTAAACAAAATTAATTACAAAAATGTATTTAACCGAACTGTAACCGAGAACTACTGCCGACAAACTGCTATGCAGTTTGGCAGATTTGATTTTTTTATATTAAGAATGTATTTTTGGAAATAAATGAATAAAAAAAAAGATATCTACATGACTCAATGCTCAATGTTATCCTTGCAAATTATCTGGTAAATTATACTTACATATGTAAGGTTTTTAGAAAATAGTTAATGATTTCTGCAATCATATTAAATGATTTATTCCTTTTTAACATTAATTGGTATTAATCTAAGAATGCCACAGCTGCCGATGTGACATCTGTCATCCAAGCTGTCAAAAAAATAATATAAAACTACCGCCAAGCACGGAAAAGGCCAGTTGAGATTCGAACATCGCGTAAGGTAGAAGTTATGCCCAAAAGTCCAGTCCGGAAGTGTAGCGTTACACCGTCATTATTACTTGGCGTGAATGTAATCGTTATAACAGTGTAATGTGACAATAATAATCAGTGAGTTCGGTGTATGAATAATAAAGTGTTATACTGTGATTGGTGTATTACCTCTTCTCATACTTACATACAATTACCTAAAGTTCCAGTCTGCTAGTCCTCTTATCCTACTAAGTACTAACTTTTGGATTTACCTTGGCGCTGCTGGTTGGAAACCATCGTACAGTCCGTCTACCATGAGTTGCCACTTTAGCTGTCCACACCGCAGGCACAATAAAAATAACAATAGTTTATATCATAGAGAACAGATGCTGATAAAGCAAAAAAACATTATCTTCTTCAAAAATGTGATTCATGGCATCTCCCTTTTTTACAAATATGAGTCATGGGACCGGGAAGTGGTTAAATTTACGTTATCGTTTGCGTAAAATATTTGTATGGGATTTCGTACAGCGCCTCTGTTGAGTTGAAAAAGAACAATATTCAATATTTATTATACTAATTTATAAGGCACATACGTGTGTCCACCGCAAGTGTCCGTGAGTCTACTCATTTGGGCCCCACTAAAAATCAGCGCCTGGGCCCTCAAAGCCCAGACTGAATGCTGAGTGAGGTCCTTTTATTTTTTGGGCATCGGGACGTCGCTGTCTGATGGTATTGTTTTGTCTTGTTGTTATTTTGTTCTATTATTTTACGCCTATCACCTACGTGTTTTTTTTCCTCAAATGTAACGATGTTCAAAAATTAACAAATGTTTTCTATTTCTATTTCAAAATAACGGTACCACATGCCATAACGTAACAATAGCCTCCAGTTGCACAAGGTGAAATCCCATACAACTACTTTACACGAACAATAACATATTTAAAGTGGCAACTCCTGGTAGGCGTACAGAGTGCCGAGTGCGAGTTGCAGTGAGAGAAGTGAATGACTTCACCATCGCGTTTTGCGAGACCGTAAATGTCAATTAGTATGGAATCGAGTCAGCGCCATCTAGCGGCGAATTCGGGCAACATTCAGGCCGCTAGATGGCGCTCACTCGATGCGATACAAATTCGCGTTTTGTTTCTCGCAAACGCGATGGTGAAGTTATTCACTTCTCTCATTGCAACTCGCACTTGGCACTCAAATTTGTTTCTATACAAAAACTTTTTTTACGTTCTCATTCACAATATAAAGTCACACTGTGTTCAGTGTCTATTGCGTGGGAAGATTCTATATCAGTGTGATTCGAATGAAACATTCAAACATTCAATATTCTGCTGGGTTGTGGTTCAATGAATATAACGAGAGGTTTGGTCTTGTCATTGAACCGCGTGGTGGTTACTCGTTGCAGCCTCGTAACAACAACAGATGTATCACTATAGCACCTTCTCAACGCCGTAAGAACCTTTTCAAACACCTCATGAACCTCTTTGCAATATACTTAGCAATACAGATTTAAACACTGGGAGAATTAAATACTTTCGTGTTTATAATACAGTGGAAAGAGATCTATGCAAATATGTATTAAAAAGAGGAAAGATTTCATTGTTTGTTGGTTTGCATTGAAAATGCTCCGAAACTAGTGGACCAATTTTAAAAAAATATTTCACCAAGATAAAGCAACATTATCTATTTTTTCAGGCTATATATATTTTAACGAGAGAAATAGTCCACGTGGGCGAAGCCGGTGACGGTTAGATATATAGTTTTCAATTAAATTTTCTCTTCATTACCCTTTTTTTAAATAAACATATTGAGTAGTGTAGAGCGTCGTGGCCTAGTGTTCAGCATCCGAACTCCGATCGATCGTCCCGAGTTCAAATCTGGCCAAAACCAAAATTGTGTTCATTGTTAAGTATCCGACTTACTCTCCGGTGATGGAAAACATCGATAAAAAACCAAATCAACCCGGATAACGGCGGAAGGCTCCTACCACGTTGGGTTCTAATACCATTGGTGAAAAGTGGGCTTCTGAGTGTTTCGTTCACCATGACGACACAGTCACTTGCCTCTGATTACCCCGTTCAAAGTCGTGATGGTATGTATGTAGGTATGTAATAATTTTATTATTTGGTAAAAATATGTACATAACTTAATCCTAATGTGCTGACGGTACTCAAAATGGCCCACCGTCAGGGTCCCGCAGGCATTTTTCATTCCGACTTGATTAAATCCTCCGCTGTTAATGTACGGAACCACACTGGCGTACGTCATAGGAACAATCAATACCTACCTCCAGCTAAAATTGTACGAGCAGTCGGATAAAAATTAAGAATCTCATACTTAGAGTACTTATTGGAAAGAAACATTTTATTCTTACCTATTATATATCTTCATACCTATTAGGTTGGGCCTCCGTGGCCGAGTGGTCTCAGAGCTCGGCCCAAAACCCGGAGGTCCCAGGTTATATTCCCAGGCAAAGTGTGTTGTCGGATTTTTCGGAACAGCCCGGGTTTGTGATCACCAACCCACATTAGGCAAACGTGGTGATTAAGCCAATACCGATGATTTGATTTCAAATCATCGGTATTGGCATCGATAAAGGCCTTTGCCCAGCAGTGGGCCAGTATAAAGGCTTATTACTTTACTTTACTTTTAGTGGGTTAGGTAAGCCAAAATTAGCACAATTTTCCTTAAAGTAAGTACTTAAGTAATTTCGTTTCTTTGTCGTACAATCCAGACGTGGAACACTCTTGCGGGGCATGTGTTTCCTTCCTCTTATTGTCCTGGGTTCTCAAGCGTGAAAAGGTATTTCTGCAGGCCCTCAAGATGAGGATGGCCATCCGTGATTCCCGTGTATACTGTGCTTATTCGACTCATATCTGGACCTCACGACCGCTTTTCATCGGGTGGAGTGAGGTGAGCTGGACAGACAACTTTAATATTCCATCACTGAAATAAAACAACTTAAGGATTATTTTCGCGGTTTCAACGCCTTTACAGCAGTCGTGGTCACGGGATGATGAAGATGTCACTTTTCAAAAAGCCAAAGCCTCATCTTCGACATCTACAGCGGAAAGGCCTAATCATTAGTATCATCACGCTTGCCGAATGTGTGTTGGCGAACACTTACCCGGGTTATGTTATGATAAGTTCAAAAATATTATTGCCCTGCATGGGGATTGAACCAAAGACCTCCGGATATCGGACACAGCCTACTAACATTTCGGCCACAGAGGCGTAATATTAAGTTTTGCCTACTCTGGCTGGGGGATGTACCATAGGAGTGCACAAAATCCAACTTGGATCGTAAATCGTGTGGTCCCGAGTTGAATCCAGCCAAAACCAATCTTTGTGGTCATTGTTAAATTTCCGACTAACTCTCCGTTGATGGAAAACACCGATAAAAAACCAAATCACCCCTGACAACGGCGGAAGTTTTAGAAAGTTGGAAAAAAATATTTTAATAGGCGAAGAGAGTAGTTAGTTACTTTTTTTGATTACTAACATTTCTTTAAAAACTAAAAATTGAACATGAATAAGTTTTTACCAGTACCCAGAGGGACTCAAACTCAGCCCTTTCGTGAGTATAATTACCTTCCAATTTTACCCTTATCTTGAAAAATCGCTTTAATAGGGTATCGGTATATTGCAGACAGCGCTGTCCAAGTTAAAATGAACCCGCGTGTCCAAAGTTTGGTGGGAAAATTAGTAGTTATGTTAGGGTTGCGCTACCTTATGTAAGAATTTGCATTGTAATATCCAATTTTAGTATTTTAATAACTGTAATACAGGCTAAATATTTCAGGATAAATTATTGTTATTGAATACTAAGTACTTCCGTTCACATCACATATTCTATCTTTGTAGTCTTTGCAATTTATATTCATATTGTTATAATTAAGTTTTATTAAATGATTTATTTAGTTTCTGTGTATTGTCAACATATTTCTAACTAGTTAAGTAATGTTATAATTATTTTATAGTATTTCCGGTGAAAATATAAATTGTATGAACAATGAGCATTTCCGGTAGAATTATTGATTGTTAAAATGTTGGAATATTAAAGCACACTTCCGGTAGGATTTTCACGTAACAGGCAAGTGGATATTGTATTTCCTTTGGAATATTAAAACTCATTTCCGGTAGAATTATTAATAAAAATATTGTGTTTCCGTCAAAATATTAAAATACATTTCCGGCTAAATGAAAGGTTGTGAAACGACACCAACGTTAGAGGTTAGAAATTGAAGGCGGTATAAAAGTGTCGTGAAAAGCCAAAGTAGTAAAGTCTTGGTGTAAATCTTGATGTCAAATTGGATAACCAATAAAGTGATACGATGTGAAATAAGGTGTCTTACTGAAAACGCTGCTCGTCACCCTATACTACCGACGACCGACTTGGTGTAATGGTTAAGAAGTTGGCTACTACACCAGAGGTCGCGGGTTCGATCCCCGCACAGTACAAACATTTGTGTGCATGAACATGTCTGTTTGTACTGGTCTGGGTGTCTCCTATGTATAATAAGTATGTATTTACAAAAAAAAAAATGTATTTAAGTATGTTTATCCGTTGTCTAGTATCCCATAACACAAGCTTTAATTAGCTTACTTTGGGGCTAGATGGCGCTGTGTGGAATAATGTCCAGGGATATTTTTTTTTTTTTTTATACTAACTTCTGATTTTTTTTACTTATATTTCAAAAAGCGCCCTATTATATAATTTATCTAAAGGTAGTCCCTCACCTAGAGCATTTTCCTGTAATGTAACGTTTTAGATACGAAATTGAGCATTATAATTATAATACCGCCCTACAAAACTTCAGCGAAGTTGTATCAAAATATTTACACATTGTATCATCAGGTTGCGCACTGTAATGCTCGGTTCTTCTCCCTCACTGACGTAGGTAGGACAATCATTTGTTGGTCAATGTGTAAAATATTTTAATAAGATTCCGCAAACTCTTGTTGAACTGCCTCTTCACCAGTTTAAGTCACAAATTAAAGCTAAGTTAATGAAGCGAGGTTATTATAGTGTTGAGGATTTCTTAAATGATAAGATTTGTGGTCATCTTAGGTATAATCTGCTCCTCTGCACATTTTTTTGTTGTTAAGACTTTACTCTGTCAATTCAATTTTTGTGTATAAAAAGAAGATTGAAAATTGTAACCATCGAGTTTCTTGCCGGAGTCTTCTCGATCGGAAACAACCTCCGAACCGGTGGTAGAGTCACATTATGTTGAATTATGATATTTACTATCGTAGTATTATTTTATGTAAGTTTATTTTTAGTATATTTTTGCAATTTTTTTTTGTATTAGACTTGTCATAAGTGCTTTTTAAAAGTCTATATGAATAAAGATATTTTTTACTTAACTTTACTTTACTTTACTAATGCTCGACTCTGTAAGATTACAGGAAAATTCTCCAAGTGTGAGAGCCCCTAATCACCAACTTGATATACCCTCGGTTTCATTGAGTCCCTCGCACGTTCGGGAGTCAAAACACCTCTGGTATATTAAGGCTTCGTTTAGTCCCTCGATATAAAATATACTATTTGCCTTAGTTCATTAGTTAGTACATCAACTTAGGTACTCGGTAACCTAATCATTATTTCAATACTCAATAAGTAAGTTAATACTCGTATTTAATGTGATAGTCTGTGCTTAGATAAGAAATGACTTTAGATCGCGGTCTAAGAGCGTCGAAAGCCACTCTAGCTCTACCTGGTGTGGAAGGAGCTGCAGGGCGGGTTACAACCTTGCTACTCTCGAAGTCTATAGGGTCTATGTTCAGCAGTAGATATCTCAAGACAGGGATTGATGTAATGATGGCTGACATTGAAATTAGATCCATTCGCGTCGAGGGTACCTAGTCGTTTAGTGAATTTTTATTTTAAACATTATAATAATGTTATCATTTTCCGTTCCGGGCCGCCCGGGCTCAAGCGGGAGTCTTGACAAATTTGCCAGGTCTGTTAATGGCCTCGGTAGCTCAGTTGGGACAGCAGCCACCCGAATGGTAAAAGACCCAGGTTCGTCTGCTTGAGCGGAACCAGGATACCAATTCTAGTTTCTATCTTTACATAATTCGATAAGTTTTAGATACAGCCCTAAATCGAGGGACCAGACTAAACTGGTTGGTCATAGCGTGCTAAGATCGAGCGATAGGACATATTATAAATTGCACTGTCGGCGTGTCTGTCTGTCACTAAGCACGCGATGCAAAAAACCTGGCTCGCGGACGAGGTGACAGCGATGTAGTAATCCTCTGTTTAGTTTGGAGGAGGTCATTTCGTAAATTAATCGATAATGTACATTATTGAAAGGCCAAGACGTGGAATTAGGGGGTTGCAGGACGTGTTTTGTTATGGTGCTCTTAACTTGGAGCATTCGCCTGTAATGTAACGTTACAGATACGAGCATTACATCAGTGAGGGTGGAAAATCGAGCAGTACAGACTCAGTGCGCTAACTAATGTTACAGATTCGAGCATAACGTTGGTGAGGGTAAAACACCGATTTTAATATTTTGATAAAACTTTAGGGAGGCAGCATTGTACTCGTAATTTAATGCTGAAAATAGAATCTGAAATATACATTACAGACGAATGTTCGTCATGTCAGGGAGGCAGTTCTAGAATGTATTGCCCAAAATCGAATCTGAAACGTAACATTTCAAGGATGCTCCAAGTGACGGAGCACCTTTAGAACTACGAGACTAAGGAGAGTTTGATTTCGACCCACCCAGAACAGACGATCACTAAAATTGTGTGTGTTTGTGACCCAATAATTTAAACTGAATTCTAGTTATTATATTTCTAAGCCAACAAACGGTGGCAGAATATGTGGGACTTTTCATAGCTGCTAAGATCATTGTAACCATATTCTTGGAAATAAATGATATCTTATCTTATCTTAACTATAACTATGTGAAGATAAATAATTAATATGCGGCAGACAATACAGCATTACATGGTCTCGAAGTAGGGAAAAATATCCCAGTGTTAAGAGGTACCAGACAAGGAATCGAGTCAGGGGCGTCTCCCAGCACACCCAATCAATTCAGAAAAGATAGTTTCCTGAATTTGACCCGACGGGGAATCGAATCTGGGACACTACGGAAATCGAGGATAGAAACCGTGCTACAGCGAACTACGCCAATCGCCACAGTTTCACCTTGACATACGTAGTCCCGGTCGAGTTAATTCAGGAACTGATCTTTTTTAAACTACTTAGCTCGGCTCTGGGTTTGCTGGTAGACGCCCCTGGCTTACCTAATTCCTAGTCTGGTACCTCGTAACACGGTATATTTATCCTTACTTCGAAATCATGACAAGTGCTGTGTTTTCTGGCGCATGTTAAGTTATTTATTGGGCTACACGCTTACACGAGCGCTACATATGTCACGGGCATACACGGGCCTATTGCGACGTGTTCGCTCGAACCGATAGTGGTGAGTCATCAAAGTTTATACGAGCTTATAAGCGCGTCAACACTAGGAGTAACGCGTGTTGCAAAAGGTGCGCCTGTGCACGCCTACATACGCTTCCAAAAACTGGCTTATATGTGCCTATAAGAGTTCTTATTCTTACACACGGGACGGCAAATGCCGTCGACCTCACGTGTCAACGGCTGCCGTCAACACTACGAGTAACGGTGGCAATAGGCGCGCCTGTACACGCCTACATGCACTTCTTTGCGCGTATAAGAGTACTTAAAAACGGGACGGCAAATGCCGTCGACATGTGCCGTCGACATCTGTCATTTCGGAATCAATTTCTTCGGCTAAGCTCATTTTGTGGGCTTCCTAGCTCTTGGACTACTAAAAATGACAGCCAGCGACATTACGATGACAGATGTCGACGGCAGACAACGGGACCCGACGACAGATGTCAACAGCAGACGACAACACATCGACGGCAGAGGTCGACGGCATTCCCGTGTGTAAGAACTCAAGCGCTGATCTGAAATCACCGTAGGTATGTCATATGATTATCCTAACATAACATAATAAATAATCCGCCGGTAGTTATATGTCCCATTTATTTCTGTAACTAGCCTAGTCCATTGTCTATTCTTTTGTACATCGATGGTGGTTCTCGAAGTCGGCGTAAGTGGTAATTTTAATTGTCTCCCGGCCGAGGTGATACGTAACTCTGTTATTACACCACTATCCGTGTACTTTAATATCTACCTTGGGTGTCGTCTAAACAGGACTGTTAGACCATTAAATATATGTTAAACATACCGGTTGGTCGCCTCTGCGGCTGAGTCGTAAGAGCACTTGACCCTAAAATAAATATATAAATATGCGCGAGGCATCACAATTCACACCACTGTCATGGTCTCGAAGTAACAAACAAACATACATACATGCATACTTTGGCTTTTGTATTATTAAAGATTCTAAAGATTTCATTCTTGTATTCGCTTTAGTTAACAAATCACAAAGAAAGGGAAGACATTGTAAACAAACTGTTATAGACAACGCTATAATGTTTGATGTTATTTTAATTTGAACTCAATTCATTTAATTATAATTGTCTAATGTTAATTAGGCACATTTTATATTATCACTTCTAATGTAATGCTGTGGTCATTGGAATTGTCTTGCTTGAAACCTTATTTAAGATGTACTTTCACATGCATGAGTGATAGTAGTTATGTTTGTAATTCTTGTAACTCTAAAATACTTTTGTTTAAGAAGGATGATGTCAGGTTGTTGTGAAACGATGAATAAAGAGTTAGTGTTTGCCTGACAGTGCGTCTGATTGTACGTCCCTCCACGCCTTCACCTAACACCTGACAAGGATAAAAATCCTTGTGTTATGAGGAGCGTCTCCCAGCACACCCAGTAAATTTCCTTTTCTAAATTGACCCGACCGGACCGAACCCGAGAAACCACGCTAAAGGCTAGAAACCGAGCTACAGCGCAATACGCCAAACCAAAAATGTCATCAAAAGGTCTTGGGGTTTTCAACACTGTCGTCACCATCGGATGACCACCACCATATTTGAAAATCTGATATTGGTTTATAGAACCGCGAATAAGCATTACTATAAGGCAACCTATCCTGAAATTTAAATTTAATAACCACAATACACACTGAGCCAACAATAGTGCCCCTTCAGACCCTGCCATTAAAATTTCAGAACGGTATAGTTCCGGTATAGTTACCATACCCAAGCAAGTATCCACATCACAATGGATACAGGGTGGATAGGATATAATATGTTGGGAACTAGAGTCGAATGTTTGGTCTATACTGATATAATGAAGAGGTAAGCGTTTTTGAGTTTCATGTTTGAGGTAGGTAATCTCCGAAACTACCGAACAGATTTCATAAATTCTTTCTTTTTTCTTTTTTTTTTCATACCACTTCGGTGACAATTAAGCATGCGGACCACCTGATG
The DNA here is from genome assembly GCA_947369235.1 of Udea olivalis. Classification (NCBI taxonomy): domain Eukaryota; kingdom Metazoa; phylum Arthropoda; class Insecta; order Lepidoptera; family Crambidae; genus Udea; species Udea olivalis. The sequence goes on along the minus strand of OX376364.1, from coordinate 11,269,893 downwards.
GTAAGCGGTTACCGCAGCCTATGGACACGTGCAACACCATGGGTATCACTCGCGTGTTGTCGACCCTGCATAAACCTTTTCAAACCCCTCTTGAAGAACCCCATACTATAACTCATCGGGAAAACCTCGGCATAGTTCATTCCACAATTTAAGCGTCCTCGGAAGGAAACATCTCTCAAACCGAACTGTACGAGATCATTGCGGATTCAGAACTTTCACTGTTGAAAGGTTACTTTATCCACGATTATAGGTTAATACTTTTTTTTAAAACGTTAGGGATCTGTATGAAAACTTTGATATGTAATCCAACGTGTGAGAAAAATTATCGCGGGCAAAAAGCTAGTGGAATTATAAGCTTTGAAGTACCACAGTTTATTTAAATAAGTTACCGTCATTTATAAAAAGTGGTAGCTCGTTTAGCGCATTTAAAGCCAAACTTAACCTATACGAGTACGTTGTCAGAGACTAAGTCGTACAAAAGTGATTATCAAGGCGTTCAACGTATGTGATGTAAGAGTGATGATAAAACTACGCTGCTAGAGTTACCTTCTTGCTTTGAACGGTAGAGATGATATTCTGGAATAGTCGAGGGTTTTTGTTTATTATAAAAGTGGTAGAGTCGACAAAAGTTAGGTAATTGATCTTCTTCTTGTTATGAATTCGTTGACACGGTACCAGTCTACTAAAGAAAGTTAAAATCAAAAATTAGTCCTAATAAAGAACTTTATAAAAAAAAATGTCAATTATTTCTTATTTCTTAACTAACTATCCGCCAGCAGCTTCGCCCGCCAGTTCCTCATTTTTTCTGACTCACGATTCCTTATTGTTGTATACAACAAATACAGCCTTATACGTCCCACTGCTGGGCACAGGCCTCACCTCAACTATGAGGTGAGGCCTGTGCCATACTCGAGCCATACTCCAACACGCGGGCTCAGTGCGGATTGTTGGAGAGGTGAATGTAAAGCCAGTGATAAACCTTACTGTCAGATGTTATCAAGCCACCTTTTAGGCCTCTGACTAGGCTTTACGACTGATATCTTGCGACGTCAGCCGGGACCAACTGTTTAACGTGCCTTCCGAAGCACGGAGGTGCCCGAAAACTACATCACTTAATTTCGGTCGGGATGTTCACCCATCCATAACCCGACCTGACTGGCTTGCTTAACATCGGATCGTTGCCGGTCCGCTGCCGTCACTTGGCCACGGGCACCTCCACCTCCACCTATTTTTATATATTATGGCCAAATTACATAAAATCTTTATAAATTGTAGCCTACGAGTATGTGCTATTCTTCTGATGTCCCTTTTTAAGCTGTATTAATGTGAAGTTTCATTGAAATCCTTTTAGTAGTTTTTGCGTGAAAGAGTCACAACACAAACATAAATACATCCTCACAAACTTTCGCATTTATAAAATTAGTAAGATATTATGATATATTATTAAAGTTTTTTTTTGAAGTCGACAGTTTTTTTAAATTACTTATTATTTCAGTTCTAATAACCTCACATCCTGTATCCTAAGGGTACGTTGGTTCAGTGTAGCCAGGTGCCTCCGGTGTGGACCTCACCGGCGCAGCCTCCCGCTTGTTTACTCAAAATAAACATAGACCCAACGAGATGAATGAGCTCACTCACACACACATAATGTTCAATATATGTACCTGTATAGACTGTACTTAATAGAAGGTACCTGTCTGACATATTTTTTTTCGTAATTAATTAGCTATTCTTATAATCAGCTGACTGTCCTAGTAAAATTTGTATGCTTTGATGAAGCATGAGCGCTTACAATTTGAACTAAGACCTTGCATTTCATGTAATACCATGTTTTTGACTAATAAATTATCTTTATCTGTATAATTGTAGTAAGAATATTTTCTTTATTGTACAAACTAACAGTCAGTCACAAACATTATTAAATTAAATAGAATCAATGCATTGGTTGAGGCAAATGAAAATGAGCATTTAACAGGTCCAAACTAGGCTGTGCCTGATCTTGAACCAGTATCTAAGATTTATTTTTTAAAATTAAGAAGGAATTACTATGGAATTAGAAGTTCCACAAAAATAAAAGAGACTTATAAACATCACGTAATCAGATCCTCAGTAAGTACCTTCTTGAATAGTCTAAAAAAAGCAGTCACCTAGTTAAAACAGATTTTGCTGCAAAAACTGAGCACTCTTCGCTGTTTAATGTTACTCTATAATGTCTTTAATCTAATAACATGTTGTATGAAATACCCAATAATCGAGCTGGTTCTACACAGGTTTGATTCGGAACCACATGAGCTGAGAGATGGTGCTTAGCCTCTAGACCACGACGCTCTCCATATCCATCAATGTACCTAGGCTCAATGACTAAAAATGGTCCTAACTTTTGTATTTCGTTTCGTTTATTTTATTACAAATTGTATCTCGATTTAGATTACACCTACTAGTTAATTCAATCTATACGTGTCCCTGGAAGTAAGGCTCAAATCAAAATAGGGCATATATCTGGGGTAATTTCTTACCTTTTTAGCCCTATCAACAGTAGTCTAACCTTAAAAAAGTTATGATCTATTTTTTTTCAAAATATCGCCTGTATCAAAGATAATACCAACTTAACTTTTTGCTAGGGTTGGTAAATGATTGGTCTTACTTTAACCAGGTATTTTGTTGATCTGGAAAGCATGTGTCAATTGATTTTTCAGGCAGATCTAGTGAAAAAATATTGTAGGTACCACTGAATTTTTTTTCATTTAATACAAATTCTAATGACTTGTAAAGTTGTGAATATTTTGGATTTTGTTAGTAATAATACATAACACCCACCCATACCGACCCTGAGATGAGACCGGCAGCGCTAAAGGGAACGAACTCTACCTATATTGCACTAAAAGTCTACGTTGTTCGTGTGTTCAATTTTCTTTTACATCCAAACAAACACACAACAACAAGTATTACTTTTGGGTTACGCTCTACTCTTTTGTCAATAAAAACTTTTTACGGAAAAAGTTAGTCATCGGCTACGCGGCTACGTAATCCAGGCCACACGCACGCTAACCGCGTAAAAAATAACAGACATTTACTGAGCTCCCGCCAAATCAACAAAGTGACAGTTGACATTCCAAACAAAATGGCGAGAGGGCGCGAAATTCGCCAGTCTGCGGACGTAAAAATATAAAAACAATAACCGGGACGAGCTGGGCGATATGCAAAAATTTAACGAAAATAAAAGGGAATAAATAAAATAATAAAAAAATATAAATCCAGTCTTTTTGTTTTCCGCTGCTCGGATGGGCTCTCGATGTAAAAAAGCGCCCGTTTCTAGACAGCCCGTCAGTCTCTACGTGCAGAAGGACGTCGCTGAAAACTCAAAAGATTTTTTATTATCTGTAAATAAATTGGTGCAAATTTAATACTGATTTATAATAATAATGATATCCACTGCAATGTTGCAACTGATGATTATCAAATTATAAAAATCGTCGAATATTAGTTGCCAATGATAAGGGCCTTATAGTTGTTTCTTTTATGTCACAAAATCTTAGAAACGTTTTTTAATGTGCAGTTGAGCAGTCACAATTATTTACTAACCACTTTTCATTCTATAAGTAAATTTTATAGTACACACGCATGTTTTTTTGAACAGGGCGGTTTCATTAATCTTCTTGCTAATAAATTACTATTTTACATGTAGGTATATTGTTAACCTTTCTGATCAGTTTCCTAACAGTCTCTTTTCTTTATCAGGTATAACTTTTTTATTGCCACATCGTCTTATCATGGTAGAGGTATTGCCTATAAATAGCGCTTGTTGGTCTAACCCCGCTAACATTCGACTTGATTGAAGTATCTTTTTTTTGGTTTAGACACTAACATACGTATCTGTTCAAGTATGTCATCAGAAATATTAACTTCCAAGTGATCCCTCAGTTGGGTGCCTCTAGCGCCGAGCACGTATTTAATAAATTCAGACGGGGGAAAAACAGAAACAAAGATACATACTCGTTTACAAAATTCCATCGGAGATTTTGGATTAAATACTCGAATGTATTTCGTTCAGTATCTAACACCCATTCTGATGACACAAAAATTTGACCCTAAGCTAAAGCCGACACATAGTTCATCCATCATATACAGTTTCAACAAGGAGTATAAGCTGTTTCTATTCCATCGCTTCCGTACCAGTTGCGTCCTCGCTAGTCTGGCGCGCCGTATTTCAAAGTGGGCAAAAGTACGCTCGCGCTATAACTACGTAGGCGCGCGGCGGCGGGACGACGCGGGCTTAATGCCCTCGTTCCAGTAAGCACATTCTGCTATGCTTGTTCCAAATATTTTTATTGGCCACCCCAGAGGCATATTAAGATCTCTTAAAGCTTGCTCGCATTTGTCTGTGAATTGAGGGTCCTGTCATTTGGGTGCTATGGTCTCTTTTTTCCCAGTCACGTGGCCAATACGTCACGCAAACTCAACTTCTGCGCGGCGTACGTATTGGTATTAGGAACTCTTATTTGACGTTTCATATCATTGTTTATCTGTCAAATAGTACCTACCTGACTAAAACTTTCCCGTTGCAGGACTAGCTTTAAAAAATTGTCATCGTGATACCAATATAAAGTGAGAATTTTTAGAACCGTAACGGTCACGCTGCGATAGTGGCGAAAGATTGTAATATGGCCCCTGGGCCATGTCATGTGACATTGACATTACAGGTTATAAGATTTTTTTTCTTATCTTACAACTCGTTTTTGCACCCTAACTGCAGTCCTAGTAATTATTAAACATGAACTTTAGTCAAACAACATGAATAGAACTATATCTGCTAAAACAAGTCGTGTTAATTGGAAAAATGAACGGAAGAACCATATGTAGTTAGGTTACTTAAAAATAAATCAGTTAATACATAGAGAAATAAATAAAGGATACTTTGAAGATATTAAAGGCAAGAAATGTCAGCGATAACTATCAATGAGTGCACCTACGTATTTTGTGTCAGAAACATCAAGACACACAAGTAGTGAAGAATAGAGGAGGAGCAAAAGAGATATTCCATGAACTTCAAGGCAAAAATCTACAAACACCAAATGGAGTAAGGCCCGTATGATTATCAACTGAGCAATCACTGCCAAAATTAAAAGACTGATCCGTTTAATGGGGTAAAATTTTGGTTTGATTACATTTTGATACAAAGAAACCAGAAAATATTACATGAAAGTCAAATCTTCGCTCTAGCCAGTAATTCACTATCTTACATCTCCATGTGGATTTCAAGTTTATAAGTAGAAGAGCACAGCCGACCGCCGAGCAAGACAAGGACGGAGAATAAGACGAAGGGTTGCTCCGAGACCAAGCAAGTACCGAGTTTCCGCGCCGCTCCCGCCGAACGGCGCAACTCCGTCCAACATGCACGCGCGCGTCCATAAAGTACTGCATTTAAAATGGACGCCAGAGAGATAAGGAATTTATTTAAGAGCTGCAAATTGCAGCTAAAATTTGCAGATTTTTACACTTTATTCTATATCAAAAAAATTGTCTTTTTTTGCTGAGAAAATAGGTATAAAACACTCATAATAAATTGTAGTGATTGAAGAAATATTACGTATGGAATCGGAGGCCAGAGATGGAATATTTCCGCGCCTCTAATGCGGTACTTTATGGGAACTTCGTAACAATAGCAGCAAGGGGGGAGCGGCGCGCGCATCAAGTACCGTATACCGTTGTTCGCGAACGTTAAGATAATAAATCGGTTACTTTATGGACGCCTCGCCTAGAGAGGATATGCCAAGATAACAGTAACTTTCGTACGCTGTGTATATGCGTTGTACAGTAGGTATACAGTTTTTTCTTTGGACGTCCGTCTTGGCCCTAGGCTTGGTTGTCTAGCGAATTAAAAAAACAACGTTCTGGAGCGCGTTCGGATTGTGATTTTGAGAATGGAACGCACCGGTTTGTGTATCATCATGACTTGAAAAGCTTACTTTTATTTCTTTTTTGCACGACGTTTTTGAGCGCATTCCTTTTTCGAATATCGGCCATTCTTTTTCTGGTAAAATTATTGTGCTGATTGATGATTAACTATGTGCCTGAATAAAAAGTTTCAGTGGCATTTCCGCTTTGATTAAGTCCCTATACTATACTACGTACTTAGGAACCTAGGTCCAGGTTTTAACTGGTAGCCTGGTAACATTATCTGAAAGCCTTTTTAGCTTCACATTAACATAAGATATGTAGATAAGTTAAGTTTCATATTTATTAAGGTTTTTCCTTGACAAAGTGGAAAAGAAAATGAGTAGTATGGAAGAGATAAGTAGAAGGTAAAAACTAAGGTTAACACTAGGCAATCGATCTGTACAGATAATAAGGCCTGTTGGTACAATGGCAGCAATCCTGCCTTTAGCAACGGAGGTTGTGGGTTCGATCCCCACCCATGACAAACATTTATATGACGAACATTTGTGTTTGTTATGTGAATGTGTCTGGGTGTTATTTTCTATTTAAGTATTTACATATTTAATTTTTTACGTGTGTTTATCAGTCTCTGACACCCATAGTACAAGCTCTGCTTAGTTTAGGGTCAGATGATCTTGGTGTAAATTGTCCGTGATATTTATTTATTATTACTATTTATCTATGCAAATATTTTTCCGTTTGGTTAATTTTTGTTAGACAGTTGAAATAGAGATCAACAGGATACGCATTCTTAGAAACTATCATTGACTAAACAAAAAACTGCCAAAAAAAAACAACTTACAAATGAAGTTCGCCGTGACAAACTCAATATAGTCTGTCAAAGTTGACATCTTAGACTGTGTCGAGGTGGATACAAAAGTTTTTTGACAGCATTAAAACTATCAAATTTATCATGATACCATAATTATTACTTAGCGTCTGTGGTATAATAGAACTTTACTGAATTGTAAGTTAATTAACGATTCAAATGTCGTTTTGTAAATACTCACGTCAAACCTCTACACAAAATCTGTGGTTCTACTTCTGTCGAACATTAACGAAGTTTCGTAAAACTTAAGATTTAGAACAAATACGGGTCTAGATATTTTTTAAGATTAAGGTATTGTGAGCTCTATTAATGTTAACATATTCGAAGTTTTTGTAAAAGTTGCTTATTCCTAAACGTAGTTATACTTTCTTCATTAAAATTACTCGCACTATGGAATATGTATGTATGGTTTGCATGCCTGCTGCATACGCTCAGTAAAAGTGGACAGACGGACGGTACAGCCGTGCTGTATATTGAATGCAACTCGCGCGTACGTGTCGCGCTCGCTATAGTGCGAAATGGTCTTGATACTTTAAACTAATTTGATAAAAAGACTAAATAATAAATAAATATCTGGGACAATTCACACCAAAATCATCTGACCCCAAACTAAGCAGAGCTTGTAATATGGGCGTCAGAGACTGATAAACATACTTAAATATTTCTAAATGCATACTTAAATAGATAATAACACCCAACACAACAAATACAAATGTTCGTCACACAAATATTTGTCATGGTTGGGGATCGAACCCACGACCTCCGGCGCTAAAGGCAGGATCGCTGCCATTGCGTCAACAGGCCAGTCAATAAAAATATTTTTTCTTCTGTTAATAACGACACAAGAGAAAGAAGTGATCTAATTTCACTCGTTAAATTGATCGTCCTAGTAAAAATTATTAAAAAAATAATTAAAAGTAATGAAATATATATTTATATATATTATTTATAAGGGCTTGTTTCAAGGTCCAGATCGATTAATAATTTTCTTTTGTAGTCATTAGCTTGTCCCTTAAAAGAACCTATGACATAAAGAGGTCATTAACCCACGGCGTGCCCAGATAGAGTTCTTGCCTACAACATCTGTGTTAGTTTACAAATAATCAGTATTCCCGTACATAAAAAGTTATCGTACCAGTGCAGTGAGTGAGTCCTTTGGGCCAAATTAGTATCATAAATTACCATTCCCTACATTAGTCGTCCACTGTTTTTCTTTTTACAGGGAACCACACAACTTCTGCTAAATTTTGGGTGTAGGGTAAATAGGGTAGGGTGTAACAAAATAATCAAAACTTGTCAAAAATAAGTTATGAAACTAAAAAAACATCTTAGTTCTAGATCAAACCACCGCATAGTTCTTTGGAATCCCGCTTGAACCCACAACCTTGCGTACCGGACGATTACTCTTCCAATAAAACTCAGCTACGGAGACCATTCCGTGAAATAAACAAGTTTAAACAAAAAGTATCAAGACCGACCGCACCTCGCTGAGCGGACTGACCACCGTCCATTTATATATCTTTACGTATATACTCATACCACATTCATTATAGTTAACTGTATATTTTTCACTTGCTATCTATATGGCTATCAATGATGCGGGCCTTTGCCCTGCGGTCATATAGTAGGTCGTTCATACATTTTTAATACTTAACTGCATGCCTTGTAACGAGTGCATAGGACGTTCTAGGGAATCATTTAATTAAAAGAAACATTATCATGTTTATATAATTTTGATATCAACACTTTTGGGTAACTTCAATGACATGTATGATATACCTACATACTTGGATCTGACGTTGTTATTAAGTTTTAAAAATTATCTACTCGAAAACTCTCATTATTTTCCAGAATACTGACCATACAGGTTCATTTCCTTATTGTATTGAAAACATCACATACATACCATCACGACTTTATCCCAAACGGGGTAGTCAGAGGCAAGTGACTGTTGCAGTCATGGTGAACGGAACACTCAGAAGCCCACTTTTCATCAATGGTATTAGAACCCAACGTGGTAGGTGGTGAGCCTTCCGCCGCTATCCGGGTTAGTTTGGTTATTTTATCAATGTTTTCCATCACCCGAGAGTTAGTCGGAAATTAAACAATGAACACAAAGATTTCGGTTCTGGCCAGATTTGAACTCGGGACCACACAATCCGCGATCCAAGTTGGACCACGACGCTCTATTATTGAAAACATATAAACCAGAATAATTATAATTATTGTAATTTTGTAGTATGTTTGTTTATAATAATGTTTTTTTATATGAGCTAAGTACATATTTACAACAGCTAACCGCCAAATCCCCATGATACGACGCTTTTAGAAAATAAGTTTACTAGAACATTTCCTTTCGGATGACGACAAGAAGTCCCCATCATGTTAATTAGCATACCTAGAAACCTTTTTAAAATCTAAATATTAGACACTGAGCCGAAACCAAAAATTAACATTTCAAGGTGCTAGGAGGTAATTCAATAACAAAAGCAAGGGTCTTAATACAATTTCTTAAAACTTGTCAAGTTCATTCCCTAAACTGAGTGAGTGTAGCGAGCAATTTCGAAAATCTTTCATTTCAAGCCAGTCAGCAGTTATATTCGAGACTGGACTGACGAAATTGGTCACTACCCTCAATTTACGAAATTTACTTTATTTAAAAGTGATTGTGATGGAATACCAAAAATTAAAAAAAACCTATAAAAACAATAAACAAAACAACATATTATGACGGCGCTAATATATGTAAAAACATTTTGAAATACATTTTAACGATATCCAATTCGAAACGTTTAATTTCGGTTCCAAAATCCTGGCCAATTTCGCCGTCAAAATCGAAACTATCAATTTCTATTTTTTGTCGTGCTTCAAGCTTTGCTGGTTTATTTAATGTGTTGTTAGGAAACTTATGGTTATCCTAATTGTAGTAAATAGTAGGCCATGGACGGACAGACAGAACCGCGCTTGGGGCGATGTGAATCTCGAAGGAATACTCCTGTCAGTGACTGTGGATTTGATGCGATTGGCTAGGGAAAAAAATGATTTTTGCGTATAGTTTTATGGAAAAGCTCAAGCGTACAAGCAATGCACTTAGAATCCATAATAAACTAACTATTACCTATGGTTAGAAAAAAAGAGCAAATGAAAAAGTAACATGGGAGGTAGTGTTTAAAAATTATCTTTAAAAAGGTCAAAAGTAATTCGTGCATCAATATTATTCGTACAACGTGCATCAATTTTATTATTATTAAAAAAAAAGAGGGAAACTTGGCCGGATGAATATTATTATACCATTTATATATATTTTTTTCAATCCGATTGACCAACCCGTCAACTTCTTTATCTGGTCTTGATTTCAATTATTATAAATTGACAAAAACAAAGTTTAAAACAGAATATAGCATTTGATTGACTGATTGACAAACCCACGTGATGCCTAGGTACGTCTTTCAAAACCGCTTAACTTTTTTGGATCCGTCCGTTTTCCCAACGCCACTTGATGGAAAGCAACGTCAGAACCAAATATGACGTTGACAAGCACAGTAATGCAGCGACTACAGAGCTTGTCAAGCCTTAGTGTCTAATGTGCCGTCCTAGCCGCGAAGCATCCAAACGGTCGGATTAAAAACCGATCATAGTAATTTTTGGTCGACATTCCTTCGACCGCGGACTCCGTGAATACGTAATTGCCAATACTTAATCATAACTTATAGCGATACATGTACCCTGGAAGGGTGTAGCAATCGTATGTTATACTAAGCTATCGTATGCTGTATAATTCTTATAAACATAGAGAATTTACACTGTCGTTCGCGTAAAAAAAGCAAAAATGCGTAAATTTGTTACGCGAACGATAATGTAAATTTAAAGGAGCAACTCGTGGTAGACGTACTGCTATTACATTGTATGACATTATGGGGCTTTATTATTAATGTAATTGAGACACCAAAAACTGGTAAAAATCCATTATTCATTTGGTACCTATTAAGCTGATTTAGAATAGCAAAAACCTTCCGAAATTGTACAACCAACTTTAGCAGACTATCGTTTTTAACGTTGGAAGAACTAATTTACCTACTACAGAGTTACTCACATAAGTAGTTATAAAGCGACGTGCGTGTCAACAGACAATTTTGTTTTTTTTCTCCCTCTCCGGTACGCTACTTGTCAGCGGAAGTGCGTCGCGGCCGGAAACAGGTGTTTGCGCCCGCGCCGTCACGTGACCCGTTTCTGTGCCATCGCGTTTGTCGGCTTTTTATTTGTCATAAATAATTTCGTGCTTACGAAATTATAATTATGAATTCTTAAATGCTAGGTCGCAATAAGGTTTGATTTCTTTAGTATTTCAGACCGTCACGCTCGAGATCTGTGACCCTTCTCATCATTTTGATCTTTATCAGGACATTATCAATTTGAAGGGTGCTCAACTTATTCGGGGATTAGCAGCGATAGTGTAGTACCTACTTTACTTACTTACTTAGCTTTTTGAAAACTAAAATGGCCTTATTATACTAAACGAATTTTGCTAAAAATATTTAGTACCTAATATTAAGATTAATGCCCAAAACGTAAACGATAAATAGTTATCTTTACCGCAGCTACCTATAACTACAGATAAACTTGGAGAATTTATCTTTTAGGTGCCTTCGCAAAAGCTGTTAACTGTTTTCGGACTCGCAGGTACTCGTACTCAATATACAGTACCTATCACCTTCTGAATGCTCTAAGGCCTGTATTCTAGATTCAGTAGATACTTGAGTAGAGATTTCAATAGGTATCTACGTCAGTTCATACATAAACGTCACTCAGATCTACACTCAAGTACAGATTTTGTTTTAGAATACGGGCCTTAGAGTATCACAGTCATTTGCAACATACTCGTAGCGATCACAAGACTAAATTATCACAGTTGGAGAAGATAATAAACCTGTTACTGTTGATTATTCAGTAGGCAATCCGAAAAACTCTCTTCAAGACAGAAACTTTATGAACTTTAGGAAAACAACACCCTGACAAAGTTGCAAACATCTTCCAAATAAATAAAAGAGCATGTCTCTAAGTGTCTCACGCTTCTGATCTACAGGAGGCTTGCGTTGTTTACAAACAATTCATAACAATGACCTACATCTACTTAATTGAATCAATGTTCACCAGTATTCTGTGTAAATCGGATTGCTGAGCTACCCGTAGCGCCATCTTGTGATGAGCGGAAGAATTGAACAAGCATACTTCATGTGGGTAACTAGCATGCTTTGCAACAGTAAATAATGCGGCCATTCAACGCCAGAGGGCTAGAAACTTATCAAATTGCTCTCAATGTTTTCTTTTTATTTTCTTTAGGTACTCGAACTCGATTCATTTCAGCATTCAAGGATCTCAAGGGTAAGACGGCATTTGAAGCTGGCTTGGTAGCTTCAGAGCTTAAAACAATCATACTTACAGAATACCACAGTGAGGTGACTCTGTTTGCAGCAGGTAGGTAGGTACGGGCAGCAAACAAAAGTAGCTGAGTACTTAAATATTTTGTCAAAGTTGTCCTCATTCAGTAGAATGGGGAGTACCCAGCCTACCTACAGAATAAGCATGGTAGCTACTACTGCTGCGAGTTCATATAATCATACGCTCCGAGAAAGTAAACGCGGATTTGCATAAAAATAATAGTTGCGTAAACGTGCCAGCAGAGGCGCCACCCCTAATGCCATACAAATTGGCGGTCACGTGGTCGATGAGTTTGAACTAAATCTCGTTCAAACTTTGAAAGAGAAAAACTAGCACATTGCTGTTTAAAAAAATCATCATCAGTGCGGTCTATCCCGGCTGTGAACCCACACTAGTGTGTGCGGTCCCAGGGTAAAATGTAACCAACCGTATTATCCACCATCTCTTATAGCCAGTCAAGATAATTTCCAAAACTGAGTGTAGCGTGCAATTTCGTCAGTAATTATCTGACCTAGAGAATCCATTATTGACAGGTAACCGCTGGCTGGCTGAAAATGAAAGATCATTTAGGAAATCGTTCGCTACGCTCAGTTTGGGAAATTAACTTGACTGGCTTTATTGTACTTGTACTACTTCTAATGTTAACAGAAAAAGCAAATTAGCATTTGCGTCACAGTGTTGTAACATTCAAAATTGTTTGTCGTGTTCTGGGGTTTGTTTTTCGCTTTAGATTTTCAATATTTTATCATAATTAATTTATACAACATCATTGGATTCCAATAATTATTCAATATTATGGAAACTAAATTACTTATAGTACCTATAATTTATTTTATAGTCCTTAAAACTTGCTTGGCGAAGCCCACTTTTTTGATTTTAAAGTGATTAAAATTATTGAATTAAATATTAAAGCTTAACTATTATTAGATAGTAATCATTTTTGTTTTCGATAGTTTATGTTTATTATATTATATATTTTTTGACCACAATTTGTTTAATATATTTTCAATTTCATTAATTTTGTTTTTACTTTTGCACCTTCGTAAATTATCTGTTTGGCTGCGAGGTCGACTGGTAGAGAATGCCTTTAAGTCCGCCATTTGTAAATTTTTCTTTCGTGCAATAAAGATTAAATAAATAATAAACAAATTCATATTGCTTCCGATAAAAAAGATATTTTATTAATGTAGTGTTACGATTTCTGGCAACCCTAGGGTTTTTACAATTTTTTATTCTCAGTTTTGGAGACTCTAATGAGTGTTAGGGTTGACACTTGAAAGTTTTGACACAAACCAATTCAATTTACTTTAAAACTCCTAAAATCAAGCATCTCTGATAGTATAACCCCTTTATGTGTGAAGAGCCATAAATAATATAATTATTAGAATGTACTAGATTATAGGGTCCATAGGTAGACAACGAAGTTGTGAAACAGGGGACTGATTCCGTGTCATAGTTGTTAATCACTTACAAATTATTTTTGTATGTTCTTTATTTTATTTGATACCTATGATGGATTGTATTTAGTAGGCCGCACATCAAGCTTATACACACAGTTGTAAATTACCCAGAGCCAAAGTGACAGTTGGTACCATCCTCAGAATAATTACATATAGAAACCAAGTCCGCGCGCCCATTTTGAAGCTCCTTAATTGGAGCCATAAATGGCTCCAAGCGAACCACTTTCCAGTGTTCATTACAGTTCCGCAATGTTCAATGTCAAAGCGCGCCGCACGTAAACAAGTAACAGTCACGCATGTGTGGATCGGATTAGTGCTTCATTTTTGACGGGGCGGTTGTATGAAGACTATTCTCCTATACGTTATTATTCTAAGGTACCATCTTATGATAATCTGAGTGCTTCACCATCGCGTTTGCGAGAAAAAAACCGCGAATTTGAATGGCATTGAGTCAGCGCCATCTAGCGGCTTCAATGTTGCCCGATTTTGCGGGAAAACGTGATGGCGGAGTCATTTGAATCTCTCTGTGCGATTCGCACCTGGCACTCTGATTGCATTATCATAAGGTGGTAAGTACTAACTGTCAAATACACGTAGGTACCTGTGGCCACTTGGCTGTAAATTAGATTATAATTTTGATGACACTTTATTTGAGTACGTTCAAAATAAAACAAACAATACTGTTCCGTATATGAAGATATTATATTTTCAAAGAACATGTATTTTTATATTTTCAGCATAATTTCGGTCAATACAACGTGTGAAACAATACGACCCACTGTTTAATTATACCATTATATTTATGTAACAAGTAACTAATATCATTTACTTTAATACCATAATAATTATTGTGACTTGATCGACAATTTTAACTACACACTTTAGTCGATACGAAAAAGGGTCGCTCGATCTGCAGTGACAAGTCAAACCTCCTTTGCGTTGAACAAAATAGTAAAAAGAAAAACTAACATTGAAAAAGTTCGAAATGTCATATTTTAAAAATAGAACCCATCGAAGTTCAAAATTCGAATGCGTTCGACCGGACACTGCAGCATGCTATACATTCCGCCTAACATACAATACACTCTACATACAGCGACTGTGTATAAAAAGCCATAATTTTTTGCCAACACTATAATTATTATCTGTGAGTTAAATAAATAACAAGTTTACAATAGTTTTGAATAGTCTGAGATAGACAAAATAAACAGAGACGGTCCTTTATAATTATGACAATCAATCGGAATCCGCCTCTTTAGATTATAATGAATACGGTACTTTATTAAGTTCTTTTTCGATGTTGTTCTTATTCGAGCGACAATCCAATTTATGAAGGCGATTTCTTTAAAAACAATTGCTTAAAACAGCAATAAGCTTTCGAAATGTTTACAGAGTGGCTTAAGAATTAAGAATTACTTAACTAGACGTACAAATTATTTTATCAGATGACAACGAGAGAGAGAGTTAAAATTTTATTCATTTCACAAATTGGATTTAGTTACCGGTCGACTATTTTATTATCACAAAATACAATACTGTTGTATAGACATTTGTAAAAAAGCTCACAATAATCGTAAATTACAAGTGGGTTTATAAAATAGCTACCGTCAACGGAAGATGATGACAAATAGATTTTTCCGCGAACCTGCTCATTCCTTCACCCTCAGTCGAACAGAACGGACGTCCCTTCACTAAGCGAACAAGGCGTTAGTTTAATTAACGAAAAAGATATTATATTTTACTTAGAATGTAAGGCAGTGCTTCTTTTGACATTGTACAAGCGTTTTTTCTCACATAGTTTGAACACCGACAACATTTTCCTAAGGAATTTTTTAACGAGAAGAAGCTTAGTTATTAAATAGTATGTAATGATATGCCGACTGTCAGCTTGGAATGCTTTTCTTTTACTTTGTGCATGATATGTAAAAGTTTTTAAATAAATTTCAACTCAGAATCAGCTAGCAAAGAAGTAACATTTGGGCAAATTATTTTACCTAATAAACAAACACAAATGTAACGTGTCATAGATATTCAACTAACTATTGTAGTAATCGCGTAGATCAATATTTTCCTTAAATTAATTAAAGATCAAAAATGTTGATATATTTTAACGCCTATAGTCGTTAAAATTTCACTATTAAAGAGATTCTATACAGGGGGTTAGTAATAGCAGACCAATCTAGACTACATTTTTGCGTCAAAAACTCAATAAACTCTAGTACATGATAAGTCGATAAAATTATTGTATTTCTAAACAATGGTGTTACAATAAAACTTTAATATATTTCACTAATATAAGATAAAAATAGACACCGAATGCGGATTTTAACTAGAATACAGGTTAGATTAAATTATTGCTCTAAATAGGTATACATTTTTGTTAACAAGTGCAAATAGAGAGTAAATAATTTTTGGTTCCGTTTCAATTATAGTATAATGTAAAAATATATTTATTTAGCTTCGCATCTTTGGAAACAGACGAACGAAATAAAAAAACATTAAAAATAAAAACGAAATTTATTTACATTTAATTATGAACCATCTTTGGTCTTATGGCACGAATAGGTTTCTTTTAGCGACCGCGTTTCAATGCAAGCTTGGGCGAAGTGGTTTTTGAAATTCAGTTTTATTGGCAGAACATTATGCTTGGAGTGATAAGC
This sequence comes from Udea olivalis, assembly GCA_947369235.1. Taxonomy (NCBI): domain Eukaryota; kingdom Metazoa; phylum Arthropoda; class Insecta; order Lepidoptera; family Crambidae; genus Udea; species Udea olivalis. The sequence continues at coordinate 11,253,568 of OX376364.1, read as the reverse complement.
GATGAAGGTTTGGTAAGGTAGCGGTGATGGGGTGAATGTGCGTGAGAAAGCCACAAACACATTTACGTTTTGACTTAGCTGTGTGTTTTAGAGAACTGTCGCTGGGATGTCCTTCTCCTGAAAAGTTTAGACAATAACATTAAAACACTTTACTTAAATTATGTGAAACATGGAGGCTTAATATACTAGTAGTAAAGATTTTTTTGCTTCTTAAATATTTATTAATATGATTTGACGACCGACTTGGTGTAATGGTTAAGAAGTTGGCTACTACACCAGAGGTCGCGGGTTCGATCCCCGCACAGTACAAACATTTGTGTGCATGAACATGTCTGTTTGTACTGGTCTGGGTGTCTCCTATGTATAATAAGTATGTATTTACAAAAGAAAATGTATTTAAGTATGTTTATCCGTTGTCTAGTATCCCATAACACAAGCTTTAATTAGCTTACTTTGGGGCTAGATGGCGCTGTGTGGAATAATGTCCAGGGATATTTATTTATTTATTTATTTATTATAATATTGACTGCTAAGCATAGGCCCATGACATTCGATATTACAGCCAGAAACATCAAGGCTTCTTTATCACCGGCGCGGTGCCTTTTCGTTTCGCTACAGCCTCTGCACCGAATCTGTTACAGATTGTTTATCGAGAGTTTTCAGACAGACTCTTTTCGGTACACATTTATCACCGAGCGCATTCGCGCGCCCCTGCACAGGATCTGTACAGATCCAGTGAGGAACACGCCTAAGGCTACAGCGAACATTGATTAGGCTCACTTCAATAACCCTGCTTTTAAGTATCACAATTCAAATTAGGATTTATTTCCCAGACAATAGAAACACGCCACTTATTTTCCCCATGCAATAAACGTCCCAATTTTTAGGAATGACAATAAATTGATTAACACCAATTTCCAGGATGCTTACTCCAATGCAACATTGACGAATGTTCTTAAAACTTTTTAAAGCTAAAGCCTAAAGTTTTAGTATCATAAAATGTGATTCTGAGAATACCAAAAAGCAAGAAGACTGTAAGTATATTTTGTTAACGTCTAATGATTAACGATATTACGAATTACGATACTTAAAAGTTATGTTCACGTAAAAACTTGGTGGCGAGTTTATCTTGTCAGACACTCGGATAGGTAGTCAGCCTTTCTCTTCGTGATCGGTGACTTATTAATAACTTACACAAGGCAGGAAATGCTTTATTCATTAGATTTTATTTCTACACTTTATGGGTTTTATTTTGAAAAAGGTATTTGCAGTTATCAAGGAATTAAAACCAATAGTTTGACGACACGGTTAGCGTAGTGCGCTGTAGCACGGTTTCTCGCCTCGATTTCCGTAGTGTCCCGGGTTCGATTCCCGGTCGGGTCAATTCAGGAAACGATCTTTTCTGAATTGACTCGGGTCTACCTCGGGTATACCTCGTAACACAGGGATATTAATCCCTACTTCGAGACCATTACAAGAGGTGTGTTGTCTGGCGCATATTTCTTTATTTATTTATATTTTTTTATATTTTTAATAGTTGAAGCGGGAAGATATACCTATCTTTTCTTACTTAAGCATGTGAGAAAATAGGCTGAATATTATATGCCTAAAAGTGAACGCCTTGCTTGGGATTAAAATACGATTAGTGTTTAAAATCATAGGATTTGTAGCTTGATACTCGTAAACATAAATTGGATTTATTTTATTGAACACAATGAAGATAAATTGAACTAAGTTTGGCACACCTAGCGTTTTCTGTAAATTACTGTAGGCAGAACACTCTCTGTAGTTGATTATCTATGCTTTTATTTAAAACTTCAAAGGTTCTAGACCATTGGTCTGATAAACCTGGAACACTTTTGCCATTCATAATGGTTACAATTTATGATTAAGTTATACAAATATTCGCAGCTTTTGAAGATTCATAAATTACATTTTCAAAATAGTCAGCATTGCACAATAGTTTGCTAGTTTTTGTCGTGCGTTGTTTTTGTCGTAACTCAAGGAATAGAAAAACCTATAAATAAATATAAAATAGATAATTTGAAAGCTTGCTGGTTATGTTAGAGAATTCAACACATTTTTTAAAGCTCAAACTTTCTTTTATCCACACAGGTTAAATGTCCTAATTAAAGTAGCTATCGCCATTGCTATTTTTTGGCCAATCACTTTTTTCAGGCTCAGCGCAATTTCATAAAACTTCAAATTTATTGCTCACATAACTAAATCATCAACGAAAATTGATAATTGCTGTGGTTACAGCTAGTCAACTGGTTAGTTGACTAGATTTAGATCTAGTTTCTAACTGTATTTGGGTTTCGGTGTCTGATTGTAGTCAAAAAGCACTTTATAAAAATGGGTTTTAGTAGCCATGACTGAGAAATAGTAATCAAACTGTGTTATTAATACCAAGATAGATGTGACCTTTGCTGCCTTTACCACTATTAAAAGCCTAAGACAAGCCAAACGGCACACCTCAAGTCCATTCTCAATAGTGACACTTGCGCAATACCCAGAAAATTACATTGTCGTCGCAGACTGCTATCAGACTGTCGGCTAACGTGATGTCGACGGGCAAGAGGCTCGGCTCCGGAGCTACTGGCTCCCGATACGCATCCCGCTCGATCTCCATTATTCTCTCGTTCTGAAACACATTTTTGGCGAGTGTGGTCAGTAACAAATCAAGGTTCAGTGATTTTTGACAATCTTCGTCCTGTGGAATTATTTGAATACCTACTATTTTTTCAAGAAAGTAATGCATTACATTTTTGGGTCATGGAAATTATACAACTAAACATTTTGTTTAATTTAAATTCGTAATAAAAAGTGAATTGTTGCAGATGTTGCAATAATAAGTTTTAAGTTCAGCATTAAAGGTTTAACATTTTGAACAGTAAAAGTAACTTTTGTTACAAATAGACACACCTCAATCTTTAGTCTATTGAGCAGCCTGTCTCGTTCGATCCTAAGCTCGTCGCATCTCGCTGTCTCGTTTTCATCTAGCACTCCCTTCATCTCCAATTCTGCGATCTGCGTGTCCCTCTCCGTGATCAGCTCTTCCAAGATGTTTTGACTGTGAAATTAATTTGGGACTTTTCATAAGATTTTTCTCACGCTACTGACCACTACTTTATTGTTCAGGGAACTTACACAATACGTGACAAAGTCCGCAGCACACTGTCTCGCTTAGCTTGACAGTCTTGCACAGAGCTCTCCAGCTGCTTTAGCCGCTTGAGCAGCGGAGAACAAGTTTCGCAGTTCAGCGCTGAGGCGTTCTGTAGCGAGCGAATGCGTTGCTCCATCTTCCGCATCTACAATTGTTTTTAAATATTTTACTTATCAAGTTCCGTTATGTTGTAAAACAGTAGTTATTTTTTGATATAAACACAACTTGTCTCTATCTGCTATCTAAATTAACATTGAAGTATTTTTTTTACACTTAGTGGCTTTATAAAATATGACACGAAAGTGTGGATTTCAAACAAAGTGGTGAGTTTAATTATTTGAGTAATTAATTTAGGGATTACCTTTTGTAGAGTTTCAATTCGCCCTTGTTCTTCTACATAGAAAACCTTTTCCCTTTCTGCTGCTATCATAAAAGATTCTTTAAGAGCATCCTCCAATTCACATATTCTCTTGTCTTTGTAGTCAGCTATTGCCACCCCAGACTTCTTATTAATAATTTGTTCTAATTCATTTATCCTTTCATCTTTACTTCTGACTACAGCTAATAATTGCTCAAATTCAGCTATATTATTATTTTCTCTTAAAGCTTCTTCTAATATCGATATGCATCTCTGTTGCTCGATTATTTTAGAATTCTTGACAGCAATCTCTTTTGACATGTCACTTATCTTTCTTGACAACTTTTGAACGTTCGGTTGTTGGTTTCGGTCTTGGGTGACGTTCAAATCATTGTAGCTCCTAGTTATTCTGCACTTATCAAGCCTATCGGCTACCTTACCACTTTTCTGCAGTTCAAAGAAACTCTTACTTCTTTGTATGTTACTCGGCTCTTGACCTTTTGATATCTTCAATAGTTCAGATAGTATGAGTGATGATTCATTCAGTTCTATCTCCAAATCTATCACTCTCATTTTAGACTCTTCTAACTTAGCTTTTAAATGATCTCTTTCTTTTAATGTCTTTGTCACATCATTTATAGCCATTATTTCACTTTGCCTCGCTCTGTTCAAATCCTATCAGGGTAAACGAAAGTTAAAAATAAAATTAAAATGAAAAATGAAGAAAAATAATTTACTTCAACAACAAAATTCAACAATATAAACTCAAAAATAACTCGAGAAAGGTCAACATAGGTTTAATTTTTATTTTATAGTAATCGATATCTCGCATAACAAGATTGAAAGCTGGGTAACATCGACTAATTAGTGGACAACTTACTTCATCTAAATACATGTTTACTTAACAGTTTTACATTATTATTTTTATATCAATACTTAAAAAATTATTCCCGCTGAACACGATTACTTAATGTTTTCTTTTTAAACATCACTTAAAAATATCGCTAAACTAATATACAAATTATCTTAGTTGTGTGCTGGTTACATGTTCGAGTTAAGTAACATCTGTAAAGTGGCCGTCGAATTATCAACAAGAGCTGAATGTATTATTATCTGAACACTTCGTCAATATATAAATACCGATAACATTACTTAATACGAAATTGTGATTTAGCTTATTATTGATTATTTTAAAGACGTGGAATTTGGAGTAGTCGCTTACGGAATCTTTGTAAATGTATCGACGGTTAAAGAAAATTAAATGTAAATGAAAAAGGGCAAATAAATGAACGACAGTCTTGGTGCGAAGGACTAACTTAGAAAAAGCTTTTGAGGAAGCCAGCGGGTCCAGCCTGCATGGAACAAACAGTTAGTTGGTTAGTCATTTAGTAGTTATATAGATAATGCTGAAAGAAAGTTATTAGTCACAAATTAGTTGATCAAATCGTTTAGTTATTTTAAACCATATTGCACATGCTTTTGTAATTCTAGAAAGGATTGAGATAACTAGAGCGTACATGACATCTCCTATTAAAGTTAGTGGTATGGTGTGGCACAGTGAATTTTTAATACTTGATAGAGACCGAACCAAATTTTATTACTAGGTCTGATGATAATGAGATAGAGTGTTATTTCTTGCAAGCAAATGTTTAAATGTAATAGAAACGTTAATAATCGTTTTAAAAACTTTTTTAATGTTACCTCTTCTCTTTGTGCTTGTGCTTGTTGCTGACTTTTCATTTTGGCTTGAAGGTTTCTCACAGATCTGAAAATAAGAAATAGGGCTTGCCATTCTATGCTTTGTACATGTTGAGTTGATACTTGAGTTTAGAAATAAACGATGGTATATACTTATCTGCTTGATAACCTTAAATACATCGACATTATGGCTAACCTACGAATTCTGCAACTTAAGTTGGACTGATGCTGTCCTATAACATGTCAAACATGTCGGTACTAATGAAAGAGACAGCTATCTTTAAATCAGCGTTGTTCAGACAGTGTAACTTTCAGAATTTGAGCGTTACTTACTAAAAGTCTCACATTGTCTTTTATTTAATTCTTTCTTAGTTTAATCTTCTAAACGCGCTGCCTACTCGACTTTGGTAATAAGAATAAGCTAAACAAGCAGGCATGATAACCTTTACCATAATCGTACGTGACGTAAACTGAGATTGTTACCTTTTTCTATTTTCTTATGAATTAAGTTATGTATGCTCTTATTATTTAGTTCCACTTCTATTCACCAAAGCCAATATATTTTGAAATTACATCTGTAAAGTATTCTATTTGATATAAATACTTTACAGATGCCTGTGACTATTGCCGGTTCGAATTTATGATAGACAGTGTGCACCTTAGCCAGAGCAAAATTAGCCTTCGACATCTACAATTCTTCTACTAGCGAATTGGTGGATTATTCTACATCGACGCCAAAGCTTTTTAGACGCCCCTCGCTAACCTGTGTCTATAAATCAGTTTTTCAAATTATTAGGATCATCAAAGCGACATCACTACCTGCTTTGTGTTCCTCCCCATAGCTCAAATTACCGTCTTCCTAAACCAAATACTGCATCTGCGCCTGCTTATAATTGTGCAGGACTTACTGTTGCAATTCCATTATCTGCTTCTCCTTCTGCGCCTGCTCTTCCTGCGACATCTGCACTAGCTGCAGCAGCCGCTCCGTCTCTGTGGTGAGGCGCTTGGCCTCCTCCTTGGTGCTCTCAAGTTGGTTCTTGAGCGCCTCCGCGTCCTTCTGTGATTCTGTCAGCTTGCGGTTCAGGTCACCCACCGCGGCGGTACTGCCACCGGCCTGAAAGCAAATATAATGAGGATTTTAAAACTATTTTCACATAATGAAAATTTTAACATGTAGGTCAGGTGAGCAACATGCAAAACATAGTAAACATTTCATAATTTAGACCAACTTGAACCAGGGCTAACACAGCATTCACAAAATTTAGTCGGAGTTTTAAATTAGTTGGCAACGACAAGTCAGAACACTCAGGACTGCAAAATTTTCTATATAAAGTATCTAGGAAGGATTTCAGTAGTTTTTTGGTGGACAAGTAGTGATTGTTTTTCGTAGACAAGTCAGAAACTTTAGTGAAAACATTAAAACTCTAATTTTTTCTCTGATAACTCGGTAACTATATATTTTGAACCCCTAATTGATGGGGGTGACTTATAAAATGTGCAACGAATTTTATCTGTAACCGATTTTATCGCAAATATGCGATTAAACAACAATATTATGCAAATCAATTGATTTGCATAATTCACGCACCTTCCTCAAAGATGCTTCCATTTGGTCCATTTGCTCTTTTCTTTTCTTTAACTGTCGATCTAATTCCGTCAGCGATTTCTCCTTTTCTTCCACTTCTTTCCTTCTATTCTCAGTTATTCTTCTCTGCTCTTCAAACTGTTTCCTCGCGTCGTCTAACTTCTTAAATTCTTCTTGCAACTGCTTCCTAGCTTGGGCTGTATCGTCCCCAGCTTTGGCGTTCTGAGCGCCAACTGCCTGTAGCTTCTTGTTCGCTTCGTGCAGATCGAGCTGTGATTGAAAACAGACCGTAAGATAAAAGCAAAAAAAAATCAATTACTGAAAAAAAACTAAATATTGAGTAGCGTAAATCGGAACATGTTCACTGTACGAAAGCTTATCACAAAGCTATATCAAAAATTGAAATCGACGCTCAATATGAAAAAAGCTAATTTTATACAAATAACTCTGCAAAGTATAAATTCTTAAACGCAGCTAAAGAACTCAATGACAAAAGTGATTTATATCAAAACATATTTAATTCTTATGACAATGAAAAATGTTGCAAAGTACACAATACAGTAGCAAATGCGGCTGAAAAAGACAAGAAATAATTAATATTTTTTCAACACATGAAGCTTTTGCAAGTTTTTGCACCCAACATTATCCGCTCATCGCAATTTTCCAAACCAGACTAGATTTCGGATCGGTGCTATGTGATTGGAATGTAAGGTGCAACATATTGCGCGTAATCACCAAACACAACATTCATTCTCATGATAACTTGACGTAAAAGAACACTTTGATGAAACTAGTAAAATAAACACGAATAATTGTAATGAGGGGTTGGAGGATGCCCTGCAGGCTGTGGGAGGCATGCTACTATGCAACAACAATGTACATGACCGGCGATGATGATCCGAAACAAAAATCAAACGTATGAACATCGAAATCAAAACAGCTACTCGTTAACACCGGTGCAATGATGTAAGCAGACAACGACGCGACTGTACTGCGGTTCAATCGAGTTTACAGCTTAATTTCATTAGTTTAGATAGAAAATTTTCAGCTTTATTGTTATTAAAACTCGATTCAACCTCGCATTGCCGTCCCGACAGCCGCTGGTCGCCGGGCTATCCTCCAACTGACCTGGCTCTTTTCCAATTCTTGAACGAGCATCTCCAACTGCGCCTGGCATCGTTCCCTCTCCACGGCGAGCGCGCGTGCCTCCCCTTGAGCCGCTTCAAGCTGCTTCTGAACTTCGCGCACGTCGGACGGACCCCGCGCTTGAAGCTGCTGCAATTGGTGATGCTGCTGCTGGAACTGTTTTTCCAAAGACTGCAAGCGCTGCTGGCATTCGGACAGTGCTTTTTCTGCGGCGATCGCCTTTGTCTTCTCCGCTTCGACCGCGGCTCGCCACTTATCGAGCTCGGCGACCTTTTGCGCCTCCTTCTCAGCTTTCTCTGCTCTCTGTCTAATCATGTCTCGCTCTTTCGTTGTCGCCTGAACTTGTTGCTGCAATTTCACGATCTCTCGTTCACGATTCTCGAGGACGGCTTTAGAACCACGTTCTGAATCTTGTGCCATCTTTCTCTGCTCCTCCTTTAGTCGCCGCACTTCTTCACGCTGTTTCTGCAGCTCTGTTTCCGAAGCGTTCAGCTCCCTCTGGAAGTTTACAAGCATGTCTTGTGATTTTTCTAATTGAGCTACAAGTTGATCGCGTTCTATCGTTAATTGTTTCGTATCTGCCTCTAATTTTACTATTTGCTTTTCAATAGCATCCGCTTGTTTATCCCTCTGCTCTAATATTGACGCCATTTTTTCTCTGTCCCGGACCGACTGGGCTAACTCTTGCTGGAGTTTTACTAAGGTTTCTTGTGTACGATGATCTAAAGTTCGCTGCTGCTGTTCCACATTGCGTCTCATATTCTGTATTTCCACTCTTAGTGCATCTCTCTCTTGCTCGATCTGTCGCATTTCTAAAATTGTACGTTCAAGGCACTCGTGCATTCTTCCCAATTCGTTCGTCATTCTGTCGTACTCTACTCGTGTCGTCTCGTTAGTTTCTTGGTACTTAGATAAATGTATCTGTGACTTTTCTAGTTCCTTCGCCAGTCTACCGGCTTCCATTTCTGTGGAGTCTCTCGCTTGGATCGCCTTTTCCAGTTTATCACGGAGACGTTCGATTTCAAGCCTGTCCTCAGTCCTCGCTTTGTCTCCGGCAACAGCCTGCAGTTTCATCCTTTCAATCTGTTGTAATTCACCTTTGAGCCTCTCGTTATCCTTATCTAGCTGCTCTGAACGTAATTTCAGTTTCTCACACCTATCTCTAAACTTCTCGCACTCAATATGAGCACGTTCAAGGTCAGTTCGCTGCTTCTCTAACGCTGTACTTAGCTTAGTAACTTCGCTCTTTGATAACTCCAGTTGTATGTTCAGTTCGTGAAGTTTAGTTTCCGCTTGTTCTTTCTCGGCTTGCAGGCGTTGTATATCCGCCTGTGACGCTTCGTAACGTTCTCGATGCTTGTCAATCTCCGCCTGCATTCGGTTAAGTTCGTTGGTCCACTTGTCCTGTTCGAATTGGTATTTACCTCGGAGACCCTCCACGCGCTCGAGCTCCGAGCGCAGACGCATCGCTTCCTCCTCGGCCTTCCGCGCTCGCTCCAGGTCTATTGTGGTCTTCTCTAACCGCGCGCGAAGTCGTTCCACCTCCAGTTTGGTCCTCTCATGCTCCTCTTTGGTGTCGTGGTACTTGCCGTACCGCGCTGCGTATCGCTCCGCCTCTTCTCTTGCTCCGCTTGCATCTTGTTTCACTTTATCTAGTTCTGCCTGCACTTTTCGCAACTCCGCTGAAACTTTGTCGTGTTTATCGTACATTTTCTCAAGCTCGACTTGAACTCTAGCCATTTCTTCCTGTGTCTTCTCGTTTGACGCTTGTGCTTTGCCACACTGTGTCATAGCTCTGTCGTACTCGAATTGCAACCGTTCACTGTCAGCGATGCATTTCTCTTTTTCGGCTTGGAGCCTTCTCAGTTCAATTTGACTCTTTTCATATCGATCGCGGACCATTTCAATATCGACACACAATCTATCCATGTCTTCTTTTGCCTTGTCTTCCTGTTCTTTCGTCCTGGCCAGTTGCAAGGATGCCCTGTCGTACATTTCCTGTAATCTAGCCAATTCGTCTTGTAGCTTCCTCTGATCATCCCTTGACTTGGTGGAAAAGTGAGTGTGTTTCTCTAATTCAAGCTCGAGGCGGTCTTTATCTGCTTCTAGTATGTCTATCTTGTTCTGCAACCGGTAGATTTCGTTTTGAGACCTGTAAAAATAAATTTGATCTTAATAGTTTAGAAGTTGAAGTTTTTTTTCATCTACAGACATGACATCGCCACCAACACAAGACGACATCCAGACCACAATGTACCTATCATACTTTTCGAGCATTTTCTCGTATTCTTTGTGCGCGTTCTCTTTCTCCTCAACGGTCTTTTGTGTGGAGTATAGGGCCTTGTCGAGTTTCTCTTTCAATATCTCAAGCTCGGTCAAGGCATCATCTCGCTCCATCTGAAACATTACGCAATATGTAAATATTAATATCATAACATGTTTAAGAACGAAGATGAATTTTATTTATGAGAGACCATAAGTCTTCATTTTTTAAAATGTATAAAGTGACTAGTGCAAAGTTTAGGAAACAGGATATTTTAAAACATAATGGTTACACGGTCGGAAAGATCTTTTACAAGAACTATTGAAACTGGCAAGGTCATTGTTGCCGTGATGGTAAACGAAACAAACAGAAAGTTTAGACAAAAAACCGCCAAAGTAGACTGAACCACTTGAGTTTTGTACACAGATACAGCGCTTTCTTCTTTCAAAACGACTTTTACACCATTATTTTTACTTACGGTAAGTTTCTGATGTTGCTGATGCGCCTTCTCCCATCTCTCTCTAAGCACGTCCAATTCCGTAGCTGCGCTGTCTCTGTCCCGCGCCGCCCGATTGGCTGCAGCTGCTGCCGCTTCTGCCCTCTCGCGGCAACTGGCCGCTTCTGCCAATGCCGTGTCTCGCTCTTTCTGAATGCGGACAACGAGAGCCTGGAAAGAGAAAGGAGATTTTGTCAATAGGAGTCATTCAATTTGAACTTGGAAGGATCATCATCATCATTTCAGCCGAACGACGCCCACTGCTGGGCATAGGCCTCCCCCAAGGATCTCCACAACGATCGGTCCTGCGCTGTCCGCATCCAGCGGCTTCCCGCGACCTTGACCAGATCGTCGGTCCACCTTGTAGAGGGCCTGCCCACGGAACGTCGTCCGGTACGCGGTCGCCATTCGAGAACCTTTCCGCCCCAACGGCCATCGGTTCTCCGGAAGGATAATCGGCGCAATTTGATACTTATTCGAGTCAATTCCGATACTTTTAATCTGCTGCCGAAACGGAGGTCTTAGAGATTTTGTAAGTAAGAACACACCGGACGTCACCCAGTTTGACGGTATACCTTTTGAAATTAGCAACGATTGAAAAATTGTTTGCAATTTTTTATACGCTATTAAATCATGATTAAAGCGCACATAATAGCCCACGTACTGGTAGTTGTTATTATTATTGCTTTTTAAAAGTGGTTTAAATTCAAAGCGACTGATGTCTACATCCTGCGATTGGCCGCCCTGAAGTTCTAAACTGTCTGTCAAGATAGTTCCTAAACGTATTTTCTTTATTTTTTTGTCTTCTAAGAAATTGTTTTTCTTGGGAGGTATATACGAGTACCATTAGATACCCTAAATGTTTTATGACATGGCAAACAATTCGATTAAATGTTTTTTGAATTTTTAGATTGAATTCGCATCTGACAAAATTGTGGTCCCTTTTACATTCTGTTGACTCCTATAAACTAGTGTAAAAAAATCGAAACTTTCGTCCTGTAATTGAGGCCACCGAACCATAGTGGCCCAAGTGTATTTTTTTTGGATTTCGGGCCACTCTGGTATTCAAATGAACTTGTTTTTAACATCAAGTTTTAATTTTCAGATCAAAATCCAAGAAAAATTCACTCGGATCACTCTGGTTCTGGTGGCCTCAATCTACACTAATATAATAAAGAGGTAACCGTTTGTGAGTTTGTATGTATGACGTAGGTAATCTCCGAAACTACCGAACCGATTTCAAAAATTATTTCACTGTTAAAAAGCTACATTATTCCTGATTGCTATAGGCATATATTTTTTTAATAACGTTAGGGATCCGTAAGAAAACTTTGCTATGGAACACAACGTGCAAGAAAAATTCGTTCACGCGTGCGAAGCCGCGGGCGTAAAGCTAGTTATTCATGAAATTCAACTAAATCTATTGTTGTCTTACTTAACCCCTGTCAAAGTGTGTATAAGGGTGAGGGAGTAATGTTTTAGTCTCTCTGTTTATTGTAAGATGTTAGTTTGTAAACCTCTCATCATCATCCGTGCCGTCTATCCCGGTTGTGAACCCACAATGGTGTGTGAGGTCCCAGGGTCCACCTTTCTTATTTTCTTGGCCCACTTCGCGCGGTCTTGTGCATCCTCAGTGGTAAGTTTGTTGGCTCGCATGTCACCCTTAACGACGTCGAGCCACCGCTTCTTGGGTCGACCTCTTCTCCTGATACCTGGCAGGGGCGGCATGGCTAGACATTTGTTGCCCCACGTAGTTTGCCGATCTTCGTGAGACATGACCATACCAACGAAGGCGGCACTCCTGCAGCTTGTCTGCGATGTCACGAACACGAAGGCTGCCGCGGATGTGGGTGTTACGCACGCCATCTTTGCGTGAGACTCCACACATCCACCGCAGCATCTTCATTTCCGTGACGCGCAGCTCCTGTTTGTGTCGCTCTTGTAACGGCCATGTTTCACTGCCATATAAAAGGACAGGCCTAGGCCCCTTCAGCTTGATCGGCATTTTGGGGTCACAAATGACACCAGTCACCTCACGCCATTTGGCCCGAGCCGCAGAAATTCGGGTTAAGACGTCGCGGCGATGTCCCCGGACGCGCTTAACACAGATCCCAGGTATTTGAAACGGTCCGTACGCTCGACCACGTCAACACCTATGCGGACGGACTAGGGATTTGTGGTGTTGCAGGCCATGTACTCTTCGCCACATTAAGTTTCAGACCGCCGTTTTCAAGTGAATTTTTCCACTTATTCACCCGTTGTACCAGCCGTCCCCTGTCTGAATCTGCTACCGCAATATCATCAGCATACATGAGCAACCAGGGTGGTTGCTCGTGGTGGTGGTCGACAGTCAGCGAAAAGTTTGTAAACCTCCAACATGACTATATGGGCTTTCGCCTCGCGTGTTTCGATTTTATGAACGTACTGAAACTAGACTTAAACTATCCATCAAAATATTCAATATCCAATAAATCAGCGTACATTCCACACGGTAGACTAGTGATGCCGAGTAAATCGATTTCATTCGAACTTGCTACGTGTTTTTTTGTAAAGTTTTGAGTTTTTCTATTGATAGGCGAAAGCCAATTGGTTTTCTATTGTCTGAGATACTCAGGTACAAATTGTAGTTGGTTTTTTTTGAAATTTTGGTAAGGCATCCATAGCGAATTAAATATCTAGCTTAAAGTCTGGTTTTGATAAATTGTGAGCTTAAATAAAATACGCTTGGTAACTATTCTTATATTTTTATCTGTCGTTAGCGTTGAAGATTAAACCTAACTCCTTATATCAAATAATCAGTGTCAGTAGTCAGATGAACTGATAAGCTTCACTCAAGTTTGAGAAGTCTTTAAATTTATTTTGTCCCATAAATTTTGCAAAATTATTAATTTCGAGTTGTTAATTTTGTGATGTGAACAATTATACCTACGTGAAGGATTCCAACGGCGGATAGAATCGATAGCGAAATTATCGATACTTCGACATCACTACCGCATGAGCAGTTAAGGTACTTCTGGCAATGTTCCACGAAAGTTGGTCTTACTCTTAAAGCCGATGTACACACAACCACATCAGTACAGTCAGCGTGTGTGGACTTTAGACCATTCGCGCGTACCTCACAACTTCATACCATCTGAGCTCAGTTTATGCTGGTTGTAAGGAGCTTATAGAATTCTCATACTTTACAGGCAGCCATAAACCATTGGGTTTAATTATGATGTTAGGCGAGCGCCAATTTGTCTACTCAAGCGGTTTTAGTGGGAATTCCCTTGAGAACTAGAAATCTTCGTTTATGGGGTTAGTGCTATTTTATGAGCCACGTGCATCTTTACGACAGTAGTTTTTTCCATTGAATAAGAACAGTACTTTGTGATCAATCGACTGCAAAGGACGTGTAACAAATAAAATCAGTACCATAGACAACATTACGTAGTCAATAGTAGGTTTAAAGCGCAATACACACTGGGCCCGCCGGGCCGCCGACACAGTCCGCCGACACAGTCCACCGACACAACCCGGCAGCCTATATGAAAATAATCATGTCGGCAACATGCGACCGCGCGTGTTGCCCGCCGACGTGTTGGCGGCTTACGTACGGCGCTCGGTTGCCCGGCGACACTCGAGCTGTAGTAACGTGCTAGTTCCTAATCTCATGCCGCCGGCAAAATTTTCCGACTTGCAATGAGTGAAGCCGCCGACTAGCCCGCCGACGTAGGTCGGCGGCCTGGCGGGCCCAGTGTGTTCTGGCATTCATCAAAATTACGCACGGTCATAGCCGTTGTGTGCATCGTGATTTATTGCAAATTTTGGGGTCTCCTCATTACGTTTTTAGGTTCAATTAACTGTTGGGATTGTGAATAAAAATTGTATATTTCAATTAAATAGAAATCATAGGTATTTGACATTAATTTTAAATTGTAGTTATGCTTTATATAAATCAAAAAACCGTCGTAAAATTAGGCCAATATTCGGGAAAATTTAGAAATTTTTACCTACTCTAAATTCTGTGCAATAAAGAAATATACTGTATAAATAATAAATCCAGTTGCTAGTTTACAAAATAGTTTTTGACATGCGTAGGTATGCCAAAAACTATTTATAACGCAGGTGAAGCAGCAAGACAAAGCAACACTAAAATGGTTCCGTTTTTAGCACTTCGATGCGGAACTCCAACCGGCCGACTTTCTTTCACCTACTTTGCTGACTTAGAATACTGCAATTCCCTACAACTTTGAAACAGCAGCAAAATAGAACGTTTCCCATTTGAAATACAATTGGAAATTCCTTTTCACAGCAAGAATAGTTGGAAAGTATCTTTTAAAGGCAGTTAAGCTCTTTGTGGCAATACACGTTGATTCCGTGTTGAAGTTCATAGCTCGGTGTTAGTAGGATATAGATAATAATATGTCTTTAGTGAACATCTATTTACCGAATGATTTGTGATACGGTAAAGAAAAAACCAAACTGAAGTAGCAATGCGTAAATTAGCTTTAGGTACCTACAAGATAATGATTGTTTTCTAAGAATTTTATATTTAAATATTATATTAACAGGTAACTATTGTTTGTGCCAGATAAACGTGAAATAAAGCTCATTGACCCCACCTGTACCAAAAATTCGTTCCCAATGAAACTGTCCCTGATTTGTCATAGAAACTGTCGCTTTCCTATCACTTCCTGACCTCGGCAAATACGCAACCCAGTACCCAAGAACTATATAAAATGTTTTAAGCTTTTCAAGAATCCTTTATTTAAAGTTTTGATGATTATTTATGATATTGTTAGATACTGTTTATGTATCTACTTAAAAATATATTTTCGTCATTATTTTTGTTTTCTCAAAATTCTTGTTCTTTTCAATTATTTGTTCCTTGAAACAATATGGCAGGCAACGTATTTAACTAATCAATTAAAAAAATTGATGACAAAACAAGCAATTTCTAATTTGGTCCTCTTAAATAATAAATTTTAAGTTTTGCGGCCCTATGAATAGCTCAGTATAACGTGAGTGCTGGCCATATTTCGCCAGAGGTGCGTCACCGGTGACACTTCCGCCATTTTGAAGATGATATTTTAACTGTCATTCATTCCGACTCAGTATTGGGTGTGTGGAATGCGTGTGGAATTTTGCGATAAGGTACGTTGTTTTTGTTAATTTGCTGTTTTTGCTGTTATTACGTTTGTTCTGTTATTATTTTGTTTTCGTTATTTTTTTGTTATCTTTTTTTACTATTTTGTTACTCTTAAGAGTGACGAAGTGAGAATGGACTCAAATAAGACACAGCCAAGGTGGCGCCAGAGAATCTTGGAACCTCAAGCTGGTGAGCAAATGTTATATTTTAATCAAATTATTTCCTGTGAAATTATTAACCGTAGGTATCTATACTAATATTATAAAGAGGAAAGATTTGATTGTTTGCTTGTTTGTTTGTTTGTATTGAATAGGCTCCAAAACTACTGATTTGATCGTGAAAATTATTTTACTAACAGAAAGCTAAATTATTCAGGAGTGATATAGGCTATATTCTATTATCATTGAACAATAAATTCAGAGAAAGATTATAGTATTCGTAAATCAAGTCAGAGAAAGGCAGGTGATATATGATGATGGTATCCAGCTGCTGTCAAACATTTGACAGAACGAAGTCTATCGGGGCAGCAGGTATTTATTATACATAAATTATCTCAAAGCTGGGCAAAGGCCTCCATCATTTAAATCAAGTCATTGCTACAATTGATGGTTTTTGTTAAAAATAATTTGTTTTAAATAATGCACCATTTGTAAAGATATTTTTATAAATATAATACTTTTCTTGTCCAAACAAATAAGTTATTCATCACCAGTAAGTATTTAATTTTGAACAACATTTCTCTCTTCATCTTTAGATTTCAATGAAAATCTTAGGAGGTTAAAATAGCTAATAACCTACCACATGTGTGTAATGAAAAAGTAGTTCTAATTAGGTAACCACAGCACAAAGTATAGGTACAGAAGCATGCTCACATCAACCTTTACAAAACCATTGCAAAATGGGTCTTATGTCATCTGCATTGAACAGCTGTTTTCTGTTGTTCTGACTTCAATGATTGGTTAGATTCGTTTTTTTAATGATCAAGTAACAAATTATGCATTAAAATCAAGAACGGGCTGAGTAAACATTAATGGTGATTAAAACCAACCTATTCCTAGAATCGTCTACTCGGAAATTTGAATAATTTATACCAATCCATGTTGATTTCCAAGTTTCCAAATAAAACGGTGGTGTCTCATTTAAAATTGAAACCAAAACCGTTTCCGTTCTACTGCTCAGTAAATACTTAATAGATTCGGTTTAAATACATGATAGATTCAAAGTGGTGAATGATAGAAACAAAAATAGCGATGTTCTGAAAAACCGTTCGATATGATGCCCACGGCAACATTTTATCACCGCACCGCCCACCGCCGACATCCCTGTTTTCATCCTCACACTCTGGAGCCGCCATGGTCTCGTACAGTTCGGATTCAGATATGCTTCCTTCTGAGGAAGGAAGGTACGCTAAAATTGTGGAATAAGCTTCCCTGCTGAGGTTTTCCCAATGAGCTATAGTATGAAGTTCTTCAAGAGGGGTTTAAAAAGTTTCTTGCAGGGTCGACAAAGCGCGAGTGATACCCCTGGTGTTGCTCGTGTCCAGAGGCTGCGGTAACTAGTAACCGCTTACAATCAGGCGGTCCTTGTGCTTCAAGGAATATTTGCATTCTCTGATGGTATAGAATATCAAGCGATAAGGGGTTGCCAATCATTGAATTCGAAAAGAATGAATATCAACTATAATATTATATTTGTTTTAGAATTAGATTGAAAACACAATAATATAATTAAAATACAACTCATTATAGCCAATACCCATCCATTGTAGCGCAGACTTGATTTCAATGATGGAGGCCTTTGCCCAGCAGTGGGACAGTTTAAAGGCTAATTACTAATTACTACTATTACAACTCATTTTTAATATAAATAAAAAAATTCGAATAAATTCACATATTCTTGCGCTATTTTAAAGCACAAAGTCATTGATTTTTCCAGTCAGGGCTTATTGTAAATACTCCCAAACTCATTTTTTATTGTGGTTTAGAAGCAAAGGTCAGACCAAGAGGAAATTATGAATAATTTAAAGAAGTAGGCAGCCAGGATTGCCGCGGAAAAAGTTAAATTTCAACATGGCGCCGGAATGTGCCTCGAATTCATAATAGGATCATTAAATAAAAAGGACGAAATATGCGTACTCGCTCTTATCAGGTTACTTCCTCAAATAGAGAGCGGACTTAATTATTATTAGCAATGCTTTTTTAGGCTCCTTTACCGCCAATGCTAAACAGCTATGCTGCGACGATAGCACATCTTGTTTCCAGCTAAGCAACGAAACTATGAGTCTGTTTCCTGTTGATGTGCTGCGACGATGCGTAGCGGCAAGGTAGCTGTGCGAGGAAGATGCGCAGCTCAAGCTTTGCGATGTATAGACAGTACCGAAGGCACGCATAGCACACATCCACAGCACGCATCCATATCACGCATTAAATCCCGTTTTATGCCATGTGACATATTAAAATCATAGCTTTGTAGAACCTGTTTCCACCATTGCTATGATATGTGGACTAATGAATGTGATTGGAGGCTATCAAACGCATTCATAGCAACGTAGTATTATAGCACATTTTTGGTAGTAAAGCAGCCTTAGGAAAACCATCGCATGTAGTGGCAAAAAAGTTCTACAGCGGTTGTAAGTGGAGGGTTTTCCAAAAGCTGCCTAAGCGACCACCAATGATTGCTGAATTATGCAAATAGCATTCAATTTAAATGCGTAACAAGCAGCTAAAGGGAAACCGTTTACGATTCAATTATTAGCTACAACTCTATCAGTTCGTATTACACTTGATTCTAAGAAGAATGAACATGTTTCAGGATGTTTACATTGTAAGTAATTTGTGATTAGGCATGTTATTTTACGAGTGATACGATTTCACTTCGCTTTTACTTTATACTGTTTAAGGTACAAGTGGTGTTTTCAGTAGTAAATAAATAATTTAAAACATCAAAGATTATTTTTACTAAACAAAAAAAATATTTAACAGCGCGTGAAACTGACAATTTCGGTGCAATTTACATTTGTGTAATCCGGAATCAGTGTCACAAATATAACGCAGTCGCTAACAGGATCCTAACTGAAAAAGTTCACAGTTCTTTCTTTCGAGCAATTTACACTGTTCTCAATTTAGACTTCGTAATAACCTTCCTGTTAAATTTAAATGTCACCCTGAAATATTGCTGTGCTGGAAGCAGCTTGAGCGAGAATCTTAAAGTTCTGACTTCTGACAGGTTTAAAGAAATCCTTCTGCAGAGCAAATTAAGTTGACATCTTTGGTTTTAGTTGCATAAAAAAGAAATCTTCAAGGAAAAGTAACTAGAGTTAGAAATAGTCAGTTTTCTGTAAATTGCTAAATGTGGAAGTAACGCACATAATTTATATGGTCATGACGGCAGTATTCACAATTCAATGTGAGTAATTACAGTTCCCCGTATAAGAGCACGTTTTCACACAGAAAAGTTATTCGTTAATGTTAAGAGTTTAAACGGCAGGATTAACGTGGTGCGCTGTAACGTTTCTCTCCTGAACTTGCGCGGTGACGCGTTGTCCCGTTTACGATTCCCGGTTGAGTCAATTCGGGAAACGAACTTTTCTAAATTGGTTGATCTGGGTTTGCTAGGAGATGCCGCTTGCTTAAATCCTTGTCTAGTAACTCGTAACCCCAACCCTTCGGTCGTCATTATCATCATTCGTAGACTACAATTTCCAAAGCGACCACATTACAGACGGTCTGCATCCACCGGAAACCTGTAACCTTACCCACACGACATACAAGGACATTTATCCTTATTTCGAGATCATGATAATCGCTGTGTTGTCTAGCGCATATTCATTTAAAGTACATACCTGTGCCTTGTCATGCTTGTCCCGGAAGCGGTCGGCGTCCAGCTGGGCAGTGTCCCGCTCCTTCTGAAGCCGAGCAGCCTGTCCCAAAGCCTTGTCGAGCTGGGACTGGAGGGACTCGAAGTCGTACGCGCTCTTTTCTCGGTCCACTTGCAACTGTGAATTGTTGGACATTAGAGAACATTGGTGAAGAGTTGTTACGCGTGAGAACAAGAAAACACGTTCATAATTCAAATCTAGGGCTATTCTGAACTAATTCGAACTTGAACTCATTTAGTTGACCAAACACAATTTAACTTAAATACAGAAAATATATAAATAGTTTTGGTTCAAAGCTGGTTAAAAAAATTTTTTTTCTGCCTTATTCATCAGTGAGTGGCTGCACCGTTGCTACGAGTATTACTTTTTATAGACAACACAAATTGAATCTCAAAACGGATTCAGTGTGCGAGATTCAAAGTGATTTTTTCAGAATAGCACTACTGGTTCAGAGCCCATATTATTTCTATCGTTGATGGGATTTTAGGGCAATAACTTGACGTATAAAAAAAAGTACTTAAATCAATGGGACATGGAAAAATTTTAGAAACCCTAATGTCGGCAGTTTTTCTGGTAAGCAAAAGGTTATTGTGGTTTTAATTTAGTCAAAAAAATTATCGGTTACGATCATTAATAATCGGCAAATTTGGCTTGATTCCTGATTCACTACCTATGTTAATGTTTATCGATGTGATGACTTATTATTCGTATGACCCTTAGCAATAATAATCACTTTTATGTTCATTTAAATGCTCATCATATAAAAGTACCCGCTCCAAATATTCCAGAAAGAAATATCGTTTAATGATTTACCATTTTTCGATCCAGCTCAAATGTTCTAAATAGCCCATGAATAAAATAATAACTCATCCACTATCCGTAAATCTTATGAGAAAGTGTTTCAAAGGTGAATTTAGAGAGTCATCGTCATCAGTGCAATCCTAAAATATATGTTGCAGCTTTGATTCGAAACCTTAGAATAATTACTTAAGGAAACCAAGTTCGCGCGTTAATTTTGAAGCACCTTCATTGAAGCCATAAATGGCTCCAAACGGACCGCTTTGCAGTGTTCATTACAGCTCCGCAATCTTCAATGTCAAAGCGCGCCGCACGTAAGCAAGTAATAGTCACGCATGTGTAGATCGGATTAGTGCTTCATTTCTGTCGGGGCGGTTGTATGAAGACTATCCTTCTATACGTCTAAGTTCAAAACCTAAGATGAACAAAGTCTTGTCACGTCTCACCTTTCTATTTTCGCCAGCAGCCTTATCCAGTTTCTCTTGCAGCTTGTCAATCTCCGAATGCGCGTTGTCCAGCGACGCCTGCAGCTTGTCCTGCTGCAGCTGAGCCTTGCCCAGGGTCGCCTGGGTACGCTCGAGCTCTTCCCTGGCTTTGTCCAATTCTGCTATGGCCTTGTCGCGCTCGGAGTGTAGGCGGCTGACTGACGCTTGGACTCTGAATGAAGATCAAGTTGGGTTTAGGTGATGACATTTTCCGCCATGCAGTATGGGTTATCGGAGACTACTGAGGCAAATCTGT
Organism: Udea olivalis; assembly: GCA_947369235.1. Lineage (NCBI taxonomy): Eukaryota > Metazoa > Arthropoda > Insecta > Lepidoptera > Crambidae > Udea > Udea olivalis. The sequence goes on along the minus strand of OX376364.1, from coordinate 11,232,309 downwards.
TAGTTAGAGGTCTCACATAACCCAGGTGTCATAACGGGTTTTTTTAGAGGGGCAAAGATACAAGATTAATGGCAAGATATACACCGTATACTTCTAGTTTGTTCGTTATCTAGTAGTTTTTGATAGACCCTAAGATTTTAAGGGCTGCTGCGGTTTATTACCGCCATAAGAGCCTACTCATGTAGCTCATAATGTAGGTAAATTAGTGGCATTGGGCAAAGCACATATCTATTCCTAGGTATGTTCAGCAGTAGTCCTGGTATATGATGCTGATGTTTGCGATATCTGCAGAGTGGGTCCGAAATTTTGGGTAGTTTTGGATTAATAATCCAGCACATTATTTCTCATTCAGTAAGTTACTGTGGGTGATTTGTTTTGTCAGTTAGAGTATTATTTTTACGAATTTTAAGAGCTTTAGTTTTTCTGAAGTATATATTTGAACAAAATAATCGCACCTACTCAGGAGAAACAGGAGGACGAATCTTAAAATTTTCAAAGACCTATAATATATTCAACTTAATATTCCATAATTAACTTGGTCGTACAAACTTTGGGAATATCTGCACACTTTAATGAGGCTAAGGGACACTTGGATAAGTTAGGCTATAAATAAAAGTTGTCGAACTCTAACTCATGAAAGTAAGAATTAGAAGTTTAGCAGCAATATCCTATTATTTGAAAACATTGAAATAGCAATTTACGAAACTCGCACACCAAACAATCACTCTTTGCAAATGCGTGAGTACACATAAAATATTTTCCTAGACTCACTGACACAAAAATTTATGATTCGCAACACATTGTTGCGGGACTCGAACCCGTGGCCCCCTGCTTGCTGACCAGCTGGTTGTTATCAAAGTTTAAATAATCTTTTAACTTACCGGTCATATTCTTCCTTTAGACTATCCTGTTCGGTTTGTGCATTTTCAAGCTTTGCCTTCAGACGGTACACCTCCCCTTGAGACTTTTCTACTTTATCTTGAAGTCCACCAGCCTCAGCCCTGGCTCTCTCAGCATCAGCTTGAGTCACTCTCAACTCAGCTAACGTTCGTCTTAGCTCTGCGGAGACCTTGTCAGCTTTTTCTTGAACCCTATCCAATTCCTGAGACGTAGTTAACGTGCTTCTACCAAACGTCGTCTGTGACCTCTCCAGTTCATGTTTAAGTCTTTCGTTCTCAAGTTCCAAACGAGCCAATCTTTGTTTTGCCGCTTCCCAATCAGCTCCAGATCTGCCGACTTCACTAGCAGCCTTATCAAGTTCTGCCTTAGATTTTCCGAGTTCAGATTGAGAGCTCTCCAGCTTAGCTTCAAGTCTGTCTTTCTCTGCTTGAGCTCTTTCGAGTCGGGCACCAAGTTTCTCAACTTCGCTTTCAAGCGCGTGAAGTTTCATTTTGTACTCTGCTAGTTCCCTCTCATGTAGTTCTCGTTCTTCGTTTTTCTCATGCTCAGCTCTATCTCTTTGCTCTCTCAATTGTTGTATCTGCTTTTCCTTATCTCCGATCACTTCTTCGAGTGATGATAGAGCTCCTTCAGAGGAACAATGGTGTGCTTGCATTGCGTTGAGCCTTGCTCTAGCCATGTCAACTTGATTGTCTTTCTCTTTGAGCAGATCTTCTAAATTTTCAATCTGAAATTAGTTTTGTATGTTAGAATTTTTTCCAAAAAATAATAAAATTCAATTTTAAATAAAGATACCAAAATAATAATTAACAAAAATAATGAACATACCTCGTATAAAATAAATAACAATAGCACCAACACAAACACTCAATAAAACATCTACTTAAATAAAATACAAAAATATAATTTAACTATTGAAAAAACTATTTAGCAAGTAACGAACTAGCTACCCTACATTGTCATCTTAAGGTTTCGCAACCTCACGAAATCTATAATAGTAAGAATTATTTATGGATGTACTATGTATTTCTGGTGTGTAACAGATTAAAATCCATTATACATTAACAAAAACTCGCCTAACATTAAAATTCAATCATTTGGTAAACTTCTCCATTAAAAAGTGCTCAATATGAACATATCCATAATTACCGCTTTCATGAGCATAGTTCCGATTCAACTCTACCCCGATAAAACCGCATTGAGGTCGATGCATTAGTTTTTGCCACACAGGTATAACAGGTATAGGTTTAATAGACCTAATTCGTTTGATGTTAATAGCTGTATATCGTGACACAATTAATCCAATGCTTGGTTAGAGTTGAATAGAAATTACTTCAACTGTATTAATACACCATTTTTGTTCGATGACACTGCTACTATGAAACTCAATTACGAGATTAGCTTTAAATTTATCATACAACAAATACTCGTAATATATACATAATACAATAACGAAACAAAACTCATACAAACTGATAACACATATAGCTTTAATATGAACAAAAATTATAAACAACATTACATTACAGTATAAAACAAAGAACAAAAGATTATTTTGTAAACATCAGACTTCTATTCGTAAGTAAAACAATGAGATCAGAGTGCTTAATACTAAAATATCCCTATCGCTAACCTAAACTTTGATGGATAGGAAATCAATACCCCTAGGAAAGGCAAACCAAAGATTCCGTAAATAAACCTTGAACTGTGACCCTTGTTTATAAGGGTATAAGCACACAACAGCAATCAAGATTCAAAAATACACTGATGGGACGATTTAATACGCTCGAAGAATACGTACAAAATCGCAAGAACGAAGAAGAAACGCTCTAATTAGACTTGGATGTTCACTATAAATTGTCAGAACAAGGTTAGAAGCCAATGTTGCGTGTTTATAAAAGATCAACTTTGATGGGGATTTCGTTGACAGAACCTTTTGATCCGCCATTTTTTTCAATGGATAACTGTTTTTGTTGCCAGTAAATACCCATGTAACTCTAGATCCAAGATTTACAAAAATATCTGGAGGTACCTTTTGGAGTAAGCTTATCTCTAAGTCTGTAAGCGAATAATTGCAAACGCCTACAAGTATGACACCTCCACCTCCTGCTGGTAGAGCAGTTTACTTATACTCACATATATTTGCATTTTAAATTTTTTTTTTCAATCTAGCACTAACAGACACTACAACACTTGAAAATTTGCCTTGGAAGTGGTTTTACTTTTTTAATTCAGACTCTTGGTTTGCCGATATTCCTAAATACTGGCTTTATCAGAAACTCATTCAAGCTTTTTCACCTTATCAGGTGGGAATAGATTTAATACTCGTTGTATTCTCTATAATATCTTATAGATAATACAACGAGTATTAAATCTATTCCCATTATTGTAGCCATTTCTACTGCTCACTCATCCTAAATGAAACAGCAGCGACTAAGTAAAATGAGTTTTTTCACAGGTGGAACTCCATTTACCTTCCTCTGAAGCACATTGATCTTTCGATCCTTGATCTCGGAGTGGTCTCTCAACTCAGCCAGCTCGTGGGCTGCTGCTAATGTTGCTGCGGTCTTCTTCTCCACCAGTCTGCTCTTCTCGTCGAGTCGAGCTTTCAGTTCTTCCACCTGGACGGAGAAGGAGTTATTTATATGTTGAATTAAAAATTCTATGTCTCTTTTACTGATCTTTCGATAAGAAATTGATAGCTTTATATGTGTAGCTTAGTTCAAAGTTCAAAGGTTTTGTCAGTTAGAATAATTTAGTAGCCGGTACATAAAAGTCTCATTCCAGAGAAGGCCAAGATTTTCATTTATAAAATGAGATCATCGCAACGATAAATTTGGGAAATATGTTCCAATTTAACCCCACTTTGGGAAGAGCGATGCTTAATATTAAACAAAGTGGGGTTTCACGGTGATCATATTATCTTTGTGTGTTAACTGTATTTTATGTCACCCAAGCAAGTTTGAAAAGATTCTAAATAAGTTTTCGAAGCTTATCCGATAGCAGTGAGTGGAATAAACTCAATAAAACAAAAACCTTTCTGAAGACAAAAGCCTTTGTCCCAGATATTTAAGTAATCTGATCCCGCTAATGTATTTCCAACAAATTGAGCACAAAGTATTCGTCTTTCCAAGGATAAATTTGTAAGTATTTAAAGTAAACATGATTCATCTAACATAATATATGTTATGAGCCATACCTATTTTATTATCAACCGGTGAAAGAACGCTATTCAAGGAACTGAGATATTAAATTAAGACCTCAAGTTAGATTCAATTGCCTAAATAAAAACTTACCCATCAGTCCGATGGCTATGATACAATGAAGTCAAAATATCGCTTACATCCGTTTGAAGCATGCTGTAGTGTTCTTCTTTAGCACAGAGCGACTCCTTCAAAACCGCGATGTGGCGCTGGTAGTCCTGGTGCTGCTCCTCCAAAGCCTTCATCTTTGCTGCCATCGCCAGGATCTCCTGGTCTCGCCTCTGGATCTCCAGTCGGAATTCGTCCAACTGATCATTCCACCATCCATCCGAAAGTCGGTATAAAATTAGATAAATCCAAAATTCCGATTAGTAGAACCAAAGAATTCAGAAGAATCAGAAAAAGAAACTATCTACTAAGGCAAAAGTGATGGCGGAAATGATATTGATGTTAAAAACTTTAATCTACTCAATACTGGATTATTAATGGTCGTTAGTACTTCAAGTGATGTTAGTACCGAATGAGAAGCATCACAAGCTGGTTCAACGATTGTATGTTAAAAACGAAATGTTTCCAGCACCTCAGTCTTCGCCACTTAGTTCAGTGTCATGGAAGACATTTCGACATTCTCTCATCCCATTTAAATCACATGCAACAACACTTTTTACATTTAAATATTAATGTCGTCGTCTTAATTTTAAATCGTACCATGAAATGTCTCAAATAGTAAATGGACAGCGCTGGAAAACTTTCTTTACTAAATACTAGAAAATATGAAAAAGTTTGAAGCCTCGATGATCGGTAGAAAGTTTTCCAGACTCGGTTTATCTAAGTATCAAAACTTGAGGAAACATCTGGAGATGCACGGGCGCCTATGTTGTGATACACTTATCTACCGATACGTGAGAGAAACTGATGAACGATGACGTCTACATGAGAGTTGAGAGTCGGGTCGTGATGGGCTATGACGGGTGACGCGGGACCAAGCTGGCGCGGAATATGACTTGCGATCACACCGAAAGCACAACATGATCAAATCATAACACTTTCAAGGAATTTAACAGTAACTTGAAGAATTAATTCGATGCATACGACCGCGACAGTCTTAAATTTTTAAACAGTCTATCTTTATTAATCAATTTGGTGTCAGCGTCAATCTCACATGTTTCATCTAACCGTACAATTACATCTAAAATATACTCGCTTCGCCTAGGGCCCTACTTAACAAAAATATCTCGTTCGACATCTTTCAAGAATATAATTCCTCTTATTTAATAAAAATAGCTTTAACAACGAACAAGTTCACACAAAAATATTACGAGTCAACACAGTCTGCGACTTCGGCTAAGGTCGGACTTAAAGCGAGAAATTGACAAGGTAACTCGTCGGTGACGGAGTCACAGAGTGGTGGCACTATAGTAGGGAGACGGGCGCGCGCCGCGGAGGGCGGGGCGCGGAGGGCGGGCGGGTGGCGCGCTCGTGCGCCCGTCCTTCATCACGCGCACGTCGTTCAGCAGAAAACTTACTTGTCTCTTGAAGGGAGGGTCGACTGACGATAAGGCCCTTTCGTAAAGCGAGGCGTGGGAGGGCGCAAGGGAGGGCGGCGGCGGCGACACGAGCGCGGCCAGCTCGCCTTCGAGCAACGCGACCTGTCGCTCCAGCGTCGCGATGCGCGCTTCCTTGGTCTCGAGCACCGCGGTGAGCGTGGCGCCGGCGCTGCCCCCGGGGAGTCCCGCCGCTGCCAGCGCTCTCTCCAGCTGCGTCTGCAGCGCCCGCAGCGTATCCGCCGTCGCCTTGAGCTCCTGCCAGTCACGCGAGACGGTCAGCCGCCGCCGCCGCCCGCGCGCCCGACGGCGGCGCTCAAACATACAACCTACCTACAACAGGCGACGCGTCTCGGCCGCTCCCTGGGGCTGCTGCCTCCCGGCAATTTTCGACACCTCAGGGCGTTATATTCTTCTTGCGTGCTACAAGGTGACTAAACTTTACATGACTTGACCAATGGTCTTCGCAAGCGAGCGTCGATGACGCTGAACCTTCTTGATTGAGCCTTTGGCCTACCTAACTGCTTAATTTTGATAGCGTTCGTTCCGAAAATGTTATCCCTATAGAGATCCTAGTCTTGATGCTTGAAGGTCTTCTTGCGAATTGAGCTCCGCGTTTGTTGCGGTCGCTCCTTGATGGTCACCATGCACCACGGTAACAAGATTAATACGGCGCCCTTCGGTGACTGAAAATTGTTGGGACGCATACGCTTACTCCAAAATGATGATCTGACCAAATACAAAAGCGAGAGCACATCTTTGCAACGACTACGCGGTTGACATTGGAGTAGATGCAGCCCCAGTTAAAGGCGGTTGAAAAGAAAATTTTGCAGCTAAGTTAATGATTGCTCAACTGAATGTCCAATAACAAAATTTACGAGACGGTCTAAGGTTCGTGTGTCGGGGACATAATGAGCTGCTAAACATGCAATGTCGTGATTTCAGTCGTGTTTTAGTGTCAATTTTTAAATTTTAGGTATCTGGGTGTTTTGGCCGAATTGGATAAACGATTGTTTTTTAAATTTTGATTCATTTGTTGACGTGTGATAAGGAGGGTAGTAAGAAAAGGAAAATTAGTGCTTGGGGAACAAGCTTGAGTGTCACAGAGGCTTTGAAAGACCGTGGGAGTGAAAAAGCAAGAAGTTGTCAAGAGTTGTGAAGGCGACAGATGGTCGACGATAACACATAAGGCTTCGCGACAGACACATTCCGCTCAATGAATGAAATGAAACTATCAAGAGCAATTCTAACAGAAACAGTGACGATGATAAAGGTATCACAAAATAAAACGCCCATGTGATTTGTAACGATAACACTACATAAGGAAGCGAAGTGACGTGCACAACATACTGGCTAATTATAATGCAGGAAATAATAGTAAAGTTCCAAGGAAAACTTCGGCATCATTATTAGTATTATTGGGAACTTTAGTTAAGCTAACGACTAAGCTAACATGCAATACAAGACTGACATATAACTGGATAATTACCTGTTTTTGCGCCATGGCCTGCATCTGTTGAAACATTTGCCTTTCTTCCTCTTTTCCTGAAAATTGTTCTAAATTTAACTCATTCTTAGCAGGATTGAAATCTTCAAGAGTAAACTTCAATAAAACTAAAAGTTTCGAACATTCGCATTGCAAGAGAAGTTCTGCTTTAAATTCATTAACTGAATCTACCTGGGAAAAGCGTTCATAGGATTTTTATTGTACATTATTAAAATTCAGCACTATATTTAAAACTTTTAATTTTGCTTTAGGTGAATTTAGTTCATTCAGTTGTTCATTAATTATAAAAGCAACCTTTTCATAGGTACCGACTATTTAAGTTTTTTATATATTTTTAAACAGATAAAATCAATAAAAAATTACATACCCATTCCCTTGTTCTGTAGCATTTCGAGTAATTTTTTGATGCTTTCATCCCTTGCTTGTAAAGTTTGCTTCTGTGTTTCAATCCTCAGTTCTAATTCCTGTATAAAAATAAATGCGTTGAATATTTGATGAAATAAAGAATGGAAATGCAATGATAACTATATAGTTTTGTGAAATTTAAACAAAATGTTAAGAAACTACCACGAAAGCTAAAACGAATTTACAATAAAAACAAAGCATCTCTTGACATTTTACCTCTTAATTCATGTCTCATTTCTACGAAGTATATTGATAAATCATATTTTGCTAAACTGAATATTTTTACGTGTTTGAAATCGAAAATAGAGGCCACACATTTCGACCGCAATGCAAATTTCTGTCGTGTTACATTTGTGGGTTTTGTTACATAACTGCGGTACTGTGGTATAATGTTTAATGCATTAGTCATATTTCTATTTGGAGGGAAACATCTAGCAGAGAGCCAGTATAGAATTTCACATTCACCCTGATCTTCATGATTAATTCCATCTTTACGTTAGTCTATTTGGAATTCTCTGGCAGATTGGAGAGTGGGGAAGGTCATCCAGTAATATCACTTTTAAACAAGAACTCATTTACTCTTAGGATAATGGCGGATGCGGGATAGTAGTATCCCAGCAGTTTACAACCTTAAAAAATTATGTTCATGCAAGCCATTGGGATCTGTGTTTGGAATAATAATATGTCTGTCACAGCCATGGCTCCACTTTCAGCTTTTTTCAGAGTTTTATAAGATTTGGGTTAGTTGGGACACTTCCCTTTGGAATCATCCCGGGACTAAACACCATCAGGTAACAATCTAATGTCGGCGGCTACCTTTGGTTAGGGGAGTAAAATACTAGAGAGATATCCATGCCTGACGTCAGACACGACTAAAAGCGTCGTTGGCATATCGAAACACCCGTTGGGCTCCCTGTGTGCGTTTCGAGGTTTACTAATAGTAACAGTGGACTATGTTATCGCGTACTAGAGTCAAACTTGCTCCTCCAGAGGTTGGCTGCCAAGCGGCGAAACTGGCCCCAGGGTCCCAAGTAGCTTCCTGCTTCGAGGACCCCGGGGTCCTCCTTCCGTTTTGCGCGGATGTCTACCACTAGATCTCAGTTTCCCAGAAGTTCCGAGCCCCAAAAATCTCAGGTTTCCCGGAATTGTGTAATAGCATTTCTTGACAAATAAAGGGCCACTTACCTAGTTAGTATCGCTAAAAATTGATATCTTCTGCTGTATAGAACTTTAGGGGAATTGAAATTAGTTGAACAATAACCTTAATAGTGTCTCTTAATATTGCTATCTCCCTCTGCAGGTGCTCGTTCTCGGCGAACAGCGCCTCCAGCTGCCCCTGCAGCTCGGGCGCCGGCTGACGCATGCGCAGTCTTAACTCTTCTTCTAGTTGCCGCACTAGCATTGCTTGTTTCTGGAAAGAAAGAACGTATTGTTAACTTAAAAAATCTCATCATCATCAGGATTTCCACTGCTGTGGCTTTTGGAGATTTACAATACTTATCCTTAATACAAAACAAAGTCCTGCCTTTTATCCGCTTATATCTTTCAAACTACGCAACGCATTTTCTTCAAGAGAAAGGTTTACATCTTAGGTACACATGAATTACTTTTGAAGAAGAAGGATTTGTATTTTTGGATGTTTGTAACGAAAAAACGAAAAAACTTTGAAACCTATTTTGAAAATTTTATCAATATAAAGCTACATTATTTGCAAGTAACATAAACTTCGAGTGTATTTTTAAGTTATGTTTTATCAGAAAACTATTTCACTGATGAAGTATTTATAACAGTGAACGTTTTTTTTTAATAGGTCCAGTTGTTTTTGCATTTGTCCACTACAAACAAACAAAATGTAACTTTTCCTCCTAATAATATTAGTTTAGATGAATTGTATTGAGGATCATCTATACAAATTGCTATACCAATAGTTTTGTCATCGGATGTCAGCCGAATAGGGCGCAGTTACAAACTCGTTTAGTTCCCATTAGGGCGCCAAAACGGACCGCTATTGGGGTCTAGAATGTTATAAGTATGTAATAACAGTATCAGTAGTTTTGCTATTGCTTTCTTTGGCTTTTTAGTTTTGCCACCTTTTTGTTTGTTGTATTACAAACTACTTTTTCATCTATTCAAAATGGGTTTTCGTTTGGCCTCAATTTCACCTGGTGGTAAGTGACGAGGAGGCCGATGGCCGAATACGCTTACTCAGAAAAAGTTTATTCACTCTGGTTTTGAAAATACCAAGGTTGTAGGTATCCGGAAACACAGACGCAGGAACAGCGTTTACCTCCCTAGCGGTGTGAATCAGAAAAGACGCAACAAACAATTGAGTGCGGATTGCTAAAGAGTCCACGCATGAGAGTGGAAACCCTAACAAATTACCAAGAATTTCGGGGCGCAAAACTAGTTTCCAATTCAAAATGAATTTATAATTTTTTTTTGCGTTATCTGTTCTTGTGATTGGAGTCGAATGAAAAGTTAGAGTTATAATTATTTTTTGCGTTATCTGTTCTTGTGATTAGAGTCAAATGCAAAGTTGGAGTTCTTAAAAAAGATAAAGGAGAACGGCTTGCATTACTCACAAGTGAACAGATAACTTCCTATTCACTTTCATGTTAGCGTCTGAGTGAAGCAAGGCGTATTCCTTATTTAATGACTGCGCCATAGCCTATTATCTCAAAATATTCGCGAAAGTGTTTTATATTCAAAACCAGTAACCAAGTTCAGTTTTATTAGTTTACGTTTTGAATTCTGTTATATTTACGGCCTAGTCTCTGAGATTTATGTCTGGGTTAACCTATGGATTTAAATTAGTTACAAATGCTGGCCTTTGAGCCTCAAAATAAAGCTCACATTCATTCAACCAGTTTTATAGATTAGATTAAATGCAAGTGATAGGATTAGGAATGAGGAAATTACAGTAAATTGAAGTGTCAGTTGTCATATATTATGACTAGCGTGAAAAACTGATGGCCATTCGCAATGTAGACTTCAGTACGTCTACCACGAGTTGCTACTTTAAATTTACTTTATCGTACTGGAAGCAGGATCCTATTATGATTAGTTAAATAACCACCAATACCAGGTGCTTGCGATTTAAAAAGGAGAGTAAATTCTGAAAGCATGGACAGTGTGTGGTGGCGCGGGAAATCTCTCCGGAAGATGTAATAATATGTGGACATATTAAAGGCTGAAAATGAGGAACTAAAACAAATGACTGTCTCTCCAAACTCTTTACTTGAACCACAGCAGGAAATAGGGAAAGAGAACCATGTTTCCAAAATGTGGTTATATCTAATCGATATTCGTGTTTCTAACTTTAATCGTCCCTGCCATTGCTCTCCGTGATATGATATCGGGAGTGTGGGTGGGTGATACCGGGTATCAAAATGTACCTACTTGTAAAATTCTGGGTCATTTAATATTTGATTTCTATAGAATTGAATAGAACATCGAATGAATTTAATTCCCATCAAAATCAGTTTTAGTAAAACGAAGGATGGCCCTCCTCAATTTGAAAACCTGTTTAACCTGTGTTTTGATTCACTTTCGCAATTTAAATTTGTTCCCAAAAACTATATCCTCTGAAAAGTGAGACATTGAAAGAAATTCCTGAACCGGTTTGTAAAAAATATTTATCTGATAATAATATCATATTTTGAATTATTTTCCCGGTACTTCTCACTGTCAAAAGAATTTCTAACCTCGATAACCTTAAGTAGTGCCGAATTAAAGAATGACATTGGTTTTGAGATAAGTTTTTCAACAGACATTTTCGGCTAAAAGTCCTCTCTGAGCACAAATGACCGGATACCAACTTGATATATATACTTTACTACTTTACTAAAAAATATTCATTAAAAACTGTAAGGCGATGGAGGCGAGACCACGCCTGTTTAAATGTTTCATGCTGCCTAAACGTGTTTTGCTCTGAAAACCCGAAATTGTGAAACAGTACACTTCTATCATTATACTGTTCATAATTTCGGTTTTTGAGGTGTTTCTTCCCAAAAATTGTAGTCTGCCAAGGTTTTGCTAATGAAGTTCTAGCATGCAGATATTTACAAGGAAATTAGAAAGGTTCTAATGGAGTCGGTAAGGCACAAATGAAACCGATACCTTGCATGGATCCACTTGAGGTAACCATCACAACGTCCACATGTTTTTATACCACAAACGTTGTATGAGAACAACTTCTTAATGCCATTAAAACATTTATTCGCTCCGCCTGCCACAGAGCGCTTTCCCTACGACCCATTTCTTCCTTAATTCCAACCGAATCGATACCTTCAGGGCCTGATTTGTTTGCGTTTAACATTTGTTTGACAAAGGACTGGTGGGTTTTATTGGCGGAATTTTGGGCCTTTGTATGAGTTAGGAGTGCACATACGTGCTTGCGTGAAGTTTGGTCATCTGAATGTTTGACAATCACCTCTAGAACTCAATAACTTTACTACTGATTAAGGACTTTGGATTTTAGGGTGAAACCCAAAATTTAGGGCGTCTTTTAGACATGTCTCTATTTGGAGATCAATTTAGTTTGAATTATGTGCTTTTATTTTTATAATTAGGGAACAAAATTAAATCACAAATTACCCAATGAGATATTGATAATAGAATTTTAATTTCTCAGTAATTTACTCCATAGAACCGGTACTCTGGTATAACAGTAAACAAACCATTAGAAGGAAACGTGGTTATTGTCGCCCATTTACCAAATACCCTAACAAATTGCGCATAATTGGTGCAACCATTTATTAATACTAACCAATTCGAAGAAGGGAGTTTTTAAGGGTTCCGTGATGGGGTTCAAGCCTTATGCTATGTGTTAGTGCTGTCGTTGCAGTAAATTCTAAATGTTTTCTTACTTTGACTGTACTTACTAAAAACATTAATCAGAATTGCAGCTTTATTATTTACTAGCTGTCCGTCAGCGGCTTCGCCCGCGTAGACTGTATTTCCCGTCAAAATATAGCCTAAACTAAAAAAAATAGGCTATGTCACTCCATGATAATGTAGCTTTATATTGGGGAAAGAATTTTCAAAATCGGTCCAGTAGTTTCTGAGCCTATTCAGTACAAAGAAACAAACGAAAAAACATCAAATCTTACCTCTTATTAATATTGTAATAGAAGATTATCTCCATTGACTTAAATTACAGCATCAAGGATATGGAAGTAAGAAGTGGACTTCAAAGGAAAGAAAGATGGTGCTAGTACAGATTTAGGCTGACTTGATGATGCCGCCTTCAAGACGAGACTGTTAGGTTCAACAAGGATTACAAGGAAGGCCTATGTTTAAGTTAGCCTCTTCAGGGCTATTATTAAGGATAAATTTAACTTTATTGATGTGATAGCAGAACAATAAGTGAATCTTTCCAATATGTACTGAAATTCGAAAGTAGTAAGATATAGTATTTGATGTTGCTTGGAATTTGGAATTACTAAAACTCTTCCCGACATTTATAGAGATCTTACTCTAGTTTGTCTTATCAACATTCATGTGACGAACTAATTAATATTCGTGTTTTTTTTCTATATGTGGGTGTCAGTATGTTCAGCAGTCGTGACACCCCTATCACTAGCTCTGCTTAGTATGGCGTCACATGGTTTTGGCGTAAGCTGTTCCAGACATTATTTGTTCTTCAAAATCAATATTTCAGGGGTTTTCCCATGTGTGAGGATTTCTAAAAGCCAACCAAAAACCCACATTAGCTAGTCGTTACCGTATGGCGTGACTGGTAGAGATCGTTATCACGATTTGTTCGATGCAGTGTAGGTTTAGTTGATTGAATGTAGGATATTTTTTTATGGATTTGAAGGATTAGAAACTTAACTCCGAATGAGTAGTTAAAAAAAAATTGTTTGTTTCACTAATCCTACTTCCTACTAATATTATTAATGCGAAAGTTTGTAAGGATGTATATATGTACGTTCGTTTGTTACTCTTTCACGCCAAAACTACTGAAGAGATTTGGATGAAACTTTACAGTAACACAGTTTATACATTAGAATAACACATAGGACATACAATTTATCAAGATTTTGTGTAATTTTTATATTTAACGATAACGCGGGCTAAAAGCTAGTTTAGAAATGAAACTAAAACTTAGTGACGCTCGTTAAGAGTGCGTCGTGGCCTAGGAGTTAAGCACCTCAACTTAGATCGCTGATCGTGTGGTCCCGAGTTCAAATCTGACCAGAATCATTTCATTAATTTCCGGCTAACTCTCCGGTGATGGGCTTCTGAGTGTGTTTCGTTCCCCATCATCACGACGGCAACAGTCGCTTGCCTCTGACTACCCCGTTTGGGATACAGTCATGATGGTATGGTATAGTGGGTATAAATGAAACATGTGATGGGCTATGATAAAACACGTTCCGCAATTATAAAGTTCTAGAAGGACATTTCAACTTCACTTCACTTTGCAGCCATTTAATGAAAGTTCTAGCAAAACAAGATTTATGCCTGACAACAGGGAAGCAGACCTACACTGGTAACCCTGGCTTTCTAAGTAGATTTTACCAGTTCTGAGAGGTAGAGATTCCGCAGTGTTGTAAGTAAGAACCCACGTGTTTTGATAGATAAGTATTTAGGTGTGTAGTATTGAAAGGGATCAATTAATCAATGCCACTTTAAACGTGTTAATGTTATTTATGTGGATTAAACACGCTGGAACCTGACATCGTCACCACTAACAGCAGGCAATTGTCAGCGCTTCCCCTAGAATCCGCAGTTATACAACCTTTTGCGAAGACACGCAAGGCTAAATAAACCCCTCTAAGGGGGTGCACTAACCGCTTGGTAACCATCTGATGTAACCTTGTAACTGTGACACGTGGACTGTCTTAGCACAGTCTAGAAAATGTTGCGATGAAAACCTACTCTATGAGAGGAATTTGAAGCCGCGGTCATGTCTATTTACTTAGGTACACTATAATCGTTATCGTCGTGACAAGCCGTTAGATATCCACTGCTGACCTTCGGCTACCCCTCGGGTTAGAAAGGTACTACTGGCTTGGATCAGCCAAATATACCGAAAATCGCTCGTGTATAACCAAAAGTGGCCACGAAGCATCGAGCCGCAACCTATTTTAGAAGTCTATATATTTTATTGCCAGTAAGTATACCCAGAAATTATGAAAATAAGAGGCTTTTCGTAGTAGTATTCTTACGCAAAAATTATGTCGGGTTTAAGAATACCAAGACGGGTGGGAGGTGGCAGTACCTATCATGTTTCATGCTGAAAATACGGTTCTTCAGGGTTTCAAATATAATAGGCCCTTTGATCATCCAATAAATGTTGTAACTCGTTTGAGATCTTAATGTAATAGTTTTTTTATATATACACGCAACAACATGGTCTAGGGATATATAAAACTTTTTTAAATAACTTTAAAAGTACTGGCCTTACAAAAAAACTATTAATGACAGATTATAAAAACATTATTAAGTTCCTTTTTTAAATTCAAATTTGTATAAAAAAGGTTTTGTTTTAAGATGAAATTCGCGTTCATTGAATTTCTTCAAAAGAAGTAAATCTTCACGAACTTCTAACTTGATTAAAACTCCATAAATTTATATGAATCTTTGTCAAACGCATCTCCGGTGTTCATATATCATCCATCATCATGCCACGTAGACACTTGAGCAGGAACGAAATGTTAAGAGCAGTGGGCATGATTCAGGCTGGCGCTACCCAAATTGCGGTTTCTGAAGCCATGAGGACCAGTCAGAGCGTTATATCCAGGCTTTGGTCACGTTATCGTGTCACGGGGGAAGTGGTGGAACGGCACCGAGGACCTCAACGCATTACAACACATGTACAGGACCGATTCATAGTAAATTCTGCACGAAGTCAACCAAATGTAACGGCGATACAATTGGTTCGAAGGCTACAAAGAGAGTATGGTTTGCTGGTAAGCGGTCAAACTTTGAGAAGACGACTGCATGAAGTCAACCTACGTGCTCGTAGGCCACTTCAGGTACCAGCGCTAAGGAGAGGTAATCGAGGAAAAAGATTATAATGGGCTATTGCACACGAAAACTGGAACCATTCTCAATGGTCACTTGTGCTTTACACTGATGAATCCAGGTTTAGATTTCATCCTGATTCGCGAAGGATACGCGTTTGGAGAGAACCTGGACGTTGGAATCGACTGCAGCACCCACAACAAGTTCATGCATATCAAGGTGGCACGATTATGGTTTGGGTAGGAATTCGTCTCGGCGGTAGAACGGACCTCGTTTGGATACAAGGCAATATGACTGCTCTAAAATACCGAAATGAGGTGCTAGAGCCTTTAATCTTGCCCCACAGACAGCAAATGGGACAAAACTTCCAGCTAATGCACGACAACGCCCGTCCACATACGGCGCGTATAGTTACAAGTTGGTTACAACAGCATGATATCCAAGCTTTAGACTGGCCTGCACAATCCCCTGACTTAAATCCTATTGAGCATGCCTGGGATATGCTTCAGAGAAGAGCTCTTAGGAATTTCCCTGAAGATATTGAGCATGCAAACCAGCTTTTCTTGCATCTTAGCAGGACTTGGGACACTATTCAGGAGAGTCTTAGGTGGATCCACGAATTATTAATTTTAGGTTTTCAACAATTTTTATAAAAAAATAGTTGTTTAGTTTAGGTTTTAATGTTTCAAAAATAAAGTTAAGATTGAAATTTTGTCTGAGTTTTTCCTCTTCTTCTAAGTTTTTTTTTAATTTAACTTTATCTAAAAGTTTATCCAGCAGAATAGATAGGCTATTAAACAAGGTTTATTTTAATGTCTAGGTGTCTTAAAAAAAGTTGATAGAATTTTAGTTATTTAGGTTTGATGGAAATATCCCTAGACCATGTTGATGTGTGTACTATCATACTATCTATGACTATCGAAATATTAAAAAAAACTCATTTGGTCATTCGCCTCCGTGGTCGAGTGCTTTCAGAGTTTGGCCTGAAACCCGGAGGTCCCGGGTTCAATTTCCAGGTCGAACAAAGTGTGTTTTGGGATTTTTGAAACATAGCCCGGGTTTGTGATTACTAACCCGCATTTGGCCAGCGTGGTGATTAAGCCAATACCCATCAATTTTAGCGATGACTCGATTTCAATGATGGAAGCCTTTGCCCAGCAGTGGGACAGTATATGGGCTAATTACTACTACTTACTTCTACTCATTTGGTCATTACGCATTACCTAATAACGTTCATAGAGCCTAACGTATGTAAATTGATTTTTCGCTGTTTGGCTCTACTGTTACTTAGCTTAAGTAACTAAAAATATTTCTACTTACACTTGATATGAGTACGAGTATGTGGCTGTCTAAACGTGTACATCTACAATATAAAGACATGATTTATGTAGTTGCTTTAGACGAAAAAATACACCGATATTTTCTAGGCAAGACATATTCGCAGAGCACTCTGAAATCCTTCATTTCTTGAGTAGGTCATTCACGTGGCCTATTCGTACGGAGTTCAGCCCATTTTGAGCTTTATTTTCATTTGCAGAGGTTTTATGTTTTCTTAGCAGGTTTATGGTCTACAAGAGGTTTTAAAAGGTTGGGTTTTTAGAATCTGTAGCAAGGAAAAACTGGGAAAAGCGGCACCCAGTTTCTTTTACATGCTCAGATTTCGTAGGTATGTATGTCATCAATCTGTATGCCAACCATGAGTTTCCGTCACTAGAACGGCGATCGCTGCGTTCAGAAATTTGTATGCAATTGTTTTTATTTTAAGTCACTAGGGGTGATGTACCGACATCCTATACTAATAATTTACTATTAAAGTAGTTTTTAGTAGAAAACTATATACGAGGAGCCCTTTTGCATCTAATTGATGGTTCTACTGTTTGCAGTCAAATCAGCGTTTAATGTGTGATAAATGTTATTCACGTCGAAAATATGTCTCATCAAGTCAATTTTAGGTGAATTTCTATTAAAAACGTGTTAAGGTAATAATGCCACTGGTGAAATGTGGGCTTCTGAGTGTTCCGTTCACCGTGACGGCAATAGTTACTTGCTACATAGTCGTGATGGTCTAAGTAATAATTAAAAACAAATGACTCCGAAGGTTTGCTATGCTGTTTTTTTCATTTGAAAAGTACGCTCTGAAACACTACCTTAAAATGTATAAGAGTGGCGGTTTGGCTTCTATTTCTGTAGTGTATAGAGATCCGTCTGCAAAGCATTGACAATCATGATTCATTCACTTTGAAAGGTAGGTTGCGACACCATGCTTTGATTTTGCCTGCTTCTTTACGAACGAGCAAAAATCAATCACGGTTACGTTTGCGTTATTTTCACCCCGAAGAATAGATTAAAAGGAATTTCTTCCCGAAGTACTTGGACATTTTCAAATCGTAGTAAGTGAAGCCCCTACAGTGACATTTGCCTGAGTATATTTTTGAATGATACTCAGGCCTTGATCAGTCTTTTTCATACGTCCCTTTTAAATCTTTTTTCAAATACAAATTTAATACGGGCTACGAGTACGCCGTTGAAATTCAAACAGTAACTCAAGTTTAAGCTCCCTTCAAACCGATGATGTCCGTTTCATGTATCAGTGGGTATGAAAAGGGCTAGTACTTGTGTAGTAATTTCCAAACATCTTTATAAAACTGCCATAGTACATTCCATAGATGTGTCTACGGGAGCTTATAGACGAGCGACTGTATGTCGGCGATTGCTTGCGACAGAGGTAGGCGACGATCGGCGACTGTAGGCTACTGTTGGCGTCAGTAGCTGACTCGCGCTTGCAAACAGCCATCAAGTCGCTGACCGTCAGCTTCCTTTAACTCGTCGCTTTATACCGTCACTCGTCTGTAAGCTCTAAGATGAACTTTATCAAAACAGCTGATAACTACAAGCTTGCAATATCTAAAACATCAAAACGTAAGTAGTTCCAGAACTATCAACCTCCTTGCAATCCGTCTCCGTCATCTCTGCACTCCACGAAGGTTTCAATCTGACAGCTGATCATTCTGAGCGGTGTTAATGGCCTCGCCTCCCCCCTCCAACTCCGAGTAGTAGTGCTCCGTAATCGTATCGATTTTACGGCCCGACTCTGGACCGTTTTACGAGAACTGCGGGTTTCGGAATCAAATATTCGTGTTTCGAACGCTGGCGGGTTAAGTGATATGAGTTTGAAGGTATTATTTTTAGGTTGACTTCTCGTGCCGGTGCGGTGCAGCTATCGAATAGAAATATCTGTGGCTTTTAATTAACATTTTAATAAGTTCACTCTTCAACCAAAAGGTATAAAGCTATCTCAAATGCTTGATCTAAGTTCATTTGTCTGCTGTTTTTTTTTAATATATTATAAACTTAACATAATTTTATCAACCACACGTTTGTTAAAAGCACAGTGTTTTCAATTCAAATGAAAACTTAAATCTTTAAGACGATAAAAAGAATTGTACACTCATACATTTATTCCTTTATCGATTTTTTATTTGATAAAGAAAGAATCAAGCTCGAAGCACATGTGCAGTCATTCAAATAAATTTCATTTATTTAGTTAACTATAACGAATAGATTGTTAAACTCCACATTTGAGTATGTATTTTGTAAGAATCAAGAGATTTTAGACTGATATCCAGTGTGAAAAGTTTCCTAGGCTAAGTCCATGCCATAGTAATAGATTGAGAATATGCAGACAAAGTCGCCAGCCAGTACTAGTGACACAATTAATTCACATAAAAAACCTTCCTGAACACTCAGTACCTCATTAAAGCTTCAGCATTACCACGGCAAAGTACCAGGCGAGCATGAATCTACTGTAGGTCACGCGTACTCAGGGTCGTCGCCCCCCGCTAGATGGCGCTAAAGGCAGCCTTCATTGATCCGCCCGCGGACAACCGAAAATAGCAATCAGGTTACGCAACCGACCGCCATTCAGGCGTGTTTTTTTTTTAATTTTACTTCCTTTTTGAAGTTCCGACTCGACATTGTTACTTTTGCAATTATTGTAAGCTCTTTTTAGAAAATTGACATTTGGTGAAATGAAAAAGGCCCATAGATTTTGTACGTGAATACTTGCCTTGTACCGATGTCCTCCTTCTAAAAAAAGTTTTTTGACCGCAGAAACTGGGCCAGCCTGTATACCTAATATGTAAAAGATTATTATTAAGTCATTTCTACTAAACATTACAATTATCTGTAAGTAAGTCTGTTTACGATCAAACTCGTAACTTGAGCATGCTCATTGAACCGCGTGAGTTACGCAAGCTCCCATTCAATTATTTAAATTATTAGGTTGGAACCGACCTGAGAAATGAATACTAGCGAGTTTAGTTCCGTTTTTCAATGGATAATAAGTGTGAGCTTATGTAATTTCTCAGATTTATAACACACCAGATTTTTTCCGCGGTTTCGTACGTACCTGATCGTTTTTTCCTGTTTCCGTTTGATTTTTTGGAAATCCTCTCTTAGTGCTTACACGCTAGGAAATCTCCATGTAAAATTTCAGCTTTTTACGCCTAGTAATTAGCGTTGTCTGTCAGTCACTTAGTAATGAATTTATAAGAAGAATTTATATATTTTTATAATTAATTTTTATATTTAAGAAGAAACCAGATCACAGACCACGGTCAACATAAACTGTGTTCAGTCCACCCCCATAGATTTCAAAGAAACTAAAAACTACTGAAATCTTCTAGGTCTTTTCTCACCCCAACAATCGTAAGACCTGGGGCCGTATTACCATCTCTTATAACCAGTCAATTTAATTTCCTAAACTGAGCGTAGCGAGCGATTTCCTATGATCTTTCACTTACAGTCAGTCAGCGGTTACCTGTCAATAATGCATCCTCTAGGCTACATATTTACTGACAAAATTGATAGCTTCCCTCAGTTTAGGCAATTAACTTGACTGGATAAATGAGATGGTAATACGCCCCCTGCGCTTCTAAGCCTTCACACTGCCACTTCAACTAATTTATCAGCTTGATAATGCGGCTTGATTCAGGTGAGTTTTGTTTGATCATGCTTAGTAATTAACAGTCAATAGTATACTTGGGAGCATGGAACGTCTTGTAGTGCAAGGGAAAGTCGAAGGACAAAGATCTCGTGGGTGCTCTCCGAAACGGTGGGCAGACTTTATCAAATCGTGGCGCACTCCAGTATCAACGATTGCTCCCACTATGTCAAATATCGAGCTGCATGGTGAAGCATCACGAAAGCAGCCGGTGGCGCAAGAATTGATCAATATGATACGATCATTCTGCTAAGAGTGAACGAATTAGAAGAAGAAGATACTTGATAGCAATGAAATCGAGCCAACCCAGTTTTTTAGGATTCGTTTTTACGTTTTATTTCATTTTTCATTTTAGTTTGACTGGCCTGTTGGCGCAATGGCAGATCCTGCCTTTAGCGCCGGAGGTCGTGACGAACATTTGTGTTTTTTGTGTGTCTGTGGGTGTTTTTTGGTATGTATTTAGAAATATTTAAGTCTCTGACTCCCATAGTACAAGCACTGCACCCCTAGCCAAGTGGCAAACGCTTGGAAACGAATCGAACTTCGCCTTCGCTAACGCTTTGTCACAAACGCTAATAGATTGGTAGCCAAGATGAACGGAACGCGGCGAACGCTAGTTCTCTTCTAACTTTCGTTAAAAATAAGAATTGTCTATGGTTTCGCACGACGCCAGCCAGACGCAATGTCAAATTCGAAGGGTTTGACGTGACGTATGTTTGAAGTTGTTGATAATGAAATATTTTCAGTGTTTTTAAATCACTCTAAAGTGTATTTGTATTGTGAAGTTAATAGGTGTGCAGCCCACAATATTTTTAGAGCATGCATTGTAATAAAAAACTCACAAAATACTAAATTTCAAACAAAGACAACACCAGCTGATAGAAAAATCGTCATTTTGTTACGTTGGCGTCAAGGGGCCGGCGTTCGCTAATTATCGTAGCGTTGAAACGCTCATGGGGCGTAGTCGCTGGTCAAAAAGTGCCACTTGGCTGTATTCAGCAAACGACTAATTTTTCATTTTATCTATTAGAAAAAAATTCTACACTTGGCTACCAATTTATGATTCGTTACGATTAAGTCACGTGACATGTCGATCTACGATTATTTTCCATACAAATCTTTGAGCGTTTTCGTTCAACGTTTGACACTTGGCTAGACCAGCTGCTTAGTTTGGGGTCAGACGATCTTGGTGTAATTTGTCCCAGATATTTTATTTATTTATTCATTTTATTTCATATCACAAAAATAAACGACAAAACCTTCCAAGGATATTTACATATCTATTAGTTTGTGAGCCATTGATGGCTCTGCGGCGGTTTCTGGCAGATAACGCTTAAAAATCCTCCTACCGTCGTTAACTCTAATAATATTCCACAGCTCTCATCTAAATACGCGACACTAATAAACATTTCCGCCCCACATTCTTCCTACCTATATTGCCCCTTCTATTTTTTATTCCATTTCAACAGAAAGTTTCTTTTGTATTCCTGAAAGAAGCCATTTTGTCTTAGTCTCAGCCCTTTGAGGAATGTTCTTGATTTAATTTATTACGCGAATGTATGAACGTGTATATAAATTGGGCATTACAACGTTGGGTGTGATATGATTTAATATTATTACGTCATCTGTTTCACACACCCCACATACACGCAAAATACTTATGATGATGTTATTTTATAAAGAACTCCTTTATTGTTCCACTGAAAAGCAGCATTATGCCATAGCTGAGGTGTAACTTAGCCTAACACAAGCTGAGTGGCAGCACTCGCTGCATAGCAAAAATATTGTAAATTCGGTTTTTTGTTTTATTTGGAAATTATATTTTTGTTGTGCATCATGATCTGATGATCTGATGATCTGGGTAACAAGACCCAAGAAGCGGTGGCTCGACGTCGTCAAGGGTGGCATGCGTGCCAACAGACTCACCACTGAGGATGCACAAGACCGCGCGAAGTGGGCCAAGAAAATAAGCAACCAGGATAGACCGCACGGATGATGATGATGATCAGTTTTTTTGTGGATCTGATAAAAATTATTTCCTTCGTATATTATAAATCCAAAGTATGCTATTTTAAAAAGACATAATCCATCAAACAATATTATATACTTTAGTGTCTATAGATAGCTACGGAACTATGGCTTTGGATCAAAAATGTAAATATGTTTATGTAAATAGCAAATCAGATATCAAATGCAGATTAAGTGTTATTAGAATTACTTTCAGAGCAAACGAATTCAAGGGTTTTACGGCTTATTTTATCAACGGTAATATTCGTAATATTTCATCCCGATTTCCTATAATCCATCGCTCTACAAATATTCTGCGCCGTCATAATCATAATTTGCAGCCATGAAATACGTCCACCGCTGCTGAATATAGGCCTCTCCCGTATATTTCCAGTGCGCCCTTTATCTACCGGGTACTGGTATTTATCATCTGAGTAGGCGTCCCAAGCTGCGTTTGTCTTCAAAAAGTCTCCAGTCAAGAACCTCGCTGCTGGAATGGCTAATGGTAGCCATGCACCATGCTGACGCTGCCGAAACAAGTAGAACGGACCGTGTGTGGCCGTGGAATGACATGTATGATTCCTGCCAACCCACGGCAACACACGACCTGAAGATAGGCAGCATGGTGTATGGGTAGCATTAAGGTCTTTGTACCCTGCCCGAGGCCATGGAAAACTCGGATGGCTACGTGTCTCTGGGACTATACTTGTTGATTTCGTAGTTATTTTTTTTTATGTTGCCTATCAAGATGACTTCACTCGGCCTGATGAAAAGCGGTGTGAAGTGCAGATATAAGGTTGACATGCACAGCCATGGAAAGCAACCACTGAGTTAGTCAACCTCATGCCTGCAAAAATGTCTTTTCACGCTCAAATTGAAGACGGGTCTATAAAAGGAAGGAACTGCAAACGCCGGAAGAACCTTCCACGTCTGGATGGTACGATAATGTAACGCATCTTTCCGCGCGGGCCATCTTATGCTCATGTGTGGATGACGCCGTAATGCCCGTAATCCAGCACGCATCAAAATATGGAATTCAAATAAAAGCTAGAAACCATTTCGCCTTGAAATCCATAACATGTTTCCGTCCCAAATGTCCCGGTTATATCGCTTACGCCACAAAAAGTATTAATATAACTCCATAAAATCTTATTGTTCACCGCTGGAACGGCTTGATTGCCAATAAACTGCTCGTTAGGAGAAAATAAAAATATGACCCATTCGCAGGGATGGCGACGCAGGGTTACACACTGATAACAGAACCTGTATAGGATTATGTGTAATCCTAATTTATAGTGATTGTGCCAGCAAGCCATAGTATTCAGTTAACCGTAGAGTTAATTATTCTGACTAACATCATAAATGCGAAGTACTTACCTCTGTTTGTTTAGTTCACGCCTAAGCTTCTGAACCACTTTGAATGAATTTTGGCATCGATGTAAGTTGTAAACTAACAATAACAGTTAACACATATCTTAGGTAAATTACAGGAAACATTTTATAAGATAAGATAAGATAAATCTTTATCTTTTATTGAACATCCAAAAAATTACAGCTAAATGAAAATTGTGAACCAAGCATTACCCACTCGTATTACCTTTTATCTGTCATCATGAGAATAAATAATATAGAAAAAATATAAATCAATTAAAATATATATATATATATGAAATAGGTATATATTTCATTCACTAAATCGTGTTTTTAGTTGTTTGTGTGTTATCTATGCCTAAATACAGTATTAAAGTGTATTAGGCCTTAACTATATTATAATCTTTAATTATTATTTTACTTAATGTTATATATTATTATTTTAACTAATGTGACTACACCATTTGTAGCCTGTTTACTGCTGGGCCACGTGTCTATTCTGTTGGCATCCGCAGAATACCAGTGGCCGGGACGAGCTAGCTCGTTACGGCTTATACTGAGCGGAGACTATTTTGGTATGTAAGTACCTTTGTCTATTAGATTAAGATTTAGAGTGTATTTTTGTTTTGTATGTTTTTTTGTATTGTGTATATTTTTGGTATCAAATAAACTTTTTCTATTCTGTTCTATTCAGTTCTAAACTATATCCAGTATGTATCAAAATCCTTCGACTTGTATAGACAGATATTCTAACAATATCCTATATGAACCGTTAATATTACTTAACTACTTATTTACTTACCGATAACTTGATTACAATGATCGAGGCCCAGCAGTGGGACAGTATACGTAGGCAGCATACCTTTTTTACTTACTAAATTCGCTTACATTATTATAATAGTACATTTGTCACCATTAGAGGCAACCCTATAAAATGTGTGACGTAGCCAAACGGAACGCGCGTCGTAACATGACACATCTGTTTGAATCAAACGATAACGTTATTTATAACGAAATACCACTTTAGCTGCATCAGGCTGCGTTTCTACCAGAGATGTGCGAGGATGCGTTGCGAGAGATGTAGGTATTGAGAACTAATATAATCTCAAAGCTAAATGTTAAGAGGTAAATGAAGCGATTTTATTGGTTCTTTACAAACACATCCCTCGCAACACATCCTCGCACATCTTTGGTGGAAACGCAGCCTAACGTTGTTGTCATGCGACATAATATAATTATTAAGTCCTACGAGTAGAATATTTCCTTTTGTCACTAGAATCCTATTCCTTATGAGAGTAGGTAAGTAAACTATCCAACAATTATTTTTCCCGAGATATACCAAAAAATCCAATAGCGTTACTGAAAACCTTTATCCAACCTACAAAATGGCGGAATAAAACAACTGAAAGTGAAGTGAGCGTGAGATAAGCGATCGTTAACGCGATTCTGCGACGACTCGATCTCTTTTTAATTCTGCCCTTCCACACATAACAGTGGAAACTTGTTTAAAAACTCGTTAGGGAGACTTTTGGTCTTCTATTTCTGTATTGTATCTAGTGTAAAATTGCCCGCAATTGTTAAAATATGTCAGTTTAGAATTTAAGTGTTGAGACCAGTTGGTGGCAAACAAGCAAACCTATAACTGTGTTCTGCCTAATGGTGAACAGTTAACGCAAAACCAGAGGTACCTATCACTCTCACGATCCGTTCCTGTTAGTCCTTTTTCAAACCCCGCTTGAAGAACTTTTAGCTTGGTGGGGAAAAGCTTATCCCACAAAATAAACCAAAATGTGTTTAAGATTAGGCACTGTCCCAACGTATCCTCAATAAATACCTTCTCGTGAACTATCATCATGATTGAGATGATGACTACATCACAATCATTGTACAGTGTGACATCAGCTCTCAAACATAGGCATGTCCACACATTTTGCAGTTGTCAGTTATAGGCGGCCTGTATCCACCGGAATCTTGCGATTTTTATCTATACTTACGTCTACCATGAGTTGCCATCATGTCACGTGTCATCCCAATACATTTTTTTTACGCGAACGATAACGTAAATTTAAAGTGGCAACTCGTGGTAGACGTACTGGTCATCCGTCAACGGCCTTTGAAACAAAAGTTTTGGAAAAAAGAGTATTAAACGGTATTTGACAGGTAATCTTTTTTAAAAACGATTTAGTGAAATAGAAAATCCTATAGTTTCACACGTCACTTATTTATATATTTTTTCCACAATGAACGTGCGTTGTTCTAGACGTCATCCTAAAACGCAGAATAGCGAGGTTTGAGCCCGTGGAACTATTGTATGTTGTTAGAAATACTGCATAGCAAAAATATCAGGCGGGGCTTAATATTTCTGGGCTCTTTTGCTCAAATTGATGAACAGTCTCCGTACAGCAAAAGGTTGCAGGTCTGCAACACACTGCGGCAGGACACTTGCCCAAGTAATCTTCTAATTTAGGAATAAAAGACAAAAACTTACAGATATCTATTTGTACAGAAGCTTTTGAATAAGATGCAATATAAAAGCCTTAGTTACCTACTCTCCATTGTTATCACACAATTAAATTTGCAAAAACCCAGAACACTTGGCCCCTTTTAAATTGCGTCGCCAGTCGCTACTTCCAGCCTCTCTGTTAATCGTCAAAAAGGTTTGAGTTAACATAACCTCATTAGTCCAATCAACAGGTGGACTGTGCAGTGCAACATGGCGGCTGGCTTGGCGCCAAAAGTGACAGCCGTTATGGCGGCAATCCCACCGACGGAAAGGTGATTATTGCTTCCAGTAACGACTGTGAAGCCTTGATTTGTGGGACGGAAGTGAATTGCCTTTGTTAGATTTAGTAAAAAAGCAAAGCCTAATTAGAAACTATGTTTAAAATATAAATACTCTTAACAGTGGTATAATATGGTCTCCTAGGGTTATATTGTAGGTACCTGAGGACCGTTCGTAGCTATTCGCAGCCAACCTGTCAATAACCTAACCTGTCATATTAACCCAATAAACATATTTTAAGCGCTATGTTCCTCAGTGGACCTCTTAAGACTGATTTATATATTTTATTACTAATGGTACATTACTCCAAATTACTTACTTACAGTGTGGTCTACAAAAAATTATTACGTAAATACAATAACACACACGAACGCCACACACATTTTTAGTTTAGATTTTGGTTTATTTTATTTTATAGAGAACACATTACAGGTGAATGAAGGTGGTTGAATGACTGGGCTTGTCAACCTCATATCTGGACCACGACCGCTTTCCATCAGGTGGAGTGAGGTCATCTTGACGGGCAATATAAAAAAAAAAAAAGTAACAGTTACAGAACATTATGAATTTATGCATGCAAAAAACAGACTAAACTATGACCCAAAAACATGTGTCCCAGACTTGATGGGCAAAAAAAAACAAAATTTACTGGACTAAATACTGATAACTAGTTTAAAATAACAAATTGAACAGTGCAGACAACTTCAGTACATGTTCGAGTAGTTGTACTTTAACATGTACCTGAGCGAGCAATTCACGGGTAAAGGGCTATAAGGCGCCTCTTGCAAAAATATCAATATTCAGTGCTAGGTCATTATATTGACGACACATGCGGACCAAGGGGTTGTAATAAGATGTGTTTTTACGATATACTTTTAGAGAAAATAATTTAGGATTAGGAATTCTGTATCTAGTGCTTAAGTTTATAGATGAGAGAAGTGGTGGAGAATCTAAAATTTAATTCAGGATTTTGTGTAAATAAATGAAATCAGACTGTTTACGTCTTGTCTCTAGTGTCATCATACCGAACTTTTTCAATCTATCGCTATAAGTTGATAGTTTACGGTGTTACCCTTGTCGGAAGGAAAGGATTTTCAAGAACTTTTTCTGAATCGATTCACTAAGACTACTATGTATGTTGTAGAACGGCGACCAGATAACTGCCCCGTATTCCAAGTTGCTTCTAACAAGCATATTGTAAACGTTTATTACGGCACGTGATTTTTTTAAATGAACTTAGATTATTTAAATTTTCAGAATGAGTCTTGATAGTGTTCGCTAGAAGTATATGGTTGCTCCAACATAAGTTTCGAGCTCTGTGGAGTCACTGATAACTACAATTTTTTGTAAATGTTTATATCTCATTTTGCCCACAAAAAAATTATTAAAAAGCAATCTTTGTAAAGGGTTCATAAAAACAGAGATGATTGAATTAATAATGGTAATTCACGCGATATTTTGCCTTCCTTGCAAATTTGTTTCTTTATTTAGAATTGAGACTTTCCCTCCAAATTTGTTTTACCATTTAGAATTGAGACAAGCTCAGATATCAACATTTCTTTTGTTGCTATATTTGAGTTCGGTCCAGGACAATGCTATAATGAACGTTCCCTCCGGCCTTGCGCGCTAACGACCTATTTCCGTGCCTAGACTATTCAGACTTCAGACCGGTCTAGACTTCTGGCAGCTAAAGTATCTATTGTAGCATAACAATTAAGTTTGCGGGGGTGCTAGACTTGGGCCCTAATTGTTAATACTTACGTTCGAACTGTTGGTAGGGCGAAAAGGAAATAACTTGCAAGTAAAGTGTATCTCAGTAAGAGTGCACTTCTTCAATTTAGAATATTTTGTTTTCCGTGGTTGTGGTAACTCTGAAATTTGACATCTGTCACCTGTCATGTTTATTCCGAAATTCAAAAATGGAGCGGTTTACGAAAGAACAACGCGTTATGATTGGGAAAACTCATTACAAAAACTCCAGAACACATTAGGTACCTCACGAAGTTACAGTACGTCTACCACGAGTTGCCAATTTAAATTCACTTCACTTTTCGCGTAAAAAATGTATTGGGATTTGACATTGTCATGTCATGTGTCATCCCAATACAATTTTTTAAAGGGGTTCGCCTTTTTTCTTCGGGGTTCTCGGGTGTCTGCGAATAAACCAGAAACAATACGTGAGCTGAAATCAGAGTTCCAACGCGTCATCTGTGAGATACAGACACTTCCTGTGAAAAAGTCACGGAAAAATTCATGAAAAGAGCAATGTCCTGTCACCAGAGCCGAGGGGCATTTGCCGAATATTTTATTCCATACTTAATCGGAACATGTCTACTTTAACCAAATATAAATATCATAACTTTCTCATAAAATACGTGTTTTTATTCTTAGCTTCGTCCGCACCTGCGTGTATCGTCTCGATGTATGCGTGCCGAAGCTTCGTAGGTACGTTTTGACACTAAAAAGTTATCGCGTTATAAGCTGTGGTCATATTAGTGACTTCAGTATTTTGCATGAACAATGCAATAATCCAAGATGGCCAAATTGTTTTCAAACGTAACTATGGAAGACGAATTTCTTCACTTCTACGTGTGTGCTAACAATTACCTAATGTATTTACTGTAATCTAAAAAGAAGAAACCTAAACAGAGAAGATGGTGGATGACAACAATACTCAGAAATCGATTATTGATCAGATACTAAACTTAATTCTTTACGCAGCCACCTAAATGCGTCTTAACTGAACGAAAACAATGACCGAAATGAACAACGCTAGCCTGACCACGCAGCGCGAACTGTTAGCGCCCTAAAACCCTTTGACGTACCGCCACCCGCGCGATTACATATAAACATACACGCAGCCCGAATGTTCGCGACGATAGCCGATAATAGCCGATCACATCTGCGTGTATCATGTCAGGACGCGAAGTGATGATACAAAGAGCAACTACTGAGTTTCTTGCTGGGTCTTCTCAGTGGAATCAGACTTTCCGACGCCGGTAATAGAGTCACATTATATGTATATTATATTTAGCATATAGATTGTATTAATATGATTAACGTTTATACTATAGCTTGAAAAAAAGTCATTGACATGCATTAGAGGCATGAACGGAAAAGCTAAACAGAAACGAAATACAATAAGCAAGGAATGTATTATTTGCATCAAAACCCAAATCATGTCTGTAGGACTGCAACCTTCTCTCATCTTTCTGTACAAAACCGACTCACATAAAAAAACAATCATTTTTTCAATATTTTAGCCGCTTTTATACATAGGATAATTTTATGACAGAAATTAGGGGAAAACAAACAGGCTAAATACAAATGGCCAGCAATTCTTTGTGATGAGATGTTCACGAAACGTAGTGACGATGGGCGGTGACCGCTACTTATAGACATTTGCAACACCAATCCTAAGGCAATGGTGAACCTCAATGCTCTACCTGACCATAAAATAGGTCCCCAAAGAGTTTTGGCTACATTAGTTCCCAGCAGGAGGGGGACACTTTTTGGATGCCCATGCACGGCTACTTTTTACTATCGCACCGCTCGCCACCGACAGGAAGTTCATCCTCACACGCTGAATCCGCAATGGTCGCGTACAGTTCGGTTTCAGAGATGTTTCCTTCCGAGGACGCTCAAATTGTGGAATGAGCTCCTCGCCCAGGCTTTCCCAATGAGTTATAAGTATGGAGTTCTTCAAGAGGAGTCTGAAAAGGTTTTTGCAGGGTCGACAACTCGCGAGTGTTGCCCCTGGTGTTGCACGCGTCCATAGGCTGCGGTAACCGCTTACCACCAGGCGGTCCGCGAGCGTGATTGCCACCGACGTAGTATAAAAAAAACCACTTTGTTTGCTGACCTTCGTCTAGCCACTATCAACTCAAGTTATCAGCCATGGTGCGAACATTGACACAATTTGAATGACCTCATGCTCCCTTAACATCTGTATCCTTGTATCCTTGCCAAGGAAGTAGATTTGGCAAGAAGCCTGTATTACTCTCATTTATATTTGGGGCTATAGCTATGATTTTGCGTCGAGTCAGTTAATCCGGCGACGAGGACCTAGTGGCCTACATTTTTTTATGTCATACATGTTATGTGTTATGTTCCAATCTAAAAATATAAATACTTGAATGGAATTTATACACTAATTCATATGAAAATACTAGCTTCGCCTGCGTGGACCTCATTTCTACAACATGCAGACATGAAATCTTAATAAATTGTGGCAAATGTGTTATTCTGATGTATACGTTGTGTTACTGTAAAGTTTCATCTAAATTTATGAGATAGCGGAATGATTGTGGAAGTCTTTAAAAATTGTACTAACTACGTGAATGTCCAATATTTTTTGGGTGTGTATGACGAGTTTGGGTGTGTACTTTTCATAGCTTGTAGCTTTTTCACGAAAACTAACAGGGCTTCTTAGCTTTGTGCTAAATAAACCATACATCGAAATTAACACTACACAGCTCCGGTCCACATCATGGGATGTGGACCGGAGCTGTGTAGTGTTGACATGGGTCAATAAAAATCTTTAATAAACTGCCAGAATCACTAGAGTGAAAATAGTTACTGTAAATTCGTAAATCAGCTTAAAACCCTTGTGAAGAAAAGCTATTATACTGTAAACTAATATTTACTCGAAAGAGGTATAAGTGTTACTACCTAAGATGCCTACACCAAATATATATTCATATACATCTATTAATACATACATATGTTTTACTATATATCAATTAATTGAAGATACCTCTCTCTTCTATCTCTCTGATATTTTGCCGTACCTATCAAGGTGCATGTTAGTTGTAAGCACATATTTGTAACTCTCATGTATGCAATAAATAAATAAATAAACCATTCCACCTTTTAAATTCGACCTCCATCATATTCAAATACGCCTGTTAAAGGCTCACCCCTTGGGAGTCCTCATTTGGGCACGTTTCACGCGAAAGACTGTTGTCAGAAAAGCACGGACCTCGGTGAATTTAAGACCCATGGGTAATACCTTATTCCCTTCATATTATTGGCCTCGAATTTCCTAAATATTACTAAACAGGCAATACAGGGGATTGAAAAGTATCGTTACAAACTGTTATGCTCATTTAATGAACAGTGGGAAGATATAGATGAATCCCACAGTTTTGTTAATAGCTGGTGCCAAAACTTTGTATCGATGCAACTTAGTGAACAAATTCTAATATACTTACCAAAGTGTACAAATGCTGAGTGCAAAAAAAATCGTTCTTTTTCACAAAAATGGCCTTGTTATTCCATGAAGTCATTCTGCAACTGTTTCCACTTGCAAAAATCTATGATAGAAATAACTTTTGGATTGTTTGGGATTAGCTACTAATTATTCCCCATTCACCCCTTAATTGAACGACGCTAGCAACTACAGATTGCGAGATTCCATATGACGTTTCCATGAAGTAAACAAAAATATCACAGTCAACGAACGTATCTAGCAATAAAAACAGCTGGACAGCTCAAGCGGGAACATTCGAATATTTATATGTATGTGTCAACATTTGCAGACGACCGTAATAGCTCAGGCGATCGAGATAAATAGGTAACGAACAAATAACGAGATGGCAATACATATGATTTGTAAAATCAATCTGGATAGACACAAAGAATACCAAAAAGTAGGTATTATCTAACGTACAGAAGCTGCACTGAGAAAAGACGCTTTAAGAAAACGAATCTCGCTCGCTACCGACACTATCAGACGAAAACTAAATCGAAGTGGGACAAGATATCTAGTAATGATATTTGAATTTTGACATCTGTACGTCTACCACGAGTTGCGAATTCAAATTTACGGTATCGTTCTGGTGAAAAAATACATATATTGGGATTTGACATTATCATGTCATGTCATGTCAAATCCCAGTACAAATTCTTACGCGAACGATAGTGTAAATTCAAAGTGGCAACTGGCAACTCATGGAAGAATGTGTTTTATTTCTCGTAGAAAGTGATACTGCCTTCACCAAGGGGTTAGGACAAAATTTGCATGAGACAAATACTCGCATCTTGTAGTCTGTTTCTAGGTAATGGTATATCTTAGTCTGTTACACCAATTTTGGGATTCAATGGTATTGTGTGAAGATTTTCAGGTTATTGATATGGAACTACTTCCCCGAACAACATTCCACTTTTTGTGTTTAATATAGATTTACAATCAAATTAAGGTTTCGTCATTATCGTACACTACTTCATTATTATTCAATTCAATCAGTTTATTGCACTTCATAAGTGTAATAAAGGTCTTAAAATTAGATACATAGCACATTTATGAGTCCGGATTGGACATTATCATCAGCTCAGATTGATCATTATGATCATCAGCCTGTGTTGAATCTACTTACTGTCAGTAGCTTTACTTCATGTTTGCCGGAGATAATTGAGTCCACTCAATAATATGCTTACCCCAACGGCTAACGGTTGAACAGTATGTGACCAGCCCACTGCCACTTCAGCTTGCTCATTATGCAAACTGTATCACTGACCAAGGTTCTTAGACGCATATATCGTTTGAAGACAAACCATAGCAACAAAATAGCTTTCTTTAGGTGATTGCACTGTCAGTGTCCACGTCTCGACTTCGTATGTAATACAAAACACACATCTTCACACAAACCAAATTAATAACCCAAACAAAAGGGTGACGCGTCATCCTCTCTCGCATATTGGAGTCCCTGAAGGGCAGAGGTCAACCCGTTTATCCTTTGACTGAAATAACGTTTCATATACACATCCGGTTCCGGAGATGGGAATTTTGAAGGACAATATGGAACATTGATTAAAATATTTTGGTGAGCTGCCAGAACTGATGTAGAATGTGTTTTTTCACTTTTTACAGTATCCGCGTACAGTACAGCGTAATTAATTTAAAATGGGTCTAAAGTCAGCAACATGTACGAACAGTGTGTACCTTTAGTTATGCTATCTGCTTAGCCCATTCGAACAGAAGCTAAATCCAGTAAGATTCAGAATACGATTATGATAGTAAGTGTATACTTAAATTATGCACACATTTCTAGATACGACAAGCTAGCTAACTATTTCTCACTCACAACACCTAATCTAGCTTAGCAAGCAAGTAAATCACTCGTTGATCGAGGATTCGTATACTGTAACACTGAGTTAAAAGGTAGATAATTACTTGACAAGTAAAATGATTTTTTTCTTCGGATTTAAAACGGATTGTTCGGATTTAGGTAGGTTCTGTATAAATACAGAACTTTTACCTAAAACAACATTTGGCTCCATCACTCCACTTATCGTGTTGTCGTACAGTTCGGTTTCGGAGATGGTTTCTCCGAAGACCTTAAATCGTTGGTTCTCTAAGAAATTTTAAACAATGAGCATGAAGTTTTTTGAGAGAGTTTTGAAATTTCTTAAAGGGTCGACATGACGAACATGCTAGTGATACTTGTGCGGTTCTCATAAGCCTACCAACGTTGGTTAACCTATAAAAACTTCAGTTTCAACGAACTATCGCATTTCAAGGTTCCTTCATACTATTTTAGTACGTAATCCCACAAACATAGTGCGTTCGTAGTTCGCAATCACATGTGTCCCGTCTCCATAAATTGTCCTGTCCCAGTTAATCCACATTCTTTTTGCTTACATTGCTCAGATCTTTAATCCACTCACTAACAAGAAAACTTTTCTCTGAAACTGGAAGGTAGCCTTTGCAAAGATTCATTTTCACAGACCACGTAGGATTTTCTTGTATTTTTCGTGTAACCCTCAAGCTATAACAAATTTGACTTAAATTTACCTTCGCGCCATTCCAGAATCAGATCTTGATCCAGGAACAAAAAAAGTTTCGGTAGGTACTGAGGCTTTATGCTGCAGACATGAAAAAAGATGATCTGAAATTTCCTATTTCACAATGATCTTCAAAGAGGTTACCTATAGCTAAGAGTGATTAATTATTATTTGAAGAAACCTTTGTAAAGTATGGGAAAAACCTAAAACCTCTTTGTTAAAAACCCTTCAACTTTATGAGTTGGATTCATCCTAAAACGAGGAAGCAAAATTATGAAAGTAAAAAGTATGCAGCTAAATTAGAGAACCAGTACTCTTTAATATAGCAGCACAGTCGCATCGAGCAGACTGATTCAAATTCGGAATTTTGTTGTAAAGTTTTTGGAATTTTAATATTTCTGCCGCCTCGGATATCGCGATATTTTTCGAAGTATTCCTGGAGAGTAAGTTTGGAATGGCTTTTTTATATAGTACTTTTAGATTTTTTACACAACTTTGATAGCTATCTCCACCTGATAAACTCGGACCTCAAAGTAAATGCATTATTAACTTGGAAACTATTACTCTGAGAAGGAACATATGTGAACATTTTATCGATTTGCGGGTGGTTTGCTACCTCAGCATAGTAGGTACGGTAGTGATTCTGCATTCAGCGTCTATTTGTGTTCGTTCTGTGTTTGGTTGTTATTTACTGTTTCAAATATAAATAAATAAATATGCGCTACACAACAGCCCACTGGTCATGGTCTCGAAGTAAGGATAAATATCCTTGTGTTACGAGGCACCAGACAATGACTTAAGCCAGGGGCATAGATCTACCAGCACATCCACACCCAAACCAATTTAGAAAATATTGTTTCCTGAATTGACACGACCGGACATCAAACCCGGGACACCACGGAAAAAGAGGCGAGACCCGTGCTACCCGTGGGGTGCACGAAAGGAGCCTCCCCGCAGATGTACCAAAGCTTTGTACGTCGGGCGCACCCTGGGCAACAGTTGGCGATCACCTAACGCTAACTGGCGAATCCTTTCACCACGATGGAACCCACAAATCCAGCACTAGAGCCGGCTTTGTGCGTAGTCTCGATTAACATCGAAGGTTTTTCGCAGGACAAGTCAGAAATTCTTTCTGAACTCTGCCGAACCACACGCTGTCACATTCTGTGTGTTCAAGAAACCCATCGGGATGAAACACAAGGCCGACCATACATACCTGGACTACGATGTAATTAATTCTCGTGTTCCATCGACACGCTAAGAAGAAGAAGAAGTTTAATTCTTGTATAAAGTTTCCGAATTTTTCGTTCTCCCAGTGGCGCCCTGTATAATTAAGACTGTTATCCCATCGTTAGCTTCCTGCTTCTCGTTTCGGTCCGCATTTTGACCCCATAAACATTATTTATGGTCCATTCTTTTATCACCATTCATTCATGGATTCACTGGCATTATAATGTAGAATACGATAAAAACTATTTAGTAGTGATAGAGAAACAGTAGCATAAAATTATCATCGTTTCTAAAACGAGACTAAATCTTTTATACGCAGTTTGGCTATAGTTTTTTTTAATGGCAGCAAGATTTGTATAATTTATTTGCTGAAATTCAGGTTTAACTGACTGTCATTGCAGCTGCAGTTTGAATGTGCTCTGTTGTAAAAAAGTTTCATAATTCGGGATAGTAGACTCTTACTCGGTCTTGTCTGGACAATTTCCGCTTATGAATGAATGCCTTTTTTGTTAAGCTATTCTACCGTACACTGGTCACTGGACAGTGCCCATTTCAGCAATTCTTTATTGGTCATTGCACTTCACCATTATTTGGAGAATTCGTTTTGAAAATCTAATAAACCGTTTCACTGCCTTTAAAACCACAACACTAGTAAGGGACGGTATTCATCATTCACCAATTGAAAAAGTACAGAACTTGCGTCTGTTTACCTCCTGCAAAAAATCCCTACTAGAGGGAACTCTGGACGAACTAGATTACACCTGATTGCCACCAAGCGAGAGTAGCTAATCATAAAATGCATCACAAAATGGATCTTGAGATAGTGTTATTATTGTATTCTGTGTCTTCTAATCCTACGCAATTTTAACGCGATCTTGCGATAAAATTCATTCTTAAGTCATTGTTATAAATACATTTCGTCTCGAGAGCTAAACGTGGGCGAACGAATATTAACGCTATCATAACCTAAAGTGGTTTATTTTTGAACGTTGCTCTCAATTGATTATCAATGATGTAAGTGCAATACAGGGTTAGTAGAATAATGAGCGAAAGCTCTTAGCTCTAAATGTTGTAAATACGAAAGTAGCACCTCGCGCCT
This sequence comes from Udea olivalis, assembly GCA_947369235.1. Lineage (NCBI taxonomy): Eukaryota > Metazoa > Arthropoda > Insecta > Lepidoptera > Crambidae > Udea > Udea olivalis. Next base: position 11,195,500 of record OX376364.1, on the reverse strand, counting down.
CCATACGGACCATTTCTTATGATTTGTTTTTCTCTGATCATACAGTTTTCGTAAATTTCATTTGGAGTGTAAAATGTACGTTTTATTTAGAAATTGCAGTATGTACAATGTTTTCTATAGGTGATATGATCAGTTACCTAAAGAAAGGTCTACCTCAGTAAATATGTTAAAATTTAATTCATAATATTGTACTTGGTCTTTATTGTAAACCCGACAAATTATAAAACAGTCTTTCGCTCAATGCTGCGGTTACTATAATCATTCAAAGTGGAAGTCAAAAGTCAAAAACATTTTTATTCAAATATACCACATAATATAATAAAAATAACTTTCGAATAGTCCAATCTAAATAACTAGTAAACATAAATTTACACTCAATAATACTATGAAATATAGGTAAAATACGTAGGTACATAAATATAATGAGAATCTACCACTCTTGTTACTTCTTGATTCGGCGGATTTTCTTATTTCTAGTGCCGTAGAAAAATACAAAGCGTAGCACAGTTTTTTTTATATTGCCCTTCAAGATGACCTCACTCCACCTGATGGAAAGTGGTCGTGATCTCCATATGAGGCTGACAAGCCTAGTCATGCAAATCACTGAGCTGACCATTCTCATCTTGAAAGCCTGCAGAAATGCCCCAAGCTTGAAGACCCCGGGACTATAAGAGGATGAAAACACATGTGCTGGGAGAAGATTGCACATCTGGATGGTACGTTAAAGGAACGAGTCACCGAACCTTTTAGAGCGAGCCAACAAATGCTGGATCGTGGGTGTGGATAACTGCCGCGTAGTAGAGATAGTCAGGAGCTTGTTAAGTTACCTACGAGTACATTATGAAACTTGTGTTTGATGTATTTATTGCAAAAGACACAAATCAAGATAGAAAACGCGAATCTAAACGAGGGGGAACAATCTGTCGCCGCTGCTTCATTCAGTCAGCGCTCTATCGATAAAGCAATGGATCTCAAAATCAATGAAATTAACATTCAACATGAAAATCGATGAGAAATGGATAATTCCCATCACTTGAGCATTATCGTGACGTCATATCAAGTGGGAATAGCACACATTTTTATTAATACAGATGGAGAAACTCGCGTTATTTTATATTTCGTTTTATGTCTGCGTCTGGGACAGATTACGTCTCAAGTCTGAGTCATAACGTTACTGTTTATTGATATTATATGAGTCTGCCGAACATATTAATATGAAGTGATGATGGCTGCTTGGCAAGATAGTTAATTTATTGATGTTCTTGAGTGTAGCATAACTCAAATTGAAAAAGTATTGGTCAATGTTTTATTGTAAGAAAGTTAAAAAAAGAACAAAATGACAATACTTTTTAGGGACGTTAGTTTTTTAGGCAAACATTGTTGTAGTACATTTTTTTATCTGTTATTGTAAGTACATATTCAACCTTAAAAGAGGTCGTAACCTAATTTTGAACTTTTGATATGGCCTTACATCGCCATCTTGAAGGGGACTGAACTACGAACAAAAATTAAAAGTTTAATCTGTAAATGACCTTAGATAAGCCAACACTTAAAACTTTCTCGGATTTAACAAGAATTAAACGAGAATTTATCACTTCCGGGTTTTTTTAATCAATCAATCATTTATTTGCGTCAAATATGGTATACAAAGTGTCAAATTACAATAAAAGAATCACATAATTGAGCTACATAAATTATCATGCAAATTTCAGGGTACGAAGATGAAATATTTTCAACTGTGTCGATAATGTCCTGTTCATGTCTGATTATTGAATTTTGATGTCTGTTAGTTGTCACGTTAATAGAGATGTCATCGGCATATAAAATACATTTATGTTCCATCATGTCCACAATATCGTTTATATATAAAATAAACAAAATGGGACCCTGTGGGACACCAAAATTATTGTTTCTATAATTAGAGTAGTAGAACTGCATTTCATTATAGTGTACTTTTGTTATCATGACACGTTGTTTTCTATCATGTAGGTAAGATGACAACCATTGAAGGGGTAGGCCCCTGATGCCAACTGTCTCTAGCTTCTGCAACAACAGATTATGTGGCACAACGTCAAAGGCCTTCGTTAAGTCCAAAAATATTGCGGTAGTTAATTTTTTATTCTTAATACTAGTCAGTATTGCATCAACAAGATTAAAAATTGCTAGTGTAGTGAACTCATTTTTTTTTGGAAATCGTTTTGTTCACTATCAATAATGTTGAATTTCTTGCAGAAACCTAATAGTTGAGAGTTCATACATTTTTCGAACACTTGATAGGATCGGAATAAGTGTTATAAGTCGGTAATTATTTCTTTATCACCTTTTTTATAGATAGGTTTCACTATGGATAATTTCAAAGCATCAGGAAAAGTTCCCGATTCAAATGACTGATTTATTAGGTGTGTTAAAATAGTTATCAGTTCATTTATGCAGGTTTTAATAACTTTTGTGCTGATCTCATCATGGCCCACAGAAGTAATATTATTTAGTGAGCTAACCTCCTTTCTTATTTCTTCTTCAGTCATTGCTCGAAGGAACATTGAGTTTGGGAGAAACACATTATTATCTGACTTTATTTTATTATTTAAAGTATTTGTAGAGTCAATAAAGAAGTCATTAAAAATATTAGCTATGTCAGATGGATTTGTGATTCGTATGTCATTTTTTACTACCATAGGGAAGTCATTGTCAATTTTATTCGAACCTAATTCATTTCCAATAACATGACAAGTCGCCTTGTATTTATTTTTGCTGTTTCGGATGAATTTTATTTTTAATATGTATAGATACATAAAAACCATGAGACACAAGCTATCGTAGACTCATGTCTATCTTTACACGAAACATTACACGAAAATGCTCCAGGTGAGGGAGCATCCTGAAGAGAGAAACAAGAAAAAATTAACCTGAAAGTAGGACTCAAACGGGATTCAGTTGGAAAAGCAGCCACCCGGATTGTGGAAGCTCGCGGGTTCGAATCTTGCTTGAGTCCTATTTTCAGCTTGAATTTTTCTAGTTTCTATCTTTTGTGTGTAGAAAATGGTGCATTTAATTTACTTATGCCAAATAAAGAATAGGTAGCCATTTTGGTGAAAGTCACCAACTTTTTTAAAAAGTTTAATTTTTGCCGATCTATGATTGAATTGCATACAAACATCACAAAGCACGTAGGATATGATAACCATGAAAACGATTAGTCCCTGAAAATCGAATATGAATTCATACCACGCTACTTAACTTTTGAATGCATTTTCAAACATATTTTTCCTAAATAATAAAATTACCATATCAACGAGCGATCTCAAATTCTACATCAAAACGATACGCTATCTGTCTAGTCACTTAGCCGCCACTGAAGCTAAATGGCTCCTCAAATACAAATGGCTTTTTAAACTCGACTGAAGAACCCTAACGTATCTCGAGCAAATATTGAGAAAGCATCCACGTTTGTATGATGCTTCAGACGAGAGTTCAAGCCGGGGCCATATCATGAGAATGGTTCGTCACGATATAGATCGATGAAACGCGCGCTGGTTCGCTATATTGCATGCGACAAATCAAACACATCGAGGGACGGTTCCATTTTCAAATAGAAATGGCGGCTTACGGCTTTAAACGGTATAGCGTTTCATACGTAGATATAAGGTCGTTTTTGGGAGCGCATGTAGGCGCGTACGGGCACTCCTTTGGCGCGCTTATAAGCTCGCGTAATCCATTGAGATGCTGACTCACCACTAGCAGTTCGAGCGAACGCGCTGCAATGAGCCCGTGTACGCGCCGTTTGGTTTTATGAGAGAACCGTATAAAAAAGGTTGTCGCTCTTAGTTTGCGGAGTCATTCCTCTTCTCTATGCTTTTTCTAATATCAGCGAATTTTGCTATTAATAAGACCTTTGCCAGCAGTGAGACAATTTAGGGTAAATAAAATAATATTTATGCTTAGATTAAATTAATTTATATGCTGCTTTCGGATACTTCCTATGATCATGGTGAACTCCATCGCAAGACCTATAATCGCTTATTTCAAAATGGCCATCCAAAGTACGTTTTCTCATACTTCCTCTAACAAAATTTTCAATCATGGTAGCAGCCAGCAAAGTTTGCTTGTTCAATATGCTCTATAAAAGTCAAATGAGAATGGTCTCATTCATATCACAGTTTTTAATCCTTCAAATACACTCATATTCCAAAGTATTGCAGCATGAATTGGAACGATAAAATGACAGCTACCCAGAAATTTTGATGTTATATTTTCCGTCCGTATTTAGTAAAATTGGAATACGAGTGCCTAACACAACATCAGTACGTCTACCACGAGTTGCCACTTTGAATTTACATTATCGTTCGCGTAAAAAAATGTATTGAGATTTGACATGTCATGTCATGTCAAATCCCAATACATTTGCTTACGCGAACGATAACGTAAATTTAAAGTGGCAACTCGTGGTAGACGTAAGTACTGTACCTCTATCAATAGTTTACCCCACGTAAACTACAACAGTTAACTACAGCAACTTGTTTGCCATTTTTAGTTCCAATAATATTCACTGGAGGCGCTTCACTGAAATCCCATACAAGAACATCAACGTTGACGCTACCGACTGTCACTGGTGTAACTAAACTCATGGTAAGGTACAGGTTTATCAAAAGAAATAGCTATAATATATAGGGTATAAAAAAATGAGCACTAATACTTGAAGATTAACATATACTTACCATGTTCAAACTAAACTGTAAAATATCAAAGCTCGTTTTCGATAAAAAAAAATATTAATGTGATGTTACCATTTTTGGCAACCCTAGGGCACGAGTATTTAGTCGAGCAAGAGCAAAGTAATTGGTCACGTCTGTAAAATAAGTTATTCTATGTTTTGGAGACTAAAAAGAGTGTTAGGGTTGACACTTGAAAGCTTTTACGAAAATTTCAAATTTCAATTTACTTCTGAACCAGAATGTTTTAAGTTATCAGACATAGCTCTTAAAACCAGGCATCTCTGATAATATGAACCTTTAAGTATTAGGGCTCATGTTTTTTACACGCTGTAGAGGTGGAAGAGGCAAATAAAGAACTTATTTCAGGATCCGTTGCTAGTCTAGCACTACCAACTTATACTTGTACAATACTACCATATCTACTGACCATTCGGATGTCTTGTATACCGCAATAGTATAAACATTATGCGGTAGATATCTCTATCAAGATTATGCTAAAGTCAGCAACGTGGGATGAGACGGCGGATTGGATATTAGGGCAGCATCTGTCACTAGCAGACAATCTCCCAATTACTTCAGTTCCGATTCGGACCGTTGCTCGTTCAACAGATTGGATTCTTTAGTGTAGTCTTGTCTTGTCAGTAACATTACGTAAAATGGAACGCCACATAATACAGTTGCAGCAAAAAAAAGTAAATCTGGGCCATTCACTAACTTTGATCTTTGGAATAAATTTTTAATTTACACAGTTATCAGTACATATCTAATTATACATATATTCATAATAATATAATTTTTGCCGGACAACACACCACTTGTCATGGTCTCGAAGTAAGGATGAAATATCAAATAAGCCAGAAGTGTCTTCCCAGCACACCCAGACTCGAGCCATTTAGAAAAGTTCGTTTCCTTAAATTGAGCCGACTGGGAATCGAACGCCACCGGACAAAACGCAAGTGAAGGCGACAAACAGGACAACAGCACACTACGCCAATCGTACTTGATCGTACATTACAAATTCATTTTTGTTTTTTATTTTTTCACATTGCCCGTCAAGATGACCTCACTTCACTTGATGGAAAGCGTTCGTGAGCCTCCAGATATGAAGCTGACAAGCACAGTAATTCAAAGGAATCACTGAGCTGGCCATCATTATCTTAAAGGCTTGCAGAATTGCCTTATCATGCAATAAAATCCAGATACAAGGATGCCTCTATACGTTCACTGTGGCTGAATAATAATATGTTAAACTAATTTAAGAAATAATAATAATCTTCTCCAACATAACTGACTACTTTTTGGTCGTGTATGTACTACAAGTAGTAATGTATCATTTATTTACTTTTTCTTCATTGCACCATTATAAAAAATAGGTACAATTGGCGGACTTAATGCCTAGAGGCATTTTCTACCAGTCAACCGCAAGGTTTACCAGAGAACATACGAATTTTTGGCTGTACAACGTATGGAAATTGGTGCAAGAAAGGACAAACAGCAAATTTGATACCTAACTAATTTGAAAACCTACTAATACCCAAACTAACAAATACCTAATGCAATTTGTATACTTAAATAAATCATATATAATATACTGTAACCCAAATTGTAAACCTTAATTGAACAGAATAAACGTTTTTTTTTTTATTTATACTATATGAATACATATAAAATGATATATAATTATCGTGCCAACATTCATACTTATATTTATACATTTAAAATAAATATACTAAAATATATAATAATATAGTGCCTTTCCTATTCATATCATTATTATTTTTAAGACACTGATACCATTTTTTTTAAATTATTAATTGACATGTAATTTAATATTATGTATCTAATTTCAATACTTGTTTTTCTTTTAATTGGACATGTTTGATTGTGTTATCGTTATTATTTTGTTTTATTGTTTATCATTTTGTACTTACTTGTTTTTTGGTTTTTGGTTTTTTGTGTGTATTTTTAATTGTTAACTTGCTGGTGTTTTGGTGATAACTGTCAGCCTGCATGTAAAATTGAATAAATAAATATAAAGAGAGTTAAACATAGATGCCTGAACCTAAACTCAATGGAACAGTTGACTGAAACATCAGCGTCTCACTTAAAATGCTCACGCAACGTCCTCTTCAGAGCAAGTTTGCAGGTAGATTTCTGGAATGTAATTACACTAAGTAATGTACCTACTCGTATAAGTCGCGAGAGCTCTCAGAGATTGGTTCGCTCGACATCAGAATCAATACCCAGATGAAGTCCTCCGACTGATTATTTAGTTATTTACCTACTATTTACTGACAGCAAATAGCTGGGCATCTACTCGTAAGTACCCTTCTAAGTTTTCCATTTAACGTGATGCAACGCTTACTAAAGGAAAAAATTAACATAGTAATTGTTATAAACAAAATCATGATAATCTGATCTGAATCAAGAAAAACTCTTATTATTCCAACCCAAATTCAATAAATATGAATATTATATTTATTGTTATTATTTTTGAATATCAAGTAACATTGACATTCATATTTTTTTTATGTTGCCCGTTAAGATGACCTCACTCCACCTGATGGAAAGCGATCGTGAGGTTCAGATATGAGGCTGACAAGCCACGTCATTTGTTAGTTTGTAGATTGTAGATTCCGACTCGCAGAAAAGTCGTAAATATACATACGTCACTTAATTGAAAGTTACGAGTAGTCATAGGTAGGAATCAAATCCCCTCCGTTAAGTGCTAGTTGCAGAATAAGGGTTTTTTTTTTTTTTATATTGCCCGTCAAGATGACCTCACTCCACCTGATGGAAAGCGGTCGTGAGGTCCAGATATGAGGTTGACAAGCCCAGTCATTCAAAAGAATCACTGGGCTGGCCATCCTCACCTTGAAGGCCTGCAGAAATGCCTTTTCACGCCCCGCTTGAAGAACTCGGGACTATAAGAGGAAGGAAACACATGTGCTGGAAGAGCGTTCCACGTCTGGATGGTACGACAAAGGAACGAGTCACCGAACCTTTTAGTTCGGGCCAACAAATGTTGAATTGTGTGTGGGTGACGCCGTAGTCCAGCACGCGTGGTACGGGAGTGGAAAGGTGAGGGTGGGATAAGCTGGAATAACTCGTCAGAGCATTCCCCATTGTAGAAGCGATAGAGAACACTTAGCCTGGCAATGTCTCTACGCAATTGGAGAGGCTCAAGGGTCAAAGTTACCTCTGGGTTTCCAATAATACGGATAGCACGCCGCTGCAACCTGTCAAGAGCTTCGAGTAGGTACTTAGCGGAACCGTCCCAGAGATGAGAGCAGTATTCCACACACGAGCGAACTTGTGTCTTATACAAGAGACAGAGCTGCTCAGGCGTGAAGAATCGTCTCACTCTGTTCAGGATTCCGAGTTTACGGGATGCAGTTCTAATGACGCTCTCAATGTAGTCCCGCTGGTTTAGGTTGCTACGAACATCCATGCCAAGGATGTTTAGGCTATCCTTAATCGGTAGCGGGGTGCTCTGAAGAGTGGGATGGATAAGGAACGGCGACGCCTTTGCTGTGAATGCACACACCTGCGTTTTCTTGGCATTGAACTCGACAAGATTGCATGCACCCCATTCTGAAATGCGGTCCAACACTCCGTCAAGCTCAACAACAAGACTTCGCCTCTTCTCCTCGATGTCAGTCTGCTTTGCCCCAGGGTGCTCGAAATAACGCGCGTGGATCGTGCTATCATCCGCATAGCAATGAATATTACCAAAAGATAACATGTCATTGATATGCAGAAGAAACAACGTCGGCGACAAGACGGAGCCCTGCGGCACTCCGGCATTAATCTGGAGAAAGCGTGATTTTCGACCATCGCAAAGGACACGAAATCTACGTCCCTCCAGAAATCCGGCGACCCAGTCGCATAGGCGAGGTGGCAGACCATATGCCGGAAGCTTGGAAAGAAGCGAACGATGCCATACACGGTCGAAAGCTTTGGCAATGTCAAGGCTGACGGCCAAAGATTCCCCATGCTTGTCCATAGCCTCCCCCCAGATGTGTGTTACGTACGCTAGAAGATCACCCGTAGACCGTTTTGATCGAAAGCCGTACTGACGGTCGTGAATGAGAGAGTGATCCTCTAGGTAGCGGAAGAGCTGCGTGTTTATGATCCGCTCAAACACTTTAGCTTAAACTGAGGTTACGGCTATTGGACGGTAATTGGCAGGGTCAGACCGGTCCCCTTTTTTGGGAACTGGTTGAACGTTCGCCCCCCTTCAAGACAGCGGCACAAGACCCGAATTGTAGGAGAGACGATACAGGCTAGTGAACACTGGAGACAACTCCGCTGCACATTTCTTCAGTACCACAGCTGGAATTCCATCAGGGCCACTGGCTTTCCTGACATCGAGTGACTGCAGTTCGGCACGAACATCACACTGCCTGATACGAATATCAGGCATTGTGGAGCCGCAATGTGGAATTTCAGGCGGCGCAGCACCGCAGTCATCGATGCAAGAGTTTGCGGCAAAGAGGTTAGCCAGTAAATCGGCTTTCTCTTGCGGCTGATGAGCCAACGATCCATCAGGGAATCTCAATGGGGGCAGCGAAGGCAAGCAGAAGTTAGATTGCACGTGTTTAGCCAGTCGCCAGTAGGAGCGGCTACCCGTAGGGTGCGTGATGAGTTCTTGGCCAACACGTGCAATTCGCTGGGCGTCTGCTCTAATGTAAGCCCTCTTCGTGGCCTTGGTGGCTTTATTAAAGGCTGCTTTTAGAGAGGCAAGGTTTGAATGATCATTGAGTGCCTGGGCCCTAGACCAAGCACGGTACGCCGCCTGTTTTTGTTCAACAGCTGCGGCACACTCGCGATTGAACCAGGGACCAGTTTTGCTAGCACTGACGACATCAGTAAAAGGAATGTAGTATTCCATTCCGGTACTGACCTCGTCAGCGATAGCAGATGCACTCTCTGAAGCATCCCTTTCTCCAAAGCAGCACTGCCGCCAAGGGACGGAGGCAAAATACTCTCGCAATCCGTCCCAATCTGCCGACGAGTAGTGCCATAACCGCCGCGTCACCTCCACAGGTTATGGGGGAGCTGCACAAGGCACTGTAGCGCCAACCAGACAGTGATCGGAGGAGCCCAATGGAGCACCAACCGACACTTTATACCCGGCTGGGTGACTCGTCAGCAGAAGGTCCAATAAGGAGGGAGTATGACCGACAATATCTGGTACCCGAGTGGGCTGGTGTACCAGTTGCGTCAGGTCTTGCGTGAGAGCAAACGCATGGGCAGTTCGGCCTGCATGGTCTGTTTTTGATGAGCCTAACCAGGACTCATGGTGGGCATTGAAGTCTCCCAAAAACACCATTTCGGTATTTGGGAACTGCGCCTTAGCGTTGTCTGCGGCCTGACTCAGATGCTCGAAGAGTCGAGTTGTCTCGGCGTCCCCTTTGTGGGAGCGGTATATGCACGCATAGACCCGGCTTGTGGAGCCCAGGTCAACGTGCACCCAGAGGGTGGAGAAGGATGGGTCTTCTAGGCAGCGGAGACGGCTACAGCAGACGTCCGCCCTGACGAATAGACATACACCGGCTTTAGGTTGGAAGGACTCTTCCAGCACATAGCCGGGGTAGTGGAGGTATGACGTATCGGCAGGGCGGCCTATCTGTGTTTCCGTCAAAAAGAGCATCGCAGGCCTCGCCGTCTCAAGGTGTTGATGGACGGCGTTGAGGTTTGCATGGAGTCCGCGGATGTTAGCGAACTCCACCTCAAACAGCGTGTTGGTGGGGGATGGGGATGCCGCTGTTGGCCGTTTTTTCATGCTTCTGACTGCCATAGAAGTTGGAGGATGGGAGGGGCGTGAAAGGACGACTGTGATCGAGGCAATGAAAGACAAAGCGTGGTGCCCTGCATTGGTATTAATCGCGTGGAATAGTGTAGGCCGGTCCGTCGGACGGAAGGGCCCCCGTACCCCCTCGGGTGTGTTCGCCGGGCCCCATCGGAACCGGGCACCACCCGGCACGACGAGCCACCCCGAGATTATGCGCGACCTGGTGGGGCAGCCTCCAGAGGTGGTTAACCCCTTTTGGGCCCCTGTACTATGCCGCGGGCGGCCAGCGGCACCACCGTTTCTACGGGTCTCCCTGGCTGGCGGGCCGATACACACTACACACACAATACCGCCGCTAGGGCTCCCACTGGTCCAACAATTGCCACGATCACAGTCCCCCTGGCACCGGTTAGTGCAGTGCTGATCCCGGAACGCGACCTGACCGAGATAGGTCAGAATCACTTGGCGGGTTTTACACAACTGCATGGTGGTAACAACAACCGGCCGACATAAGTCTCCCACCTGAAGAGCAGATGGTCTGCTGGAAGAAACCCTTAGTCGCCTCTTACGACACCCATGGGAAGATATGGGGCTGTGGAAAGTATTCTTTTAAAGTGCCGCCACCAGCACGGCACAAAATCGGGTCCGCCATAATTATTTTTTCTATTACTTTATAATTAATATAATGTAACTATTTCTTTTGAATTTCGAAAGGTAACGCAATCTTGCAGCTTATCGTAAAAAACACTAGAAAAAATTGACGAACGTGTTGGTAGCTCGATTTGTTAGAGCAGTCACAGCAGTTCAAGCCCTATGTGATACCTGAATCAAATTCTGTTTGACTTATTGGCAAAATAAAGATATTTGTATTTGTATTTTTTTTCAGGTTTTTCCATCACTTAAATCGTTGTTGTAACCATTTCTAAACTGATTGTTACATTGTGTGAATTAGAACGCACGAGTTTTCCTATTTTAAAAGAGTTTGCCCCCTCAGATTAAAAAGTTCGCTATTGTCGAGAATAAGCACTTCAAGTTTCTTTGTGGTTGTGAGCGGACCGTTTGTAGGAAAATGGCACTACAAATTCGAGTTTGAATTGTTAGATTATAAAGTTGCACTCGTGCTAAACACTTTATTTTTATAACCACTTGATATAATTTAAAGAATTAGAGGAAATTTATTAAAATAACCTTTGGAATGAAGATTTCCCATGAAAATGGCAGTGTAAACGAACAACTATTTATAAGTACTTGTAAGTCATCATCATCCGTGCGGTCTATCCCGGTTGTGAACTCACACTGGTGTGTAGGGTCCCAGGGTCCGCCTATCTTATTTCCTTGGCCCACTTCGTGCGGTCTTGTGCATCCTCAGTGGTGAGTCTGTTGGCACGCATGTCACCCTTGACAACGTGGAGCCAGCTCTTCTTGGGTCGACCTCTTCTACCAGTACCTGGCGGGGGCGGCATCTCCAGACATTTGTTGCCCACGTAGTTTGCCGATCTCCGTGAGACATGGCTATACCAACGAAGGCGGCACTCCTGCAGCTTGTCTGCGATGTCACGAACACGAAGGCTGCCGCGGATGTGGGTGTTCCGCACGCGATCTTTGCGTGAGACTCCACACATCCACCGCAGCATCTTCAGCACTTACAAGTACTTGTAAGTGCTGATTAATTATTATGATTTGCTTTCCATTTCGCCCTGTATTTATCACATTTCCGTACCTAATAAAGAAATATCGTACCCTAACCACTTTGCTTTCGTTTACCATATATTTTAAATAGAAAAGGAAAATAGTTTATTTTTTACCAAAATATATACCAATATTATGTAGAGGAAAGATTTATATGTTTGTTGGTTTGTATTGAATAGGCTCCGAAACCACAGGACCGATTTTAAAAATTCTTTCACCATTATGAAGCATCAGTAACAGGGAGTGGCTTAAGCTATATTTTTTAATAATTCAGGCTATATTTTGGCGGCAATGACAGTCTACGCGGACGAGGCCGCTGACGGACAGCTAGTAATATTATATTATGACACTTGCGAGGGAATCAAAACCCTATATTACTCCCATTGACCTAGAATTATGAAATTTTTCAAGAAACAATGTTATTGTAAGGTATTCACATCATCACCAAAAATGAAGTTTGTTCAGAACAATTGGTGAGCGAATCCAACTCGCACTTGCCCGGTTTTAACGACTTTTACGATTAAATATAATGAGTAATGATTGCAACATGCAGCTTTCCTAAACATAATTTATATTTTGCTATTGTCTTGTCATCTATCTTTGTTATAATTATGTGCTGAGATCGTCAGGTAGGTTACCTTTCACCACTGTTATTTAATGATTCCTCACTACTGTGGTTATTGAAGTAACTATTAAAGACATACAATGTTTTACACCAATATCATCTGAACCCAAACTCATCCGAGCTTGTAGACTATGTATACCCACTGTATCAGAGACGGACATATTTATAAATAGTTTCAAAGATATAAATAATTAAATAATCATTCATTATATCTACGTAAATTAATATCATCATAAGACCTAAACACAGAACAAACCTTGTAAGGTAGGTAATGTTTGTTACATTAACGTTTGCATAGTGGGAATCGAACCCACGACGACAAACTGATTGAAAAATGGTTAATTTCCAACAGTAAAACGCCGTCGTGACGTCACAATGAGCGTCAAAAAAGTGGGACGATTGGTTTTCATACAAACGGAGCGTCCACTCAGATGTTGTCTGAAGCCGCAACCTATTCTTGAAGGAAGATTTGTGTGGCGGTTCTAAAATGAAATAATTTTGTCTTTCATTTTAACCAATTGGGTCATGTCTTGGGTAACATTCGAATGACTGACGGCCGTTTCAGAATCGTTCTGGAATTCCCTGCATTTAATTGCAATCGCTGTGTGGCATGCCTGAACGAAAGGTGGACATTTTAGGATTATCTACAATCTGATGCCTTGTTTAATACAAGTACAAAATTGTGACATGACTGACTGTTACGTAGGTAGCTGTAGATCCCATATTATATACGTACCTACTTCACTACGGACGCTAGTCATTTAATCGACGTAAAATCTTGGGCTATTAGAACAATGTGTAGAGACCTACGTTCAATAATGTTTGTCTCAAGGCTACGGATAATGACAATACTGCAGCCAAATTCTAGCTTCAGAATGCTTAAAAACCTTTTTTTTTTAAATAGGTAAGGTGGGTGATATGTCTCAATTGCTACTTATCAAAAATTTAAAATAAGTACATATACAGGGTGTCAAACCGAAGCGGGGTGATAACTGAGTACCTTACCTATCGATTTAACCGCCATGTATGAACTACGATTTTATTAGTTCTCGAGTTATGATATTTTTTACGAATTTTCGAAAATTTCTGGGTTATGTCACTGGTTACTGTGGCCCAAATAGTTGAGATACATGCTTGATTTTTTTTTTTCATTCAGAAACATTGACTGGCCTGTTGGCGCAATGGCAGCGATCCTGCCTTTAGCGCCGGAGGTCGTGGGTTCGATCCCCACCCATGACAAATATTTGTGTGACTAACATTTGTATTTGTTGTGTGTCTGGGTGTTATTATCTATTTAAGTATGTTTATCAGTCTCTGACGCCCATATTACAAGCTCTGCTTAGTTTGGGGTCAGATGATCTTGGTGTGAATTGTCCCAGATATTTATTATTATTATTATTATCATTTACATTTATAGCACTGAATAATAATTCAGAAAAAAAAAATGAAACTGTATAAGTTTTTAATACTATTTCTCCCCTAAATTTTGAGCGCCATTTAAAAAAAAGTTACATAAACTTTTTCTTCCAAACCTTTTTCAAAACTTTATTATTTTATCAACTATTTATTACATGAATTTCAATGGGATACTAGTATATATAAGTATATACAAAGCTGTTTAAAAAATGGAAATGTACAGTTATCAGCACACCAGTCAGTATGTCAACCATAAGTTTGAGCCTAGCGTCCTCGTTGACCATTTTGACGTTTTTCTGTGGCATTTCGGTAAAGCGTCCCTAGTGATTATAAATGGAACTAAAATGGCATACAAATTTCTGAAGTCAAGTCCTAGTTCACGTGACAGAAACTCATGGTGGACATACAGGTTAATTGAAGGTTCAAATTGTTAAATTCTGTCTTGAATTGCAGTGATGTGATAAAGGTAACTACTGCCTAAAATATTTATATGTGCAGCGCATTTTGGGCCGAGATCCAAGAGTATAGTTGTTACTTGGCCAAGCACAGACTTATAACATTAATTAACATCACATTTATTAGGTTTTGTTTTAATTGTTACCACCGAATTCCTAAGTTGAAGTTTAACTAAGACAAAAATCATTGATTGCACGATTGGCGTAGTGCGCTGTCTCGCCTCGATTTCCGTAGTGTCCCGGGTTCGATTCCCGGTCGAGTCAATTCAGGAAACGCTCTTTTCTGAATTGATTCGGGTCTGGGTGTGATAAGACGTCCTTGCTTGTTTCCTTGTGTGGTACCTCGTTACACAGGGATATTAATCCCTACTTCGAGACCATTACAAGAGGTGTGTTGTCTGGCACATATTTCATATTTTATTTATTTTATTCAAAATTGATAAGAAGTAACTGATATAGATAGATACAGCTGTTCAAAGTCTAGGATAAGTCTAAGTTTAAGCTAAGCACGCATTATAGATCTCGGCCTTACTGTTGTTCGGCGGTTACGAGTAATATGAACAAGCAGCCACCAATCTACAGCTCTAATTGACGTTAATTAATTGATGTGTAAGATCAAGCAATTAATAATTATGCAGCTGATAGTATCAGATGAAGACAATGACTGTTTTATTCGGTTTCATTCGGATAAGACTGTCAGACATTTCAGTACGAAGTTCAAAGTGTTAACGCAAATCATGGCAAACCTAAGGCCTCCGCTACCAGTACGTCTACCATAAGTTGACTACAGCAATTTGTATGCTTTTACAATGGGGAATGCTCTGAAGAGTTATTCCAGCTTATCCCTTCCTCACCCTTGCACTCCCGCACCAAGCGTGCTGGACTACGTAGTCATCCACACATGATCCAGCATTTGTTGGCTATCACTAAAAGGTTCGGTGACCCGTTCCTTTGTCGTCGTACCATCCAGACATGGAACGCTCTCCCAGCGCATGTGTTTCCTTCCTCTTATAGTCCCGGGGTCATCAAGCAGGGCGTGAAGAGGCATTTCTGCAGGCGTTTAAGGTGAGGATGGCCATAGCCCAGTGATTCGTTTGAAAGACTGGGCTTGTAGCCTCATATCTGGACCTCACGACCACTTTCCATAAGGTGGAGTGAGCTCATCTTGACGGGCATTATATAAAAAAATGTCATTTATAGTTCCATTTCTATTTACTAGAGGCGCTGTTCTCAAAACCTAAACAGAACAGTCATGGTGTTAACTCATGGTAGGGTTTAGTATCCCTACCATAAGTACTAGGTCCTAGGGCGCCAAAAGGTCTTTATACTATGCATGCTGGAGCCTAACTTCTGATTGGTATATTCCAGTTCTTTCTTAGGATTGCCCAATTACTACGAGGTCTTAGGCCAGTGTCTAAGACCTCGCAGACCTGGGTATTATGGATATGATTTGAAATTCTATAGAAAAACGTCAACACTGTCGCTTGCGACAGTTATCGGTGAAAGATCATGGTAGGTACTTTACGGCTACCACGAGTCGCCACTTTTAATTGACGTTATCGTTCGCGTAATAATTTTTTTTTGGAATTTGACAGTGTCATGTCATGTCATGTCAAATCCCAATACATTTTTTAACGCAAACGATAGCGTAAATTTAAAGTGGCAACTCGTGGTAGACGTACCACTACCCTGCCTCGGAAGTTTTATTCAGATGTTTCATTTAATGAGGGATAAGCACCCAGACGGGTGCTAAATCAATAGTAGGAAGTTAAATCAATTAATATGACCCTAGAGATACTATTATAGCTCTTACTTTGTCGTGACGCAATCAGAAAATAAATTTAATCATGTTGCACTAACATGAGCTTACATGTGTTTGTCAGTATTTGCCTATACAGCTTTTCAGTGTATCCAAAGATTGCTGAATCATCAAGTTTGTTACAAGTATGTGGACAACGTGGATGCTGTAGGTAGATATCATTCCTAGACATGATCTCATATGTCCAATGTTTTAAATTCAACAATCTAAAGTTCAGTTATTTGCAGACTTAAATACAGATGGAACTTTTTATGTTTTACAAAGTAATAGAAATTGGTAAAACTACCCAAGTCAAAACTTTTATCAGTGATTCAAGGAAGTACGTGGTCGTGGGAAAGAGACAGACGAAGGAAGACAGACAGATCCCGTCTGTTGCGGTTCGAATTTGCCTTCATTATTTTTTAATGAGTTACGATTTCTTTAGAAGAGTCTGTGCTAAAAAGGTTTTGTTTAATTATGATACAATGAGGTTTGACTTCATTCATGAACAATTATTTAGTTTTTTTTAAACCAACATAGATAATTCTGTATTTTTTTTCACAGACCGGCAAAGAAAATTAACGCCTTTCAATCCGATCGAAAAAGTTTGGCAACTCATTTATCATTTTTTAAAACATGTTCTTTTATTAAACGCCTGAAAGGGAATCTTGTGGGCCAACAGAATTTGGTCTTCACGATTTTCGTTAACCTGTCTGTAGAGCTTACGAATAAGGAAATGAAAATATTGACTAACCTGATTTTCTTGATTGAGCAATTTGAGTTGGTCATTAATTAGGCTGTACTTCGCGCTCTCCTCTTTCCTCAGCGCCCTCTCCTTCTTCAGTTCAGGGCTCCAAAAGGTCTTTATACTATGCATGCTGGAGCCTAACTTCTGATTGGTCAATTCCAGTTCTTTCTTAAGATTGCCCAATTCCCTCTGCAGGTCGGAGTTCTGTGATTGCAGTTCGCCGAGGAACAGTGGCGGTGGTTCGCGGCGGTAGTAGTCTTCTTCGGGTGGTGGCGGTGGTGCGTAGGAGCGGTCGTAGTCGCGTTCGAGAGATTGGTAGCGGAGGGGGCGCGGGCGAGCCCGATGGTGAGCGCCGGCGGAGGCCGAGCGGCCCCGCTCATCGGGGGCGGGTGAGGGCTCGTCATCCCGGGTCAGGTAGGGGCTCCGGCGGGAGGGACTGCGGTCGACTTGCGGCAGGCGTCCGCGGGCGCCGCCCCACTGGTCCTGCCGACGCCATTCCTCGCGGATCGGCGCCCGCTCCTCCTCGCCCGCGTACTCTCGGAGATACAGCTTGGCTGTGGCCCGTCACTGGCACATGGCGACTTCGCTCCGCGGAGGGCACGCGAGCACTGAGCTCGGAGCGCTCATCGATCGCGGACGCAGAGCGCATGCGTGATTGGATGAAGCGGCTCCAGCGCTGCAGGATTGCGTTTTGGGCTAGTAAAGTTTTAAAAATAAGGTTAGATCGCTCCATGATATAAGACTGCATGATGTGCTATAAGTAAGTAATTAAATATTTAAGATTAATTATCACATATAGCATTAATAGCGAATTATTTGTATAGATCATTAATAAGAAAAGGCTTTATTGTTTATCAAATCCAAAAAGTAAGTAAAGTAATTAGCCTATATGTCCACTGCTGGGCAAAGGCCTCTATCCTTGAAATCAAGTCATCGCTACAATCGATGGGTATTGGCTTTAATCACTACGCTTGCCAAATGCGGGTTGGTGATCACAAACCCGGGCTATTGCGCAAAATCCGAAAACACACACAGGCAAATGCCTGACCTGGGAATTGAACCCGGGTCAAGTAGAAGAAAAAAATTCCAAGTAATTAATGTTGTTACTTTTCTTCCTACTCTACTAACGTACTGTAAAACTCCCAAGGGGGCGAATTTGAAAAAAAAAATAACGTTCGAAACGAAATTAAACAGTCTCAAAACGGATTTCATGCCACAAAAACCGAATAAGACGAAGCAATCTGATTTGTAAGAAAACATTCGTAATATTTCGTCCTTAATCTACGTTAAAACGACTTAATGAATCCTAATCTTTTAACACTCTTATCGTAAATAAACCCACCCAAAGGAAAATAGGCCAGACGCGCCACTTATTATAGCCCTTTGCCGAAAAAAAAACAAACACCGATCAAAACTTTTATATCTGGCGTTAATTATGAGGTCTCCAAAGAGGCTGAAGCTATAAATAGCTTTTTTCCGCTACGAATTCCTTGCTTTATTATTTTGAAGCGGAAAGCGCTAAATGCAAGCGGGAGCTACAAGACGACACTTATCCCGTGACCTAGTTGTATCGACGTTCTCTTTCACACTTCACTAGACCGAATACGACCGTCCTTGTCGGTAGTAAGGTCGAGTTATGTCGGTCAGAGACGTTGGTAGTGATCGGGAAGAGTCTAGTGATGTGTGGAGGAAAATTGTCGACAGTTTTCCTTCGGGCAGACGGAGTGACAAAGAAAATCCTTTTTCTTGTTAGTCAATTATAATCTTATCTTTAATTCATTTAACAAAAGTATCAATTTTGTTTCTTATATTATAGCATCACTAAACCGGAGGTCAGCTTGATCGGTTGCTTTAAGCATCTTAACGCAGAGAAAATTAGTTTTAAAAATAATTGCGTTGCTATAATTTACAGCGTGATTGAAATGTCGTCAAAAATAATCAAAAGTTAAATTCAAGTTAACATAAAAATATCTGAAACACTAAGGATTACCTGATTTTTATGATAAATTTTTATGTGAACTCATTTTTACACAATCAAGATGTTGGAATGTTGTCAAATTAAATAGTTACTCATTTTGAACATACTTTTATGTCAGTGTGGTTAATAATTACTCAATTGCTTTTAAAATAATCAAGTTATTTGAAGTATACAGAAATAACAGTGTAGTTTTAAAATTTATTTAAAAAGGTTATACATAACAACTACAGGTTTATGACCCAGTTTTCAAGAAAACTCAAAATAGGTATAAAAAAACTGTATTTTTTTTGGGAAGTTTGACTTAAAAAAAAAACTCAAAAGAAGTAGATATTGGTAGCTAATTCATTTACAAATAAAGCATATTATTTCAAGTATTTACCAAAAAATTATTATTGCTCTAGAACTTACAATCACAAAATTACAACTAAGTAAACAAATTGGTTAAAGCATTTGAAAAAAATTGGAACCCCTGTAAAATTTACAATAATAAGTTGCGGGCACTTATTTTATGTTTTTTGTCGAAGAATTTTATCCTACTTTACAGCCTATAAGTTTGTTATAGTACGTTTGTGAATACATAGTAACTATACAACATAATGCGACTCTACCACCGGGTCGTAGTTGTTTCTGTCTGAGAAGACCCGGAGAATCTCAGCGGTTACTCTTTTGAATTTGGTTTGGTTTTACAATGCAAGTTAGTAAAGTACAATTTGTGTGTGCAAAAAATGTTTTTTTTTTTTTCAATATCTTGAAAAGACACATTTCTGATCCCTCCATGTTTGGGTGTAGGTATGGTGCCATAGGCATAGGACCTTTGTGTATGATTATCAATCAGTCTAACATTCATATTTTAAGTTCTACTTAGTTTGAGATCAAAATGTTCATGTATAAAGAACATTTTCTTCATAATTCCAAAGTGAAAGCCTACATCGACAAACCTGCTTTTCCCAGCACCGCCCATCCCTACCGCTGGCTCGGCCGATGAATGAAAAGCGGAGAATCGCTACAGTGCGCGGCTCGTAACGCATTACGCCGCTCGTAGGTGGCGCCACTGCGCGAATTAGTTCGGCACTCCGACGATTTATGCGCCCCTGGTACCATCGTACGCTGAACTGAGGAAAAAAAATAAACTCACGCCCTTGATCGTCTTATAAAAATCGGGTTTTGTTACCCTCTTTTGCGGAAATCTAATTTTACAGAACGATGCCATACAGCTTATTATGGTATTTTTGATGGATACGAGTATGAGGTAATAGGATGAATGAATGTCTCATGTAGGGGTGGGAACATTACAAAAATTGAGGAGGCCTACTCTGATTTTCTTGCAATAGCGTGAATTATTAGACATGCATGCTTGACTTGAACTGAAAGTTGTGATTTTAAGCCATTAACCACTGAATTCCAAGTTCGAAGTAAGTAGGGCTAAAGTACTTTACTAGTTGCGGCACTGGTGCGTTCTTCTGATTCAATAATGATAGTAATTACTGACAGCAAATCCTTAATATTATGAAATTACGAGTAAGTAATAATTTTTCTTGATTGGTGGTTGGTTATTTGACAGTTGTAACGATAAATTATGTAATATGTTATATATGGTAGCTCAAAGGTTCACATTAACTTTGCAACGTTTTTTATTTTAAAATAAATTGTAAATATTTTATATTTTGAAAAATAAACAATAGTTTTTTTGTCTGTAGGTACATAAAAAGAACCGAAACGCGGGCGGCCATTGTGTAACGTCACATTTCAATAAACAAACCAAAAGGCGTGTGTTGTATCGTTTGCTGTTTGCTGAGATTTAGAGCAGCGTCGTAGACAGTTTCGTTTTTTTATTGAAATGTGACGTCACAGCTAGCAAATTTCACGTGACTGGCTGTTTTCGCGCGAATTTCAAATTAATGAATTAAAATATATTTTTTACTAGAAAATGAAAGGCTTTGTCAAGAAAAAGATAGTTGTAAGATTTTACAATAATCTTCCGGAAACAGTTAAGTAGCCAATTACCCTGCAAATGAAAATGCTTGGAAATAAACTCTATGCTCGATGCATAAAGTGTAGTTTACCACTTTTGTGATTAAACGATAACAAACAGCGTTGCACTAACGTAGCAATTTATATTTTGTATCGGCTTTTGCCAGCGACTTCGCTCGCGTGGAATTATATCTAGAAAAAATTTAGTAGTTCGTAGTAGAGTAAGTATACTTTCGACTACTTTCGATTGGGCTGTTGGTGCAATGGCAGCGATCCTAGGTCGTGGGTTCGATTCCCGGTCGAGCCAATTTAGTAAACTATCTTTTCCAAATTGGCTCGCGTCTGGGTGTGCTAGGAGACGCACCTGCCTTCATTACTTGTCTGGTAACTCAAGGATATTTATCCTTACTCCGTGACCACGACACGTGGTGTTTTGTCTAGCTCATAATTATTATTTATGTATTTAAACAGGTGTTCGTTATCATATTTTACTGTTGATTCTTATCTTCATAAAATACGCTTACAAATATTCCAAATGACATAGTCAGAGGCAGTCCCTTCGAAACCCACATCATTTTGACGACACCAATGGCTAGTGCGCTGTAGCACGGTTTCTCGCCTTGATTTCCGTAGTGTCCCGGGTTCCCGGGTTCGATTCCCGGTTAGGGCAATTTAGGAAACGATATTTTCTGAATTGACTCGGGTCTGGGTGTGCTGGGAGACGCCTCTGGCTTATTTCCTTGTGTGTTACCTCGTAACACAGGGATATTAATCCCTACTTCGAGACCATTACAAGAGGTGTGTTGCTATAGCGCATATTTATTTATATTTATTATTTATTTATTTATTCTTCCCCGGGGAAGCCCTAACCCTAACCTTATGCTTATGCTTTTGACTTTGTTTTCCAATAGGCTGTAGCTTCACTTTACAAAGGCGAACTTCGTTACGATGCGCACCTACGGAATAGTGAAGCTCGTAGCACCGTAGCACTTGCTCTTTGCTCTGCCGCGACCGTAGCAAGGGTCCGTAACGTAACGTAATTCGCTTACACGGACCATTTATTTATTTATTCTTTATTGCACATTGTCTGTTACAAAGGGCGGACTTAACGCCTAGAGGCATTCTCTACCAGTCAACCAGACAGAGATATTATAGGCAGTGCTAGAGATAATCGTTTCAAATTAGGTGTAAAAAAGGTGAAATGGCTTAAATCAAAATAAGAATTACATATACATATATATTATGTATATATGCATAATAATATAAATAACATTATCTAGACAAAAATCCAAGTCGATCCAAGAGAATGTCAGAACTACAGTCTTGGGGCGTCATCAATCTTTTGAATTGCTCACGCAAAGCCTTTTTAAATGCATATTTACTGCACTTTCTAACCAAGACCGGCAGTATGTTCCAAAGTCATATTGCCGAAACAGTGAAGGAACTAGACAAAAAGTCAGAAGAATGAGCGGGGTGTAAGGAGAGATAGAATATTTATAGAACGCAACTGACCATCGAAAAACGCTAGTCTGAAACCGCTCTGAGGTTAATTCCATACAGAATGTAACCTTTTTAAACCTTGCTTACCTTGGTAAACGGTGCATCAGCTGAGCTGCAAACTGGACGACCGCGGGTGCGGGAGCATTTCTATGAGGCTAAGAACTGACGCGCAAGGCGCGGTTTACTGCCGCGCACGCCGCGGTTTACTGCCGCGCCCGCCGCGGTTTCGGGCCTGCAGCTTCTCTAATATGCGGAAATGTACGAAAAAATTGTTTCGAAAAAAGCATGTTTCACGGCGCGTTTGATTCCCACGTGGGCAGCCGCGGCCGCGGCGGCTTGCGGTCCCGCACAAAACTCCGGTCTCGTGAGTTTGGGTAAAGGCCAGTATTCACTTTGCTTAGTGCGAGTGCAGGTGACTACTAGGAGCGATGGATTAGTGCAGGTGTGTAGTGCAAGTAGTGTCCAATTCTGTTAAGTGGATGTGATAAGTTGCTGTGTTTAGTTTATCTCGGACACCTTTAATTTTGTACCTAAGGACTTTACAATTTAAAAGACATTCATTTTTACATACTCCTGCACACATTTTTATGGTAAATCTTCCATCTACTTTGCCATTTTATGCAAGTTTTGCAAAACGCTAAACACTAACACCTCCTGTCCAGACATGTTTAGTGGCAGGCGAATGATGAAATAATGGGAGGCGCGCGGGACGAGGCCACTCGCAAAAAAATAAAACATGCTTCTAATCGCTTTACACTTGCTCTAATCTATAGGTGTCCACACGTGTTTTCTACTAACACTAAGCACCTGCAATAATCACCTGCAATAACTACTAAGCAAAGGGAATCCCGACCTTAAAAAACCGCCGAACCGGTGCCGTCACTTCTTAGTCATAAGTCGCGCGAGTCGCGGTACCACCGCGGTCGCCCAGTTTAGGGCGTAACGCTTGAACTGTACCTACCTAAGCCTGAGACGTTCTTATGAGGGTTTGCTTTATGCGTTTTAGGGTAGATCGTAAACGTCGCATTTTTTCAATGTTTTCGTGATTATTTTGCTGAATTCAAATTATGTATAAATTATCTCTCTATTATTAAATGCACCTTTTAATTTCATAATTATAACTTTAACTGTGTACAGTACATTTTAAGTGACTAATCAATTTAAAAAAACCTTTGTCCTGTACGTCTAATAAGAGTTGCCACTTTAAATTACGGATTGCGTAGGAGCGCCTCTGTTGAGTTGAAATGTACTAAAACGGTACCCTATTAAGATGCTATTGTTACGCTATATGGTACGTTTTTTTATTAGTTGTTCCATTTCAACTCAACAGAGGCTCTGTATGAAATCCCATACAAATATTTTACGCAAACGTTATATAGTGACAACTCACGGTAGACGTGCTGTTACCCTCTATTTGAGTAGGTATGTACCCACTCAAGTGCTTCATGAAACCACGGCTGCACGGCGGCAAATGGGTCGCTTCGCAGTTCGCGTACTCAACAGGCTCAAATACCTAACTGAATCACAGGGGCGGTTCTTTTCTTTTAAAAATAATTACATATAAGTACTATGAACAAATGCAATACATACTCGAAGTCATTCGTTTGTTAAAATAAATCAAAGAATTTTTAAATGACAGTGACTGAATATGCTTTGTGAAATCTGGCTGCTGCCTATCATGGATGATGATGTAATATGTGTTCGTAAATTCCTTATAAATGCTAGAATTATGTATGAGTAAGGTGTTGTTATATCAAAATAATCTTCAGTTGGCTCTGTTTCTATAAATGGGTATATTTTCATCAGATCATTAAGATATTTGTCTGAAATATGGACAAATTGGTTTACAAATCATTATTTTTTTTGCTGATAATGTGCCTTTTTTATTCTATTTATTCACTTGGTGATTCCTGGTGAATAATACCATGTTTCTTACTAAATCTTAAAGATAGGAAACGTATCTTTCTATAGCTGAACATATTTATGTTCTATTTTCGAACATTTATTTTTAGACATTTATTTTATTTATTTATTTCCGCTGACATCGCGGGATTTATTCCCGAAATGCGATTTTTTATGATGTTTTTTTCAAGTCAAACATATGTATAAAATTATCTCATTAAAAAGGTAAACTGATATAAAGATGGAACAAATATAACAAACACATGATGTAGTGCTACAATCTAAAATAAAAAATGTTTTGTTAATTATGTCGGAAATTTTGCGCAATAGTCTTCACTATATACACGGTGTCGAGTTTCATGTGGTCCAAACGAAAACCATCGATAGAGAGTCCAGGGGCTACTCTAAGGACCCCCATGTATGTTCCGCGAAAATTTATAGTTTTCGAGAAAACAGCATTTTGTAAATTTTTTCTTAGTACCCAAAATGACGCATATTTTTAATTTATTTATTTATTTATTTATTAACACAGATACAAACATAAACTTACAGCTACTTAAGCCAACACGTTTATATTGTTATTCTAAAATCTATTTCATAAAACTAAGGTAGCGTCGCAATTTTGTAACGAAACACTGCAAGGAATCAGCGAAAACGTCGGCATCATGGACTTCCCTCAAAAATCCATTCAGCAATCCAAATCCAAATCATTCAGCATGCTGTGTGCGCAGGCTACCCAGAGTGGAGAAAAGCTGACGCCAACGTCGGCCAACACCTCGCATATAGTTTTGAGGGACATAAAGCCCGAATCGACCTAAACCATTGAGGTTTAGGTCGATTCGGGCTGAGGGACATAAACCATTACTTCGCAATAGGAAGTAATGGATGGCCAGTAATAGCTTTCGTCGAAACTTTAAGGAATCAAGGCCAACCATGCCAGCCACAAACATTGATGGGAAAAGAAAGGGATAGTACCCATATTGCCGCTTATATAAGAAACGCGCGAATTTCTTCTGCACCTTCTCTATTAGGAGTTCGTACTTAGTGGTACTCGGATCCCAGACTGAGGAACAGTACTCTAGCTTACTGCGCACAAAAGCGTTAAAGAGTAAAACTGCAACGCCTGGGTTATGAAACTGGGCAGCGGTACGCATTATAAAGCCCAAGGTCTTATTGGCTTGCTTACAAATAGAGGTGATGTGTGTGCAAAAATCCAGCTTAGCGTCAAAAGTCACGCCTAAGTCGCGAATTTCACCTACTCTGCTCATTGGCATAATTAATGATTTCTCCTAAAGTGTTATTACTAGAACCTTGATTTTTTTTGTGAATGTGAACAAATTAATAGGCCTTTCATTACACCACTACAGTTGTAACTCAGGCTAATTATTTTCTGCAAAAAAAAAAAAACTCTGGAACGAAGACTTGGCACCTTCTATAATTGATAGATTTATTACAGAAAATTAGAGGATAACATGAAATAAAGTAGAAACATATCAACGATTTTACAAAAATACTTTAGTATGTATTTTTTACTATAATAAATGTTCGAAGTGACGTCCACCTTCAGCTATGCACATACGACAACGTTTAATAAACTGTCTTCTTAGACGTTGAAAGGAGTCGTCTTTTTGTCTTATTGTCTCTTGTGCTTCTCTTAGTTTAGTGTTCAATTCTTTGATAGTGTTGTATTCTTTGTAATACACTTACTCTTTGTAGAATCCCCAGATAAAAAAAATCGACAGGTTTTAAGTCGGGGGACCTTGGTGGCCAGGCGATGGGTCCACCGCGTCCGATCCATCTGTCTGGGTATGTTTGGTCCAAATGATTTCTAACTACTCTAGCGAAATGGCACGGAGCTCCATCATTTTGGAAAAATACTCGCTGGCGCAACTCCAAATTAACATCGAGCAGAGCATCCAGCATAAGGTCGGGCAGATTCTTCCTTTAAAAACTGAGGTATGTGGCACCATTTAATTTTTCTGGTAGAACAAATGGGCCGATTAGTTGTCGGTTCAAAACTCCAGTCCGCAAATTAACAGAAAATTGGTGGTGGAAGCTGTGGCGGCGCACCAGCCTTGGATTTGTTCGCGACCATACGTGAGTGTTATGCATGTTAAAAACACCACTCCTAGTGAATTTTGATCCGTCAGTCCACAAAATCGAGTCAAAAAAACCTGGATCATGCTATCTCTCCTAATCATCTCTTGACAGAAAGCCACACGTCGGTCATACACAGTCTGTAGGTAGCAAGTCTTGGACTTTTCGTAGGTGGAATGGATGGTAGCTTTCCTTGCGCAAAATTCTGTGAACTCTTTGATGGGGAACACCGAGACGCCGACCGATTGACCGCGTGCTAGCTGCAGGTTCCCTAGCAATTTCTTCCAAAACGTTTTCCACCAAATAGGGATCTTCTCTTAAAATACCTTCATTATACGGTGCTCCTGGACGGCGGCCTTCAATGAATGCATTATGCACACGGATGAAAACACGATGATCTGGATATGTTTCAGGTTGTGGTCCACCTCGTTGTAACAGCCGCTGTTGATACAGACGTGCCGCAATTCGTGCGTTTCCTCTGGCATATCCATAATAATAATGCATTTCTGCATATTCTCGTGCCGTGTAAAGCATTATGCTTTGAACGAACCCACAAACACAAACACACTGTACGTATTAAGGGCAAAATCTAGTCCAGTAATCGTGCCAAGTCTTCGTTCCTGAGTCGTCAAAATAAAAGTAAGTAAGCAATCGAAAAGTCCGTTAACACGCCAGTAGTTAAAAAGGGATAGTATGAACAATGTACGAACGCGAGAGCAGCCAAGGGAAGACTAACAAAACAGTTTGTAAACTTGAACAAAGGGATCAAAACTGGTATCTGTAATGACGTCTGATGTCTTAAGACAGATTATCTCCACGTAAACTTTTTTAATGCCATTGGAAATCAATTGAGTTCATGACTGACGAAATTTAATTTAATATTATAATCCTCCCATTTCAGAATTATTTTTTTTGACATGAAGCTCTTGCCGTAGCTGATTGAAATTTTACAAGTAGTGGGTCCACAATGTGGGCAAGTTTTTGAAATGGGTCTTGAAGTTTTATGTTATGTGCTTCTTTGGAGTTACACCACCCTAAAGAAAGAAGTAAAAAATCATCCAAATAAAAAAAGTTCACTGTATATTTTTTTTTGCAGAAAATAATTAGCCTGAGTTACAACTGTAGTGGTGTAATGAAAGGCCTATTAATTGTTCACATTCACAAAAAAAACAAGGTTCCAGTAATAATACTTTAGGAGAAATTATTTTAAAAATGCGTCATTCTGGGTACTAAGAAATTTTTTTGAAAAATGCTGTTTCTCGAAAACTATAAATTTTCGCGGAACATACATGGGGGTCCTTAGAGTAGTCTCTGGAGTACTCTGAACCCCTCTATCGACGGTTTTCGTTTGGACCTCATGAGACCCGAAAGCGTGTATATCGATATTTATTTTGAATTATTACTAAGTTATTATGCATATTCTATTTCTTCTTGAAGGCCTCAGGGTAAGAAGCCGAAGTCTTGCAAGCTCCCTTGCAATTCTGTGACTCAGTGTCCGAGGAAGGAGCCATGCGATGAGGAGGGTTTCGTGAAGGTTGAGAGGAAGAAGAAACCCGCCAGTCGTAACCATCGAGGCTCTGCACCGACTGAGCTGGATTGCGCCCTGCGTCCTGAAGTACCGGCGATGCAGCTGTTCGTGTCCAGATTACACTGGTCTACGAAAGTCGAGGACTTTGTAGACTATGTGCGAAGAAAGTCCAATTTCGCCCTAAGGGTCGAACGGTTAGAATCTCGCCGCAAAGTGAATTTTAATTCTTTTGTGGTGGGAGTGCCGACCCACCATCTGGCGACCTTCATGAAGGAAGACTTTTGGCCGCAGGGAGTCGTGTTCCGGAAATTCAGAGGACGGCTGCCTGCTGACAACGCGCGATACACGTCGCTGTCTCAACGTGTAAATTAGTTTTAGAATTAATTATTAGAACTCATATGTATGTTAGTCTGTAAGGTATTTGTCTATGGGCCTCTGTTATATGTAACTTTTGTTATGTATAATATTGCCTGAAATAAATGATTTATTATTATTCTCTTCATTCAGTATAAATCTTAGATATAAAATTTATATAGTATTCTTACAAAAACAGAGATTTATAACATTAAAAACAACTTATGAATTATAATTATAAAAACTAAATACCTAATTACAATTATAAAACTTAAGATTAAAGTTACAAAAACAATGATTTATAAAAATACCATAAAAATCTTAACCTAGGGAGCCGCCGGCAGCGGGGCAGGCGAGGCCTAGACTACCGGTGGTTAGGGCTGCAGAGAGAGGAACCTCCTGACAATACGTGCCGTGTCCAAGAGTACCGCCTTCTGTATCTGACCCTTGATCCAGCATGATGTCTTCATAGTTATTCACCTTGATAACTTCATCAGCAATTGCACAGACAAAACCTTCGGTTTCCCCAAAGAGGTCCCCGAAACGTAGCCAGTTCACCGATGCGGAGAGGTCAACATCAGGTCCTGTTAAGGCCCGATAGAACCTCCCATGCAGCTCCTTGCTCTTCCATATTTCCCTGCGGTCATCGGTGGTGAGCACCGGTAGTTGACGCCAGTTCTCGTTTGCCAAGGAGAGCGGCGTGAGGCCCTTATCAACTGCCACAACATCGCGATGTATCCCACATTCGTTGCTGAGGAAAAACCTCCTAAGACTGCACACCTCGCGGTTATGAAGGTTCTTGGCATTAAAAAAACCACGACACCCCACCTTCCGTGGGATGTACAGTCTCATGACAGACGAGCGTGGGTGTAACATATGATATGTTGTGAGCAATTTTCGGACCCTTACATCCAGAGCGTCCAGCTCGGTGTGAGTCCATCTTAGTATGCCAAAGGAGTATATCAGTAAAGGCATCACCCAACCGTTGAAGGCGCGCACCTTATTGCCACCTGACTAAGAACTCTTGAGTACCTTTGTAAGGCGACTAAAGAAGCGCTCCTTCACCGATTGCTTGACGTATCCTACTGACACACCCAATGACTCTGACATACCAAGATATTTGTAGGTTTCGGCTTCAGAGAGGGATCTGAGTGTCATCGTCTCAGAGAGCTGTAAATTCGGTGAATCTACAACCCTCCCTTCTTGTACATGCATGACCGCACACTTGTCTACACCGAACTCCATCTTGATGGCATTGCTAAAAATCTCAGTGATTTTTAACAGTTCCATCAACACCTGGGGTTTTGGTGCAAACAGCTTCAGGTCATCCATGTACAACAAATGAGAGATGAACTCACCCCCTCTGCAAAGCCGATAGCCTAGCTCTGAATCCTTCAGTAAGGTACTAAGAGGATTCAGAGCCAAACAAAACCACAAAGGACTCAAACTATCGCCCTGGAAAATACCTCGCTCTATCCTTATCAAGTCCTGCGGAGCAGGCGAGCCATCCCCACTACCTGGTTGACAAAGGACTGTGATCCACTGCCCCATGCATGTGCTTAAAAAAGATCTCAGAGTTGCATCAATTTTATACAGCTCCAAGATCCTTCTCAGCCACGAATGGGGCACCGAATCATAAGCCTTCTTATGATCAATCCAAGCAGTTGAGAGAGCTTTCCTGCTTCGCCGGACTTGCTGGCAAATGGTCGTGTCTATGAGGAGGAGTTCTTTAGTACCTCGGGACCCAACCCTACATCCATTCTGAGCAGGAGCCAAAACATTGTTCGCAACGACATGCGTGTTAATTTTTTTTGCTAGAATGGACGTGAGGAGCTTGTAGATGGTAGGTAAGCACGTGATGGGTCTATAGTTTTTTGCTTCCGAGGTACTACCAGATTTGTGTAAAAGGAAAGTGACACCTTTAGTAAGGAAACTAGGAAGAGAACCAACCTCAAGGGATTCCTGGAACTGCACTGCCAAGCATGGATGCGAACATCGAAACCACTTGATCCAGAAGTTGTGTAATCCATCCGGGCCAGGACTTTTCCAGTTCTGAGCCGTCTGAATTGCACAACTAACGTCTTCGGAGTCAATAGTTACTGACTCCATGGTTCCGATGGATTCGCATTCATGCTCGACAGTACGCATCCAGTCACCCTCCGTGTGCTCGACAGGCATCGACCAGATGCTGCGCCAGAAGTCAATCATGACACTTGCATCCGGTCGCTGACTGTCGTTCACACGTTGGTTAGTACGAGTATCTTCCCAGTTTCGGTACACCTTCCTTTGGTCACTTTGGAAAAGGCGATTTTGTACATATCTGTCCACACGTTCTCTGTAGCGACGGATACGGTTTGCCCACGCAAAGACCTTCTGCTTCAGAAAGTCAATGCGTTCCGTGACACAAGCCATATACTGCTCGGGCCTAATACCCGTCCCAGCAAAGGCTTGGTTCACGTAACGCATGACCCGAGGGCGATGGTTCCCTCGGCTGAAGCAGACCAGCTTCGCAATGAGGGTCCTAAACGTGTTGATACGTCGCTCGATTCGCTTTTGCCATGCGGGTACATTGACGGCAGGTCGCACTGCACGGTCAGAGTCCGGGAACTTGACACGAGCAACACGGCATGCCGCAATGGCCCCGCAGTACAGAATCGAGTGAGTATCAACTAAATCTTCACTAGTCCTTAGAAACGGAGCTAGTAAAGCGTCCAGGGCTCCCATTATTACTTACTTACGCTTACGTTCGCACTGGCTTCTCCATCGATATCTGGATCCATCCGGGGCGCTACCGGTACCGAGTCGCTAACCGGGGTCGGATGCAGCAGCGTGTCGGACGGGTCCCGCGTCGAGGAAGAAGTCGCGCGAACTGAAAGCGCCTCCAGGCGTAGCCGATCAAGCGTAGACTGATCCAACATCTGAAGACGCTGAATCGCCCGCACTTGATCCAATAATCGTTGGGCGGAAACAGCCACGGCTGGGTCAAGGGCCTGAAACAGAGGTAGCATCCGGTCACGGTATGCAGACAGGTTGATTCCTCCCTCTGTAGCCCCATAGTAGGCGCGCATGCAGTTGACATTCATGTCATGTGTCCATCGCATGCGGCGCACTACACCACCGGTAGCGGGGGCCCCGCGCGAGGCAGATTGCCCCACAGGCCCCAAGCGTGCCGGCAGCGGTCGTCGTCCACGTCACGCAGGTGGTCGAACTGGAACTTGAGCTCGTTGTGGTGTCAGGAGGAGTAGCAAACTCCTCCACCGACGACGAGCTGAGCGACGGAGTGGGCGGTGGTGGTGGTCGTGCGCTAACATTGTGCGCTCTCGCCTTTGCTCTTGTAATCATTTCTTCTTTGATATCTTATAAATTTGTATGGCTTGACAGTTGTCATAGTTGACATATTTTTATTGCATTTATGAACTTATAAAAAAGCGCTGGAATTGTTGTAAATATAAACAATTTTGAACTTGATTTTGCGGAAGCTTGTGACTGTTTTTAGGTAAAATTTGCTGTAATTTAACTAGAAAATAAACTGAAAAATTATATGATAGAAAATGATCACGAAAAGACGTCTGTCAGAGAGCCATTATTATTATTATTTGAAATCAAATAGATCATCTATTCCTCAGTTAGAACAGTCATTTGTTTAGCATAAAGTCACACGAGTGACTCATAAATCGTGTTTACAACGCGCGCAAGCACGTGAGTGGAGCCACTCACGTGCTTGGCGCGGCGGGTGCCCTCACCGATTTTTGCTTACGCCGCGCATGAAATTTGTTTTAAAATCCTAATACCACTATTTACTTCGGAAGTCTCCATATTCCTAATTTACTATATTAAAAACCATATTGATTAACTGTATAACACAAACTTTATTTTCACTAAGAAACCAAACTGACAAGACTTGACAAATATCAATCACGTAACCTAGGTTACAAAACCAACGACAATCCTTAGACGTAGAAACCTCATCATCCCCCCTCAATTCTAATTCATCACAAAATAAGAATTGTTATAAAATGAGAAACAATAAAACATTTAAAATTTCCAATTTAATAATCCTATCCCCCCTCAATTTCAAGAACTTTATTCAGTTCATTAAAGCACAAATGCAAGTTGTTGAAATTGATACTGAAAATAACTTATTATATTAACCTCATCTATCTATACCTAACTACATACAAAGAAACTATTTAATTGAAACCTAATTTTTGGACAAAATATTTGTGCTTCAGTTTTCCTAAGGCCTTTGTCAAAATATCTGCTACATTTTCATTTGTGCTTACGTATTTCACAATTATATCCCGTTTACTAATTAAATCTTTGATGAAATGGTATTTTATATCAATATGCTTTGACCTCTTACTATTTTCATTTGACTCCACTAACTTAATCGCACTTTGATTGTCTACAAGTAATATTGAATTTGACGGACAGTTAAAATCTTGTAACAAACCCTTTAAACAAATTAAATCGGCACACGCTAGAGCCGCAGCTACATATTCGGCTTCGGCTGTTGATAAGGCGACCATATTTTGTTTCTTACAGAACCAGGCTAACAAATTATTGCCAAAGAAAACTACAGAACCACTCACGCTTTTCCTGTCTTTTTTATCGCCAGCCCAGTCAGCATCGGTATAGGCAACTAAGCTACACCTGCTATCCCGTTTATATACGAGAGATTTTGATTTTGTTTCTTTCAAATACCGCAAGACACGCTTAGCTGCTTTCCACAGTGATAAAGTAGGCGCATCTAAAAATCTACTTAAGAAAGATACTGCGAAGCAAATATCAGGTCTGGTCGAAGTAGCTAAGTATAGTAAACTACCAATTAGCTCGCGATATGGTATATCCCAAGCAAGTTTCATTGTCATCTGTGGTAAAATTTACTTCCATCGGCGTCTCAGCTCCTTTGCAATCTGTCATGTTAAATTTATCAAGCAATCTATTTATTGCTGATTCTTGAGAGATTAAAATTGATTCTCGCGTTCGCACAATATCCAAACCCAAGTAAGCACTAACTTCCCCAAGATCCTTAACGTTAAATTAATTTTTTAAAAAACCATGTGCTTTGTGTAAGTTTATTTCATTTTTTGACATTAGGATGATATCATCAACATACACTAGCAGATATACATCGTCCAAAATATAAAAACAAAAATCATGTTTAGATTGTACAAATCCTTTCTGCATTAAAAAGGAATGAAGTCTTTCGTTCCAGCATTTGGGTGCTTGTTTTAACCCATAAAGCGATCGTTTTAGTTTCAAAACAACACCTTTTTCAACTCTTATTCCTAAAGGCGGTTTTATATAGACATCTTCCTTTAAAAAACCATTTAAAAACGCCGTCGGAACATCTAATTGTTTCATATACATATCATTTTGTACTACTTGGCTCAGCATCATCATATCAGCATCATCATACGAATTGTAGGCATACGGGCTACTGGTGAATATACATTAAATAGTGTTTCTTCTTGAAAACCTTTCGCCACCAATCTGGCCTTTTTTGTACCATCCTTTTTAGTAGTGAATACCCATTTGGTATCTATAGCCTTTTTATTTTCAGGTAATTTTGATTCTTCCCAGGTTTCCAAAGATTTAAGGGAATTTAATTCTTTGTCTATGGCATCTTGCCAGTCTTGACCCCTTTCAACGGCTTCTTTGTAAGAAACTGGGTCACCTGTACACAAACAGTAGGCCATGTGAGTTCCATAATCTTCTAACCTTTTCGGAGGTCTAACATTTCTACCACTTCTTGTTTTTATTAAATGTTCATTTGTGTCACCGTCTCTTTCATTTAAATTCTCTTCAGTACAATCTTCAAACATTTCTTCTGGTTCAGTAATTTCTTCGTCACAACTCGTATTATTAATGATAACCTCTTCTCTATCTTCATTACTTTGTTCAGGTTCTGCTATCCTATTATTATTTTCTGAGATAATTTCTGACATACTTCCTCTTTGCCACTCTTGTTCCATATCAACTTGATTACTTTCGTTATATATAATGTCGTTTTCATTAAATCTTACATCTCGTGATATAATAATTTCGTTCTTTTTAGGATCCCATAGATTATAACCTGTCCTGTTGTATCCTACCATTCTGCACTCACGTGATCTTTCAGAAAGTTTATCCTGTTTAGGTAAAATGTAAGCCCATGCCTTTGCGCCAAATGCACGTAGTTTATTTAGGTCTCTAGTTCCATATAAAACTTCACAAGGAGTTTTATAATCAATAGCCATAGAGGTACAACGGTTTAACTGGTAAGCTGCACATTTTATAGCTTCACCCCACAAATTTTTGGGTAGCTGAGTTTCAACAAGCATAGTCCTTGCTTTGTTGTATAAACTTCGATTCATTCGTTCTGCAACGCCATTACTAGCTGGTGAATATGGTAAACTATATTCTAAAGCGATACCTTTCAGAGCACAATATTCACGTAATTTATTGCAGGTATATTCACCTCCATTGTCACATCTAATCCTTATAACTGTTTTCTCAAATTCGTTTTCGTATCGGCGAATGTAGTTAAAAATATTCTCAGCGGCCTCAGATTTTCTTTTTAACAAAAAAACTACGCAAAAATGGGAAAAATCATCTATGATGGTTTGAAAATAGATTTCACCCTGTATGGTAGGAGTATTCGATGGGCCCGCTATATCACTGTGCAACAGTTCTAAGACCTGACGTGACCTAGGTCGCTCTAACGTTTTGAATGGTAGCCTTGTTGCCTTACCTTTCATGCACGCGTTACATACATTTTTGTTTAGCGGTAGCTGCAGCCTTTGTAATGTTTTAGAGCTAGTATGACCTAAACGTCTATGCCATAACATGCCCTCCGCTGAATATAAAGCCGCGACTCCATTCTCTACTACAATTTCACCCTGTAAGATATAAAGTTTTCCATTATTGTATGCACATATAGTAGAGCCATTATAAAAAATAATTTTTGCATATTCATTTACAAATACGATTTCGTTTGGTTTTTCCAGTAACTTTCGTACAGATAGAAGATTATATGCTAAATTTGCCACTATAAGTCCGTCAACAGTGAACTTAACATTCCCACATTTTACTGGTAAACTGCCGCTTTGATATGCAACTAATTTTTCACCATTAGCTGTGTTAATTAGTATGGGCTGTTCAAGGTTTTTTATATTTATCATATACTGTGTATAACGATCAGATATAAAATTTTGTGATGCACCAGAATCTATTACAAAGGAAATTGATCGATTAAAAAATGTCTTACAAGTTAAATTAAACTCTCCATCAACCATGCAGCCCACTTCCTCGTAACTTTCTTTGACAATTATTGCATTATCTCTCGATGTAGTCGCTCTATTTGCATCTCGAGTGCGTCCCTGAATTCTGCCACGACCACGTCTATATACATCAGGACCCCGCACAGAAATTCCCCGTTGGAATGCATAAAACTGTCTGTTTTGAGTATTTTTATGACAATATCTTGCTGTGTGTCCTCTTTCATTACAATTCCAGCATTCAATATTAAATGCACTATCTTGGTTTGGTGCAATCATGTCATTTAGTCTAATTTCTGCATCAAGTAGAGTCCTTTTTGTCTTTTCTAAAGTAAGATTTTCATTCATTGCTTCTAAGGCTGTCGTAACATTATTGTATTTACCGGGTAAAGCGAGTAACAAATGTACCACTTTATCAGACTCGTCCATTTTTGACATCACTTCAATATCATTTACCAGTTTGTCAAATTTTAAGAAAAAATCTTGTAATTTTTCGTTCATGTCACATTTCAACTCGATTAGCCTCTTTTTCAAATTATATTTATTTATTATACTTTTTCGTGTTAAGATGTTTTCTAAAGAACCCATCATATCTTTTGCACTTTTGCACCCTTTCACAATCTCCAAAAAATTATCTCCTATGCACTGTACTATTAGCGATCTCGCTTCTGCGTCCTTCTTTTTATCTGCCTCCTTTACCTCAGCACAGGCCAATATATCACCAAGACCTTTCTCCTCCATTCGCATCTCTAATCTAAATTTCCAATTATGAAAATTGTTTGCGTCCTCTAACCGACAAATCACGTTTTGTGGTTTTAATTGAGCCATATTTTACTCATAGAGGCCTTTTGCTCCAGTATTATATTTTATTTAGTATTTTTTTAGTAAAATTCTGTATGAATTACTTACAAAAAAAAATATCGTAAATTTGGCAAATTTTCACCCTAAACACTAAAAATCAGGAATATGGGGCGGCCCATAACCTTTTAAAATCCTAATACCACTATTTACTTCGGAAGTCTCCATATTCCTAATTTACTATATTAAAAACCATATTGATTAACTGTATAACACAAACTTTATTTTCACTAAGAAACCAAACTGACAAGACTTGACAAATATCAATCACGTAACCTAGGTTACAAAACCAACGACAATCCTTAGACGTAGAAACCTCATCAATTTGACACCACTCCGGACCACTCGCCGCTTGAGATGTAAACACGATTTATGAGTCACACGTGCGGCTTTAAGCTAAACGAATGACTGTTTCTAACTGAGGAAGAGATGCTCTATTTGATTTTAAATATAATATGCTCAACACTTCGTAATAATTTACAAAAACATAAAACTTTACTATTGTGAAAAAATATGCCCTAATGACCGATTTTTTTTTTTAATATAGCACTATGACATTTGACATGACATCAAAAATTCGAATTTTGGAAATAAATTTCGCGATGTCAGCGGAAATAAATAAAATAAATGTCTAGAAATAAAGGTTTGAAAATAGAACAAAAATATGTCCAGCTTTAGAAAGATACGTTTCCTATCTTTAATATTTGGTAAAAAACATGGTATTGTTCATCAGGAATCACAATATTAATAAATAAAATAAAAAAGTCACATTATCAGCAAAAAGAAATAATGATTTACCAATCTGTCCTTAATT
This sequence comes from Udea olivalis, assembly GCA_947369235.1. Classification (NCBI taxonomy): domain Eukaryota; kingdom Metazoa; phylum Arthropoda; class Insecta; order Lepidoptera; family Crambidae; genus Udea; species Udea olivalis. Next base: position 11,157,996 of record OX376364.1, on the reverse strand, counting down.
CAGACAAATATCTTAATGATCTGATGAAAATATGCCCATGTTTCGAAACAGAACCAACTGAAGAATATTTTGATGTACAACACCTTTAATAATAATAATTCTAGCATTTTTATGGAATTTACGAATACTACCTATATCATCATCCATGATGCGGCAGCCAGTTTGCAGCGAGCATATTCTGTCACTGTCATTTAAAAATTCTTTGATTTATTTTAACGAACGAATGATTTTGACTGGTGCATTATTGTCCATGGTCTTTGTATTTTTTTTAAAGGGAAGAAACAGCCCAGTGATTCAGTTACTTAAGCCTGTTGAGAATGCGAAGCGACCCACTTGCCGCCGTGCAACCGTGCCGTGCGTGGTTGCATGAAGCACTTTGGTTGGACGTCTGTTTTCATGCAACTGTGGTTGCATGAAGCACTTGAGTGGGTAAGCGAATGAGTGCACTACCATTTATTACTAAAAAATACCTAGTTGCGTCGCGTGCCACGCCACGTTATGAATGAGCATTTAAACGAGCTTGACAAGAAACATTGCCACTGCGATCTTATTCAATCTTATGTGCCACATAGGATACGCTATTTGCAATTATTTTTACCAATGAAGAATTCGACGCCTCTTTTAACAAAGAAAAATGCCAAAACACTTATTTTTCTTTGCAATTTTGCATTTTGCAATTCAAATACCAATTCAGGCTGTATAGATAGGCACCTTTGCCTGTACCATTTCGAAAACATCATAGGTTACACTGTCACTACTGTCGATGTCAAACTACTGTCAATAAAAATGGTAAAACCATTCAAATTACAAAAAAAAACTGTCAATAAACCATAAAAGTGAGGTTATCCGCCAAAGTGTATTGAATTTACAAAATCTCGAAAAGTCGAAAACCTAAATAAAATTTACAATGTCACTGCCTCCAGCAAGTGGTACTGGCAGATATTTCGCTCATGCAGCAAAATCTATTCGTCTAATCCGACAAGGGTGTACAAACAGACCGTTTTACCATATTTCCGTAACGCAAGTAAGTGTAGATAGCTAAGAATAACTAAATATACTAATCAAACACTTTTATAATTCATTAATTATAAAAAAAATAAGTAGGTGTATCAATGCTGAAAGTGCAATAGCACGCCAATTTTAGTTAAATTGTTTTTGTAGGGCATCCTTTCATGAACAATTCCAGCTATTCTTTACTTCTTGTTAAGAACTGCTGAAACTCTCAATAATAATCATGTATCAACATTAAGATTTGTAGCATTTCATACAGCTTGTAAGGAAGCCAATTTTTTCAATGGATCACTATTGATAACTTTATTTGTTGAGAGAGAAGGTGCTCAACGGCATTTTTGCAGTGCCCCTACGGGGTTCATGTTTTAGTACTGGTGTTCTACATTTAAGATCTTGTAAACCTACATGGAGCAATAAATGATATGACTATGACTATGACTTTACTGGACCAGTGTCTGCCAGACCCATAATTAACTTTAGCAAGACAGATATTTAGCAAGGGGTTGTATTATTGAGAGGATTGTGTAACAGATTTCATCTCTAATTTTTACTCATTTCACAGCGAAGACGACTCAACAGCCAACCTGTAATTGAACAGCTTGGATCCTATGATCCTATGCCAAATATAAATAATGAGAAACTTGTTGCTCTGAATTTAGAAAGGATAAAATACTGGTTAGGAAAAGGAGCACATGTCTCTACGCCTGTTGCTGAGTTATTTGGTAAGTAAGGACTGGTAAAATTGTCACAAACTATCTCAAAAGGCCTGATCTATTATTTCACAGCAAAAAAAGTCATCCTAATTAGTGCCTTAATGTAAATGTGCCCGAAATTTTATATTTGTGCGTCCAACAGCTTCAGAGTTATTTAAGAAAAACGGATTCTGCTGTACGTTCGCCCAGCAATTTTTTTTTAATTGATGGGTCTAGCTGTATATTAAATATGCAAAAAGATAGCTTAAATACGAGCATAAATGTGCCGTGAAAGCCAAATTTGTGCCTCTTAAGATTTCAGAGTTACGTTTTGGTGAGTGCTATATATCGGAAACGGTTGAATGCACACTCATGATTTTTTGTATACAGATACAGTAAATTTGTGCATAATTGGGCCGGAATTTTCACTAACATGATTTCGTTACAACGCCATCAATCAAGTGAAGAAGGATAGTTTGATGTATCGTGCGATTCGTGCGGCCACTTTTTAATGTTCACTCTAATTTGGTCGGATAATCTACCAAAAATATTTCAAATGGTTTTTTATCGTTATTGTCTAAAGTAGCTGGGATTACATACATGATTTTTTGCATACGTATTCTTAAAACAGCGCATACTTTTTGCTCAGCGAACGCACACCTCTTCGCCGCCAAATTTGTTTGGGGCCGACACGTTTGCGCCACTACACCATGCTCAAAGATGTCTCAGTCTCTGGCACCCATAGTACAAGCTCTGTGACTTTAAGGGCAATTAGTTTTGACGACACGATTGGCGTAGTGCGCTGTAGCACGGTTTTTCGCCTCGATTTCCGTAGTGTCCCGGGTTCGATTCCCGGTCGGGTCAATTCAGGAAACGATCTTTTCTGAATTGACTCGGGTCTGGGTGTGCTGGGAGACGCCCCTGGCTTATTTCCTTGTGTGGTACTTCGTAACACAGGGATATTAATCCCTACTTCGAGACCATTACAAGAGGTGTGTTGTCTGGCGCATATTTATATATTTATTTATATTTAGTTGAAGTTCTTATCATAGTTTCTTAATGTATTGCTATATTCTGTATGTTATGTTACAGGTGTATGTGGTTTCTTTCCCATCCACCCTCGCACCTATATGACGGCATGGAGGAACAGACAAGTGGAGCGCGAGACTTTGGCCCAGCAGCAGGCAGAAGCTGAGAAAGCCAAAGAGATATCTGCATAAAGAGATTAGTTAAGTTACGTTAGTTTTTGTATAGAGTATCTATAGTAATAAATGGTTTGTTTAGATCAAAACTGTTTGACTTTTATTCCCTTTTATATCCCTGTTTAGAGGCCTGCGCAGACGACGGATTATTAAAACTTTTAGTCGTCCGTGTGCGTTGCTCGATACAGTTTGTAAGGGATCTATTCTGACGGAGAAAAAGGACGCCGCGTATAATCCGTCGTCTGTGCAAGCCTTGAATAGAAACAAAGTGGTATTGAATTGAATTGAGAAAAATATTTCGGACAGGTCCATAGATGTTAGTATACACTTGCTTACAGTAGTCTGTTAGTTTAATACATTGTGACATTAACTATGATTATTTTTATTTCAGGTGAGTTTCCACTCACCTTTTTAAAAGGGGAGAATCCCACCTGTCTACAAACACTCAGGATGCTGTTGGTGGTAGAGCGCAGGCGTGCAGCATGGAAGCGCAGCGTTGGCGCGTTATCGCGGCGAAGCCTTCAACGCGCGCCTCCGCGAATCTCTGTCCAGCTACAGCGCCACGGCAACCCCAACAGCACCCTGAGTGCGTTATACTGTACACGCAGATCGCTGTATGTCCGCTGAGTAAAGGCCCACAGGCTGCATGTTCATAGGTAGTATAATAGTAGCATAATGGTTTTAATAATAAGGTGCTGAGGACGCAATGTTTTAAAGCTTGTGTTATGTACCTAACTATTTGAAACTAGGTAAAATGCTACAAAAAAACTGGAAACTGATTCTTTTCAAACTTCAATAATTTACTGTTAATTTTTTAATGTTAGAATTTAAGCAGTTTTTTCTTATCAACAAACAAATTGTACTCTACTAACTCGCATTGTAAAACCAAAACTAGTTTTAAAAGAGTAACTAGGTACTAAGTTTCTCGCCGGGTCTTCTCAGTAAGAATCAACACCTCCGACGCGGTGGTAGAGTCGCATTATGTTTGTATACTGTTTATTTATATATTCATATTATTATAGTATTTATATCTACTATTTGGTATATTTTTGACTATTTAAAAGTATGTACTGATTAGTCTATTTAAATAAAGATATTTCAGTTTCAGTTTGACACTCTCAAGGTAGGTACTTAATATAATTTTTGTCAGAGCTTTTAATGCGATAATCTTAGTAGGTACCTATCTTCAAGCAAAAAAGAGATACATTAACTACTCTTTTTGAATCTACAACTTTTTCTGATTTAATTTTCTTCCCTGCGCCTGCGCAGACGACGTATCATCCGACGCTTACTTTCCTATAAAGAGGAATCAGTAGTGTTTTCTTGAGGTATTTACTACATAAGCTAGGCTGTAGCTTGTTCTATGAATATAAATCTAGGCATTTGAGAGAATGAAACAGTAAAATTTAGTCAGGCTATTCAGGTTTTTCGAAGCTCCTGGATCATAAATGATTTTTACAGACCCGCTTGGTGCAGGTAGGCAGTTCCATATTGAAGTCACAATAAAACACATTCCAATACAATGAATTCCTTTTTATTACGTGAAAAAATTACAAGATACAATTCCATTTATGAGTACAAATATGAATGCAGACAGCCAAAACATCAAAGGCACATAACACGGTAACATTGTTAAACAAGCGCAAACGTGGCAACACTCATACATACTCGTGCTAAAGCATGCATATTAATCTTAGGATGTAATTGTACAAAAATATGTTTTGGCAGTTTTCCAAATGGAAGAATACAATAATTTTGACTATGGCAACAATTGGGGACTTACTTCGTATGGGTAACACAGGTTTAAAAAACTAACTCCATTATTCAACCTTAAAAAAACTTAAACAACAGATATAGGTACTAACATTCCTTGAGCAAATCCTTTATTGGAATTAAAACAAGAAATTCATTGTTTCACTAAGAGATCTTAAAATAGGGAAATAAAAAAAACTAACAGGTGTCCTTAATTTCTAATCCCTAAAAGATCTAATCAGCCAAAAAGAGAAACAACTAAAATTTCGAACTAATTAGATGAGAAAAATGTAAAAATTGCGTCACGATTATACAAAAACAACTTATTAAGTAATAAAATAATACATGGTTGTCGGTTTAAAAAAACGCGTACTTTCAAATAATGACGGTCGGTATGTTTTAAATACATACATCTATGTCAAAATATACCTAACTGGGTTTATATTGAACAATTAAGTTGTATTATACCAATTAATTTCATTTTTAATTGACTTTCTTTAATAAACAATGGCCTATAGGGCAAGATTGTAATTAAGCAGCATTCATTGTTAACTCAGTGCAGATTCATGACAGTCAGTTATACATACAACTTGCATGTCGAATATACAAACAACTGTTATTGTCATTTTTTACGACAACGTGAATGCTGTTTACAAATCGGTTTTATAGACAAAATTTAATGAATAGAAACATTAAGAGGGTTCACATGGTGCGGTTTTTGCCATACGGCTACTTACCAAGGTATGAGTGATTTGCGTTTCTGTGTTGTTTTTTATATAAGCCTGAAATCGACCAATGTAAACCCATCAATAATCCCAAACGTCGAATATACAAATGTAAGGCCAGTGATGTGCTACTAAGCTATAAGCGGGTGCGGCAAACCAGTTTGTACTTTCGCTCCCCAATATACGAATGGATATTTAGTTGGTCTTCCTGTTCATGGCATCTGCTACCAAACGCGTTGCTGGAAACGAAAAAAGTATGATTAGAATATTGATGTATGAATGAATTAGTGTGCAAGAAGGTGATCGTCTTGATAACTGAACGTCAGAATAACTAACCACCTTATTAATTTAATATATTTTTTATTTTATTTTTGGTAGTAAATAGGCATGGTTAAGTCATTATAACGTTCGCCAAGAAACAATTAGCCACAACACAATGACCCCACACATCGGAAAATAACTCTTAGCACGAATGGAAAGCCAGTCTCGTCATGATTATGCATGGTTGTATTGTATGAAGTGTGGCTTAGCGTAAATAATTTTTACAGCAGTTAAGGACGCTTTATTGTGCTGGGCCTAAAACTATGTGCCAGACCAGACAGCTAGCGATGTGGTTAAATTGTTGCTAGGTAGAATACACCTGGGTTCTGAGAGCGTCTAATAAAAATATTAAATTAGTCACACTGAAATTAAGCCTGTCTTTTTTCAACCTAACACTAATATGACATTAAGCATAAGCTAAGCAAAGTTACGCTCTAGCTGTGTTTATTGTGTTCTTGTCTGTTTAATATGTCTACTAATTACTCTTTCATTTGATCTGGGGTTCCGAGCAATGCGATCTATTTTCGAATTAATGAAAAGAAGCCGCATGGAAACCTAGACTAAATAACAATATTTGTTTTTATCTGGCAGAAAATAATGCCTAAATTGCTTTCTTTATCAAAGTTTTATCTTTAAGCATATTGTTATTTTTTTATTAATCTGACATTTCTTTAAAAATATGAAAAAAATTGTTCAAGAGTAAGGCACCTGGTAGGTTAGTGACGATATTGTGGTCTATAATGGAACATGTCTACCAGTAAATGCCTTTTCGATTTTGTCTTTAAGTTATAGTTACAGCAGTTTGTGAACGCATATTTAGGCAGCGAGTTTTACTCCTTAGGTGTTTGCAATACAAACATATAAATCAATGGACCATATCATCATCATCATTCAGGAGATCATTGAGGCTCCATAAATTAATACGGCACAAAAGTTGTGGAATTGCTTTGAGCCAAGTTATACAAGTGCAACGATTCGCTATTCGATCAACATTCGGAAAAAAAATTGTAAACAACGAATCATGGATGTTGTATAACTTGGCTTAGAGCTACCCAGTTTTTTGCTATATGGGTATATTTTATGTTATTTCTCCATATGGCTAGGTCTAACGTAACTTCACAACAATAAGAACCGGCAGTGATACTGTTATTGACTTTATTTATTTATTTATTGGACTACCAACATAAGAAACAGTTGACTCTAAATGAGGGGGACAATTTTACCGAAAGTATCTGATGAATGAAACTTGTGCAAAGGACAATGAGGTCGTGATAAACCGAATGTTTATCTTAGTTAAAAATAAACGTTAAAAAACAACAAGATAACGTCGAATAACTATCGGATAATAACAACGGTGCAGACATTGTTGCATCAGTGTTACCTCATGTTTTTATTTTTTTTATTCATCGATCTATGTATGTACAAGTCATAGATTTCAAGTGAGGTTGGATATAGCGGATTACTTCTATTGTTATTCTCTTCTTCCGTCTTCTACTCTTCCAGATAATAAGATGTTCACTGCAAAGACAAGACAGTATTCTGCTTCTTGGGTAAGGTGGCCAGTCATCAATGAGCCGAGTGTGAGAGCAGTGAGAGAAGTAAATAACTTCAACATTTTTGCGCGCACGTAAATGTCAATCAGTATGGAATCGAGTCAGCGCCATCTGGCGGCAAATTCAAAACATTAAGGCCGCTAGATGGCGCTGACTCGATGCCATACAGATTCGCGTTTTTATTCGCAAAACGCGATGGTGTAGTCATTCGCATAGCTCACTGTAACTCGCACTCAGCACTCTGTTGTGTAGACTGCTGGGGGGGCTAACTTTAGACTATCGTCTGTAGTTAATGCGTCTACTTTCGCTGAGAAAGCACGAGTGATTGAGAAAGGGTTATTGATTGGCATAGTCTCAGCGAGAGTGCACATGCATCATCACATTTGGGTCTCGGCAGCAGTTACAGCCAGCGTCAGGGTTGAACTATCTTTAGCAGCACATAATTGTACTTTCCTATGGTGCTATCCTTTTCTGTCAATCTTACAATCACTTCGAGTCTTACAATCAATACTGTCATTTACTAGAGCGAGAAAAAGTGGTGTGTCCGAGCGCCTCTTCGATTCCGTCGCGTATAGTCGATCTACCGCTTTCTTGCTCTTGTAAATGACGGTTCTGAGTGATAAAGAAGGATAGAAGCATAGTAAAGGGCGATTCGGTGCTGCGAAGAGTAGAGTTGTGAAGAACTCGAGTCTTTGAGTCCTAAATTTTGATCGGCTGACAAATGTTTGTAAAAGACTGGAGCTCTTTTAAGTCTTTGACTGCCGCTAAAGCAGACACAATAGAAAATCTATTGTTTGCGGGTCACCGGTGACCCCATGGCAGCTAATGTGTTGAGATTCGAGCTCTTTATAAGACTCGAGCTCTTTGTAAGACTCGAGTTCATTGTAAGACTCGAGTTCATTGTAAGACTCGAGCTCTATGTAAGACTCGAGCTCTTTGTAAGACTTGAGCTCTTTCTAAGACTCGAGCTCTTTGTAAGACTCGAGTTCATTGTAAGACTCGAGTTCATTGTAAGACTCGAGCTCTATGTAAGACTCGAGCTCTTTGTAAGAGTTGAGCTCTTTCTAAGACTCGAGTTCTTTGTAAGACTTGAGCTCTATGTAAGACTCGAGCTCTTTGTAAGACTCGAGTTTTTTTAAAGACTCAAGTTCTTTTTTAGCGCTCGAGTCTTCGTGAAAGGACTGAAGCTTGGTTCGACTTAAGACTCCGAGTTAAGTTAGTACACTGAGTCTTGTAAAACTGAGCAGAGTCTATCGAATTAAGACTAAAGGATTCGAGTTGTTTACAGCGCTAGCGAAGAGTAGTTTAACCTTAAGGCGCTTACATACAGCCAGTATTAAAAGCATTATATTTCCTGCCAGATACAACATAAAAAGCGTTGTTAGGAACAATTTTTGTTAGATAGTGTATATAGTGCACTTACCAATGTTCGAATTTTGAATACATGTGCTCTAATCTGCTTTACCTACAATCAGTGAATGTAAATAAGTGGCTGTACAGTGTGAAACTATGCTTTCTACCTAATATTCGCGATAATAATAAAAAAAATGGATTTTCAGTCATTATTTTTGCAACACCAAACTAATTTCGTTGGGATAAAATAGCAGACAATTCCTTTTCAACTGCTTGCTAAGTTATAATAATGTGTTTATCAATAATAATGCAAATTATAGGTAGGCAGAATTGCCTGGGCAAAAAGGTTGGCACAACCCTGATATTTAGTATTCTACAATAGTAGAAAAGCCACCAATTATATTACGCAGTCAACCACGTACAAACGAAACATTGCCGGCTTAATCAGCTCTCATTGTATTGAACTTGCCCTTACTACTGTGAATCTTTCATGTCTGTGGCATTTGTCAGGAGTGACAGCTGTCATAGAGTCAGACGGATGACTGGCACTCTTTACCGCGCTTTTGTGACGACTAGTTCTAAATAAATGTATCTTCAATTAAATCGTGTTTAATTCGAAGTCTAGTATAATAAATAAAATAAATATATATCTGGGACAAATAACACCAAGATCATCTGTGGTTGAGTGCACATTAGAATTGCCACTATTTCCATAGTTCTAAACTTTTTTTCTACAGTATTTCAAGATAATTAAAATAAACGTACTCCATTAGGAATCTTGACAACATCGCAATTTAAGCTCATTCGGTCAACTTTTTCAAAGAATGCTCTATCTTCAGGTTTGCTTCATGCACCAATTCATGTATATTTATGTCTTATGAAAACAAAAAATGCTTTTTTCAATAACAAAATTAATTCCTATTTTTAAAGTAAGAGTATTAAATATTTTTTCAAATAACAAAAATGTCCAATGGTCCTTTTTACATTATGAGGAGCCTTTAGGCACTTTGCTATAGTTTCTAGGCTAAAAGGCTTCTTCACCCCAGCTATAGAGCAGAAACCGGTCAAAACATACTAAAATTTGCTTCCTTTACTTGATATTATTATATTATTGTCTTACTCCACTAACAATATAAAAAACGTAACGACAGCAAATGCGTATCATAAAAATATGAAACTCAATACTATGAATGCTATTGAATAGACCTATTTCTATTTCGCAATCCCTTCTTTTTCAAACATAGAACCGAGTTAAGAACTACACACGCAACCCAACCCAACACGTTCACTCTAAGGTCCCATTTTAAACATAAATGATGAAAGAAAACAACAACAGATGGAAACATCAGCCCAATGATTAGAAAATCAATAAAACCCATACAGGGTTACCCTCATTCTGCAATAAACGGCCATTGAAATTCCTGGATTCGTAATTGAATGGTGTGATTTTGACAGTTTTAGCACAGAATAGGTAACTATGCCATTTAATTACGATTCCCTTGGCTGTTATATAGCAGAATCAACGACCAGGCCAAGCATGTCACTGGTAATAATATATATTTTTTTCAATAGCAAAATTTAATTAGAAGACAAACTCCCTATTCATAAAAAACTATCAGCTTAATTAGTTAAATTTGAAAAACTTCTAGTCCCCTTTGAACAGGAGACCAGTCCCGCATTCCGAGTTTTTTCTTGGTAAACTGGGTTCTGCGCATGTGCGAATCTACTTCGGAGGGGACCAGAAGTAAACGCGAACAATACTTATTGCCTTAGAATAATGACACCTAGAAGGATAGTTCAATGCAAAAAGACGCGCCAAACGCCAAAAACAAGCCAAAACCGAACCTCAAAAATGTGTCATGGCAGAAGCTAACCAAATAATGTTGCAAGTCGACAGCATTTTCCCTAAAAAGTGGAGAGATAAGTCATTTCTGAACTTAAATTTTGTGGATTATTTGATGGCCATTATCTAGCGTGTTTAGCTAAAAGTGGTTAATTAGATTAATAATATGAATATTTTTTCAGAATAAACTGATTTATTCTAAGGTGACTTTTACGTTAGTCCTTTTATTTTTTATAATCACATGAATAATATTCATGCTCAAAAATATATAATATAATTAAATAAATACTTAAATTTTATAAAATCAATTTCGTCCAATTTATGAATTTACTAAAAGTTGGAAAAATGTTTTCTCATTAATGGCAACATTTTTAAATTTAAGGACGAAAGTTTTTTCTACATTAATCGCATTATTTATTTGAGTTTTTAAGTGCTAGTATAGTCCTATTATAAGTTGAAATATATTGTCTACTGGTGGTAAGTTATTTTTATATTTTTTGTGTTTTCCCGAATCATTGTAAAACCCATTTACACAGAAAACTGTAATTTTGTTGGAGCTCCTACCAATAAACCATGGCCTTGATCACTGGCGACGCGTCGATCGGGTCCGGACGTGGTGTCCGGATTTCAGTGGCATCAGTAAGCATGCGTCTCCTTCTAGGCGAAATTATTCTAAACTAATTGCTTTGTTTCTCTCATAATTCATGAAAAATCTAATGTACTGTTTTGACTTACTTATTTAAGAATAAGTACCTAGGTCAGCTTAGCTCTGCTGTCAAATATTGCGATAAAAATTACAGAGCAGTGCAATAACTGACAAGGTAGTAAGTACCCATATTTCTATGCATTAGGGGATCAGTCGCTGTATTTTTTTCATTTATTGTTTATAAACACTACATTCATAATTTTCAGCATTCGGAAACCACTGAAGTTTGTAATGATGCTGGTTGGTTTTCGCATCGATATAAAAACTACATGGTACATCATCGATATTTCTTACATTACATCGGTATACATTTTTGAGTGTACTCAACGCTGACTCAGCCAGCTCGAAGATGGCAAAATAGAGCAATAGCTAAAAAAACTGATAGCGTGGTTATGAATAGAACGAACTAATGAACCCGGATAACAGATCGTTAACACAATAGGAAGTCTTTTATATGCAAGTGCTGAGTAAAAGGCTGGTGCGACATCCATTGATTATTTTCTACAAAAGCGATTGCAATTGAAAGCTAAACGATTATTATTAGCTGTGTCTCCTTACATACGTGTTTACAATTCCTTGAGTGTTTTGTTGAGGTCTTTCATCGTTTTGTCCACCCGCTTATTGAGATCTTTAACGATTTTCCCCAAGTCTATAACAATAAGTAGGTACTTTGTTGGGTTTCCAGTGTAGGATATAGGCGTAATATAGTACTGAGCCATGTCTAAATATCGTCGTGTTTTCTTTCTGGTGAAATGCTAAAGGAAACTTAAGCAATTTCGAGTTTATAACATTTAGAAATCTTAGTTACTTTTTAAAGTCAGTAAAATGTTATAGATTCACGAACTATAGATAATTGGGTAGTTGACAACATCATGGAATTTAAAAAAATACACTAAAAAAGGGGCATGTGAAATCTCTATTTCGTTTACATAGGTATAATGAATTTTATGGCTCTTCAAACACGGGTGGGCAAGTCTATTTTTAAAAGAGTAAAATAAATAAAAATGAGTGTGCCATTCGATAATCCACACAATTAATAGTAACTTTTGTTAAGAAACCATATTCATAAACGCAAAATTTAATATAGCTGCCGAACAAGTGTCTTGCAGAACGCATAGAAATAGGCGTTCTGTGACGTCACCATCCTGCGACAGGTTTGTAGGGAGCGTTTTGGGAATTCCAAAAATGAGATTTTTAAAACTATCATATCTCGGGGAGTTTTCGTGTTTTTGAAATATTTAATTTACCAATGTTTCTATTATTAAAAGGTCTTTCAATAACACCTCAACAAAAAAAATGTCAACTACCCTCTGATGATGAAATGATGATTAAGTATTATTTTGTATTCCTGACCTGAGTCATTCTGAACCATTTTTTTGATGGAATAAATGAATATGTGTGGACGTCTATTTAATTGAGGAACCTTCAAAACCTTGACTGAAGTATCTGAACTGAATCATCACAACAAATTGGATAGGTGGTATGTTTTCTAAGTGGTATAGCTGGTTCGAAATAGCCTAAACTTTTACTTTTTATGACCAACTTATTATGTTAACTACTAAAAACGGAAAGTGTGGCCGCTTTATTCATAACAGTTATAACAATAATTACTAGGAAGCTGTTCTAAATAAATAATATTACAATATAATTATGCAACTGTTTTTATTAAACAATATCCAAGAGCGGAATGGAGTGGGAGAGCACCGAACGGAACGTTAAATACTAGATTTACAAATATTCGCACTTTATTACGTAATGTAGAGGCAATTCTATGATACAGTACGCCACAGTTCAAGTCTAACACTGGTGACGCCACACAGTCGGCGCGAAGAATACAAATACTATTTATGAAGAAATATATTTAAATTTTAGAGCCAGCCCTCCTTACTACTGGTGGTTTTCCACATTTGATTGAAAAGGAGAAGCATAAAGTATTGTATATCCTGGCTTCGCTGACACCGAGGCTAGTCCTTTTGCTTCCACTAGTAAAAAGTAATAATTAAGTGAAGAGAGGCGTAGCTAAGCTTAGGTACTTTTTCATAGCTGTTCCCATTCTACCTGCCATCTGTCATTTCCTTCATAATTGCTATGACAGCTTGGACAAAGTTAATTTGAGAAGGTACTAAAGTCTTAAGATGTTACTAACTGTACCTTGTGTAGGTAGGTAATAAACTGTTTTTTATTTGTATTCACGTATTTATACGAGTTGATAGCGATAAATAGAGTTCAGATAATACCAGCAGTGAAACACTTTTTCTGTGGGTAACTGTACATAGAAATTGTCACCATTGCTTGCTTTTCTTTATGCCGTTACTCAGTTCTTCTGTCATTTATAGGATGTCGACATGGCTCTACAAAAAAACATTTCTAATTAATATCACGATGACATTAGAGAAATTTAGTTGTATGATTGATAGATAAGAACAAATAACGCCATGACGTCACTACTCACTATAATGTTACCAATAGTTTCGGAATCTCTAGTGATTTAACCGATTTCTAAAGAAGTATTTATTAATCATTGAAATCAAGTTACCGCTACAACAATTAAGCTTAAAGACAACGATTAGCAGTCACAAACCTTCTGAAATATTTTTAGCACGATCAATAATCTAGCCTAAGAATCCGACCAGAAACCTATCTTCCTACCTACACACCTTACTGCCCCAATCCCCTAAAGGCATCTATCTTAACTATCTTCAATCTTTCGTTGCACAAGTAGCTACATTCTGACTAATACGTGTCTAAGAAGCTACGCCATATGAAAAATATACGAAGGCAAAACTTCAAAAAATGCTCGCGCTGTGACAGGTACACTATTACGCGTGTGTGCGTGAGCTTGGCGACCTCGAGTACGGAGATAAAGCAGAGTGCGAGTTCTAGTAGGCGATGCAAATGACTTCACCATCGTCGCGTCGAGCACGTAAATGTCAAATATTATGGCATCAAATCAGGCCTGTGTCACTTCAAAGTTCAGGTACGCTGCCGCGTGGCTCCTCTCTGGGGTATATGACAGTAGGTGGCCGCTCGGCTCGCAAACTCGCCGCCGAGCGCGTTAATTAATGTTTTGTATTTGATTTGTTTCAAGTGTAACTTGTTATTATAAGAATAATAATGACTAGGTACTACTAATACTAAACAATGTCATATTACATACAGTAATACTTTTTTTTAAAGTTAATAATTAAATCAGGGAGTTGCGACCCTGCGCTCTGACAGCTGAATCGGTTTTGTTCAGCGGCGCACAGTGCAATATGAACGCTCGAGCTACGCGATAAGTTTCGATTCCGCGTGCAAGCTCAAGCTACCTAAACATGGCCTTTATCGATAGCACGGATAAATTAAGAATTACTAGTGTGACACAAACTTGTACGATTAGAGGCAACTTTTTTACTTGTCTGCGTTTCTTGAGAGAACCTTCTGTTCGGAGTTCTATTACCTATCCTGTGATCGAGTCAGCGCCACCTAGCCGTAAATTTGGGCAACATTATAGCGCTAGATGGCGCTGACTCGATGTCATAATATTTGACATTTACATGATCGCAAAACGCGATGGTGAAGTCATACGCATCGCTCGCTGCAACTCGCACACGCAATGGCCAATTTACTGGCCAGGACCCTGACTCTTGAATCTGATTTCGCCGGATTGGCATTACATTAACGTTTCATGAACCTTTTGTCAATGCCAATGCCAATAACAAAAAATAGAAATTTATGAAACAGGTTCATAAATTTCTAGTTTGTCATTTTTGCGATGCTTATCAAATTAAATTCTGTTCAAGAGTCAGGCCTCTGTTGGCGCATGGAAGCGATCCTGCCTTTGGCACCGGAAGTCGTTGGTGCGATGACAAACAAAAATTACGTAATCAAAATAGACATTTATTCACATCTTACCAGAGCTGGCCATGTTGTCAATTCGGTCGTGGTGCTTCTGGTAGTAAGGGCGGATGATGCGGTTGTAGATCACTAGGGAACCATTGTAGTCGGTGGGCATGTAGCACCATATGATGAAGATGCACTGGAAATAACAAAATTAAACAATAGTCAATGTTCTACACGGCTACTCAAATATGAAGAGGGCTATGCTATGCTGTGAAATGCAATGAAGTATTTGGTATTGAGTACGCTCGGCATTTTGCTACGTGATCGGGATACGGGATACGGGAAGATGAAAATATGATTACATTATAATATGCACATGACGTATACCTATTCAGGCGAAAAGCTTATGCCTTATAGCTATGGAATTTACTATTCCTACAAGAATTTTATGCATTTCCAAAATAACAACTGCTGTCTATTATGTTGGGTTTAGTAAGATTCGTCACTTATGTAAAACGTGGCTTATTTCATAAAAAGACTGACTTTATGAACTCGCATACTAAACGCGAACGGTACAAAGTTCAGTGTATAAACGTAAAAATACTTAAGAGCATTAGCTGGGGGTGGATCGAAAACGTTGCATTTTGTAAGATGTTCGTGATTATTTCATTGAATTAAAATAAAACATAAATTATTGCTCTATTATTGTGGGCATAACACTATTCAAAAACACATTGAACTGTCTAAAATTAAACAGTCGCCAATTATCTGCTAAATTAACCAAAAAACCGTTTTTTTTAATTGATAAGACACTTCAAAATTTACTGTACACAGTTAAAGGTTAGTTATGAAAGTAAAAAGTGCATTCAATAAAAGAGAGATAATTTATACTTAATTTGAATTCAGATAAATAATCACGAAAACCTTAAAAAAATGCGACGTTTACGATTTACCCCAAACGCAAAAAGCAAACCCTCTTAATTTAATTATATCACTATCATGGTGTTTTATTCGCAAATATTACAATTGCTTTTGCAATAACATGTTAATTTAACACAATAACTGCTTTTGTCCAACGAAACAAAATAAACGGTAAATTGTTCACCTACTTTGTACATATAGATTGCTGGAGATATACTTTTCATCATCCTTCGATCAAAATTAAATACCCAAGATGACCCACGTCTAAAAATGTCTCGGAATAAGAGTACTAAATAACAAACACAGCACACAAACACTTTAGATGAGATTATAAAAAAGTCACAATAAAATGTAATGTCGTAAGGAGCCACCAAGTGCTTGCACTGAAAATGAAAACCCCAGCGAATTAAGGCTGCTTTTCGAAAATTTTATTTATGTATGTACGTGGGTAAGTACGTGTGTGGTCTGCGTGACAAAAAACTCAATTATAAAAATATTTTACTTGTATTCTTAATAAAAATATCACTACAAATAGTATTCAATCAAATTTGAAATTCCATAAAAAAGTAAACACAGAATTTGATAAATAATTAAATAAATAATGCTTACTACAGCCCGAACTAATTATGGAAAGAAAACGATATTGCTTGAAAAAGCACAGCTGCACAATAACTTACCAAACTATATTAAAAACTGTGATAGTATAATAATGTATAAGACTGAACTCAAAGAATATATTGTAAGCACATTGTGATTCTTCGTGCCAACAGACTCACCACTGAGGATGCACAAGACCGCGCGAAGTGGGCCAAGAAAATGAGAAAGGCAAACCCTGGGACCCCACACATCAGTGTGGGTTCACAACCGGGATAGACCGCACGGATGATGATGATGACATTGTGATTCTTCAACTAGCGCCCTAGAGGCATATCATAATTTATTATTTTATTTTATGTAAGTATGTATCTCATTTTAAGTGAACTGTAAGTATGTTTTTATGAGAAATAAATCCTATAAACCTAAAACACTCACTAATTTCAACTAAGCATTTGACACTATTTGGAGTTGATTTTGTTCGTATTGGTGTATCGTGGGTATTATTGATCGAAACCCAGCACTGTACCAGAAATGCAACCAACCCAAGATATGCCCGTTCGTGGCACCCATTAACTCATTAGGTCGTCTTTAAAGATTTAAGCCACTTGCTCTTCACTAATCAGACTTCGTCATGGCAAAAAAATAGATCCTGGTATGTACTCGTTTATCAAACAAAACCTGTTTCATTATCATTTTCACTGCATGACATAATAACATTATAGGTAGCTAAGGTAGATAACAGAATTCGATTGTGAACAGAAGATTGCATACAATTACTGCTATCGTATATTAATGGATAAACATATTTATTACAAGCATTGCACACAGGTGACCTTGTTGGGCGGATCAAGTGTTGTCTTCAATGTATATGAATACACTGAAAAGCAAAAATAAGAATCATTTAGTTACAACAATTCAAGATGGCTGCTCTGTTTACATCGGCATTTATTTTCAATTTACAGTTACGGTTACGATATCTTTCTTTAGGTTTAGAAGATAAATGAAACACATCACAAATATTATTATAATATTATGACTTCATTTTTCCTAGTCAATGCTGTGTAACTAGGCGATGAGGTCGAGGCGAAGATGGGCGATCATCATTTTGCCTGTCATGATGATTGTTTCAAAATTCGACACCAATTGAATTCGGCAGCGCCCAATTCGAAAAACCTGATATCCGTGGCTTGATAAATAACCGTGCGGAACAGCTGACGGTAAGCGGTTATCGCAGCCTACAGGACACATGCAACACCAGAACCCTGATTTTGTTCATTCTTTTTTATATTTTGTTATATTATGTTTATGTACTTAGTGGGTTTAATTTTTTTTGTCATGTGTCTTGTTTACATTTAATTTTTTTCTACTATCTAAAATGTACCACATTCTTGCGAAATAAATATTCTTATTCTTATAAATTAAAGGCTTTTGGCAATACCGTTTAGAAACTAAATGCAATGCACCATTGAGAGGGGAAATTGCTATAATTAAAAGTTCCGAGTCGTTCTGAGTGGGAGGCCTGAAGTAACACCAGGTTGCTTCTTTCATGACACCTTCAAACCTCTCCATGCTATAGCTCATTGTAAAACCCTGGCAAAAGCTCATTCCAGAATGGTGTAGTCTCTGTCATCTAAAAAGAATGCTGGCCAGGATCAGTGAGTGAATTTTGGGCCAAATTAGTATGAACCTCCTACCCTTTGTAGCCATACGCAGAACCAACCCTACACTGTAGCCCAATTCTATTTACGTGACGCGATGTAGGTAGTTATTATAATTTTGGTGTCTCAAAACCACATTCGAGAATTATCGATGCTAGAATGTGCTGATTTAATAAAAATAAATATTAAGAAATATCTTTAATATCTTATCATTCTGATTAAAAAAACACAACAGACAACTATTCACGGTAGTTTTACCTACACGTCGTAGATTGTAAGAATACGTTGCGGTAAGTGACGCAAGCACTTATCCTATTCACCTTTGTATGGAAGCTGCTAGATTCTTGTATCATTAACTCCTACGACTGACGTATATTACATTGTTATTGCACAATAGTTTCATTTAAATACAGCAGCTTGTTGTATTTTTCTTTAAAAATTATGTGAGAAAGAGAGACCAAATTCTGATTTGAAAACCGAAATCAGTAAGTACCATAACTTTTTAGACATGTTCCGCCATGTTTTCACAAAATGTTGACAGTGCTAAGATTGTTTTTTTTTTTAAGTTAAAACAGTTGTTGAGCAGCCTATTCTAGAATCAGATCTGCTTAAGCCATGCATAGACCACGGCACTCTCCAGATTGTATTTAATATTTCTAAAAAAACATTAAAAAAATGGACCCTTAATTTGCTAGTGGTTTTTGTAATATTAGCGTATAACTATTTTGTAGATTGCTTTTTAGGTTCTATAGTTCTATATTATAGGCCCCATATACGGTACGATTGATCGTTAAGATCCGTCGTTTCAGATCGATCGGAACGACGGATCGTAGAGACCAATCGTACCGTATATGGGGCGCATAAGACCTCTTTGTGACCTATGTACTGTGTTGTAAGATTTATTTTTTTACATGTAACTGTCGTAGCGAATAATTCGTGTTTTTTATATTTTATGTACCTACTTATCGGTTGTTAACTTAGTGGGCGATTGGTTTGAAATAATTTTAGTAAAGAAAGAACTAACTAGCAGAGATTAATTAGTAGGTACGCAGACCGCTTGCTATCAGGAAGTTCATCCATACCGTAGTAGTAACGCCATTTTGTATGTACGAATATCTTCTATACCAGGACTCTCAAATTGTAGCATGAATCGGCATGGAGTGCTTCGAAATTACAGTTTTATTTTATCTCTAATAATTTTGAATATGTGTTAATTTATCACCATCGCGCCCCTAGTGATTAAAAATGAAACCAAAAAGTGCATAAAAATTTCTGAACGCAACGATCTCCGTTCACGTGACCTCAACACATAGTTAGACATACTAGTTACCATCAGGCATGCCGTATGCACTCATCAGTGACTTATAAAAATGTACAAACGTTCACAAGTAAGCTAAAAACAAACAAAACCATTCTACACTATTCCTGGCAAACAATAGTTTTCTTTATATACAACACAATGAACTTGCACCGCGTTGGACAGGCGCTAGCCTGGCGTCAAGGTTGACATGATCTACAATCAGACTTTAGTTTATTTGCGATTCTTCACATCTGCATTTGGAATGAAAATCCTTTTTCGTAGGTACTACGTTTACCGACTGAGGGGCCGAAATTGATTCGTAATAGCTCTGGGTGACTTAGACTGAGGCCGAGATCTATAGTCGTTACTTAACTAAGTGTGCTTAGTTAAGTTCAATTATTGTCTTACTCATTGAGTATTGTTATAATTATTACAAACGAATACCTTAGTTGATGTTTATCTGAGACAAAAATAATTTAATGATAGCAATAAAAAGTAATTGACATCTATAGATAGATACAGCTGTTCAAAGTCTGATTAGGTTAAGTTAAAGCTAAGCACGCTCTATAGATCTCGGCCTGAGAGAGAACAATAATGTTAGTACAGAGGCGTTCATATCAACCTTTACAAAACTATTGCAAAATAGGTCTTATGTCAGCAGAATAAGGTGCCCCTATGTAAAGGTTGATGTGAACGCCTCTGTACCTAAATGTTTGTGCTGAGAATCAAACCTGTGCATCGCCCTTATTGTGTAAGATCACTACCCAGTATCAGACAAGCTAATGGAAAAGTGAAACAGATATTTGTGTTGCTAATTACTTAGTATGATTGGAAGTTGGAACTAAAGATTCAAGATTTATTGCACAATCCAATAACTACCTAGAGTAGTATTACAATTAAAAAAATCATGATGATGATAATTTATCCATTAAACCAATTCTTGTATGTTGCACCGTAAAGCCCTTTTATTATGTAATATGGAGCAAACGGGCTGGAAGGTAACCGACCACCACCGACCAAAGTTCCTTTTGTTGAGTAGGCTTTTTTTTACATGTCTCTCAATCTTCTTCTTAGCGTGTCGATGGAACCCGAGAATTAATTACATCGTAGCAGCCCAGAATTCAGCCACTTGTATTGCGGATCGACTGCCGTCCATTAAATCCGCTGGCGTGCAGGTGTTGGGGCACGCCGGGCACGATGTTAAGTGTGCCATAGTTTGCACTGCACCGCAAACACAGTCCACATCGGAGCTTACCGAAAATCCCCACCTGACCAAGTTCTCCTTACTTCGGCCAACCTGAGTCCGAAGCCTGTTTAAGGACTTCCAGATCGGCCATGGTAAATCATGTCCAGGAGGGAGGTTCTCGGCAAGCGGGACAAAAGGAGTAGGCAGAGAGGCTTTTTTGCGCCAAAGTTCACATCTGGCCTGTGCGGGTTCGGTAGAAAGTGGGGCGACACACTTAACAAAACTGCGACGACTTTTTAGCCTTTGCGGCACTGAGAGGTAGCCGTGCATAGGATGCCGTGAGTCGCGATCTGCGTTTGCCCTTTCAGTAGAGCTAGCTACAGCCCTGCGGACTTCCGGAGGTGCTATACCAGCTAGTGGATATAGCATTGACACTGGTGTAGGTTTAAGACAACCAGTGATGACCCGGCAGGTGTCATTCAGAGCCACATCCACCAACTTGGCATGAGCGGAGCGGCTCCAAACAGGCGATGCGTACTCGCCAGCTGAGAAGGCGAGCGCTAGCCCTGTCGTTCGCAGCACGTGCGGTGTAGCTCCCCATTTGGTGGTAGTAAGGCGACGCAGTAAGTTGTTCCGCGAGTTCACTTTCTTCTTGGCGTTTTCGCAGGTCTTCTTATAAGTAAGAG
The DNA here is from genome assembly GCA_947369235.1 of Udea olivalis. Lineage (NCBI taxonomy): Eukaryota > Metazoa > Arthropoda > Insecta > Lepidoptera > Crambidae > Udea > Udea olivalis. The sequence goes on along the minus strand of OX376364.1, from coordinate 11,136,668 downwards.
ATCTGTCTAGCGGAACACCAAGATATCTCGGGCAGTTGTTGTGCGAGATTGGTACTCCCTGCCACACAATATTGAGTATACGTCTTCTTCTCTCAATCATACTTCTGCTTTAAATTTAAACATCAACAAATAAGAAAGATGTCTCAGTGCCTAATTTTAGGTCTGTACCTAGTATAGGCAGGCCTGTGTCACTTCAAAGTTACCTAAACTCGGCCGCGTGGCCCCTCTCTGGGGTATCCGACCCGACACACAGTGGTCCGGATTTTGAATATGGTGGACTTAGAACCTAAGGTCAGTATTTCTGGCTGAAAAAAAACATACGGACAGTTAAGTAAACGCTCATCAACGTTTGTTTTAGCGGTTTTCATGAAATTGTTTAATTAAGCGAAAAAAAATTATTGAAAAAAAATATGTATGGAGCAAATCTGAAATTATTTTTTTTCTCAAAACGTTTAAAAGTGTTAGCAACGAAACCTTATGTAAATTATTGTAATACATGTATTTGTTAATTTCACAGAGAAATTTTTTGCTTGTACTTGCAGTCTTGGCGTTTATATAGGGTTTAACTTAAAATATTTAATTAAATAGAAATAACACGAATGATCTACTTTATTTCGTCTGTTAAGTGGTTTCGGGAATATAAAATACTACGAATAATTTATTAATCTCAACACAAACATCAGTTTTGAAAAATATTCAATATTAAACATTTTAATTTCATAATAATATTATACTTCTTAGTTGTTAGCGCTGTTACTCAAAGCGCAGTTAGTGACCGAATGACGCATTGCCTACTAATATTCCCCTCCCATTCCCTAATATTGCTATCTCTTTCATTTTCTACTATCGCTATCTCTTTCATTCTATATTGCTCTCTCTCTCTTTCACTCCTTTAGACCCTTGCTAGTTGCGCGATTATGAATCGAATAAAACAGACGGGAGCTCCTGTTGGAGCGTCATTAGACATTCAACCCTTAGAGTCAACATACCTGGAATTTTGAACGTGAACAATCTACCTACTTGATCATGGCTAGATTTGGTACTAACCTGGATATTTACGTTTTTCTGCGAAAAGGGGACCTCAAGGACTACAAACGACTACATCAAGCAATTTTAGACTGCGTTTTGCTTGAAATTTCGCAAGAAGATTCTGAAAAAATATTGAAATTTGCAAGATCTCTCACTGTGAACTTAAATCGTCGATGGACCGATGCACATAGGGTGCAAAAAACATTCATGAAGAAGCATATGGACTGGTTAGAAACAAGAATTAAGTGGCCTGAATGTAAATCTGTAAATCTTACCGAAATTTTTGAAGGGACCGAAAATGTGGATTCTCGTTTTACAGAAGAAGAAGCAGCTGTTCTACCCTTTGCATCTACTTCGAAGGTGATATGGGCACTTCTACAGACATTGCACCAAGGAAGCCATTTGAAGACTTGGGGAATAAGCAGAAGAAAAGACGATCGGGTACATTACTCGACTATCCGGAAGAGGAACTGACTTTTGCTTTTGTCACGAAGCTAAAGTGTAATGGGAAAGAAGCTCTTGCTCGCATCATCGATCATCTTATGAAGAAACCTGAAAAGGTTGAAGCTGTCGAATCACTTTTATTAACAAACGCAGAGGTGGACACTATGCAGGAAGATCAAGCGTTGGCCCTTACTACTTCATTCGATCTGTCAAAGTGGAAGTATCTTACTCTACGGTCTGCATTGTCACAGCAATTGAAGCTTCCGTCTTACCACAAGTTGTTAGAAGCTAAGGAGAGGTGTTATCCAGATACCAGAGATATTGAAATATCAGAAGATATAGTGAAGGTGAAACTGCAAGCACTTTTAGACGTGACAACTCGAAGAATCTTGCAAGTCGTTGGTAATGATTTAAATATGTGCAGTGGAAACTTGAAGCTAACCTCCAAATGGGGATTCGATGGATCTTCAGCACAGAGCAACTACAAGCAAAGAAGTGAACTGGCAGAATTCGACGACTCCTCTGTGTTCATGACGAGTCTCGTTCCTCTGAAGCTAGAGAGCGGAAATGTTGTTATTTGGAATAATCCAAACCCATCTTCAACTTACTCGAACGACTTACTTTGTTAAGCAGGAACAAGCGGCAATGGAGGAAGAAATACGAAATTTGACTATTTCAAGTTGCGGAAACTTGGAAGTTACTCATGAGTTGCACATGACAATGATTGATGGGAAAGTGACTACAATTATTACAGATACTCCATCTGCAGCTACGTGCAATGTTTTGTCTTGCAAAACCTAGTGAGATGAATAATCTTTCTCAAATTTTTTCAAGACCTGTACGGGAAGATGTATATCAATATGGACTATCAACACTCCATATGTGGATTCGTAGCATGGAGTGTCTTTTACACATTTCGTATAATTTAGATTTCAAAATGTGGAGTGCACGAGGTGACAACAAGAACCTTAAGAAGTTAAAGAAGGATATGGTGCAATCGGAGTTCAAACAACAAATGGGACTTTTGATTGATGTTGTCAAGCAGGGCTTTGGAACTACAAATGATGGAAACACGGCCAGAAGATTTTTTCGGGAATACCAAAAAAGTGCTCAAATAACAAAGATTGATGCTGATTTGATAAAACACTTCGCAGTCATATTGCAAGTGTTATCTTGTGGGAAGGCTGTAAATATCGATGGATTCCGTGGATACTGCAAGGAGACTGCTGAGATCTTTGTACATCACTACCCCTGGTACAATATGCCTTCCAGCGTACACAAAATGTTAATACATGGCGCTGACATATGCAAACATTTTTTTTTGCCTTCCTATCGGAATTTTGTCAGAAGAAGCAGGAGAAGCAAGAAATAAGGATTTTCGAAATACCAGAGAGCGCCACACGAGAAAAACTGGAAGATTCCAAAATAATGAAGACATTATGCACAATTTTTTGATATCATCAGATCCATATATATCCCATTTGAAACCTAAATACACCAATTTTAAATCATCAAGCATGTTTCCAGAAGCTTTGCAGTTAATAATTCAACACGAAATAAAAGAAGTTGAAGAAGAAGAAGAAATAGAAGTTGATGAAGAAGCTACAGAAAATATGCCAGATCCTTTGGAATGATTTTTAAGTTCTTTATATTAATTTGTGTGTTATTTATAGGTAGTTTTGGTCAATAACTTTATTTTTAATTTAATTTAGATAGTAAAAAATTTATTTTAGTAAATAATTTGTAATTTTTAAAGATGCATTAAATGAAATTAGAAATGTTAACGACCTTCGATTTTTAACAGCCTGTTCCATTTCATAACAAAATAAATTTTCAGATATTGACAAAAAAATCTACTTTCAATACAAAACTTGATTTCATTTAGTTAATTTTGTATGGGAAGTCAATTATTCTTTCGCCTTATTAAGAAAAGTTATAGATCAAACATTGCTCGGGGCGTTATGTAGAGTACGTGCTTTATGTTATGATGACAGAAAAAAAAAGTTATGGGACATCAAATATTTTTAATAATTATGTTATTTTGTAAGTGATGTTTGTGTTAATATAAATATATTTGTTTAGTGTTTTACTTTCCCGAAACCACTTAACAGACGAAATAAAGTAGATCATTCGTGTTATTTCTATTTAATTAAATATTTTAAGTTAAACCCTATATAAACGCCAAGACTGCAAGTACAAGCAAAAAATTTCTCTGTGAAATTAACAAATACATGTATTACAATAATTTACATAAGGTTTCGTTGCTAACACTTTTGAACGTTTTGAGAAAAAAAAAAATTTCAGATTTGCTCCATACATTTTTTTTTTCAATAATTTTTATTCGCTTAATTAAACGATTTCATGAAAACCGCTAAAACAAACGTTGATGAGCGTTTACTTAACTGTCCGTATGTTTTTTTTCAGCCAGAAATACTGACCTTAGGTTCTAAGTCCACCATATTCAAAATCCGGACCACTGTGCGACAGTGGGTTGCCGCTCGGCTCGCACACTCGCCGAAGCGCCACCGAGCGCGTTATTAAATGTTTTGTTTCTGATTGGTTTCAACTGTAACTTGTAAGAGAATACTAATGAATACTAATAAGTACTTCTAACACTAAACGATGTTATATTAAATACAGTAATACTTTTTTAAAAGTTAATAATTAAATCAGCGAGTTGCGACCCTGCGCTCTGACAGCTAAATCTGTTACGTTCAGCGGCGCACAGTGGAATATGAACGCTCGTGCTACGCGATAAGTTTCGATTCCGCGTTCAAGCTACCTAAACATGGCCTTGATCGATAGCACGGACAAATTAAAAAGTGATAGTGTGACACGAACTTGTAAGATAGAAGAAGATTTTTACTTGTCCGCGTTTTTGGGGCGAACCTTCTGCATGGAGTACTATTTACCTATTCTGCGGTATAGCCTAGACGACTAAAAAAAACTATTTAGTCCGTCAGTTAGATAATCAAAAAAATCTGGACACGTATTTTTTATTTTTTCTCGTAAACCAAAAATGACGACGAAACAGTCCGTTGAAGTTTCGCGTAACGTCACGCCCAGGTACAATTTTTACTTAGAAGTGACCTTAGAAGCCCCCACTCTGGAAATTAAATGTTCTTTATATATTTTTTTTTAATTTGATAAAGCAAAAATATATATTATCCAGTATTTTTAGACGGTCTAACGAACGGACTAAACAGATCGCCATTTTTTAATGTTGTTGACATCCCTATTATTAAAAAACATTAATTCATTCAATTTCCTCTCTAATATAACAGAATATCACACATATTGCTGTTAGGGACCACAGCAATAAATGTGTGATGCATGCAATACCTAAACAAGGAAAATCAGTTATTTATTTCTGTTTATCAAATAACTAACTAAATTAGGAACTACATATTTAAATGTTATTTTAATTGCAATTAATATAAGAATGGAAAAGAGTGTTTGACTAGAATGTACCACCTTACACCATGGCATCACCTACGATTGAGATTGTGGTCAAAGTAGGTCCCCCGCCTACTCCAGATCAGGTTTTTCTCAGTTGATAAACTTTTCTCCCTAGGTCAATGCAACTAATAAGTAACTACTTTCCCACTGTATTAAATTCATAACCATTTTTGAATAGATACAAACAAAGGCAATTTAATGGTTTTTGTTTAACTTTACCTTTGTCTGAAATTAAGTAAAGAAACCAATTTAGTGAGATAAAACTCTAGAATATTAACTCTTGAGTGTCATTAATATAGATAGATAGATAGATAATATTCTTTATTTTACAAAAGGAACTAAATTCTAAGTATTACATAAAAACAATGCACAATTTAGGCGGCCTTATCGCTAATAGCGATCTCTACCAGGCAACCTACATGTACAGGAAATATAATATAAAATGGCAAGTATGTGCATAAATATGTTAACCTAATAACATAAATAAAATAAACCTAATAATATATTGTTCTTCATGCACATTTCTTTCAAGAAAATTTTATTTCAAGTTTAATCTTTATCAAATTCATAGAGCTGTAAAGCCTATCAACATTATCATAATCCACTAGAAATTTTGATAAGATTTAAAAGCAAAGAATTTACTCTTTCCTTTTTTACATGTCAATGACTCATTGATAACACCAAAGTGGTAATGCCAAGAGAACTGGGTCAGTAGTTAGAATACAGGTGACTATGAGGATGATTTTGATTATTAAGGTCACCTAGAACAGGCATCAGGTTAATATTAACAAATAATGCTTAATAATTCTACCGCTAGTTTATACTTCCTCTAATTTTCCTTAATTGCATATTGTATCTTTGACCATTAACATAAATAGCTGTGGTATGTGCAAAATTGAGAGACTAGAGTTCTTAGTGAAACCACCTGATGCCCTAACCAAAAACAGTCTGTACTTATTATGACAGAAAGACCATAATCAATAAAAAGCACAACATGGCTTTTCTTCAGATAATGTTTTAAATGGTAACCAATGAATAAATGTTCTACCAGGGTGTAACATATGGAAGCCAACTCACCTTTATTAACCAGTACAGCGGGAACCAGCCGACAATGAAGTCTGAGAAGTACTCGACGATCGAGAAACACGCGTACACCACCCAGTACGTCAACCATTTAGTGTCGTCATCTTTCTGAGGCGACTCCAGAGCCCTCATAGACATGTATGCAGGGTACACGAATCCGATCGAGTTGCATATCAGCTCAGCCCCGAAACCGAACACTAAATATAAACCGGTGAACGCGACCAAACCTGCACAAAAGAACCAACGTCAAACCAACCGCTAAGGATATAAATAAACGTATCAAAAAGCTGTCCCGTTTTACTCACCAACGAATAGGTAAACTCTGTTCACGCCGGTCTTCTGTTCCGCTAAGTCGAAATATTTGGTCCACGGTTTGCTTTTGTCGACAAGACTGCGCTCTAAGGTGTCCTTGTACTCTTGCAATTTGGAACCCATTGTTTTAGCTGGTTATGGATGGTTTTTTGGAATAGTAAATGGTACTTTGGCAGATCACCCGCGGCCACGACTCGTTGACAAGACAATGACAGACAGAGACAGCAGATTCAGCAGAACTGTAATGGCCGGCTTCGTTTTTATAAGGGTGTTGCCAGTTGTTGAATGATATTACCCACAATTTGGTTATATTTTAGGGTTAAATAATATTTTAATTAAATTCCGTAACAAACAGACAACAGATTAAAATATTATTTATATTATAATCTGCTGTCTGTTTGTTACGGAATGTACTAAAAATAAGAATTTTATCAAGTTGGCTATCAAATTAGCATTTTTGAAATATGCATTAAGAGGCTTTGCTTGCAGGAACTCAATATTTTTTTTAAATTAAACCCCAGGGTGAGCATTTTCTATTAAAATAAAACCACAAAATATCAAAACAAAAAGCAAGTTTAAAAACTTAACCCGCCTCCTAAAAACTCATTCTCTAGTAACAGACGTTATACATATCCATAGTGATGTTCATCGCATGGTTCAATTAAAGACTGGCTGTGGTTTTAAAGTCTTCTAAACACCTTAAGGAAAAAAACCGGTCATAAGGGGCCAAAATTATTTCAGAATATAATGAAAAACAATAAATAATCAGTATTTTTGATTTTATGATTAAAATTTCTTACCAAAAACATTTTTTATTTTCATGTTATTTAAACTTTTCGTCCATTTTCTTTCCTTTAACCACCCTATTGGAAATATACGATTTCATAAAAGGATAACAAATCGTATATTTCCAATCGAGTGATAGTTTTTACCTTTTTCGGTGTCTCTGCGATTTTATATAAAATTTTATTTTTTTTGAGCTGAGTGAGGCGAAGTCGAGCGAAAGCCAGACTCGATGTTTTTCGGTTGTCACGCTTCTCCTCCTAAACTATCCAACCGATTTTGACAAAATTTTGCACATAACCCAATGTAACCATGAGGATGGTTTAGAAAAGATAAAAGCTTAAAAATATTATACCATGGAGGAATAATCACCGAAAATAAAATTAAAAACTTGATTTTTCAATAATCGTCAACACCACAAACACAATTTTTGCGCAAAAAAATTCAGCTTGACCATACGCAAATATGTAAAAAAACTAATTAAAAATCGGACATGCCATGGAGGAATAATCACCGAAAATAAAATTAAAGACTAGATTTTTCAAAAATGATCAATACCACAAACACAATTTTGGCGCTTGTTTAATTGCAATAAACATGTTCACTCAGCTCAATATTGTAAGAGTCTACTGCCTTGCATACCTAGTTTAAATTAATCCATAGACACTTAAAAATAAAAGTAATAAATGGGGTGGGTTGGGGGCTTGTTGGGGGCCATTTTTATTTCTGTTTTGGGTGGGAAAAGATTCAAACTTTATTACCATAGTTAAAATGCAGCATGACAAAGCCCGACACATAAACAAAAACTCTGATGTTGTAAATTTAGTAAAAATTGCATATGCTCATATGCTCGAGTGCCCACAGTGCCCAATGGAAGACCTGTACATGGCGAATGCCGGTGCGCTAAAGCGCTAAAAGTCACTAGGTTCAGGTCGGGGTCCGTTTAAATTAAATTAGATCAATATTTTACATTTGCCATTGACTCGAGAAGGCGAAGAAGTTAAAATAGCACGTTATTTTAATGGGTTTTTGCAACCCAGGTTTAAATGGTTAATTTAAGTAAAAATTAACTATTATTTAATAAAATACAAAGTACGCTGTGTACTTTCATATTCGACAAGGAATCTTCTAGTAATTCACCACACGAAGACATATTAACATAGATAAATATGTAAAATAATCGAGAGCGCCGAGAACAAAGACAAGCGCTACATCAATAGCTGAGTTCCGCCTGAATTCGTGGTAAGAGCGAGCAGGAAAAGTGGGTTAGGGCGGACCCTGGATAGACCGGTTATTGTACTTTATGAAACGTACATTGTTTGTGCAATTTGGTAAATTTTAGAAAAACCACTATGACCGATTTTATCATTCAAATACCCCTTAGTAGGCACTGGCCTACTAAGAGGTATTTGAATCATAAAAAAAAAAAATTGAACTCTACTGAGAATTAAACAAACAAAACATGCAAATCGGATTTAAATCGTACAAAAGATTTTATTATTTTAATAGCTTCATTTATTGCCCAATATGACTATCCTAGGTTTTCCCCACTGTGGGAGTTGTGCGTAAGTTGTGGGGGGCAAAAGTGTGGTCAGTGAGGATAAGATCCTCACTGACTACCACGACCTTCTCATGCCCCTGTGACACCTCAAGGGCTGTACAACAGAGATGAACAAGCATATGGTTTTACACAAAATTGAAAAATACGTACAACTTTGATGCTCCATCAGCATGAGAACGAGTACTATGAAGAAAATTAACCCTGGTCTCATTTCACGCAAAATCAAACGATCTACAACTTTTATTTAGAATACTTGTCGATAATTTCAGTCCTTCACGAGATATAGCCGTAAAACCACTATACCGATTTTGAGGTACGCTATTGCCCCTCACAACTTATGCACAACTTCCACAGGGTGGGGGGGGGGGGAAACCGGCACAACCAATGCAGCTATTAAATTATTAAAACATCTTTTAGGATTTAAATCTGTTTTCAAATGTAACCCTACTGGCCTATAGTGCGGTGCCGCGTTCGAGCGTCGCACCTCGCAGACGCCCTCTAGGTACAGTCAGTGAGAAAATGGATTGCCGCGACTGATCTACCAAAAGTGCACAACCAGCTCTAAAAAGGTACAATTTTAGGTAAAAAGGTAACGCGAGCGTTGCGTCGGCGTCGTGGCAGCGTCTTGGCGCCGACGATCAAATACCGCTAGTGCGGGGGCACATATATCTTATGAAAACATTCTTGGCCAAGGGATTTGAAATAAATTGTAATAAATAAGACACATAAACAAAAATCATCGCTTTTATTTTTTTTAAATATGAAAGCATTTAAATTTAACAATCTTCATCACGTTTGTGCTTATCCAAAGTTAACATAACTGACTATCTACATCATTATTGGTCTGGAAGAGCCTTTTAAAATTATATAACCGCCATACAGCAATAGTCAAGCAGATGTAGAAAAAACTTTGGTTTTGTATTACATACTTCAATGAAGTAGAATTTCAGCGTTATATTTTCTCTGCTTCGTAATCGTAATTCGTTGCACACCTTCAATGCATGCATCTTTCAGTTTAATAAAAATAACAAAATAATTAAAAATACTACAGACTAGTGTCGCAAAAAAAACGTTTTTTTCTGGTGTGAAAAAAAAACGTTGAAATAAATCCTAAAAAAAACCTGTTTTTTTTAAGAGTATGTAATCCAAAACTGTTACCGTTAAATATTAATACTTAGGAGTACATAATAAAATTTTAAGTATATTCTTGAACCTTTAATGTACTTTAATGGTTGAATTATACCAAGATTTCATGATTATATTGGCAACATTAATTTATATTTACATCAACGAAAAGAAAATCCCCAAAAAACAATTGAGTTATAAGTTGTTATAAGTGTAATTATAAATCAATGAGCTAATTTATTAAACAAATTTGATTTATAATTTTATTGAACTTAATTGAAAGGCAGAAAAAAAAAGGAATTTAGAATAAAAACGAAAAAGTGAAAAAACACAAATTGCCTATGCCTGCGTTTCCTAGGGGTGAATTGAAAACGTCAAATTTTGGTAAAATTTAAAAGTATTATTTTTCCTCTTGTTTTGCAATGTAAACACATTGAATCGGCAAATTTTAGGTATGTATCAAATATTGCTCAGTTAAATAAAAAAAACAATTCAACTAGTAGGTATTGTAAGTGTAAGGAAACTAGAAAAAACATTGCAAAAAGTTACAGTTATTATAAATTATGAAATAACAAGGCGCAGAATCTGACGGAGAAAAATAATACTTCATTTTGAGTTCAGCGAAATTATCACCAAAATCTTCAGAAATGCGACGTTCTCGATCCACCCCCAGCAAACGCACTCAACATAAAAATAGTTTCAGCTGCTGCTTTTATGGCTTTTTTCATCTCGAATTCTCGATTTATTTTCCAATACATTTTAGACTGGTTTATAAACTTGTTTTAAGGATTTTTTAATTTTATTGAAACAGCCTACATTATTGGTGTTTTTTTCTTGTGATAAGTCTTTTATGAATGCAAATAAGAAAAATTTGAATTGCCTAATTAAATTGACCTGCAATTGGTTATAATAGTTTCAGGAAGACTTTGGAATGCAAATGCGCTGCACAAATACTGAAACAGGATATCAGTTTCTCTTAGTTTCAGTAAAAAATAAAATATTGTCAAAATAATAATAGTATAATTTTATCATTGAGGTATTATCGTACATAATATTTCAATGAATTTTATTTTAATTTTATTTAACATTTATGAATATTTGATTTATGATTATATGTTTCTGTTGTCAAAAAATATTAACTATAATAAGTGACAGAAATCGTACAAAACAGAGATCACACTGAATTGTGTTTAGTAAAGAAAGCTTTTACATCTTCTATGATAAAGTTGTGCAATGTTTATTTTATTTCAAACAAATTTTACAAGCAAATATAATAAAAATTAGTCAAGTCAACGTTATGATAATATTACAAAATTTTTGTAAAATATGTTCTATGAATATCACATTTTTATGCGGTTTGTATGGACATAAAATAGATATAAATTCCATAAATTTGTGTTGTTAGGTTCAAGGTGCAATTTGAATAGAGTAACTAGTTATCTAAGCAGAGCACAGGAAAATAAAATTTAAATAGTGCTATCTAACATTTTCAGGAACTTAGCTTTAATACGAAGCCATCGACTAATGTCTATTAGGTAACAATATGCTCGAAGGTGGTTCTTATGTGGCGTTTTCAATAGATTTACAATGTACGCAATTTAAAATACTTCGTGATAACAACAAATGTTTCATAATGCTCTACTGAACACAAATCGAAAAATTTGAAATATTTATTATTAAAAGTAGAAATCACAAGAAGCAAGAATAGTTCTGGATTAGTATTATTAGATTAATATCGTAATTATGTGGACACTTAATTTTAGGATCACTTTGTGCTATGCGAAAGGTAGAACTTGATTACTAATTATTTGATAAGTATTAAGAAGGAATGGAATCAAAATATGCGTAGAAATATTTGATATTAGAATCTGCCTCAATCACACTATTCTAAAAATAAAGTAAAAAGTATTAATATGTTCTACCTACAACCTCCATCTTTGAAAATTTTACAGCGTGATTAATTATCAATGAGATTGGTCTCAGTCTTATTCTATTTCTGTAGGTACCTAAATTTTCATAGATTCATTCGTTATATTAGTGATGATGAACGGACTATTATAAATGCTAACAACAGTATATTCAATAAATTGTTAAAATCATGTCGTATAAAGTTGAGTTGAACTCAACAAAACATTCTATAACATTCAATACAAAACAGGCATTATTAAAAATCCTATCTAAATTTTAAACATTGTCCTACTGTTTTTATATAAAATGGGACTTTAATGCAACTTTTTACACACATAATTTGGTATGTACTCAATGATATTGATAATATGCATTGACATTGCAACCTATTCGCAATATTCATGTGCAGGTGTTACATAATACATATTGATGAACTTATAAATATTACAAAATTAAAAATAGTAGTGTCTCTTTGACACATACAACCACTTTGACATATAATATGCTATTTATTTATTGAATCAAACATGATTTTAAACTCCACCACGCACGCTTATTGGGTGGTTTTATTAAATTAGCTTTAAAACTGATAAAAACAAAAATCTCTTAATTTCACTTATAATATTTCGCTTCATAAACAGTAACTTTGACTTTGCTGTTTTGATAATAAATAAATGAGCAATAATGTCCAATCTTATTTTTTCTATTGATGATATTGATTGCTAGTGTTGCGACATTCACGATGTTAACAATATATTAAAATCTTTATTTCCATCAGTATATTAACATAGCTCTTAATTTACTAACATTATTTTAGATAAAACACTTAAAAATATTGGCATGAGAGCATTTTGATAAAAGAAAAAGAAAACAACAATAAATAGTTTTCCTATATTCCTCCTTTAACTATTTATTGTTCATTTCATGACCATGATAGTTATTATCATGGTCATGAAATAATTAATTTATGTTATTTCGGCAGATTACATAACATTGCACAGCATTGCTTCGAAATAGCGACTGCCCAACCAAATCTTTAAACTTGGAATAAAACTATGCCTGGTTTAAGACTTAAGCGTTCAGTAATGCCATATTCGTTAAGATGGAAATAACATAAGTTCTGAGTCAAGTAAAACTTGACTTCATGAAATTAGGGGGGCGGTCAGTGTATGTATAATCCATAAACACGATTGGCGTAGTGCGCTGAAGCACGGTTTCTCGCCTTTAATTCCGTAGTGTCCCGGGTTCGATCCCCGGTCAGGTCAATTCAGGAAACGATCTTTCCTAAATTGGCTTGGGTCTGGGTGTGCTGGGAGACGCCCCTGGCTTAATTCCTTGTTTGGTACCTCGTAACACAGGGATATTTATCCCCACTTCGAGACCATGACAAGAGGTGTGTTGTCTGGCGCATATTTATTTATTTATAAAGATCTTTATGAGGATTCATTTCCGCTATTGGCGCTGTGTGATGCTTCTAAGCACACTAAATTGACTCCATAAGTTATCCATCTTTTGGAATCTATTAAAAAGTAAATTTTTACTGTTGCTCACAAAAAAAATTAGCTTGCAATTCGTTTGTTGCTAACAAAAAAATACTTAATTAGCTCGCAATTCGTTTGTTCAAAAACACATTTGTATAAGTTTTACCATCAATACAAAAAAAAGAAAATACTTATCTCGTAATTTTTGGTCCTAATTTATATTTAAGCTATGCTAACATAATAAATCCTTTTTAAGATGTGTAATTTTAGGAAAATGGCCACTTTATATTATTTTATTATAAATTAAAAAAACGTAAAAATATTAATTGCCATATTCCAATAATTTGAACTGGCGTGCGAAGCTTCCAGTAGATGGATGGAGGACGTTTTGCTTTGTTTATAAAAAAGCGCCAATAGCAGGTTAACACCTCTCGAAATTATTTGCACATGGAAGGAGGTATCGTGGTAGTATCGAAAGAGCATCAGAGTATTAAATCGTTACCAAAAGGGAAGTTACATAAAAATATGCTGTTTATTAATATTCAAATTTTTATCATTTGTATTATAACGATAACTTTTGCTTAAATAAGGAAGTGTTATTTTTCACTGTCCGTACTAGTAATATTGGAGATATATTGTTTGATCCTTTGTCGGACCGATGATGGGCTTTGTTACGAGGCTTTGTGCTTCTTCCTTGCATCGCGTCGGTGTTCGGTGGTTGGGTGTGGCTTAAGCTCTCTGCAGTCCAGCTGGAAATGTGAAAATTGAGCGTTAATATTCAAACATACGAGTACATACCATGACGACATACCATACGGGGCAGTCAGATATGCAGGTGATTGTTGCCGCCATAGTGAACGGAACACTCGAAAACCCACTTTTCACCAATGGTATTAGAACCCAACGCGGTGGGTGGTGAGCCTTTCGCCGTTATCCGGGTTGATTTGGTTTTTTATCCATGGTCTTCATCAGCGGAGAGTTAGTCGGAAATCTAACAATGAACGCAAAGATAATGGTTCAGGCCAGGTTTCAAATCGGGACCACACGATTTACATTCCGAGCTGGGGTGCTTATCCCCTAGGCCACGACACTACGAATCAAAGCTACAACAATACCACATTAATTTGTGTTTACTATTTCCAGTTTTTGAAATATTATATTTAGGGCAACATACTGATGAGATAACTAATCACAAAACCATGCTAAGTAAAAGAAATCAATCAAGTAATTAAACATTATTCATGACTTTTCATGTGTCAACAAAATACCTTTTTACAGTTTTTATTTTTACCAAATCGAATTCCGTTTATAATCTGTTGGTAACCAAAAAAAGGGCCTACCAATATTTCATCGTCTGGCACTCTTGTTAGTAAGTCCAAAACTTCGTTATTTGGAATTGTATGCGGTCGAAGTATTTTTCTAGTAAATTTGTTAACCCCTGAAAAAGAGTACAAGTTTTCTTAAAAATAAAACAAAATCATAGATTTCACATAGATCAGTTAAATCACTTCTGTACACTTACCCCATGCCATTAAAAGGTATCTCAAAGGTATTATGTAGAGAACTACCATCGCCCCAAATAACATTATTATTGCGATATAACTCAAATATGGTACTGTAAAGTTCATTATGCTGAAAAATATATAGTCATGTTACGAGTAAAATTTTGTACGGGCCAAAAATTTATCCCAAAATATTTTTTTATTATTAGTTTGTTGTGAATAATGCTATAACATACTTTTTGACAGCTTCTCCTAATGATGCTACGTAGCCAATAGCATTCTGTACTGTTTGTGTTACTTCTTGAATTGCTTGTAATCTCTCTTTTAGAGATTTCTTTTCTTCCTGAATTCAAACCAAAAATGGTTAGACTTATATTACAAAATTCAGTTCATATTTTAAAGACTGATATATTATTTACATTTATGTGCATATTACCTTATCAGGTTCATCATCATCGTCTTCTTCTGCAAGTAAATCATCATCATCTACTGGCATCAGTAATGGATTACCTCCTAGAAGGGAAAAAAGGGTTATTATATTTGCTTTTTTCTCATTCAAATTATGCCAGCAGACTTCAACATATAATTTTCTTTAAATACAACAAGTTCACATTGGATCTCAAACTTGTCATTTACATAGAATCTACAATATTTTTATATGAGTCTTAATTTGCTACGAATTTGAAGAATGAATTGGCGTTAAACAGTATGCAATATTTTATTAATATATTCATAACAAGCTAACGTGTTGTTATTCAACATCACACACACAATACAGTACGAAAATGCAGTGTTAGTATTAAAGTGCTGACGAATATATTTATTTGCACAACAGTAATGCCACGTTTAACTCACTACGAAATAATGATAAATATGTCCATAGGCTACTTTGTGATTTTCGGGAAATAGGTTTAAATTGAACTAAAAATGAATTAAAGAGAAAGTTAGTACAAATTGAAAAAAACTTGAAAAACACAATTACTCATACCAGCGTCAACCAACTACTTTAAGAATTCTGAACTAAAAGAAAAAAAAAATCATTGATACTTGTGTAAAGAAATCTTACCCGTTAGTCTGTATATAAGCCAATTTCTAGTAAAAAATACAAGAATAAGGAACGGCAACATCCACATCTGATAATAATAACAGAACGCCAACCATATTAGAACACCAATGAAAGATCGCACCCTTGACTCCCACTCGAAACAGTCCCTAAAAATGAATATAGTTATTATTTTCAAATAAGTATCAGTTGCCACTATCCCTAAGGAAGAAAAGTTTTATAGAAATAATTGCATCTGAGTCTTTAAAAATCATATATTGAGTCAACAGAAATTTGCATAAGACTTGCGATCTAACAACTAAATAGTCCTAAATAGTCATACACTGTTCTAGAAAGGGTGAGTTTACTGAATCATCAACACTTAATGATTTCAATCATAAACTTTTATGCTACGTGCTTCTACCAAAACGGTATGGTACTTACTGTAAAATTTTTCCAACTTCTAGAAACCACATTATTATTGCTTTAAGCCTCATTACATTTCTTATAAAAAGTTGTCTTTTGAATTTCGCCTCTTGATGCATGTATTTTGGTTCTTTCGGATTAACCGCTCTTATTGCCGCTTTCAGCTGAAATTAATATTCAATGAAATATCTATAGGTAATAATCAAGTATTTTCCAAAACTATCTATAGTTTTATTACATCCAATATCACAGTAGACTTTAGTTAGATCAAAGTTGTATAAACAATAGTATAAAAGTAGTGCATATTATTTCGTGAAATCGAGTACGCATTTCAGGATGTTTTTCCTAAATACCTAAAGAATTGTACTATACTAACCGGATTCCAAATGACCGTCATTTCTAGTTGAATCTGTGGACAATTCCCTTTCGCACGTGCCCGCATTTTCTTGTCTTTTAGTGCATACCACCGCTTCTCTCCGTTCCGTACAGTCAAAAGTGGTATCGCTAGCTTCCCTAGAAACTCCACTTTGTGGTCATGGTCTTCGTCGTATACCGTTAATTCTAGAATTGAACTTATATCTTTGACTGTACTGAAAAAGATAGCAAACTTCTATTGATTTGTTTCAAGTGAAATAATATGAACCATATAGGGTTTGGTGAATAATATCCTAGATCACGCTTCTGATCTACTGAGTTCGAAAGTCCAGGACTGGTCATCCAATCTCTTAGTTACAGTTATATACTCGTAGACTAGAAATAACGCTTGTGCTATTGAAGCGTTGTTAAGTCACTAGTAGTCTGTTAGTCGAAAGTACTAGTGACGATAATTTCACATTTTACAGTTACTGCTTGTAAACTTTAAAATGTAACTTACAACGTGAAAATTTTCATCCAATTAGGTGTTAAAGTTTTGTATTCCGTGTGTGTTTGTAGTCTGGCATTTCCAAGTTCTAATACACAAAAGGGATCTGATTTGCCACCCAAATCTGCAGCCGCTAGCCCCTTAGCACCATAAACTTTGACGCACAGCCAACCAACTCCACTAGCATTTTCGTTTAGATGATACCATGCCTAAATAAAAATACAAAGAGCCTGTTATTCAATGCCTCCTAAGTTTGGGCAAATGTACTTACAGCCTTGATTGAAAATATACTATACTTACGTATCTTTTTTCGAGAATTTCAATGTCTCTTGGGTTTTCCCTGTAGCTAGCTAAGTCTGTTATAGTCTCTGACTGTGTGGTACCACTTATAGTTAAAAGAAGAAAGATTGATCCGTTTCCATCCTCTAAATCCTGCCAAATGTTGTGGGTCTTCTCCCTTTCTAATTGCGATAAATCTATTGCACATCTGAAATACTTGTTTTTAATTATTGTGTTTTATATTTGCTCAATATCTGTACTGTTTTAATTGGTATTTAGGATAAGTGAAGGATTATATTTTTAAAAATGAAAACAACCAAACTTTATATAGGTCCCTAAAGGAATATTTAACAAGTGAATGTTTTTATACTCTACAAGAATTTTTCGTATTAAAATGTGGATTTTTAAGATTGTTGATTAAGTTTTTGTTTCGTATTTCATATTTTTGTTTTAGTCAGTACCTAGGTGTAAAGATGGCTTTGTTTATTTTTTTAAATGTTGGTGTTGCAGGGTTTATGTGTGAATTTTTTTTACAAATACTACCAATGTACCGCATAAAACAACAATATATGATTATGATTAATTCGAATTAATATTTCTTTTGATTCTACCCTAAATGTGTGGAATTGTATTATTAACTTAACTGGCAACATTAACCTGCCAAGCGACTGAAAGAACGTGAAGCCAAGTCTAAGCTGATTACTGACATTATTTAAAAACATAGCAGGTAAAGTAAAGCGGCATTTTCAAAATAAGTTTGATAAAAACTTTAGTATTGATACTGTTAATGTGGTGAAAATAACAATTGATGAAGATAATAGTGATATTGCATAATGTCCTATTACATAAACTTATTCCTATTATCTAGTTTGTGAGAACACTAAACACTGCGATAAAAAAGGTAGGTTGAAATACGATATTGCATTTCCTTATGAAAATAAACTTTGCGCTGAAACTTTTTCATTGTGTGTTTGTGTGTTAATGTTAGACAGCATTGTCTTATCAATTGCTGTATTTTTGTTAATTTAGGTACCTACCTGCCAATGTAGTCATCCTTCGTCTGTTTGTCTTTATCCCAAACTGTGACTTCTAGTATTTGCTCCTGGTCGTCGTATAAATGTAAATCGAATTGCTCTAACCATGATGGGTGAAGGGTCTTCCACACCACCTTGCTCTTGAATTTTTCATTTCCTAACCTGTAAGAAACATATAGGTTTTCTTTAAAAAACCTTTCTGCAGTCGAAGACAAAGTGCCGTTCGTGTGTGAGAACCCTTACCTACTCTAAAAAAATACTGACTACCCATGTAGTGGTTACACCTGGTTACACTAAGAAAAAAGTACCACAATAAACACCAGATTGCGCTGTCACAAAATTCTTTATGACATAGGACGGTGGTGATGAGAAAGAATGTGATCATACGTATCATCTGCATGGTAACACCTATTAAGATGTAATTCAAAATGTTGATTAAAATGAGTTAAAAAAGTGACTAGCAAGCGGCAATTTGTAGGGAGCGTTTTGGGCATTTTCGAAAATATGATTTTTTAAATTGCTATATCATGGGGAGTGTTGGTGCTTTCGAAATATTTTTTCAACAATGTTTCTATTTTTGAGAGGTCTTTTACCCTAATAGGGTATATTTTTTTATAGTGCTCATCAAGATGACCTCACTCCACCTGATGGAAAGCAGTCGTAAGGTCCAGATATGAGGATGATAAGCACAATAATGCAAAACAATTACTGAGCTGGCCACACTCATCTTGAAGGCCTGCCCTGGCACCGGTTAGTGCAGTGCTGATCCCGGAAGGCGACCTGACCGATATAGGTCAGAGTCACTTGGCGGGTTTTACGCAACTGCATGGTGGTAACATCAACCGGCCGACATAATATGTCTCCCACTTGAAGAGCAGATGGTCTGCTGCAGGGCTCACTTAGTCGCCTCTTACGACACCCACGGGAAGGAGATGGGGCGGTGTAAAGTATTATTTTAGAGTGCCGCCACCAGCAGGGCACCACGCACGGTACAGTATTTGACATTTTTTTTGTTGACTGATTAGTTTAGGAGCAGGCATCTCTTTCTCCTGCTAGGCATCTCTTTTACTCAAGTGACTTTACCTTTTTATAACTGCTCACTTATGTCTTTTGACGAACACTAATCATAGTAGGTACGAAATATCATTATAAAATACCCAACTTACCTAAACTTACAATAAGGATCGCTGGACCGTGTGTCCATGTCCATGGCGGGCAGGTTCTTGGCTTCAACCAGCACGATGGTGACCACTGAACTCCAGATCTGCGCCTTTAGCCGCTTGTTCACATCACTCAGACGGGTGTTCTTCATAAGGTACTGGAAATGAAGAGAAAAGTCTGTTCTATAAATGGCACATTAGCATTCTTGAAGTACCTACTGTACTGTAAAATAGGCACTTTCGGAAAATCATAAAATTACTTCTTTGTCTTGGCTTTGAGGTCAAGGCATGCCTATTTATTATTTTTATTTAAGTTATAACTACAAGTGGTCGACTTAATGTGAAATCTCACTTTAATTCCTACCACTTTCTGCAAAGAAATCGGCGAATTTACAGGATGTACGATCAGAACCAAATAATTGGGTTCAAAAATACGATATTGTGCCCTCAGCTGCTTCAGCTGCCAAACAAAACACAAGTAAAAACAACGTAAGTACACACGTACTACATTATTCAGGTCGAGGCATGCCGTGCGTGTTACTCCTTTAACTTATATAAAAAATGCGACGGGTTTTCGAGATGATGAAAGGTTCGGTGACTAGTTTCTTTGTCGTACCATCCAGACGTGGAACGCTCTTTCAGCACATGTGTTTCCTTCCTCATTCAAAGGCATTTCTGCAGGCCTTCAAGGTAAGGATGGCCAGCCCAGCGATTCGTTTGAATGACTGGACTTGTCAACCTCGTATCTGGACCTCACGACCGCATTCCATCAGGTGGAGTGAAGTCATCTTGACGGGCAATATAAAACAAATGATGATGAGTTAGGTTAGTTAAATAACCCTAAAAAAGAAATTTTAACGTGAAAATTACCTTCGCTATTCTGTCTGCCTATCATCGGTTGTTAAAAAAAACGTAAAACAACGCCATGAACCCAGTGAACACGTACAACACTACAACCAGATACTGAACGAATCGGTAAGGCACTTGTAAGTTATCAATGTTATCATTTTGCATGTTTCTGGAAAGCCCAGGAAGCGGTTTTACAAATCCTCAAATTTATGTTGTGGCAGAAGTATACTCAACAACTGTCTTAATTTTAAATAGGACAAAATCTCAACGGATGTCCATGCATATTAGCTTTTAGGTCATAGAATAAAGCTGGTGTAGGTAGGTTGGTGTATTACCTACATGATTTTATCAGTATTTGTCAATCACTCTGATGCTGCTCCACCTGCGTTAGAGTCAACGACTGCGCCGATAAGGTACAGATGTTAGCCAACACAAATGTAACCGAACTAAAACCCTGCCATAACATGTACGATTCGCGTACAAATGCTCTATGCGGCTGTTGACAACCAACTGCCCGGCGGCTGGTAGGTAATTATGACGCGCAAGTACATGGAGTGACAGAGGCCAGCGTCCTTCGTCATTAACAATGGCGCACTGTAATTAACGCGCTACCCTGATGTAAACAACTGCACAATGTCGAAATTAACGCGTTAGGACGCATTGCAGGTGGATTAGCTCCATGAGAGCAAGAGAATAAATAAATAAATATGCGCCAGACAACACACTTCTTGTCATTGTCTCGAAGTAGGGATATATATCCCTGTGTTACGAGGTACCAGAGAAGGAATTAAGTCAGGGGCGTCTCCCAGCACAGCCAGACCCAGGCCAATTTAGAAAAGATCATTTCCTGAATTGACCTGACCGGGGATCGAACCCGGGATACTACGGAATTAAAGGCGAGAAACCGTGCTACAGCGCACTACGCCAATCGTGTCGTCAAAGTACTTTGGCTTAAATATTTTGTCACTTTTCAATCCTACCTGGATTACACTGTTCACATTGTCGAAACATTGACAAGGATTTACCAAAATGTCAAGCAGGCTTTACAAACTGCCGGTATGAGTGCGAGGCCGCGGGGCTATAAGATAATAATGCTTCCATTGCCTCAGTGAGCTTGTAGTTAAATATTACTTAAGTCATTATACTACATCATGTGCTGTAGCACGGTTTCTTCCCTCGATTTCCGTAGTGTCCCGGGTTCGATTTCCGGTCGGGCTAATTCAGGAAACGATCTTTTCTGAATTGACCCGGGTCTGGGTGTGCTGGGAGACGCCCCTGGCTTATTTCCTTGTGTGGTACCTCGTAACACAGGGATATTAATCCCTACTTCGAGACCATTACAAGAGGTGTGTTGTCTGGCGCATATTTATTTATTTGTTTAATGTTCTGACTGACTTTTGGACATACAGTTTTATCGTTGGATAGAAGACGGTTTTTTACATACATTGGCTTAACAAACAATAAACTTTAAAAAACGGACTTACAGTGTTACGAGTATATTATACTTAAACTGTAAATGAGCCTTTTTTGCGAATTATCAAAACTTAGAAACATTTAGCCCTATCATCCACCTTCCTTGCTTAGGTACTGTTGATAGCGGCCATGCTATCCCAGACAATCTTTGCATCATTTATTAATGTGTATGTACAAGCATTGACAATGTTAGTAACAACAACCAAATCCATTAAAATATCCACCCAAAGCGAGCCGGTACCCTTTGTATCCTGTCTCCCTTGTTCTTCAACCCTGGAAACCGGTTGCCGATGCGTTCAATGAGGTCTGTGCAGGTGTTGAATGCAGTTGGTAAGTCCAGTTGAGGACCTGGTGGAAGGCTGCCGGCCCGAGGGCGAGGTTCTACTGGTCTGCGAGGAATGGTTTTACTGTATTAGATCTATCTGTGGTTGTAATGTTAAGATGTTTAGAAATTTAGGTTCATGAGTAAGCAAATAGGTAAAGAAATTAGCATAAACTGCACCACTACTAACTGGGGAAAAGGCCTTCATCCTCCATCATTTAAACAAGTCATTGCTGCAATCTTTGGGTATTAGCCCAATCACTACGCCAAATGCGGGTCAATCAAAAACCCGGGCTTTGTACCGTTTGTATATTTATATCTCTCAATACACTTTGCCCCACCTGGGATTTGAACCCTGGACCTCCGAATTTCGGGGTGTGCGCTGTTACCTCATGTCAATGCGGTATTAAGGAGCAAGACCTAATTATACAATCGATGATTGGCTTTTAAATAGTGGAACAATTTATGAAATATGCACCAAAACAAAGTGTTTTATTGTTAGCTTATGCCGTAACAATGTTTTTTTTACAGGATTGGAATTTTTTAAATATGCAGTTGCGCGTAAACTGTCAATATTTAAGGATGGACTTGGACTAGATTTAATAATAAAAAAGGAAATATACCTCTCATCGCTTGAAGACAAACAAGAAATACAGGAATCACTGGAGCTGTCAATGATGTCATCATCAAACGCCAAGTTACTTGCAGACACACTTCTTCTCTTGTAAAGAACACCATTGCTCTCAATGTGTATAAAGCTCTCACAAATATCCTTAGCACTTGGCTCATCAACTGGTTCATCAATAACAACCGATGGTATACTATTAGACCTTGCGACATTCATTTCTTGAATTTTACCAGAATCTGTTGAAGTATTATCACAGTCCGTGGGTCTATCTGATTCTCCTTCACAAGAACTCCGATCTTCAGATAAATGTGATATGAATTGCGAAATTTTAGATCTTTCATATTTATTTTGAACTTGATCTTGAAAATCTTCCATGCGGTCTTGGATTTTGCCTTGTATTTTGACGAGCCTGCTTTTCAACTTTTTCATTTTCTTTTCTTTATCCATTTTTATTCACTTTTTATTGAGTAAACTGCAGAACGTCCGCTCACACTGAACTTTATACTAAGACTAAAATATTTAGAATCGTTCGTTGAAGCTTTTCATCTGTTTTATTTAAGATAAATTGCTAGGAAAACATGGTTTGTTTTTTGTTTGAAATAGCGTAAAATTGATGTTCCGTGTTCTGTAGGTTTTCGAGTTTCTTAGCTTTGGTTGTAGCGGTATTTACTCGTAATTTCTGGTAATGTGAATATCTCCTGTTTATAAAGAAACTGTGAAATAGTTAATGGGAATCAAGGCCGTTAACGGACTGACTGATAATGATTAAAGTGGCTTTGATTTATCCACACCAGTCATTTCATTTTATTAAAATAAACCGGTTTGTGCCTATTTAATAATTATGTGATTTACTTATCATGTACGAGTATTTTGGGTTGTGCACGACATTTGAAACATGTCATTGATGGAATACAATACAATCAAGCAAATTCTGGTTTTAACATTACCAGCGTTTATATTAAGAATGTTTGGACATTACAGATGAAAAACGTTCAAATTGGAGTTCTGGCTATTTCTGGATATAGTATTATCGCGAAGTTACTTGTTTTCGCAGGCCACGGACTTAACTGAAATTGAATTGTATAGATACCTTCTTAAATCGACAGTTTGCAGATTTCTGTGTATCGATAGGTAAAATTTGAACACACCACTTCGGTTATTTAACTTATCTTATCCGGTTGCGATAATGGTTAGTGGTCAAATATACTGAGCTTGACACTGAAAGCTCTATTACTCGTGCAAACTCACCCAGGAGAAACATTGTTGTGTCTTAATCGTTTCGTATTTGACTTTTAAATACGACTCGTTACCGTCAGTTTCCATTGGTTGTAATGTAAGATATAGGTACATTTGTATCTTTACTTCAGAACATTCGGACCTTCATTAGTTATGTTGTATATTCAGTTTAAATGAATGTGTAGCTATTTAAAACATACTCAGATCAATGTATCAATTCAGAAGAAGAAGAAACTTGTAAATGTATTAATTTGTTTTCCTTGTGTTATATGCAGGAACATCCCTATTTGTGGTCCCAGGCACTTTAGCAAAATGAGGCCCCTTTTGACTTAAAGACAGAAATATTTCATTGAACTGGTTTGAGGAGAGGCCCCGAGGACCGCGGGGCCCTGGGCAAGTGCCCAAGTGCCTAATGGGAAAGTGAAGCCTGAGTACAAGTATTAGTTAGTGGAATAAAAACCTGCTTGCACTGTTAATAACTTGCCAGAGCATATGACAGCAATAACATTTTCAGGGTTCGTAGGTTTAGAGGTACGTGCGTTTGGCGCGTCACGATCACGAGTTAGTGAAGATACCCCATGCTATGAAGTTTAATTTGATAAGTCACTACTGCAATTTACTAAGTCAGTGTCTACCTTGTACACCATCCTCATGAATTCATTTGCAGCCTACGTAAAATTTGTGTCTAGCTATAAACACGCCATCAGATACAAGAACAAAGTAGGATCTAGTAGGATTATCAGAAGTTATTCCCAAGCGTGCAGTGTCTTCTACAGTGGCAACCACTCCGTTGAAACTACGGATAGGTTGAAACTTTTCTCGTAAAACTTCCAGGACACAAAAAGCTTTACGCTGTCAAAAACTTCGATTATATGATGAAAAACAGCAGCGTTTTTACCATTGTGTAGGGATGGAGGAGCATTTTCTTAAAGGATTGTGAAACCCAATTTCTTATAGTGCCCGTCAAGATGACCTCACTCCACCTGATGGAAAGCAGTCGTGAGGTCCAGATATGAGGATGACAAGCACAACAAATCAAATCAAATCAAATCAAATGTTTTATTTGCAAGAATACAGTAAATACATCAGGTGATAATGATAGAATGAGTCCAATGCATTCAGCCTTATAGGTACTAGCGTGCAAATATACTTATTACAATAATAATTATTAATATTAATGAAGATTTAATTTATTATATTTTATCTTTAAATTCAAGAAATTCTTTAACAGTGTAAAAGCTGTGGTGTAATAACCATTTTGTCAGCTTTGATTTAAATGTATTTATGTCATGAATTAATCTGAAGTCGTCTGGTAAATTATTGAACAGCACAATACACATACTATAAAAATGTATCTTATATATTCGTTTATGGCAAGTAGGATGATACAATTTGTTCATAATTCTAGCTCTAGTTTGCCTACTATTTATTTCAGCTCGTGTTTTCCAAAATTGTGGATTGGAGAATACAAACAAACAGACTTCCTTAATGTACAGCGACGGCAGAGGTAGAATCGCAAGATTCGCAAGTTTTTTGAACAGCGGTTTACGTCGGCTGTCAGCGGCTGTCGTCAAAGTTCGCGTTGCAGATGGCTCTTATACACTTTTTTTGGATTTTAAAAGCCTGATCAGCGTTTACTGAGTTTCCCCAAAAATAATGCAAATCAATTACTGAGCTGGCCATACTCATCTTGAATACCTGCCCTGGCACCGGTTAGTGCAGTGTTGATCCCGGAACGCGACCTGACCGAGATGGTCAGAGTCACTTGGCGGGTTTCAAGCAACTGCATGGTGGTAACATCAACCGGCCGACATAATATGTCTCCCACCTGAAGAGCAAGCCCCTTTTCCAAAACTACAGAGATTTATTTTAGTGCCCCCCCCGACCAACCTCTCGGTTATGCAGAAAAGCACACTATTCCTAGCACACCGTGAAGTGTACCAGGCACCATCTGCGGTAGGCCCTGCCGCCACAAAGCACAATGCATTACACATTATGGTACTTATAGGCGAGTAGCCCGTGGCATTACCCACTCTGATTTATCCAGAATGGTCCCGGAGCAGTTATAGTCGCTCACCACGCGCATCCAAAGAACGCTAGCGGCTTCAATCCCCGCTGGGGACGTCAGAGAAGCCAACTACGATTTCTTCAGAATGGTGCCGGAGCTGTATAGCACGCTCACATCTCAATGCACTGCCGTACATCTACCCTCAGCTACAGCAGGGTGGCCGGATAGGCAATCTAGCGGATACTAATCTCCTTGCTATCCAGGCAAGTACCGGAGGAGCGGCAAGCCACTATAAGGGTTCCTCACTAACCCCGCATCTAAACACTTAGCGGCCCAACGCCCTAGACCAGTGAATTTAGATACTCGTTGCGCGCGAGGAGGGACGCTCGGTACACACTACCGAGCAGACGAACATGCCCCACCTCTGCAACTAACCACATGCCACCACGAATCCAACTCTAAGTTGGGGCCTGCCTTAAGAAAGGCAGAGCTGGGACCCCCCAACACCCGTGGTACCCTGATCCTAACAGCCAGACCCGTAGTTCCGGAACCTAAAGAGCAGATGGTCTGCTGCAGGGCTCCCTTAGTCGCCTCTTACGACACTCACGGGGAGGAGATGGGGTTGTGGAAAGTATTCTTTCAAAGTGCCGCCACCAGCACTGCACAAAAGGTAGGTAGATACATAAGATTTTCGATTTAGGGCGCATAAGTACGAAATAAATCTTGTTCTTAGACACTGATAGCGTACGGACGATTAGGGAATAACCATGTGGGGGTTACCTACCACTATGTTAAATTCGGTGAGAGCCAGCGGGATAGAAAAAGCCTTAAAAAAGACTTTCAAACACTACATGTGAAGCAGCAATGAAATTCAAATGATTTAATTTTCAATTTGGAGTAATATATTCAAGATTCAGGCAAGACTGAGGTGCGGGTTTAGTGTTACCCGCACTGCATAACTTTAATTTTTTTAAACTTGTCTAAAATTTTGATCGTCCAACCGGGAGGTGGGTGAGTTATTCATGATGATTACGATTTCCAAATAGTAATGAAAAAGGAAAATTTACTTCTTCATTAACAACTTTTATTTTTCAAAAGATTGTCAAAACTTACGTACCTAAGTGTTATACAAAAGCCCTCTTGAGCTTTATTTCTTACACACAATATGGAATAATCCGAACTTTCGCAATTCTCTTCCTTCTCAGTCTCAGGAGTTCACTCAAATTGTGTCATTACGTCGGAGCTTTGGGGCGGTTGCCATAAAATTAACTATAGCCCAAAACAACAAAACAAAAGAAGTAAAAAGCAGAAGTAAATGTAGGATTCATTTGTTTTTTTAATCCTCCTTTGTGAAATTTGTCTTGCCAAACTCCATATTGCTTTATTTGTAACGGAAATGTGTGCCCTATCATTTCCGTTACAAATAAAGCAATATGGAATGTGGCAAGACTAATTTCACAAAGGAGGATTAAAAATAATACGTAAACCACTGTGAAAGGGAACATTATGTGTTTCAATTTAAGGATAAAATAAATACTTGATTTTTACTTATATTTAAGCTAACACAGAAATATAAATTGTTTGCCCAGGCTATGTCGTACCTACTGTAAATCTATGTGAAGCGTAAACTAACATGTTTAGTTACAACTCCAACTTGTTACAGCTTCGTCTATGTTAAATACGTTCGGCCATAGATTTAGTAAAACTAGATTTGAATCTCTGGTAAAAAGATCTAAATTTAAATACTATTTGTAAATTCAAGAATAACCTAGAAAACCCCAGAAACTTATAATGACTAAGCTGATATCAATTAAAATTAACCGAAATGGCTTCACTAACACAAACAAGTTAGCGCAGATTTAAACAAATTTTCCCTTACTCGTTATAATACGGATAATGACACCTACTTATTGATAAATTTTAATTTTTACAATTTTGTATTTTGTATAAAATGTGGTGAAAACGCTACGCATAACCTTGAAATGTGGTGAAAACGCTACGCATAACCTTGAAATGTGGTGAAAGCGCTACGCATAACCTTGATTTTACGGCGTACCTAAAGTACCATTTCTAGCAATGATAGTGGTGCCTTTGAGTATCATTGCTCGAAATGAGGGAACCAGGACCTGGGGCCCCGCCTTATTATAATCGCTTATATACAGTCAAGTTAATTACATAAAAGAAGTTTATACGTAAATAGCCAGCCTAGAAGATTACTTATTTCCAGGTAACTACTGATTGGCTTAAAGTGAAAGATTTATTTTATTCTGTGGTGAAAGATCATCGCAAAATTGCTTGCTACGCTCAGTTCAGGGAATGAACTTGACAAGTTATAGGGGATCGCAATAAGGCCCTAATAATATTAGCTAATTATTTTGTTTTTTTATTATTAATAATTATATTAACATATTATGTTGTCTTATTGGCTGATGATAAATAACTACATCTCATTATAGTGAGTGGTAAATCGTTATTAGCTTTTTTTTATTATGAATGTTTACCATAGTGCCGCATCTAGTATGTTTAAAATAATCTACGACTGAGTTAAGTTAAATTAATTAAGTTTAAATTCAGTTTGAGAGAAATTCTGCGCAGAAACTAACTTAAATGTCGCCTAATTTACTTCGTCTGGGATTTAGATAGAACTTATTTTAACACAATGTTTGAGTGAACAATCAATTGGTTCATTTAGGCTTTGCCTTTATTTAAAAAACCTATTCATACATTAAAAAACACTGGTGCAAAAATCGAAGTCACTATACTTTGCGTGTCACCGGCGATCACAGCCACTAATATAGGATGTGATTATAATTCAGTCATAGCACATAAACTGTCATTGGATGTAATAAGCTACATACGAGTAAATAAGCGCCAATGTCCACTGAGGTTTGGCTGTATACTCGTATATGCGTCTCCGTCATCGTAACACGTTTGCTGTAGGCCCGCTTGCTGCTTATACCTATTCAACCACATAATATGAAATAGCACTACCGCACAGAAGGATCACTCTCGAACAAAAATAATATATCTTACTTATATCAAATTATTTTTTCTTCTGTAAACACAATTCATTTAAAACAAATCATAAACTGTTATGAGGATACAGAAGCGCCGTTTTTCCATACAAACGTAGTCCTTTGGTTGATCCCTGGATATTGCTAGTTAGAGGAATATTTTTTTCCAAAAAATCTATTGCCACTATTTGCATGTTACTATGTTTCCTTTTTTTATAAACTAATTACTAAATATGAACCTTCGAAAATCGAAAAAAATGGTCAGTTTTCCGCTGTGTTCAAACATCCAGAAAACGAATTTGACTAGTTTGCTTAAAAAAAAATACACAGGAACACGGCCACAGTCCTTCGTTAATTTTTAATGAAAAAAGTAACTAAATTGGCAATCTTTCTAAAAGGGATCAGGGGACTTTGAAACGTCGATTTAGTGTACTTTTGATAGTTCATTTCAGTCCGATTTGCATCTGTCACTATCGCACTCTGCGGGGCGTTCGAGGTTTGCAAAAGACTGCAATAGATTTAACAAATACCTATTGTTCAATTTTCTTGACCGTGCTGTGTCCTCTTAACATGCGTGGTTTCTCGGGATTCCAAGTCAGTTCAATTTAGAAAACGGCCTTTACTAAATTAGTTCGGGTCTGCGTGCGCTGGGAGACGCCCCTGGCCTAAATCCTTTTCCGGTAAGTATCTCGTAACAAAAGGATACTTATCCTTACTTCGAGGCCATGGCAATTGGTGTTTTACTGCCATGAATATAAAAACATATCAATAGGGTATTAGACCATTTTTTTGTTGAGGTGTTATCGATAGAACTCTCAAAAATAGAAACATTGATAAAAAAATATATTTCGAAAGCACCAAAACATATTTTTGACTTACTCAAAACGCTCCCTACAAACTGTCGCTTGCATGACGTCATTTGCTATTTATTTCTTTACATTCTGCAAAATATTTGATCGGCAGCTTTAAATTAAATTTTGCGTTTATGAATATGGTTTTTAATGAAAGTTGCTATAAATTGTGTAGATTATCGAATGGTTGAGTTTACTTTTCACTTACAAAAATGGATTTACCCACCCAAGTTTGAAGGTCCATAAAATTAATTGTACATAAATAAACTAACTGAAAGATTTTATGAGGCCCGTCTTACATGTATTCCTTGATTATTTTGAATTATTTTAGTATTCGTTGATGTTGTCAACTACCTACCCTAATTAACGCGCGATGTGTGCCACTGCTTTTCCTTAACTTGCGTGACCGCCGAGGGTTACTACTATATTCGCCCTGAATTATTGAAATGAAGTAGGTAGGTTATATCTACTTGACAGAACCGGCCAAAAACAAAATTCACTATGTGAAAAATTGCACCAATTTCGACAAAACAAAAATACTCGCGACCTCAGCGAGACAGTGCGACTAGCCGACTCACTGAAGCTCACTGGTATCGCCTGTAAAGTTACTGTGTCTGTGTGCATGTTCAAAATGGCGGTTTGTTTTAGTCGGACTATCTGTCAGAGGCGCCGCGCCGCATGCGTATATAATCTGTGCTTACGCTGCAAGCAATAGAAAATGTCTGGTACGCGTCCTTGCAGCTAAACCTCCATGGACAATGGCACTAATTTCTCTAAGATCATCATCACAGATAACATAATATACCTAATAGTTTGTTCTAACCTTGCCACTGCACATGTGTTAATTAAGTCCTTATGGCGTATCTACGGAATTTTACTACTCTGTATTTGCAAATATACGTTTTGCAATATTTATGCCATAGAGCAATTGGAACAGAGTCAGGAACATCACAATTACTCTCCAAAATTGCCATTCAAGACCTAGTACTGAAAAATTTAAGATTAGAGAAACACAATCACGTAGAATGTTTTTAATAGATAGGGACAAAAACTTGTCCCAAAGTGTGATCTCATAGTAATAGATTAAACGACATAGATTAGTTAGGAAGCAATGGATTAGTTAGCCTAGGCAACCTAACCAGTTCCCTGCGGTTAGGGAAAGAGAATATCACCGAGGTATCCCTGCCTGTCGTAAGAGGCGACTAAAAGGGCCCTTGGTTCTCCCGTTTTTCCAGTCACTACCAGCCACTTTCTTAAGGTCGTCAGTTTAACGTGCCGGTGGACGTCACACACTACGCTTGCCGAGTCGTGGTCTCCACTCGAGAACCAGTCTGCTCCACCGACCATCGGTTCCGCGACAGATGTGACCAGCCCACAGCCACAGCATATTACGCATCATTCTACTTATACGGCAGGTATAAAAAATAACCGGTATAGTTGATTTGTTGACTTTTTTTTAGAACCATATAATATAGAATGTCCGGAAGGAAACTGGATTCAGATTCAAGCAGTTCTAACCATATTGTTAGGTTTCTTCTTAATAAATACGTAATTATTGCCCTTAAGAGTACGTAACCTTACTTGGTTGATCTCGTGTTTATCATGTGTAATGAGAACTATAAATACTTGGACAATTAAATGTTATGTTATGTTTGGATAATGATAATGTTTTTTCTATTTGTTTAGTCAGTTATCTATACTCATTTCTGTTTCTGTCTCATTTTCAAGAGTGTTTTAAAAAAAATCTCTAGAGGGTTAAGTAGTTGGGAATGTATCGCCTCGCCTTATCTTGGCTAAGAACTGAATATGAAAAGAGAATAAATATAATTTGTAATCGAATAAATTCAAGTAACTCAATATTAAATACAAATAAATATATTTTTATTCGCCATTACACTACCTACATGAAATAAGAAGTGCATTAGCCTACCTGACTACAATTTTAGTATTGTAGTAATTGTAGTATTGTAGTAATTGTAGTATTGTAGTAATTGTAGTATTGTAGTAACTGTAGTATGGTAGTACCTATAGTATTGTTGTGTTGTATAGCATGCGAATGATAATAATTTATGCATACCATCACGACTTTATCCGAAACGGAGTAGTCAGAGGCAAGTGACTGTGTCGTCATACTGAACGAAACACTTAGAAGCCCACTTGTCACCAATGGTATAACAATAATTCAATAAAAAAAACCAGTAGGTAGACTGATAAGTGCTTAGGTAGATGAGCATCTGGAAACTAAATCGATAGCATTCAACATTCAAATATTTTTTTTTTATTTATCTATAATAAAAGAAATATTTTTATCAAAATTATTGGCTAAATATCAAAATCATGCATCAACCACATTAAATCTCTGCAATCTGCAGGCCTTCAAGGTGAGGATGGCCAGCCCAGTGATTCGTTTGAATGACTGGGCTTGTCAACCTCATATCTGGACCTCACGACCGCTTTCCATCAGGTGGCGTGAGGTCATCTTGACGGGCAATATAAAAAAAAAAAAATATTTCAAAAATTATCAAGTAAGTAAAATGTCATGTCCAACAACCACATACGCAAAGATGTTTTAAAACTATTAAATGGGAGGTCCTTAGTGCGATTTGGTATTTTGTTATATATTTTTGTTATTTGTTATTATTTATTGTTTTGGAATTTTCGCATTTTGTTTGAACTATACGCAGTGTAAATTCAACGCAGAAATTGCCATGTAACCCACTAAATAATGAACCTTTTTTACGACCACAACCGTATAAGTAGCAGGGTTAATTACAATCTTATAGCAGGGTTGTTCCCAATTTATTAACTAATAATTTGAAAATGAAACTTGCTTGCTTACGTAAAGGTCTTAATCTAATTGGCGGTTCACGAAATTTTCATCGCCACTCATTTAATGTGTCTGTAGTAATGAAAGGGGTCATACAAATGTTTCATTTCATCACTTAAATCCCAGTTTTTATTTTCATTATATCTACAAGTGAAGTTACATTGTGAAGCTTGGCAACATGCAAGACTGATTTTTGCACAATAGACAATGCTTGCTTACACTGTAATTATAAAAAATGATATTTTATTTCCGGTTTTATGAGACACCGCCAACACGATTTCTGCTTCGCCCAGTGGCTGACTGGTAGAGAATGCCATTAGGCATTAAGTCCGCCAATTGTACTTTTTCTTTGTGCAATAAAGAATAAATAAAATAAATAAAAAATCTAGACTAGGTTCAAAGAATGTGGCAATGTTAACACTAAGCGAGGTATGCGAAAGCAATTATTATTTTTACAAGTTTACCTAAACAACTTTTCTAGAACCTTCAAATCACACACATGACTGACATGCTATGTGAGAAAGATTGTAGAAAAATAATTTAATCAATTAATAACAATTTTATCATAACACGCTTCACCAACTTCTAATATCAAAACCATTCTTAATACAAAAGGCATTGTCTAGCCAATAAATCAGTTCCACACTTGATACGTGCTTAGAATTGTTAACAGGGTATTTATGCGGGTAATGCAAAATGTATTTTTATAGTTTATGAATTGGTTGTTATTTTCACAACCAATTCATAGTAAATAATATTCGTTAGTTGAAAGGTATTAACCGAGAAGCGATGTTGATTTCATGCAGTTTGTACCGGTTTTTGAAATCAAAGGTCGGGAGGACGAGAAAGCCGGTTATTTCTCAGTTACGGCACATCATTCGAAGCTGTATTTTTTGGGAAAGATATATTCAATGTTAGTGGAAAGAGAGGACTGAACAGTGCTGTGATAAACTAGCGACACGCTCTGGTTTCAGACTATTTGGCTACACGTTACACTAGTACGAATACTTTTTTTATAATTTTCTTTAAAAAGGGCCAACAGAGTTCAATATTTTCGTGTATAGGTATTAACCGAATAAGCCGTTGTACTTGAGAACAAAATAAAAACCAAAAATTAGAAAAAAAAAACAAACAGTTTGTTTCACAAGGCTCTGAATTTACCATCTTACCACGGTATATTGTCACAATCTAGGCCCCTTTATTTGAATAACCTAACATTATCATGTTTTTAGAACTATTATTTTTACATAAGTAGGTACCTTTCTTTATTTTTTATGCACGTTGTGGCTTGGTTTGTGATTAAAATCGAACTACCTATATCAGTAGGCTTTCATTTTTGTCTAGCATGACGCTTTAGGAACCGAAGTAAAAATACAAATGATATATTTATATTTACGTGTCTTCTCCTATCTTGTGCAGACTGTTCTGTTTCGTATAAAAACGTTTACTTTTTTGTATACAATGACCCATTTTTTTAAATGAAAACGAGACAATTGGGGAACATGAAATAATATACATACATACACATACCATCACGCCTTTTTACCAACGGGGTAGGCAGAGACCACATCTTTCCACTTGCTACGGACCTGACACACCTCTTGCGCTTCTTCTACTCTGATTAATTCTTTCATACATGCTCGTCGATTAAAAAAAGAATAATATACCATAGAATAAAAAAAAATCGAAGGAAATATGTACTTCAACCCAGTCGATACTTGATCACTTTATCAAGAAATAAAACAAATATAAAGTAGACTTAAGTAAGACTGATTTTCAGATGATGTTAAGTAGAGTAGGTACATACATAAAGTTTACAATTCTGATTCACAAGTATTGCGTATCACGTGTATTTGATGCAATAGCTAATCAATCTAACAATATGAAAATTACATTAGAAGAATTTAGCAGCTTCATAAAACGTTATGTTCCTACATACCCATTCACTTAGAAGATGATTGTAGTTTTTATCTGCAATTCAAACCTAACCTAAATTTCCGTTAGCGGCTAGACTACTACGAGTAAATTGACTTTAAAATGACCTCATAAACGTGTCCAAGCCATAAATAAAAGAGGTTTTACGAAGTAAGTCTCTGACTCAACTGGGTTTGCAATGCAATAGATCAGTTGGTTGTGGTTTGTTGACTCACTTATTTAGGAAACAGTATTTGATTTACAGTTCTTTCAGAGATAAAATTTACATGTTATGAGTTTCCGAAATTTCATAGTCATTCCGTGATCATGGCGCTTGCATTGCAACAGTGCCGAAATATCAGAAACTCATCAATCATGATCATAATAAACAAGGTAGGAACATGGTAGGAATCCCGTTTTGAACTATTCTAAAGCTACAGTTACTCATGCTCTAAAATAGCATGCTTAAAACGAGCATGCTTGTTTTTCACTGAAATGAGCATGCTCATAATTAGCAATGCTTCGACACACATGCTACTAATTAGCAATTGCTCAATAGTAGCATGCTTTGGTGCTAGTAATGAGCAAGTTTAATTGTAGCTTAACGTTAGTGACCATGGAAGTTTGAAGAAAAATGAACATGAGTTTAAACTAAGGTAGATATTGAAAGGTTAAGCTACGTTGTCTAAATGATCCCTTCCTACAGTGTCTTAGGACGCTTGTTGGTTATGTTGTTTGTGCCTTGCCTGAAAAATCGTAGGTTGTAGGTTCGATTCCACCTCAGATTATAAATGTGCAAAAAATTAGCGTTTTTGTTGCGTGTACCTATATTTTCGAGTAACTATGATATGTATTAAAAAATATTTTTGTATGCTTATTTGTCTCTTATTTAATAGTCGCCAAGATCTTTCTGTCTAGTTTGGGATCCCATGCGTGAAGATGTCCCAGGAATATTTATTTATTGGTTGCAAATCAAAGAAGCTGATTATTAAATTCCTAACCACCATAAATTTTTGATAGTTGGTTTTATAAAGTTAATTATCATTGCGAAATAGGTGATGAACATAGCAACACTAATTCAGCTCATTTTCTAGCTAGAGTGGTTGAAAGAAATTATTGTTTAAGAACAACTTATTATTTATCTCCATGTCTGATCGTGTGGTGAGCCCAGTGGTCTGACCGAGCAATGTCCTCTGCAGTACTAGATCACAAAGCATACTAGTGTTACGATGATGTAAAACTGTACTTTCATAATCAACGATTCGGTAATAAAATTGTAGGAGCAGAAAGATAGCAAAATACTTGAACAGCTGACTGGAAACAACAGTGACACAATACAAACTAGACCAGGTATAAATCAAATAATTCACATTACGCTGCAATTATAGCATACAAAAAAAACAAAAGCATGTTATCTTCACCATTCACCGGTTTACGAACTCAATACCGCACTGAACTTTTCGTCGAAACCCGTTGCGCACTCAACTTGCCAATAGAAACAAAAAACGTTTTTCCGGTAAACAGCTGTCAGACTCATCTATTGAAGCACAGATTCCCGCCTAAATACTGGTCAAATGTGCGAGAAACAAAACACAGCAGGCATTTTTTTCCTAAAATCATCCAACCACATGGCCATTATCGCGTTGTTTATTTTTCTTTTTTTACTTTTTTGCGGAACACGCGAGCGCGTTTACGCTTGCACGAGCGTATGGTGACTGAAGTAAGGTTAGGTTGGTGTTGGTTGGTTCATGTTAGCTGAGGGGTAACCGGCCGGTATTGCATTGTTTGTAAACGTTCTGTTAGGCAATTTTTTTGGGTTCCCTAAAATTGTAAGATCGTTGGCTTTTGCGGTCACGGAAAATAGCGTTGTTAAAACTTGTTGCTTTTTGTTCTTCAGGAAATATACGCAAAAATACAATGAGTTACCTTCCAGAAGATTAAATAAAGAAAATATAACAACTTCATTAATGTTAATGTAGGTTGGGAAGTAGTTAATTGTTAAGTGATTATCAAATTAATTTCGGTAAACTTACAAATTCATGGAATTCAGAAGAAAATCTTAAAAAACGAAATACTGAACTGCCTTTTAATTTTTGTTTTTACAAAAACGTATCTATGCTTTAATTCTTGCCAATATAGCATAAAAAATTACACAAATCAATATTTTAGATAAGTAGACATTTTTTTGTATCCGGCTTCTTAATTACTGATGTCACAATTAGTAAAAGTGTTTTTATTCAACCATACTGAACTCAAACAATAAAAGAAGATCTTTTTTATCAAAATTATAGCGTACGGAACCCAGACTCAACAGACGGTAGTAGCATAACTAGTATTCAAGGTCACTATCAGTCAGAGATAAAAATGGTACAATGCGCCGCTCTATTCCTAACTGTTCTTTCTGTGCCAATATTGGCTCTACTCCTTTTTATTACGATTTATTTTGCCGTGTAGCGTATATGACAGCAACACGTTAGGTTTATGTTTGCTAACGTAACCGTAGATACAACGATGACACATTAGTTGGCGGCAGTTCAATCAATATTGATGTGCGCCCACACCTACTAAAAGCAGCAATTATACATGAGGGTAAGGTACCTAATCATTGTTATTTAGGGATTGGGTAAATTACAAAAATCCTGATAGCTTACAACAACTCATTTGCGGCCCTACAGTGGAAATAAGGTTCCGCGGTTCCTTTGCATATATGAACATGAACAGAGAAATTATCAATTGACTAAAGCAACTTACAGACAAAAAAAAAAGTAAAACAAAAAAAAACCAACTTCAAAAAAAACTATTACAAAACAAAACACTAAAAAGTAAAAATAATTGCGTATTCTGCACAAAATTATACGATAATATAATGTAGGTACAATTATTGTTATTGTTGGAGTCGGTTGCAGCTAAGGTAAGACTACAATTAAATATACCCATTTTTTACATCTCACGTTTAGGTATGTATGTAGGTAGTTACAAACCTACATTGGCTGACACCGACTCCAACAATAACAATAATTGTACCTAAATATAGTTTATTTAGGTTTAAGACTTATATGATTTTCTCATGGATGCCACTGTCAGAACTAAACCAAATTAAAAGGGGACCACACGGGAAGCACCAGCTTTCAAATAAATAAAGAATGATTAAAATCGGTTCACTCAGTCGAAAGTTATGAGGTAACAAACATAAAAAAAAACAATTCACTCGAATTGAGAACCTCCTCCTTTTTTTGAAGTCGGTTAAAAATAACATTTAAATTGCTTGAAAACACAGTAATTCTAAATACATCGGAAAAGGGTGCCATTTTCCAAACCCCTCGAACTAGGCTGCCTCTACCTTAGTATTGGTGGCAAATTGCCCCTATCACAACTCAAATAGGGTTTTTTTAAAAGGTGACCCTGTTTAGAATTATGCCATTGGATCTGAAAATGCATCTTCTACAATTTATATCTTATTTCTTTGTGTCTATGATCGTTATTTTAATGGGGACTATAAATATGACAGCCTCTGCTATTACGAAAAAACCGGCCAAGTGAAGACTATCACAACAATAGCATTTGATCCGTAAGTTACTAAATTTAGTGGATTATTGCCCATACCTGTTCCTTATCTTCCTGAGTCTTCGGCCAAAGTGTCACGTTGATGACAATCTCCCCCATGTCCTGTGTGGGCTTGTTAGGGTCCCGCAGACACAGCACCAGGTCCTGCGGCCTCCCCAGCTCGAGGGCCGTGAGGTCCAGGTGGCAGGAACCCATGAAGTCATCTTGGAGACCCCAGTCGTAGTCAAAAACCTGAGAGTAAAGAATCGCTGTACTAACTGGCACGTATAATCTGAACCAGTGTTCACCAGTGTTGCCAGTTAGTAGATCAGTATCTATACTTATAATATAAAGAGGTAAGATTTGATTGTTTGTTTGTTCGTTTGTATTGAAAAGGCTCCGAAACTACTGGACCGATTTCAAAAATTATTTCACCAAAATGAAGCTACATCAGGTAGTGACATTCAGTGATAAATAATAGTATACTTAAATCAAGTCGGAGAAGCGCGGGCGAGATGTGCTGCTTTACCGACGCCGCGACGTGCAATTACTTTTGACAGAACGAAGTCTGTCGAGGCAGCTAATAAAAAATAAGTTAACTATCAGGGAATAAACCAAACTTATAATCTTCACCTCGCAAAAAATCCTGCTTCTGTTCTCTCTTCTCGCAAAAAATCTAATTTTATGATAGATTCGGACTTTTAAAGCTGGTCTAGCTGCCAGATAGCGAAGAACACGACATTGTTGCTATGTTGGACATATTTTTTTGTCTAGTAACAAGGCTTGAACCTTGCATGTTGGAAATTGAAATACGAATGAAGAGATGTGAATAATTGTAAGAGGGCAATCTATTTGTGTCTGGGAATCAAACAAACATGCCTCGCCATTTGCCAACGGTTATTTCTTATCAATGAATCTCTATTGAAAGCTGCGGTCTCATACAGTTCGCCTGTATGAGCTGTATGTACTATGTAAAGCATGGAATCTTTTAAGAGGGGCTTAAAAAGGTCTCACAGTGTCCAAGAAGTGCTTTGGTGGTGCGCAATTAACTTCTTACCGGCGCGAAAGACCAACGCTGCCGGTGTCTTTGAGACACCACGACATGATAAACTATTGGCACCACATTTATTTACCTTACTATTTGTCTCTGAATAAATGTTATCCATTTCATTCATTAGACAGTCAACTGGTTTGCCATTGTCGTAGTATAAATAAACATTAAAATAAGCATTTTACCAATTTCCCGGTTCTAGATATCATCATCATCATCCGTGCGGTCTATCCCGGTTGTGTACCCACACTGGTGGGTCCCAGGGTCCGCCTTTCTTATTTTCTTGGCCCACTTCCATCACCACCACCATCCTCAGTGGTGAGTCTGTTGGCTGCATGGCACCCTTAACGACGTCGAGCCACCGCTTCTTCGACCTCTTCTACCGGTACCTGGCGGGGCGGCATGGCCAGACATTTGTTGCCCACGTAGTTTGCCGATCTCCGTGAGACATGACCATACCAAAGAAGGCGGCACTCCTGCAGCTGCGATGTCACGAACGCGAAGGCTGCCGCGGATGTGGGTTTACGCACGCGATCTTTGCGTGAGACTCCACACATCCACCGCAGCATCTTCATTTCCGTGACGCGCAGCTCCTGCTTGTGTCGCTCTAGTAACGGCCATGTTTCACTGCCATATAAAATTTCCCGGTTCTAGATAGCGTACACTAAACTAACATTTATGTTTTTGTTCATTCCAACCGCCAACACCCGATGTAAACACATTTGCTTAAGGAACTATAGTAGTAGTAATATAACAATTCACTGGCTCGATGGCGAAATGGATAGAGACCCGGTCTATAGCACAGCAGTTTGTCGATTCTTCTATCACCACCCGGATAAGATTCATAAAGTTTTGTGTCTGTTTGGCCCTAAGTGCAATTATGTCTTCGAGTTTTTATTTAGAAAGATTCAAGTATACTTTTAGTATGTGACACCCAAAAAAAAGAGCAATAATTTAAAAAAGTTCTGTTTCAGATCTTTCAGTATGCTTATTTTTTTTTTTTTGTTTTTATGTAATAGGGAGGAAACGAGCAGGAAGGTCACCTGATGGAGAGTGATCACCTCCGCCCATGGACAACTGCAACACCAGAGGTGTCACCGATGCGTTGCTTGCCTTTTAAATGGGAATACGCTCTCTTCTTGAAGGCTTCGATGTTATATTCCTTTGGGAATCCCGACGCAGGTAGATCATTCCATATGTCGTTTAAATAATGAGAAATAAAATTAAATTCGCAAGTAAGTGACTTTTTTGGATTATTTTGAGGAACATTTGTGTTTGTTGTGTGTCTGGGTGTCTATTATTAACTATTTAACTATGTATTTAGAAACATATAAGTATGTTTATCAGTCTCTGACGCCAATAGTACAGGCTCTGCTTAGTTTGGGGTCAGATGATCAAGGAATGATAAAGGAATTACTTGAACGAACATTTCAATTTATTATTTAACTTTCATTTTGACTTTGTTTTATTTAATTGACATTGATTGTTTTATTCAATTGATTTTAACTATGTTGTATTTGCTTTGATTTAATTTATTTATTGTTTACTTTTAATTGATATGGTTCTTCTCGCCCTACGTAAACATTTTTTTTTCAATTAAATAACAAAAAGTTTACATAATATTCTTAAAATAAAACATTACATATTTGTATGTTAGTTTGCATGCCAACAATCCCGGCAAGACACGCGCACTTTGAAATTGTAATTACAAACTTTATACTGTGTTCCTATGATCTTGGTGTAAATTGTCCCAGATATTTATTTATTTTTATTTTTTATTTTGGTCATACCTATTTCTTATCTATAAAATTACCTAAAATAAACATGAAATGGTATACTTTCAGACTACAGAATACGTTAAAACAAATACAGCTTATCTGCTATGACCACTCCAAGACGCTCATTGCAGATTGATAACGAGGTGTATGTCAGGCCAATGATGAACTTCAAATGAGCATTTTCAAACTGCTCTAAAATCTCCGACTAGGCCTGAAAATATATATTTTGTGACGTCAGCCGGGGATCAACTTCTTCACATGCCTGGCGAAACGAACCAGGAAACTACATCAAGAAATCTCGGTTAAAGTGATCACCCATCCCATTACTTAACATCTAATAATTTGCCTAATACGGAAAGGCAATTACCTGTTCCATTGTAATTAATATATGACCCTAGAGTGCTGTATGCGGCCTTGCATGTTGCATGTCGTCGGTGTGACCCTCTTATGTAAGCTCAATCAGTCTTACAACCCTGTATTAACTAATTAACTATTATGTGGGTTAGGCTTCATGATATAGGTTTGAAAATGCCTTGACCTCTTCTAAAATGTAAGCATAGATTTTAAGAAATTCTTCCTTTCTGAATAAGAAAAATGTCATCAATAATGTACCACATTTAAAGCAAAATAAACATATTCTATTTTTTTACTTTTATGATCAGTTGTTAGTATGTACCTACTAAAAATTCAATCGGAGCCATACTAACTTTGATGGTCAATATCAACCCAATTTGAGAGATGATTTATAACATACTATCACGACTTTATTCCAAACGGCGTAGTCAGAGGCAAGTGACTGTGTCGTCATGGTGAACGAAACACTCAGAAGCCCACTTTTCACCAATGGTATTAGAACCCAACGTGGTAGGTGGTGAGCCTTCCGCCGTCATCCGGGTTGATTCGGTTTTTTATCTATGTTTTCCATCACCGGAGAGTAAGTCGGATATTTAACAATGAACACAAAGACTTTGGTTCTGGCCAGATTTGAACTCGGGAGCACACGATCCACGATCTGAGTTCGGGTGCTCAACCACTAGGCCACGAAGCTCTCGAGATGATCTATAGTTTGTGTTTAGTTAATATTTATTATTGCGTGTTGATCAGCAGGCAGCTTCAATAACAGTAACGTTCTATAAATTGGGAATTAAATGTGTGTTCGTCCAGTTTCTATTGGTCGCGGTGTTTCTTGGGTTAGTGAGTTAGCTAAAAACTGCTTTTATTTAAGCACTAGCTTTCCGCCCGTGGCTTCGTCCGCGTTATCGTTATATAATATGGCCAAATTACGTAAAATCTTGACAAATTTTAGCCCATGTGTTATTCTGATATATAAGCTGTATTACTGTAAAGTTTCATCCAAATCCGTTGAGTAGTTTTTGCGTGAAATAGTAACAAACAAACACCCATACATCCTTACAAACTTTCGCATTTATAATATTAGTAAGAAGTAAGATTAAAAAGATATAAACTAGAAAGGCCTCTCGATTGCTCTGGCTCAGTTGGAAGAACAGCCATCGCGGCTGCGGATGACGCGGGTTCGTGTCCCACTTGAGCCCAAGGATCGGGTCGATCTTTTCTAGTTTATATCGTTGTAAAATGTAGTTTAGAGTATTATGTTAAAAATTCGTATTAATAGGATTTTTCATTTTTAATGTTGAGATCTTTTGTACCAGTATGAAGCAATAAAGAGCAACGACTAATTATATAACTATACGAATCCATTGTACAGGAAACTATAATTTTGGGATGCGACAGATCGCACTGGTTAACCAGCAATTAGGAAAGCTATGTAACTGGATACTAATTACGGAGACGTAGAATTCACGAGTACGTGGCAGAGCGAGTCGCCGCAGTTGCACAACGTTAGACAACGTATGTACACATTTCACATGCACCTGGGTTTCTCAAATTTAGACCTACATACCTCGATTTAGTTTTCAGCAGCGGTGTTGCAATAGCGATAGTTTCGCTATTGATAGTTGACCTTGAAAAATAGCCGATAGAATAAAGTATCGATAGTGAAAATTTGACTATATCTACTATTAAACTTGGTCGATAGTGTCGATACTATCGAAAGTGTTGTCGAATATCGATAAATTCGGTAGGACTTTCGATGCTATGACTGATTGTCGAGGTTACGATAGTTTACGATATACTATCGATAGACTAACTTTAACCATCATTTCTTGTACCGTGTTTCTAGTAAATAAAGATTTATTATTATTTATTATTATTATTACTATTACTATAGCAACAACACTAGTTTTAAGTTACTAAAATATAAGCTGACTGATCTAAATAAATAATATAGCCTTGTACGTACCTACGTTTCACTGCAGGGCACAGGCCTCACCCTAACTATGAGGTATATGAGCTGTATAAAATCAGAATAAAAAAAGATTAACTTATCTAATGTGAAGCATTTTTTGCAATACATAGATAATCGTTTTATTTCTTAAAAATAGTCAAAGTTTTAACCTTAGATGGTAAGCCAGTCGAAATGCCATGTCTGCATGGCTTTTGGGGTGCAAACTACTATTTGCATTTCCTAAAAATAGTCAAAGTTTTAATATTAGATGGTAAGCCAGTCGAAATGCCATGTCTGCATGGCTTTTGGGGTGCAAACTACTATTTGCAGCTGAAAGGGTTTTCCATAATTTAGAAAAAACTATAAGCTTTCAGCAAAGTTTATTTCATGAATATTATGATTGAGCTATTTTCTGATCCTCAGAAATAAAAGACCATCAAAAGTCTTTCATAAATATTTTTGGTCCTTTGATTG
Organism: Udea olivalis; assembly: GCA_947369235.1. NCBI lineage: Eukaryota > Metazoa > Arthropoda > Insecta > Lepidoptera > Crambidae > Udea > Udea olivalis. The sequence continues at coordinate 11,092,905 of OX376364.1, read as the reverse complement.
ATATATCTCGTCTCAAGTAATAATCCGTTGTTCAGTCTTTTGTTCTCCATTTACCAAGCACTCGCTGGCCACCCAGTTAGTTAATAAGACTAAGTATAACTTGAATCTAGAGACGAATCCCGCTACTATTAGGTAACTCTCGAACCCCTAGGGTTAGCATTACAGTTTGGGAAATTGTGACACTAACAACAGCCAGCACGAACATTAATTTGTCATTTCGTGCCTCGTGTCGGAGAAGCGAAGTGTATTCACTGAAGTACCGTTTTGTTGCATAAATAGCCCAAATTATTTTGAATTGATTACTAATAGCGTTTTGCTTTGTGCAAACCTGGGCCGTATTACAATATTTTGCCACCGTCGGCGTGGGCCGTTAACGGTACTTAGACGCTCACTTTGTATAGACTAAAACGTGAAGTGAGCATTTTAGTACCGTAAACGGTCGCGCTGCCAGGGTGGCGGGGGATACGGCCCCAGATGGCCAATGAGGCAGAAATGGTCTCTTAAAATTGAAGAGTTTATTTAGAATGATCACCATTTTTCACTAATTCACAAGTTATCCGTCCACCTTTTTTTTTGTCTCCCGGAAAAAATCCTTTATGGACTATCCCACTGCCCGAGGGGTAGGCAGTGGGGGAGTGTGGGACTCCCCGCCGTGTAGCCCACGGGGTACCGCACTAAAACGACCGGGGTATACCTCACCGCTATGGAATGGGGCGATATGGAGACAAAATGGATTACCACATCGTCCCACGCGGTCGGCCCAGCCTACGTGCTGGGCCTCCTCACTTATCCGTCTACCTGGTGAAACGTAAGGATTTTTGAAAATGTCGATGGTAAACAAAAATGCGGACCGCCTGATAAAAGGCAGTTTTCGCAGTCTATGAACGTGAGCTACACTAGAAGCAAGAGGAATTTTGGACAGGGTGTCCCAAAAAGAAGTGTCAAGCGGAAGCCCACTGAAAGAGCACCCCTTGGGGTACCCGAATCACCCCCATGTATGTTCCGCGATTGTTCATAGTTTTCGAGTTAGGATTTTTTTTCAGAATCTGAGAATTTCGGACCTAAAAGTTTTAATTTTTTATTTTTTAAAAGTAGAAGACTTCTCAAATTTTTTCTTTGCCCAACTGAGTCATCCTTAATTGTACTTTGATGCATAAAATAATCAGTTTCATAACTTTGACCAAAATGATGAAAATGTTGGTATAAAACCAAAAATGTACGGTTGATGAATAAAGACTTAAATTTTCAACTTTAAATTAAAAATCTAAGTGACTGTATGGTTTCTAAGTAAAGCTCAAAAATGCCTCAGAATCTCAGCTTTCTTAACCATTACAAAACAGAAGACAGTGAGGTAGAAAATTCTTGAAATTAGCCATCACATTAATAAATGTTTTTTGGCCATGTTATCATTCCTGAAGTTCAATAATTTGTTAAATAACCAAAAATTACTGCAGGAAAGTTGATTAAAACCTTTTCTCGCAGATAATCACTGTCACTTTGAAGCAAGGTGTCAGAACCCCTATCAGATTCCGTCTTGATAAATTTTGACAGCGGCGCCTGGTAAGGGGTTATGGACTTTGAGTGCGATTACGATGCTTTCTCAACGAACTTTCGAGCCCATTCGTTTGGTGAGATGCCTTTCACATCACGCGATTATGCTCTTATGCATTACTTTTATGGCTTTGCAAGAGGAAACGCTTCTGCAGCAGCCAGATTGTACAGGGAGCAAGTACAAAATGGAGGTGGACCTCAACCCGAAACTTGGCCTGATCATCGCATGATTTTAAGAGTGCATAACTCTTACATGGGAGGACATCCACTAGGTAGCAGACCAGGCCGTGTATCACAAATGCATGACCCAGATAGTGTCGAATCAGTGCTCGAAGAAGTGGCAAGAGATTCATCAGTAAGTGTGAGAACAATACAACGTCGAACCGGAATTACAAAATCACTGGCACATCGCATACTCCAACAAGAGGGTTTTCACCCATATCATATTTAAAAAGTTCAGCAGCTTAAGCCCGCAGACTATCCGAGAAGAGTAGCGTTTTGTCAGGAAATGTTGATTTTATGGATCAAAGTACAATTAAGGATGATTCAGTTGGGCAAAGAAAAAATTTGAAAAGTCTTCTACTTTTGAAAAATAAAAAATTTAAACTTTTAGGTCCGAAATTCTCAGAAATTCAGAAAAAAAATCCTAACTCGAAAACTATGAACAATCGCGGAACATACATGGGGGTGATTCGGGTACCCCAAGGGGTGCTCTTTCTGTGGGCTTCCGCTTGACACTTCCTTTGGGACACCCTGTATATAAGTAAATATGCGACAGACAAAACCCTATTTGTCATCGTCTCGAAATAGGGATACATATCCGATATGAAGACACGATTGGCGCAGCGCGCTGTGGCACGGTTTCTCGCCTAGATTTCCGTAGTGTCTTGGGTTCGATTCCCGGTCAGGTCAATTCGAGAAACGATCTTTTCTGAATTGACTCGGGTCTGGGTGTGCTGGGAGACGCCCCTGGCTTAATTCCTTGTCTGGTACCTCGTAATACAGGAATATTTATCCCTACTTCGAGACCATGACAAGTGGCGTCTGGCGCGTATTTATAATATCCCAGAGATTTTCATTCTAACTACCACTACTATAATAAATAATAAATATGCGCCAGACAACACACCTCTTGTAATGGTCTCGAAGTAGGGATCAATATCCCTGTGTCACGAGATACCACACAAGGAAACCAGCCAGGGGCGTCTCCCAGCACACCTAGACCCGAGTCAATTCAGAAAAGATCGTTTCCTGAATTGACACGACCGGGAATCGAACCCGGGACACTAAGGAAATCGAGGCGAGAAACCGTGCTACAGCGCACAACGCCAATCGTGTCGCCATACTATCCTACTATAGATCCTGAAAATACATAATAAAAGTTTTACATACAGTTTTAATCAGCGTACCTACTTGCGACACGCTCATACAGTCCGCGACATGTAGATTCAGTACAGTAGCAGTTTTGATTTTCCCCTAATATACCCCCTAATATACTATAATAATACTTAGTTATAGTCATTATGGCAACTTTAACATCAACAAAATTACCAACATCCACGGGTAGTAAGGGATTTCAAAGTATTATGAACTCAGCCTTATTCTGGCACTGCAATGCTCTAGAATGATGAAGCAACACAATTTTTGGCCCATCATTTTGAAATATCTTCAGTCAAAATCATTAGCGTTTAAGTTTATTACCCTGTAACATTGGTTTAACCGTTCCATGGTAGCCTCGGGCTAAAAAAGGCCCTAATACCCAAATCCGATTACATGATCTACTTTCCGGACCGGATGGGCAACGGTGTATAAGTTTATAAAATTGCTGAAATCAGAAACCCATTTCAAATCCAACGAATTTCCTTTCATAACAAGGCAATTTTGCATTTACCTTACCCTTTGATCAACGGTTATCAAAGCCGGTGAAATGGTTGATGTATTTTTGTGTTTGCGGATAGGCTGCAAAAAAGAAAATTTATACTGGGTGCCTTAAAACAAAGCTTGATTATCACGGAGGAATCCCAAACGATGATCTATTCTTTACAGATTGGACAACATCCTTCCATACAAAACCGTAAATTGAATTTTCAATAAGAATGTACAATAATGAAGTACAAGCTCAGCATGGCTCTGTAAGATTCTAGACTGAAAATTAAAGAATCCCTTTATAATTGCTGATAATGTATACCATAAAAGTTGTGTTTTGTAAAAATATCAGTGAAATAATGATTTGATTTATGGCCATCGTTCAATACTTTCATGTCTGATCGCAAATCACTTCAATTAAATTTAGTTTCGAAGAAAAAGAAACCGTCTACCAGCAATCGAATGATTTATTTTTGCCAGTGGAGTCATTTTGACCGGTGGGTCGGAAATGGCCTCACGGAGGGTTAAACGCTGCCCGAATTTATCGCGATGCAGCCGGATTTGCTACACGCCCCTGGCGGCAATTTGGGGTTAATTTGGACCTATTTGTTTCGTAACGAACAAATAACTTACCTATTAGGTTTTATCACAGGAAATCAAATGTATACGCGGACTAGCAAGGGGCTGCAATTTTGTTGTATTTCGAAGCTTGGATAACTTGGCTAGTATATCCTGATGTTATTTGGAGTACCAGGGTATTATTCAAGCAAAACTTTGTCAGAAACTTCCTAAACTAGCTTTAAGCAACACTGTGTGACAGGTAAACTACTAGGTACACGCCGTACACGTGTCTTAAGCGTCTGCTACATGGTCGGCAACAAAACCCACCAACAGAGGTCACCTTGGTCGGGCCGACCGTCGATACATTGTTATTTGGTTGCCAACGGCCTTCCACGTCGCTCTGACCAAGGTCACCTTCTTTGGTGGGCTTGTTGGCGACCGTGTAACACCCACTTTAGTTTGACTGTGGATTGACCCTTGGCCGAGTCGGCATAAACTGGTTTCTCTTCGTACACGACGAGGCCGCGCAAACGCATTGTTGTGTCACCAGTCACAGCGCGGTTGTTGAAACTTTGTCTGTTCTGTTCATGTACACATGTGGCTGAAGCTAATTTTTTCATTTGGAGTCGAAACTTCTCTTAAATTGACCTGTAAGCGGTCGACATTGGGTCTGATTTTGTCTTTAAGGAACTCGCAATGTAAGACTAACTTACCTTCAACTGCACCGGCGTGAACGGGTCTTCAATAGGCACCGTGAAGCACTCGTCCCAAACTGGGTTCAGATCCCGATACACTATCCGGGACTTGTGGAGGAGCCTGCCACCAGATTTGAACTTGATGTAGGGATCGCTGGTTCCTGACAACAAGCCTGCATATGGACCCCACAAAACGATCGAAGTTAGAAGAGGAAAAAGCAGAAAATAAATTAATCGAAATTATACACTATCGAAACAGGATAGGGTTCAAAGTTTAACACGTTGAGCTTTTCAGTGTTAACAACAGTTAACTTGCCTCTTGACTACTATTTTGGGATATAGTCGTAAGCTTTTATTTGAAGTCAGTTTTTAAATACTTTTTACTCAAATTGTTGGAGACAAAAAACAAAAATAGTAAATTGTTCTCCATTAATGTGTTTGATGCCAATTTCCTGCTTGCAACGTTTCATTGACTACCAAAAACAAGTAATTACTTATCACAATTATTTTGTGTATGTTCGTTATCTGGATTTAATCATAAATTTTAAGGTGTACTCGTACACATACCCACAAAGATTACATAAGCTCAATCAATAGTACTTGTTAAGGCTCTGTTGAATTTGGGATTAGAGGTTATTATTAAAAGATGTCCCATTTTTTGAAGTTAAAACAAATTAAAGGATGATAAGACGATAGAACAGACTGTCGATATTTGACTAAATGGAGAAAAAGATAAATTAAAAGATTCAAAAATTTAAAGCATAAGCGCTAATTAAATTGCAATATAAATTAATAATACATGCAAAATAAAGGAAAAAGTTTCAACAATTTTCATTATATTAAATGGTGTGTGTGTGTGCGTGACGAGTGTGCAATGAGTTGATTCTAGTATAAAGCCTTCTTTCAAATTTTTTAAACGTAAATAAATATCAAATAATACTTAAGAAGGTATTTAGAATTAAAAAAAACTGAATGCAAACATTAAACAATTATTCATATTATAATTTTTTTTTTTATAATATGAATAATAATAATTTAAATTTTATTCTAAAATAGCCAACCTGTAATATTTTTTTTTAAAGTATTTACAAACATTTTTTTAGTTCAAAGACAATGCTTAGGCAGTTAAGAAGTAAAAATATAGAAGTTATTTATTATTAACTGTTAATAATCAAGTTTCTTTTAAAAATTGATACTCACTAATCACTGTTTTATGCTAATTTCATGAAACGTTCTTCCTTTAGCATCGTTAATATTTTATTCTAATTGTAATATCTACAACGTAAAATACACTAGACGTATTCGCCAGGTTTGTATGTATATGGCCTCGATAGCAGTTGTAATTAGTAGCTACCCGGTTTGTGGAAGACGCGGGTACGAAGCCCGCTAGATCAGGTCGATTTTTTATAGCAATCTTAGGCTCTTATATTCTTCATAGGACTAAACCAAAAGAAATTGACGGATGTTATCATTTGCTCCCGATAAATTGCAGTTCTTCCTGTATCTTTATTTCTGCACTCTACATGGGACACAAGTGTGACTTCAAATAGTCACTAGCCAAAATACCTTGATTAGGATCGTAGAGTTTGGATTTATCTCAATGATTATTATTGTGCTTGAGACTCCTAAAACATATTTATTGTAATGTTTGGTTTAAGCATCATTCCGTAATACATTTTGAATACTTTAAAAACAGTGTTTAGCCGATATCATATTTTTAAATATTAAACATGCTAATCTTTAGCATTAAGGCCTCAGCCTCGAATTTTGCGGGCAGCGGCGCGCTAAACTGGAGTGCACCGCTCGTTGCCCGCCCCCGCGCCGCGGTGCACTCCAGTCTAGCGCGCCCGCCGCCGCTGCCACCCCGCTGCCCGCTAAATTTTGCAGCAGCGTGTGTTGCTAGATGCTGGGCAACGCTGCATAGAAACGTTTATGATAAGCTTGCCTTGCGTCCGCTTTTGTGCCAGTGGTTCAGAAAAGTGATGTGGTGTGTGTGTGTGAAGGTAGGACTGATCTGTACCGTCTACTGTTGGGAAAGTGTGTTTGCCTAATTAAAATGTTTCAAGCTATCGATATCAACACTATGATATTATCGATGATCATACTGTCGATATCAGTCAGCATTTATTGGTTACTTTTCTACCCAGGATTGAAAAAGAATAGGCATTTCTTGTTGCCTAAATAGTTATATATTATTATAGTCAGAATAATAGAATAATAGTGAGAAGAGTTCAATAAACTATTTAGAAAAGCTTTCGATAATAATAGGCAAAATACAAAAATATCGACCGACTTTCGTAAGCTTTCGCGACAGAACCCATTTTGATCATGATAAAAGTAGACCTATTAAGGAACGGTACCGATCAGACCTGATCTTTGGTCCAGTGAGTGCGTAGAGCCTTACCGTTCTTGTCCATTGCCACGAGGTTCTGACCTCTCTTCAGGTGTATCCTGAGCTGGAAGAAGGCATATTGTCTGAGGTGCTGCTCTCTAAGCCGTTGACCCTCGTCTGGTTCCTAGAGATATTGATCAGGTTAATGCCATAGAATTACAACACGTAGAAAGCGAGCATGGGCATTGGGCACCCTTGGTTATATTGCATACCGGGTGATTATCAAAAGACTTAAAACAACGATATGGCTTAAGTAAGTAATGTAGTGTAGCGACATCTATCTCGCCACGTACGAACTAAGAACTGTCGTATCCTACATCGCGATATCAAAGTTATCCGAGCGATTAAACATAAATACAAGAACCCGACAACAACCGTCGCCTGGCAGTAGCCCACCAGACACAACACCGGTTTGGTCGGAGGATCCTCCCTTTTCAATGGTGGATGAGGAACTGTACACTCTGTTTCTCCCTCCCCAAAGTAGTAATTTGATTTTTAACTTAGATAGTTACTACACAACTCACTCAGTCTGCCATATCGTTATTGTAAGTCTTTTGATAATTACCCGGTTTTCAGCCGTGACGGCTTAATATGGACGTACCGTCAGTGCTTGATTTCAGGGTTCAACAAAATGACAATTTGTACAGGAAATTATCAGAAAAGCACACACAATATTCATATTATTAAACAATTTAGTACATTTGTAACATGTGCAACAAATACAAATTATGACAGTTGATTTTGGCATAACACTTGATGCGCCTTTTTGTACAGAACTACCCTTCTGGTCTAAAGATAGAAAAACTAAAAAAAATCGAATTTCGGACCTTGAAGAAATCAGGCAGGATTCGAACCCGCGTCTTCCACAATCCGGGTGGCTGCTCTAAACACTGAGCTAATTGGTAGTGATACGTGTTTGCCATTTTAAAAAATGGTTAGCTGTAAACGAAATTATATATGATGTGGAAAGTTAACTAACTTTATCTCGTTCTGAGACCGGTTTTTTAATCTTAGGCCTTCCACCCAGAGACCCTCAGGGAGAAGAAGACCCAGATTCAGTGTTTACAAACACTAAGCCCCCCAAAACTTTTGATAAAATTATCGACGTATGGATGGCGGCGCTTCTGCAACATAGGCGTGTTGATGTTGGAGTTGAGCATGTCACAAAAGCTGATTACGCTTTTAGCTACTACTCCAGTAGTTCCTACTATTATAATTATTATTTACATTTCATTTTTGTAATAATATCTAGACTATACTAATATTATCTGAGTATGTTATTTTAATCTAAAAATATACTGCGATTCGAACAAAGAAAGCAGCTACAAGCTGAATTAAGTTTAGTTAAAAATCCTCTTTATACGATTAATTTATTAGAAAGATAATGATTCGCCATTTAACTTCTCCTAACCAGAAAATGGATCTTTGAAACACTCAGAAATTTACGTTAAAATAAAGCAACACAATTTTATTCTGATACAAGCTTTGTCTCTTATTAGATCGACTCAATGATTCAATGTGAGAAATTTGTAACGCCTGAACAAACACCAGCAGCAAATTTTATAAAGTACTTAATTAAACCGAACAGGCGTTGAAACTCAACAATGCTTTAAGCTTTTTAGGTAATTTTAGATTGAGAAACTGTTAAATTGAATTGAAATTTTACTGAAAATATCTATTCAAGTTTTTTGAGAAATATTAATCACAATTATGAAGGATTGATCTTAAAATTTCAAGGAAATCAACCTCATTGTTTTATAGTATGGTTATATTTATATGGTTTGATTACTAAAGTGTTACTTATTATGAAAAAAATATTTAATAATCACCAATTGTAAAAGTTCAGCAGGTGGGGGTCTTGGATAGTGGGCGGGGGTCCCCGAAGTAGAGGGGGCTGGGTCCGTTGAAACTTGCCGCGTCATCGACAAATCTGCCAACAAGGAAAATATTACTGTGTTAGGTATATGGTTTCAGTCTGCATTAATTCGCAGATTGTGAACTATCAATAAAACAGTCAGTCTTTTTTTTATTTTTGTCCTAAATCAAACTAATAAAAAATAAGTACGCTTCTCTCAAACTCAGAAGTCAATATTCCTCTATGCAAAGACCGATAGAGCGCGTACATGATTGGTATCAAACTGACAGAGATTCGAAGGCATTACTCGTACCTACATTTCAAAATCCCAAAAGTTCGATCAGCCGAAGCATGTCTGTCCCAGGGCAAAAACACACAACTACAGTGCAAAAATTACGAAAAATCGTAAAACTTGGAAAGGCTAAAACAATGTTTCAGGGTTTTATTATTTTGTACCTACCTATCAAATAAAACAAAATAGATAAATTTAGACAATTGCGAACGGTAAGTATTTTTTTGTAATGCGAAACGGTTTACGACAGTTCGTGTTCGGACGAGCGAGACTTTAAAAGTTAAAAGAACATACTTAAGTTCAAAATGTATCGTAATTTTTTGGTCTGTCATAAAATTTATAGATTTAGTTTTTTGGGTTTCAGCCTTTCAAAGTTTTAAGGACCTTCGCTCGCAGATGTGCAAACTCCAGTGCAGGAGTAGACCCCAATTTATTGATTAGTGTAAGCCAAAGCGACCAAAGATAATGGGGGGGGGGGGGGGGGGGGGGGGCTGTCTCATAAGCTACGATGGTTACAGTGACTTTTGAGCCATTTCTATTAACTTGAGGCGCTCTACCGACATGCCACACACTAGCGCTATCGTAACCGTAAACTCATCGTCAACTCGTGAACGACTCCTGCGGAGTTTATTGAAAATATGTATCACTGGCCACGGGGTCAGTGAGACATCGCTGATCGATCGTTAAGGTGCTCCTTCACCTCGAGCATTTTTCTGTAAATGTAACATTACAAAGTCGAGCATTACAGTGCGCAAACTGTAATGATAAAAGTTCGAGCATTACGCTGGTGAGGGAAAAGCAGCGAGCATTACAGTGCGCAACTTGATGATACAATGTGACATATTTTGATACAATTTCCCTGAAGCTTTGTAACGCAGTTATGTAATGTAATGCTCAAAATCGAAACTGAAACGTTGCATAACAAGAAAATGCTCTAGGTGAGGAAGCACTTTTAAACTGAAAAACATAACCATTTTCATAAACAGTTGTTATAAAAACCACGTTAGACATCAGCATTACAAGAAACAAAAGGAATAAAGCTATTTATTATCTAACATCAATACATACTGTGATTATAGTTTAAACATTTATGTCACCTTAAATAAAAACAAAAAGCTGGACAAAGCCCTCACCCTCCTGCTTGTGGAATAGGCGCATTCTTCGCCACTTCCTCACGGCGCTCTTAAGTTTCTTCATCAGAATACAGTTGAAGAACGCACTGGCGATTCTTCTCCGCCATATTGAACACATCTACGGTCTACCGCAACTGTCTGTCTTTGCCATCACCGGAGAGTTAGATAAAGCTACTTAGCACTGTTCATAGTTTACGCATAGAATACGCAGCACTAATAAAACAATTGTTTCTAATTAAAATAGGCAGGCTTTAGCTTGTATGGATGTGAGGTGGAACAGAGACTTACAGCTAGGTAAACAATGAATATGAAAGCTCGTGCTACGCGATAGGTTTCTATTCGGCTGACCTTGTGCGATAGTACGGACAAATAAAAAAAGTACTTGTGAGACTCTGAGTCGTAAGCGTAAAGAAGACATTTTTTCATGTCCGCGTTGCTTAAGTGAACCTTCTGGTACGGACTACGGAGTACCTACCTATTCTGCGGTACTACTGAGCAAATAATGTTTTTGTAAGGTATATTTCTTATGAGATTTCTCATGATCCTGTAAAAACCTCTATCGTATTGATTTTTTTGGAAACCATTTTTAAATCTAACTGATAACAATTATATTATCTTTTCATGTGACATAGAGCCAGCCAGTAAAAAACATATACTATTATCTGTGGAGTGTGGACCGTCTTCATTGCGAAAATGTTGAGAGTTTTAGTTCCATGGTTTGTCCGCAAAGAAGGTGGCGCCATGTTATTAAATTGTTAATCTGTGGTTCAGTTCAGAAGAAAAAACTGACCACGAAAATTTCAGAACTTTTGTGTAAATTTGTTCGGTTTTAAATGTTTTTGTACTAAATTGACTATTTTTCTCGCACTCAAAGTGAAAAGTACAGTTTGCACCAGGAGACTAAACGCCAACTTAATATACCCTCTGGTTCATTGACTCCCTCGCTACCTCTGGTATATTATGGCTTCGTTTAGTCCCTCGATATAAAATATACTATTTTATAGGTTGGTAATTTAGTATCAATATTTGTCAACTTTCAGAAACGAGCGAGGAAATATAGTTCACGCGAAGGTCGTTAGTCGTTATCGCACGTTTTGTTTGCATTATCGCACCATGTCACGGTAATGTACGTCCGTTGTCATTATCATATATAACATTATTTCGATTATGTAACGTTTGGTTTCTAATAATGATTCAAATTCGCGCTGCCAGCAAAAAACTAAAATACAACATTGTTCGTGTTAACGCCTCCGTGGCCGAGTGGTTTCAGAGCTCGGCCCGAATCCCTGAGGTCCCGGGTTCAATTCCCAGGTGGGGCAAAGTGTGTTTTCGGATTTTTCGGAACATAGCCCGGGTTTGATCACCAACCTGCATTTGGCAGGCGTGGTGATTAAGCCAATACTAATCCATTTTAGCGATGACTCGATTTCAATTGTGGAGGCCTTTGCCCAGCAGTGGGAACTATTTAGGCTAATTACTCACAACATTGTTAACTTTTAAGTTATCTGGGCTCGAAGAATGGTAAATCTCTTTTGATATTCTATATCAGCAACAACAAACATTTTCTGCCACAAATCGAACCTACTACTTGAAGTCTTAATTAGCGCTGAATAAAATAACTATCAGGACAATGTCTACATATTACTCGTTTATACAAAGTTGCTTATACCACAGATTGCAAAATAGTTATTACGTAACAGATTAATCACTCCTTAAAATCATTTTTGAAATATAGTGCCAGGGCTATCTTTCGATATAGATGTCAGTGGTCGGTACACGTACGTCTGCAGTTCAACCGCAAGATTCGCGTACGAATGGGTCTTCTAAGACCCGGCAGCTGGTAGGTGATTATCGCACACAACCCAAGTGCATGGAGTGACAGGCCTGACTGTACGCTTATATCTTTCAAACTACGCAACGGATTTGAATCCGGTTTTCATTCACAGAGTTATTAAATATAAAGGTTTTAGGTATAAATGCTTTCCTCAAATCACTATGGTGTAAATCATACTTCCTCTCTCTGTAACCTAGTATTTTATTGTCTCATCCTTTTTTTTTTTTTCAGTCCTTAAAATGGAAACTGGTGATCCTATTGCAATACCTATATGTATTTTATGTAACACAATTCATTTAGTTTATTATTCAAATATCTCTTACTTATCCTTTATTTTGCACAGCCTTACCCGTTATATTAGGTATACAAGTCTCTCTTCAGAAGGTAGTCTGGAAGAGATCGCTTTAAAGCGATAAGACCGCCTAAATTGTACATTTTATGTCTACTTACTGTTTAACTTGCTGTATTTGTTTGTTTGTGCAATAAAGATTATTTGAATTCAACAAAAGTAAAATGCGTCATCATGTAATGTGGTTGTATCTTTGACTCCTCTGGCAAAGATTCAATGTCACTCCCATAGGACCTCTTAAAATATCAGGATAGAGGCGAAATAAAACTGCATTTTTCTTTGAGTGAATTTTAGAGGTAAATAACATAAAGAATTGATTCTTTTTTGTGTTTTACCTATAACTGAAATGCTTTCTAAATTAATTATTTGTTTGTTTTTTTATAAAGTAATAATTAGTTTGAAAGTAAGCGAAAAAGTGCCAGAATGTAATCCGAAATGTATCGAATTAAATATTGCAGTAATTTAGGTACATGGCTGTGCCCTACCAGGGTTACATGTCTTGGGATACAACCTCCATGTAATAGGTAACTGTGTATCCACATGACGTGTCCAATAAATCTTTGAATCTTGATTACCTATACATGTTTAGCTACAAATGGTTCTGACACGACCGACTTTGCACTGCAAGCTGAGCGCAAAATACTCTTGGAATAAGAATATTCTAATTAGAGTTTTAGTTTTGTTTCATTCTTTAATATTGCCTAATAACGAAATGAATTCTTTTATTCTTTTTTGATTACTCGTAGTGGGGAAATAGCCCATCGTGCAGAGTTTCGTAATATGCGAGTGCGTGTTGTGTAATACTAATAAACAAGAAAGTTCCTAATAAAACACACCGCATTGCCGACCCTTCCTCCATTTCGAGGACAAAGTTCGTAGCCCCCAACCTGCCTTCAAACAGAATATTGTTAAGAACGACTCACGTCAACAGTTCCATCACTCAAACCAAGAAGGCTAGAAACTAAGGAGAGATAACTCCCTGGAAAGGGTTGGACTAAATCCGTATCCCACAGTGACGCATGCGCATTACGCTTCTTTGCCGCGATCCTCGCGAAGTGTCAAAATGATCCTCGCGAAGTGTCAAAATTGGTCAACACAACCTCGAAAAACAACAACTGTCGCACGTGACTATATCTTAGATTCTAACCTTCACCTGAAATACGACTGTACCATGTTCCGTTACTGGACTGGTACCATAAATAACAACGGCATGCAGATTATTTTCAATGACCTACTCACATTAATAGAGAACATAACTTATTGGAATTCCCTAAATGTAAGCAACACGCCGAAAAACTCAGGCCTTGACGAAAATTTAACTAGCTCGCCGAGAAACTCAGGTACAGGCGAAATTTTTTTTCAGAGAGAAATGACCAACAATTTCTTAACATAATGCACCAAAATATCCGAAGTGTACGTAACAAATCAGAAGATGTTACTGTCACATTAGAAGAACTCTCTAAAAACGGAAATCAAATTGATATACTTTGTCTTACTGAACATTTCATCCAAAAAGGCCAAGAAAAAGACATTTCGATTAACAACTTCAACCTTGCAACGGCATACAGTAGACCAGAAAAAAGAGGAGGATCGTGTATTTTAGTACATAATAAACTATCTTTCAAAGATTTGCCAATTTATAAAAAAATGTCCATAAAAGGCGTATTTGAATGTTGTTGTATAGAACTAATCCCTTATAATATTTTGATTGTATGTATATATAGGCCCCCAATTGTAAATAACTTACCATGTTTTTTGGAGAAACTAGAAAACTTATTAGACACTGTTAGTGCATTAAGTAAGAAGAAAACTGTGATATGTGGTGATTTTAATATTGATGTTTGTAGCAATAGTCCTATTTGCAATGTATTTATTAATTTGTTGTTAACTTACAATTTCAGACTTGAATTTAATGATATTACAAGATTGGAAAGTGGTACATGTATCGACAACATAGCCCATAATAGTAGAGGTTGCAAAAGTATCATATTACATCTAGGACTGTCAGACCACTCAGCGCAGTTATTGAGATATCCCATAAAAACAACATATCATTTACAATACTGGTTTAAAAAAATACGTGATTACAGCTTAGAAAACTTAGAAAAATTTAGGTACTGCTTAGGAAAGTTATCATTTCTGGAGGTACATCAAAATGATGATGTTAATAACTCATACAATTTGTTTTACGATACTTTCAAACTCTTTTATGATCTTTGTTTCCCGATAAAAATAATTAAAATTTCAGCTAAAGTTAATCCACCTTGGATTACTCAAGGAATCAAAAAATCCTGTAAACGTAAAAGACAACTCTATTTGCGCACGAAAACAAAAGCAAATAAGTTTAAGTATAAAACGTATACAAACTTATTAAAAAAAGTGAATGATAGGTCGCAACGCATACAAAATCATAAATACATAACTCAAGCTGAGAATAGTACCAAGGCTACATGGAAAATTATCAATTCAAGTAGATATACACAACCTAAAGAAACTGTACAAGAATTAAAGTTTAATAATCAGTCTGTTGTAGAACCAAGTAATATAGCAAATATTTTTAACGACTTATTTATAGACTTAGTAGATATACATAATACAAATAAAGTAAAAATTAGTAGCAATACACCATATAAAAATCAGGTAAATACAAATACACATTCTATTTATATAAACCCCATAACGCCACAAGGAGTAATACGAATTATAAAACAGTTAAAAAACAAAACTAGCGTAGGATACGATGGGATATGCACAAAAGTTTTAAAATATTGCTCCAATGAATTAGCTAAACCTCTAAGTCATATTATCAACACATGCATTAGCAGGGGAATTTTTCCTGATAAACTTAAAGTAACTGTTATTAAACCATTATATAAAAAGGGTGACAAAGATGACTGTCATAACTATCGACCTATCGCTCTTATTCCTGTAATTTCTAAGATAGTCGAAAGCTACATAAATGAATCACTCTTCAAATTTTTTGAAAAGTTTGGTATTTTAAGTCAGGAGCAATATGGTTTTCGAAAGGGAAGGTCCACTAACTTGGCAATATATCACCTTATGCGAACTGTATCTGAATGCCTAAATGACGGAACACCAATAACAGCTATCTTCATGGACATGTCCAAGGCATTTGATTTTGTCAGTCACCAAAAATTATTAGATAAACTGTTTCATTATGGCATAAGAGGTCCGGTCCATGAACTAATTGCTTCTTACCTCGAAGGCCGTGTACAATTTACCGAGATAACGAAAATAGACCATAAGAAAAATGAGATCCATTTCAAATCTAATCGTAGAACGGTAAAATACGGGATACCACAAGGAAGCATACTAGGTCCGCTATTATTTCTCGTTTACATCAACGACCTCCCTCGAAGTGTCCAGCACCAGATGTTTTTATTTGCTGATGATTCCACATTAATTGTCAAAGGCACTGACAGAGATACTTACGAACGATCTCTAAATGAAGCTCTCTCTAATGTAATTTCTTGGATGGAGACCAATAATTTAGCAATCAATTTAGAAAAAACAAAATACATACAATTTAGTCTCAAGCAAAATAAAAAAGAAAGCATCGAAATACAATATAACGGGCAGTTAATAGAACAGGTTGAACAAATACGTTTTTTAGGTGTAATTCTGGACAGCGGCGTGAGCTGGAAACCACATACTACCGCATTGTGTCAGAGAATTAGTAAATTTGTATTTCCGCTAAAGAAGCTGACTCTGACAGTATCTCAAAAAGCGGCGATAACAGCATACCATGGATACGTCGCCTCAAATTTGCGCTATGGCATTATACATTGGGGAAACGCTGCTCAAAAACACTTATTACCTTTATTCCGTGCCCAAAAAAAGTGTATAAGAGCATTGTTTGGTGCCAACTCGAGAGAAAGTTGCAAACCATTACTAACTCAACTCCAGGTTCTTAGTCTTCCATCTTTGTTCATCTTTCATACATGTATATTTGTCAAAACCAACGAGCATTATTTCAAATTAAGAATCACAAAGTATCCACGCCAAACTAGAAATAAAATAGATATACTCCCACACAACCCATCTCGTACAACATTTTTTTCAAAAAGTATATATAACATAGGACCAAAAATTTTTAACCACCTCCCTGATTATTTAAAAGAAATGTCATTACAAATATTTAAAAAAACATTGTTCCAAATACTCATTGGCAAGTGTTATTATTCTTTGCATGAGTACTTTGAAGACAAAATTAGGATAAAACAATGATACCTGTCTGTCATTATGGGCTATAGTATGTAGGATAAGTAAGAAAAGGATTTAAGTTGGAATTTAAGTTTATTAAAAATGTATATTGTACGCCTGAACGGCTTGTTATAATGTAACTTTAAACAATATTACTCACAACACCTGTAATATACAAACTTATAACTTGGCAATAAAAAATATTTGATTTGATTTGATTTGATTTGATTTGTGACACCGTTCAAAACAAAACCATGTGACCATGAAATGACAAATAGCTGCCGCTGCACATGCGCAATACAGCGTTTTGCCCGGCACAGAGTATACGACTTTCGGCCCTCGAAAGCTTACCCCCACTTCGGGAGTTATCTCTCCTTAGTCTCTAGCCTTCTTGACTCAAACCTAATCCTGACAGATGTGAGATTAGTTTGTGTATGCTTCTTTGAAATAACCTAAAAATCGAGCACAAAGGCAAAAAAAAAACATTGAAACTGAGAAAAAGCGAACAAGGCGTTAAAGTGTTCTCTATGACAAGCTATGTTACGACGACTACATGTGCACTTAATATCTGTGTTTTTGGAAATAAATTATAATTAGTGAATAAATTCTGTATCTAGAATATTAATAGGTACCTAAATGGAAATATTGGAGCAAAGGAAAATTCCGTGTTCTTATCTCGGTTTTATTTCGAACATATTGTTCTAACTAGTCTGTGATATTGTCACTGTCACTGTCACTTTCATTCGAGTCCTGATGATCTGATCCTGATGAATAAATTCTGTTTCTGGAATATTAGTAGGTTAGGGGAAAAAATGGAGCAAAGGAAACATCGCTTTCCATCAGGTGGAGTGAGGTCATCTTGACGGTCAATATAATAAAAAAAAAAAAAAAAAAACATTCCGTGTTGTCTTGATCTCGGTTTTATTTCGAACATATTGTTCTAAATAGTCTGTGATATTGTCACTGTTACTTTCATTCACGTCCTTGTCGATGGTACGCGCGAAAAGAAATGAATAAATTCTGTTTCTGGAATATTAGTAGGTTAGGGGAAAAAATGGAGCAAAGGAAACATTCCGTGTTGTCTTGATCTCGGTTTTATTTCCAACATATTGTTCTAACTAGTCTGTGATATTGTCACTGTTACTTTCATTCACGTCCTTGTCGATGGTACGCGCAAAAAGAAATGAATAAATTCTGTTTCTGGAATATTAGTAGGTTATGGGAAAAAATGGAGCAAAGGAAACATTCCGTGTTGTCTTGATCTCGGTTTTATTTCGAATATATTGTCACTGTCACTTTATTTCACGTCCTCCTCGATGGTACGCGCGAAAAGTATATTTGAAAAAGTTTACTTACGGCGCTGGTGCTTTATGTGGACAATTAGCTAAGTTTCATTTTATTATGTAACTACTTATACATATTTAAGTATGAGTAGGGTTGTCCTTAACTTTGTTGTATTAACTTCAACCTCCAGTTCTTCACGTTTTATCTCAACAGAAAGCCACTGAATAACAAAACAGAGTAGTAAATATTGAAGGGATAAACTTTTAAAAGGATTTTTGTAGTAAGTACTTATAAGATGAAAAAGGTAAAGAAATGTAGCTTTTACTGAACATAACTTTTGTTTTCTGCGGTAACTTGGTTTTAAGGCCATTATATAGCCCAAAGCACTTCCTAAACAAACTTGTGTGCCGTTATTTTCACAACATCAGCAAATTTGGTATTAAAAGTCAAGAAATTAGTTATATTCTTTACGTCCATCAAGCATTATGCCTACATTTGGGAAATAAAATATGGTAAGTTCACTAAATAAGGTTGCACTAAAAATAAGTCAAATTCTATAATAATATGTTAAATGCAAAATTTAATATAAGTCTACTGTATGCAAAGGCAACACAAAAGCACATAATTACTTTCAATTGCTTGTCAACAAGCTTGGAAACATTTCATATTTTAAATAAAATGACATAATAAAACAGGAAGGAAGCCGTTTCATTGTTCAACTATGATCTAATTAACGATCATTGTTTCATAAATCATTAAAAATATCTGGGACATCTTACCAGCAAAGTTTGTACAATGGGAGTCACTGACCGATAAGCATACTGAAACACTTCTAAATAGATTTCGATTTCAAATTACATTACTCGACGTAAAATTACAATGTAAAAGTACATGGTGTCAACTGATATATACAGGGTTACTTTATGAACACCATCCAAATTGAAATGTGGGGATTTATGGAGAAAATGGCAAAATACGTATTTTTCGGTTTGATAACCTTCAGTAGGTACTTAAGTACTAAAAAGTTGAGTTATTTATAACTTCTAAAAGGTAGAAAAAACATCACTAGTTTCGTTGACACTGCGCGACATCAGTGGCGGTGGGCTCGCAGCCTCTCAACTGCCTCGCAACTCTTTAATGTTAAGGTTTTCATACAGAAAATGCTGTCCGTTCGAGTGATTTGTATGATGACCTTGAAATTAAAGTTAATTAAATAAATTTAATTTTCACTTACATAGTTTCTACATCTACATCGAGTATGCCATATCGTTTTCAGAAAATATGTGATAATCACCCGATAAATAAGAGAGCAAACTTACAAAATAAAATTACAATATTAAAATACTGTGCCGTAATTCGAAAAGCCTTTGTATGTGAGAGTGACTTACTTGTTTACGTTAGCTGTGGCGGTGTCTATACATTCGTCCTTTTCCTACCTACGTCAGTCACTATTTCCGTCTCTTTCACACCTGCAGTTGCTTGTGCTTTTGACGTTGGTTAATAAAAGCGACGGCATCAAGCTCTCGCCTCATATTTGACAGCTTGTTGCCGAACTGTGCGGTTCTTACTTGGCGAGTCAAATTTATTTTCCAAACGGTATTACCGTTCGTATTTTTATTAAATATTTATTTGTCTTTTTTCCATCATGGAAAACTCTGCGCCAAAGCGCAAATTACCTGTGGAGGCATCATCAGCCGATATGTGCTCTGCTAAACGAATTTGTATTATCGATGATGGTTTAAGTAATTTAATTGCACAAGTGAATAATATTCAAAATTATTTGACAACATTTATGCCTTAAGCGAATAATAGTGTGCCTCAGGAGTCTGTTATAGATGACGATGTTTTAGATGCTTATATTAGTGGCGAGTTATTCTTTGAGGATTCCGATGATGCAAATCATACGCGGCCTGGCCCTGTGCCTGCTGACATAGTATTTTCGAGTGAAAATCCACAATTTCTAGTGACTGCAGAGTTCTCTAACACGTCCCCCACCCGTGCTTTTTTCGTTGCCGGTTAACACAGTAATAAAAGAACCTAGTGTACCCAAGTCTTTGCCGAGTAGTTTAGAAAAACTAAAAGACGTTCAACATTTTGAATCCGAAAACTGGTCAGAAGTAAGGTATGCGGAAGTTCAGAAAAAATATTTCTCTACTCCCGGTTTTGTAGAATTAGAATGTAACGAAGAATTGAAACCTTACGATACGTGTCGAAACCTGAATCTTACTGAGCGTGGTTTCGCAGTCATATCATTAGGTTTGCTTAAACAAAATGACGCCCTGGAGCAGGTAATCAGAGATTTTATAACATGGTTAGGTTTAGTTGAGAAAACCGATACAAAATCAGTTGAGACTAAAATATGTGAACTTTTTTCGCAAGGAGAATAAAATTTTAAATGATTTGCTTCAAATGACCTTCGGTCACCGTACTGACATGGTGCAACAAAGGAGAGATTTTATACTAAAATCTGTTAAAAATAAATTTATCGAGGGTGTACTACGCAAAATACCACCTTCTTGTAGCAATTTGTTTGGAATTGACGAGTTTTCTTCCACTATTGAAAAAAACGGTGGTAGTAGCAAGATATTTTGGCCAGCAAAATCGGAGTCTCGTCCCAAAAGATTATCCAATTGTGATAATGCAAGACAGCCTAACACTGCACCTGCCCAAAGTCAGTCTAATTTTTCTTTGCCACTAGCGCATAGTGGATTTAATTATGACATGTTGCCTGTGCAAGGCTTCTCTGCTAATAAAAACAGTTTTTTAGCACATTGCTTGCAATACACCTTGGTGTATTTCCGAGCTACTCCGCGTACGCCCACTCAGGGCAGATTTTTTCGCCCAAAAGCCGCTCGTCCCGCGCAGACAATTGGAGTCCGAAATAATACGCAGCAATTTGCTTCATCACAAGCTCGACGAGATGAGCGCAACCGGAAAAAATCTGACTACCTGTTCAAAGTAGGCCAACTAGCAAATTTTTCGGACAGGTGGAAACTGCTAGGGGTGAATGCCACTGTTCTAAACATGATTCATAATTGCCGAATTCCGTTTTTTACAAAACCACCTCTACATTTACCCCAGTTATTCAGTCCCTCGTTCCAAACACCCAGCTCGAGGGAGATGTCACTGACAATAAATCAACCCATTTCAGATGAACGTATTAGGTAGAAGTAGCTCCCTTAACCCCCAGTTATATTTCCCAAATGTTTTTGGTGCCAGACAAATCTTTGCGTCCGATATTCAACCTGCGCAACTTAAACAAATATGTTTACTTAGGAAAATTCCGACTTGTGAACATGCAAAGATTATAATTTTTCCTGCAACGAGAGGATTGGTTAACAAAAATAGACCTAACAAACGCTTACTTCAGCGTACCAATCGCCCCAGCTCACAGGTGCTTCCTCAGACTGATTTATCAAGGGATTTTGCTTCAGATGACATGTCTTCCGTTCGGTCTGGCCTCAGCCCCAAAAACATTTGCGTTAATAATGAATAAGGTTGCGCAAATTCTCCGCGAACGAGGACTACGCCTTGTAATTTATTTGGACGATTTTTTAATAGTCTAGAATCCTGTCAAAGCTTACGAGATCATCGTCCTCACGATTCTGTTCCGATACCAATTCAAACTTACCCCGAGTTGCTATGGTGGCTGACAAATCTAAGGAACCGTTCAATAATTCATGCGAGCCCAGTTTCACACTATGTAACGACAGACGCCTCGAATCTGGGTTGGGGAGCCCAAATCGACAACTTCGTTATGACGGGTATATGGACAAACCTAGAAGAGATTTTATACTCGAATCTCAAAGAGATGTTTGCTATTCACAAAGTATAACAAAATCTGGCTCCTTCCTTTCAAAACTCCAGGATTTCCATCCTGGAGTTTTCATCATTTAAAGAACGAAGGTGGCACCAGATCTCGAGCGCTGTCGCAATTGACTCGACAAGACTATGCAATATCGAGTCTTTTCAATATAGAACTGACCTTTCATCACTCTACTACTCGTTTCAACGTAGAAGCAGACCATCTGTCTCGAGAGAGGTTATTTACTGCCACAAATAGCCTCGGTAGTATTCCAGAAATGGGGCCTCCCCGAAATAGATTTATTCGCCTTCAGAAGAAGTCGAGTTTGGCCGCGATATGTAAGCCTGGATTTAATCGACAATCAAGCAGAATTCCACGATGCCTTGAGTCAGAAATGGAATTACTCCCTGGCATGGGTCTTTCCGCCCCCATTCCTGCTCCCTCGAGTGCTGATCCACCTAAACAGCGCTCAGGTAGTTTATCTATCTGATTGTGGTCCCCAAGTGGGAGAAAGCTTATTGGCGCCCAGACCTGCGCAATCGAGCCATAGCGGCCCCGTTCACAATCAATCATTTAGAAGAAGTCCTGATAGACATGTCAACCGGAAAGCCTCCCCCGAAAGTACAAGAAATGTGCATAGAAATTTGGAAATTTGGGGGTGGAGTGACGCACTTAGCGACTGGTCAAATGAATAAATCAATCTTTTAAAATCTGGCTGGCGAAGTTCTACTTTACAATCCTATGAATCTACATGGCGGTGCTGGGCCACCTGGGCACATCAGAAAAGCATTTCAATATCATCTCCCAATGGATCTGATTTAGCCAGGTATTTATGTGATCTCCATCAAATTCATAAACTTTCTATAAATACAATTTTGTTACAAAAATCTGCAGTGTCTTTTTGTGAGCCTAATAAGCCTGATCAATTAAGTGCACATCCTTTAGTTCAGCACATCATTAAATCTATATCATGCAATAGTCCTAAATGTGATAATAAGCCCCCAATTTGGGATATATACTGCTTGACTTCTGTAGCTACAAAATTGGTTTTAATTAAATCGAATGTTCGAAGCGCACTGCTTGTATGCTCCTTTTATGCTCCGGAAGGCGTGTCCATGACCTGACCTTGCCCATTCCATTCCTTATTCATTCACCCAGAGCATTTTACCATTACAGATGAGTATGTTATATTTTGGCCTAAACATGGCTCTTAAACTGACAATGTTGATTACAATCCGGATGAAAACTTACAGTAAACACTGAATCTCAAGCCTTACACGCTGTATTTTGGATCAGAAAACTTATAAATCTCACGAAGGATAAAAGAGATGAGTGCAGATTGGACCACCTTTTCTTGACAGTATGCGGTCCCCCAAAAGCAGCCTCTAGAACCACTATTGCAAATCGGTTAAAAACATTGCTCACAGAGGCGGGAATAAAGGCCACTCCTGGTAGTTTTTGCCCTGCTGTAGCATCCAAAAACTGGATTCATAACTTTCAGATTGACGACATACTACGGTACGGAGAGGAAACTGGCGCTCACAGAACACGTTCCTTAAGTTTAACAAAAGAATGGTCCAAACCAAACTGAAGAATACTTCAGTTACTCGTTTCTTTTCTCCTATTTAAACATAAAATTGTACTATTAATTGTGTTTACTAGCTTTTTTGTTAAAAAGTGTTCTTGTGATACTGATATCATTTTTGTTTAAGTTTATAATTATTAGATAAGATAAAATAAATATAAATATTTTGGTTTATTTACAACTTCTGAAGTGTCTGTTTTTTGTTATGAAATAAACATGTTTCTGTAGGGTATCATGTTGTTTATTTTGTTAAGTTGACAGAACATAAAACCTACCTACACTTAATGTACTCACTTGTTTGTGCTAACATAATCCACCCACAGACATATTATAATATATTTTACTTGTGAATGTGCGTACCACACGCATTATTATTATTATAAATGATTTTATCACACCAGGCGATAACAAACAGGTCGCACAGGCTTCGAATTACGGCACAGTATTTTAATGACAGCGTTTTACCTACCAATGAAACGCTTATTAAAACACTTGCCTCAGTCGAAGCCTTATTTCATTTCTACCGGTGTATGTGAAGCATAAATATGAGGCGAGCGCTTGATGCCGTCGCTTTTATTAACCAACGTCAAAAGCATAAGCAACTGCAGGTGTGAATGAGACGGAAATAGGAACTGACGTAGGTAGGGAAAAGACGAATGTATAGGTACCGCCACAGCTAACGTAAACAAGTAAGTCACTCTAACATACAAAAGCTTCGAATTAGGCAAGTGTTCTAATATGCGTTTTATTGGTAGGTAAAACGCTGTCAATGAAATAGGTGAAGGTAAATACGTGACGTCACAAAAACAAAAGAAAAAATAATAACCATAATATCAATAATAACAATACAAACATTGAAAATTATATGGAATGCATAAATAGATAATCACATTCAGACCTTTGTTGCGCCAAGACCTTATTTGTTGTACTTATCTTTTTTATCTAACTTCATAATATCTATTTTTAGACCCGATATAGATAAGGTAGTCCAATCACGAAGTCCCAAACATGTTTATTTCTAGTCTGAATCAATCGAATCGATACATTCCTCGTTGAGATCGCATAGTTCAGCATCAGTTAAGTTCGGATAGTTCTGTTTTAAATTTTTTACTTATACTTTTAATATAAAGTTGCGTCATTGGTTTTAACTGCTAATAACTTTAGTTGGTCAAAAAAGTCTGGAATTCAATCTTTTGATAATAAAATAAATAGTAGGAATATTTTATATCAAGGGACTCATACATAATAGACCAGAGGTCAGTCAATGAAACCGAGGGTATATTAAGTTGGCGTTTAGTCTCGAGGTGCAACCTGTTTTTTTTCACTTTGAGTGCCAGAAAAATGGTCAATTTAGTACATTTTTTTTAATAATAAAAATAATGTTTCTTATTCCTCCAGTCCATAGGTACAACAACCATACAACTTTCGTAAGTTTTTAGGTAAATCTTCCGCGATTTTGGGGGCAAAAGATTATTCATTATGTCTTTTGCTCTTTGCTCGACGTCAAATTCTACACTGTCACGGGACAGTCTTGATAAATTTATTTAAAACCGGACAAATTTACACTCGACAAAAATGCTGAATTTTACGCGGTCAAACCAGTCACAGCACAGATTAACAATTTAAAGACATGGCGCCATCTTTGCGGACAAACCATGGAACTAAAACTCTCAACATTGTTGCAATGAAGATGGTCCGTCCAATCTCCACAGATGATGGTGTATTTACTGGCTGTTTGAGTTTGTCTGAAGGAAATCAAAAAACTAATTACTTTTTACTCCCTAGAGCGGACTAAAGTGGTTACTTAAGTCCCGCTTCGTAGGGCTTTATTGGCGTACTTTTAGAGCATGAGAAGTAAAAACGATATATAGTCATCATTATTCATTACCAGTTGTCTTCTATCCACAAATTCACCGGGTAGTTCGTTCGTCGAATGTAGATTCATGGATCTGAATATTACGTCACCGAGTAAGTAGCATTTGTATTTTTTATTGATCTATCACAGTAGCGAAAGTAAACAAATAGGAATGATGTTTTGAATTACTTATAGGATCATAGTTAGGACAACTTACTACTTATTTACAAACAAAACGCCATCATCAATTAAAAATTGAAAGGGGAATAATTTGAAAAATAACCTTAATAAATGGCTGGATATTAATTGTTTACCACGATAAAGATTTCACAGTATATTTTTTTATTTTTTTGTTCATAAGCATCCATAGTGTGTTGTTAATGTATTAAAATTTTAGTTTTATTGTTATGTTTTTGTTTACTATGTTTGTAGTAGGTACTTTGTAGTACCTAATTTATAATAAATGCTACATGTTTTAAGATTTCTAGATAATTGTTTGTTAATTATAACTATAATAGTTAAGAAATTGATACTTATGTGTTAATAAAAACTAATAATGCAAGAATTTGTACGGCTGCTAGCAGGCCGAATACTATGGGCTCACATTTACATCTTTATTTCTCCAATGTATTCTAGCAAAAAAATGATTTTACTTTACTTCACTTGGAATCGAGGAATGTGTTTCGAACGTAGTCATTAAGTACGAGTACCAAGACCATATGACAGTGAAAGAAAATCCTTGTTCTTAGATAAGTCTAAGCTTTTACATGTTTATTTAAATTACACTCATATACCGGGTGATTATCAATTTTTTTTTTATACTGCCCGTCAAGATGACCTCACTCCACCTGATGGAAAGCGGTCGTGAGGTGAGGTTGACAAGCCCAGTCATTCAAACGAATCACTGGGCTGGCCATCCTCACCTTGAAGGCCTTTTTTTTGTGGGGGAAAAAATGCATTATGCACTATCCCACTGCCTGGGTAGGGCAGCGGGGGAGTGTGGGCCTCTCCGTCCCTGAAGGTGACGGCATACCCACTAAAAAGACCCCCGGTATACCTCATCGCCTTGACGTGACGACATGGTGCCTAGTTCGGATTACCATGCCGTCC
Source organism: Udea olivalis (assembly GCA_947369235.1). Classification (NCBI taxonomy): domain Eukaryota; kingdom Metazoa; phylum Arthropoda; class Insecta; order Lepidoptera; family Crambidae; genus Udea; species Udea olivalis. The sequence continues at coordinate 11,066,514 of OX376364.1, read as the reverse complement.
CTGGCGGACGGCCCAGCTTTCACGCCGGGCCTCCGCATGCAGCAGGGGTATCCCGGTATACGGGGACACCCCCAGACAGGAGCACCGTGCAATGAGGTGAAATGCTCCCGACTTTCACCCCAGTGCTGCTTTTAGGGAGCAGGGAGAAGGCGTGCAAACCGCCGTCTCCTCACTCTCCGCCGTCTGCGTCGGAGAAGGGCCGCCTGAGGATCTTCCTCACGGGCCCTCTCCGCTGTCTCCTTCTGCGACATCACCTCTTCGCAGAAGGAGACCATCGCCTCCCATCCTCTCTCGCTTGCCAGCATGGCCCGTATCAGGGCCGGGAGCGAGAGGTCGGTGCCGACCACATTCACTAATGTGCGATGCTGCACCACCCAAGCAGTGCAGACCTCAAGGGTGTGCTGGGCGCTGTCCTCTTTGGCGTCGCACTGGTGGCACCTCGGGGTAGGCTCTCTCCGGGCGATGTCATGCAGGTACTTGCCGAAACATCCATGACCGGAAAAAACCTGCACCAGCCGGTACGTAAGGGGCCTCTTTTCCCTACGTACCCACTAGTCGAGGACCGGCCTGATCGCCTCTATGGTTAGTAGGCCATAGAGCGGGTCGGCCAGGTCCTCCGCCCACCTCAGCAGTAGCGCGCTCTGGGCACGCCAGCGCACTCCCTCAACTTCGTCCCAATACGGGCGCTCTTATCTTGCTCCATAGAGCGCCATACTTTTAAGGATGCCGGCGTTGAGACGCCGGCATGACTGGCCCCGGCTACGCTCGTTGAGCAAGAGTCGACCCAGAGCACCCGCGGCGCGGATTAGGCGGGGCGCGAGACGGGAAAAATGCACCCCAAAATGCCACCGCCCATCCAACACTAGGCCCAGATATTTAATCTGGGCCTCCACCTTCACATCAACGCCGTTAAGGCGGACCACCACGCCGGGAGGCTCACCTTGAAGGCCTGCAGAAATGCCTTTTTACGCCCCGCTTGAAGAACCCGGGACTATAAGAGGAAGGAAACACATGTGCTGGAAGAGCGTTCCACGTCTGGATGGTACGACAAAGAAACGAGTCACCGAACCTTTTAGTTCGGGCCAACAAATGTTGTATTGTGTGTGGATGACGCCATAGTCCAGCACGCGTGGTACGGGAGCGAAAATGTGAGGGTGGAAAAAGCTGGAATAACTCGTCAGAGCATTCCCCATTGTAGAAGCGATAGAGAATACTTAGCCCGGCAATGTCGCTACGCAATTGGAGAGGCTCAAGGGTCAAAGTTGCGTCTGGATTTCCAATAATACGGATAGCACGCCGCTGCAACCTGTCAAGAGCTTCGAGTAGGTACTTGGCGGAACCGTCCCAGAGATGAGAGCAGTATTCCACACACGAGCGAACTGTGTCTTATACAAGAGACAGAGCTGCCCAGGCGTGAAGAATCGTCTCACTCTGTTCAGGATTCCGAGTTTACGGGATGCAGTTCTAACAACGCTCTCAATGTAGTTCCGCTGGTTTAGGTTGCTACGAACATCCATGCCAAGGATGTTTAGGCTATCCTTAATCGGTAGCGGGGTGCTCTGAAGAGTGGGATGGGAAAGGACTTTGCCCCAGGGCGCTCGCAATAACGCGCGTGGACCGTGTCATCATCCGCATAGCAATGAATATTACCAAGAGATAACATGTCATTGATACGCAGAAGAAACAACGTCGGCGACAGGACTGAGCCCTGCGGCACTCCGGCATTAATCTGAAGAAAGCGTGATTTTCGACCATCGCAAAGGACACGAATTCTACGTTGCTCCATAAATTCGGCGACCCATTCGCATAGGCGAGGTGGCAGACCATATGCCGGAAGCTTGGAAAGAAGCAAACGATGCCATACACGGTCGACAGCTTTTGCAATGTCAAGGCTGACGGCCAAAGATTCCCCATGCTTGTCCATAGCCTCCCTCCAGATGTGTGTTACGTACGCTAAAAGATCGTACTGACGGTCGTGGATAAGAGAGTGATCCTCTAGGTAGCGGATGAGCTGCGTGTTTATGATCCGCTCAAACACTTTAGCTAAAACTGAGGTTACGGCTATTGGACGGTAATTGGCAGGGTCAGACCGGTCTCCTTTTTTCGGAACTGGTTGAACGTTCGCCTCCTTCCAAGAAAGCGGCACAAGACTCGAATTGTAGGAGAGGCGATATAAGCTAGTGAACACTGGAGACAACTCCGCTGCACATTTCTTCATCACCACAGCTGGAATTCCATCAGGGCCACTGACTTTCCTGAGATCGAGTGACTGCAGTTCGGCACGAACATCACACTGCCTGATACGAATATCAGGCATTGTGGAGTCACAATGTGGAATTTCAGGCGGCACAGCACCGTAATCATCGATGCAAGAGTTTGCGGCAAAGAGGTTAGCCAGTAAATCGGCTTTCTCTTGCGGCTGATGAGCCAACGATCCATCAGGGAATCTCAGTAGGGGCAGCGAAGGCACGCAAACCGAAGTTAGATTGCACGTGTTTAGCCAGTCGCCAGGAGGAGCGGCTACCCGTAGGGTGCGTGATGAGTTCTTGGCCAACACGTGCAATTCACTGGGCGTCTGCTCTAATGTAAGCCCTCTTCGTGGCCTTGGTGGCTTTATTAAAGGCTGCTTTCAGGGAGGCCAGGTTTGAATGATCATTGAGTGCCTGGGCCCTAGACCAAGCACGGTACGCGGCGTTTCTTTTATGCTACTTTATGCTATCCGCTGCTGCTATGATATCCGTGAAATATTAGATTTTATTTAGTCTATAGAATACACGTGTGTAATTTAAGGAGCAGGCAGTGTTGAACTGTAAATCCGTCGTGCAATAATTTAAATGCCATAAATTTTGAGTACCATACTCATGTAACGTAACGCTTGATTAAGAACCATGGTTACAACGGTTGATGAACCTAATAAAGAAAATAAATAAAAAAATCAAGGTCACCATACAAATCAGTCGGAGAGTCAGTATTTTTCTGTATGAAAACCTTACAATTGAATTAATTAAAAAAAACCACTTACTATATCACTTACTGAGGATGCAATATCGTTTTTGTAAGTCTTTTAATAGCCACCCGGTATATCTGAATTATTAATATCAAATTGCGCTAAACTTCATGGAATAAGTCAAAAACATGTTTACTTAACGGTTTAACAATGCATGATAATTCATTATTACTTTTATATAATCATGCTTTACAGTAATTGTTCTAAAATTAGAATTATTGTAATAAAAGTAAGTATGTGACATTGACTATTTCTTTCATACCTACCTAATTTATTAGATCCTGATCTTCTTTTTAGGCACTATTTCTTACTTATTGATTTTAGATATAAATAAAATCTAAAAGTTTTTAGGCCTACTGTGACCAAACGAACATTATAAAAATATCACTTTAGTCTGCAAGAGAGCGTCGTGGCCTAGTGGTAGAGCACCCCAACTCGGATCGCGGATCGTCTGGTCCCGAGTTCAAATTTAGCCAGAACCAAAATCTTTGTGTTCATTGTAAATTTCTGACCAACTCTCCGGTGATGGAAAACATCGATGAAGAACCAAATCAACCCGGATAGCGGCGGAAGGCTCACCACCTACCACGTTGGGTTCTAATACCATTGGTGAAAAGTGGCCGTCTGAGTGTTCCGGTCACCATGACGGCAACAGTCACTTGCTTCTGATTACCCTGTTTGGGATAAAGTCGTGATGGTAGTTATGTTGTTCAGTGTGCAACATGATTCTAGTTCTTTGGTAAAGCTACAAAAATCTTATAATAACCTAGAATGTTTTGAGTCTGTCTGTTATAAGGTCAAACTCATTTATCGCGCGTGTTTGTCCGACATTACAGCGCCAAACCTTCTCAATAAAGTTTTGTTTCTTGATTTAATTACAGCATTACAGTAACTGAAGAAAGGGTTCAAACTCCTCTAACTTACACTGCACCTACACAATATTCACGCAGAGAGCATGTGAATATTTACCTAAAAGCACCTAGCACCTAGGTTATTTGACCTAATATATCACACACACGACGACACGGTTGGCGTAGTGCGCTGTAGCACGGTTTCTCGCCTCGATTTCCGTAGTGTCCCGGGTGCGATTCCCGGTCGGGTCAATTCAGGAAACGATCTTTGCTGAATTGACTCGGGTCTGGGTGTGCTGGAAGACGCCCCTGGCTTATTTCCTTGTGTGGTACCTCGTAACACAGGGATATTAATCCCTACTTCGAGACCATTACAAGAGGTGTGTTGTCTGGCACATATTTATATTTTATATCAAACTTTCGGCAATTTCGCTAGTTCGTTAAGCTTAATTTTAAAATACTAAAATTCAGAACAAATAAACACTATTTCACATTCATTGGCAGTTAGAAAAATTATGTTCCATGTTTAAAATAAAAAGTACCTAAGTACGTTTATGAAACAGTTCCATTTCGAGCATTAGAAATTTTTTGAACAAAACCTTTATAACTAACCAAACACCAAACATACCTAATCATTTTACCGTCCACATTTATGGCTTGTTAGTGCTAGACAATTTCCTAGATCTAACTTCAATTCTCTACTACACGTAAGGCAATATTCCAATATTCTAGGAAGCAAAAATACTTTTAGTTCACCCTGAGGTCGGGCGAGGAGTGAGAGGGCGGGGCCGTTACGTAACTCTCGTAGCAGTCAATATTGTGAATGGTACACGTAGGTAGAGTTGTAGACGATACTATGTATGTGTTTCCTCGTCCAACTTCGATGCAAGTCAGCAAGAAGAATGCCTGATGGTGAGCGGAGGCCGCTGTTAATGACAAGACTTTTGCGAAACTATTTTAGGGAACTCTGCTTCACCGGTGTTATGCAAAGAACGGTTTAGTCGGCGGGAGTCCGACATAACAGACAAACAGTATGGTAATGTCTGTTACTTATCTTTACTTTTTCATTTATATTATTAAACAGAAGGTAGGTCCCTACTACTCGTAGTAGGGATAAAGAGTATATTAACTAAACAGTGTTGGAAGTGTTGCGTTTGACTTGGTGTCAACAGTACGCCTGTCAGGGACTGGCTGAAATTGCGAACGTCCATATTTTTGTGTTCCGAAAAGTTTAAAATATTTTTCATTTAGCGAGACTCCGTATAACAGACCGGAAAACCTATCGAGCCGAATAATCCGAATTGATTGGACACGTACAAATCAAGTGAGGAATTATTAATCGTAAGTATACATAACTGTCAATTTGTGGTATTTTTAACCCATTTCGGTTAGCTGCAGGTGACTTAAAAAGCATAATAACCAGACTATATCAGTGTACGGCTCAAAAGCTTAGTTAGAAGAGCAGCCACTCGGACTGTGGAAGGTCGCGGGTTCGAATCCCGCTCGAGTCCCTAGGATTAGGTGGAGTTTTTCTAGTTTCTATCTTTGTGTACAAAATAGAGCATTGGTAAATGCTAACAAGGATGACTACCAACTCATAAAGTTAATGTCACCTCTGTGAGAGGGCCCCAAATTAGGACCCTAACCTATTTAAGTAAAACAAACGTAATAAGCATTATACTGTATGTACCCTGCGTGGCAGAAACCTCTATCATTCATTTGAAGGCTTCTCCACAATTTATTGGGTATTATAAAAAATATATATTTAATCAGAAAGCAGAGATCCAGTGAGTTAGTATACAAGGTATCTTAAAAACTATGTTAGAAACAAATATTATTTATTAAAATTTATTTTAAAATATGCCCTGTACCACACCACCCGCAATGGCACAACAGCGATTCACGTACGAGCAGTCTGCCGGCGATCATGCTCAGGATGCTGTTGGTGCTCCCCCGCACCCTGCGCACCAGGGACGCTCTCCGCTTGCGTATGGTGGTGTAGAAGCAATCTACCCCGGCTTCCGCAAACATCCCGGATGCACTACAGTAACGAGGCAACCCCAACAGCATCCTAAATGCATTACTGTACTGCACACGGAGGGCGTTGTAAGCTTTTTGAGTATAACTGGCCCACAAGCTGCACGTGTAATTTCACTTGTAATTTCAGTGACTCAAATTAAGTTTTAAGTCTAGGGAAGCAAGATGCATATTATTATTATAGTTTATTCTCACGGGCGCAAAAAACGAGCAATAGCGATCTTCGCATTGCACTCGCTGCGCAGCTTGGTTTATACCAGGTTATGAATGCGTGTGGATGCGATGATTTGGTTCTGTTTTATTGCGTTTGGTGACAAAATAGGATCAAGGTCAAGTCGATAGCAAATTGCATGAACGCGGGATAGTTAAAAGTTATTGATTTAATAGTATTTAGTACTATTCTATAATGTAAGTTGATTAAAAGTTAGTAAGTATATTGTTTAGGTGTAATTATAGAAACTTTTAAGTACAGTGTAACTTGTGAATAAGTACCATTCGTTATTAAAAATGTCGGGGAGGGCTGAATTGTGGCATTATGTTGAAAAAGACGCTAGTAGGTACTGAAAAAGCTAGTACACATTACATTGTGTGCAAAGAAAAAACATCGTACGCAAACCTAAAAAGTCACTTAAAAGAAAGCATATTTCAATTTTCATCTCGTTGTCAATAATAGGTAAGTATTTCATACTAAAAAAATACCAAGATTTTACATTCGTAAACGTATTAATAAACACCCTGTATAAACCACCCACAACCGCACCGCATTGCAATACAACGATCAGCTTGAGTTAAGAACGTACAGTGCAAACAAAAACGATTTAAGAGTCTAGGTTGATCAACGATAAAAACGTCAACGGCCTTCTCATACTCTTAACTTATACAGTTGGCACGTTAACTAGTTGACAAAAGCAACTGTTTATTCAACTCGTTGACGAACGAAATTTAACGGTTTAGATTCGTTGATGCTATAAGCGCCAACGACCCAACCCTAGTCTTTTCATTCTAATGATCCGAAAAGCTCGTAGGGTAACCAATAAATATATTTTGCGTTTTAAAAGAATAAATGTCAGAAGACCTGACTTCTCAACTTCACTTCGTGGTACAGCGTACGACATAATTTTGCTGAGAGAATACTTTTTTAGTAAGCATTTGTAGAGCATTTGATGTAAGCTAAGCAGCATCAAAGTTATGAAACTGATTATTTCATGCATCAAAGTACAATTAAGGATGATTCAGTTGGGCAAAGAAAAAAATGGAAAAGTCTTCTACTTTTTAAAAAATTAAAAATTTAAATTTTTAGGTCCGAAATTCTCAGAAATTCAGAAAAAAAATCATAACTCGAAAACAATGAACAATCGCGGAATATACATGGGGGTGATTTGGGTACCCCAAGGGGTGCTCTTTCTGTAAGCTTCCGCTTGACACTTCTTTTTGGGACACCCTGTATAAGTTTCTCTCAAAGTACTTATGTACAAAATATTTCATTTCGGTTTTAACACCCAGCGGAAATCGTGGACATCCTCCAATTCTCGTGACCTAATTCACGCGTCCAAGCATTTTGCAATGGTTGCGCTTTTCAAAAATTGCAACGGTTGCCCACAACACTAATCGAAAACTGAATACGGTTCGTATTAGTAACAATGTTGAAATAACGCCATCTAGTGGTGCTTCGTCGCCATCAGCGGCTGCTTTGAATTCCCTTTACTCTCTTCAACCCTGTAGACGCTAGCGTCTGTTGTTAAGTGCGAATGAAACCAAAAATGTCATGCAAGTTTTCCCAGGTACACATTTTGTAGAAACAAATAAACAGACAACTTTTCAAAAGGTGACAGAATACAGTTTCGCAGTACAACTCTTAGCAGTACATTTACTTGTCAGGACCATAATTTGCAATAACAGTATTTTATTTCTCTTTGGAGTATTCGTGTGTTTGTTTGACATATATAATTAAAAGTTAAAGTAAAGTAAAAAATATTCATTCATGTAGACTTATAAAAAGTATTTAGTTGCTATATGTCTGGCAGTTACTATCTACGAATGCATTGGGACACTCGTAGCACATGTTTGGCAATTTTTTTACAACGTCGCGTCGGTGGAAAGTTAGCATATTGGTACACACCAGAGGTACCATTGAAGGGCGCCGACTTTAAGCTGTTTTCCACTAGAGATGTGCTATGCAGCTATGCTATAAGACCGTTTACACTGGTGCTAAGCTATGTTACGACGTGCTACGAAGATCCGCCACCGCAAGGTCGCCGTGCGAGGCAGATGCGCAATTTGACCTATGCGATATAACGACATTTCCTACTCTGGGCACGCACAGTACGCATCCATAGCAAGCATCCACAGCCCATCTCTGGTGGAAAAACAGCCTTAAACAGTGCTGATTAAGGTGCAGTTTACAGTACAAGATGGAGCATTTTGCATTTGACCGAGCCCTAAATCCTCCACTCTTCTGGGACATTATGTTGATGGTTTCCAAGATTTAAGATTTATTTTTCATTTTTAATAACAAGAAGGGAGACTAGTTTTTTGAGGTTTATTTCATTTAAGATCACAAAATGAAATTTAGCACATTAAAAGATAATATAGTTAAAGTCCGATACTACGTATGCACGTTGGACGTGGGGAACTGAAATAACTTTTCAATTCTTAGATCTTACACATTATCAGCTTACACAGGAGTTTACAACTGTAGGTTCCCAGAACTAGTTTGCCGAATCGACTTTGTCAAATCCGCAAAAGTTCAGTACGAAATGCGGTTCGAAATTACTAAAATCTCTCGGTTGAGTTTTAGTTTAAATTCAGTCTGCGTTCTAACGTGAATCGTGGATCTTATAAATTGCCTCTACGCTATCTTATTGCGTTTAACAACGATGGCGATCCAATAGGAAAGATAGTAAATTCTAGAAGCTAAGTAAAGTTTCAATAACATTCTTGTTTTAGGGAAAAAGCAACTCAATTAGTTTGAGTTACTGGGCCTCTAAGGACTCAATTATTTACGTGTACCTCTTTTTCAATAAATAAAAGAAGACAATTACTGTAATGAGGCCACAATATTTTATTGACTCACCAGAATAGCTAGTACTCTGAAAATCTATGGGAGACCAATGCCAGCAGTTGACAAGGACATCTTACTACTGTGAATAACGATGATGATGATTTTTCTGGGTAATAGTGTACCACTATCGGCCTCGATCGCTTACCACCAGGCGAGACTGAGGCCAAACACCAACTCATTCTGAATGCGAAAAAAACTAGCATTTGAACTGCAAATGCCTGCTTAGTTGAAGTTAGGTATTCGCTATAATTGATAGGTATAGATATTGTATCACCATGATTGTTAAATGAGGGTTGGTCTTTGCCCTAAATTTTGGCTGCAGCTTTCTTGGCTTCATTTTCAGGTCGGCCAAAATTAATAGGATTTATCGGAACGTAGCACGGTCTTGTGATTATCAGTAAGCTTTGTATTCAAGTCCATTCACTGTAGCTTTAACTCATTGTGCAAAGGCAAACATGTACTGTTGTTCATGTCGGCTGTCAGTAGATGTCATGCGTGAAGACAAAGAACATCTTATGCCTGAATAGGTAGGTTGGAAAACTCTGATGCAGAGAACAGACTGGGCCATTTTTTATACCTTGAGAATGAAAAGACTTACTTTGCTGTTGAAATAGATACATGATTTCGTGAAAATTAAGGATTTTTTACAAAAAACTAGAAACTTCAGCTACCTTTTCAACAAAGGAACAAAATTTTTGTTGCAGTTTGTGTGGGTGACAAAATGTTTCCCCCATTCACCGGGGAGATCTTTTTCTTCGACACTGATTCGTTTAGTCCTCACTTTATGGTGGACCACCATCACTTTATGGTGTTGGTGGAACAGGATGTCTGAATCAAGTTTTTTTACAAATTATCATTCCACTAAATTCCACACTTCTAAAGCGCAATCATTAAGACACGGTTAAGCGTCATAAAAGTTGTTTGCACGGCTTTCATCCAGACCAAGTCTTGCGTTATCGATCGTTATTTTATATAGTTTTATGTCTTTGTCAGCCATACTGAAGACGAACCTCAAGGTGGAGGCTGATATTAAATATAATAGTTGAGAAACTATTATATTTAATATCAGCTACATAAGGTAGGAAATTCTTTTGTGGGTCAATCTGTAAAGTACTTTAACAAAATACCTCAAAGTCTTGTTGATCTACCTCTTCACAAGTTCAAGTCTACAATTAAAACAAAGCTGATAAAACAAGGTTATTATAACGTGGAGGATTACTTGAACGACAAGAATTTGTGGTCATAGTAGGAATAATCTGCTCCTCTGCTCAAATAATGTATATTTATTGTTCTTTTGACTGTACTCTGAATTTATTTGTTGTAAAACAAAACAAAGTTCAAAAGAGTAACTATCGAGTTTCTTGCCGGAGTCTTCTCGATAAGAAGCAACTTCCGAGCCGGTGGTAGATTCGCATTATGTTTATTTAGTATATGTACTATTATTGTATTATTTTATTTACGTCTATTATCGTTTATATATATTTTTTGTGAATTTTGACATTTCATAAGTGCTTCTTTGTAAAAGCTTAAGTGAATAAATGATTTTTTACTTTACTTTACTTTACTTTAAACAACTCCTGCAGCAGCTGTTGGAGAAGAATAATTAAAGTGTAAGATGCGGCAGGAGAAATTGGTGAGATGGAAGCATGAAAAGTTTTAACTTGTAACTTCTGGATAAATAATAAACTTATTTTACCCTACCGACGTTAACTACCCTAAGTGATTTTTATTTTATTTTTAGAACTTAACAATGCTCTGTTTTCTACACAAAGATAGAAACTAGAAAAATTCGACCTGATCCTGGGACTCAAGCGGGATTCGAACCCGCGACCTTTCACAATCCGGGTGACTGCTCTTCCGACTGAGCTACCGAGGCCGTTAACAGACCCGGCGAATTTATCTAGTGTATTTCACGTTGTAAGCCAACGTTATTTCATCAATGTTATAGGCATGCGCCTGTAATGCGGGTCTGTTAACGGTCTCGGTAGCTCAGTTGGAAGAGCAGTCCCGGATTGTGAAAGGGCGCGGGTTCGAATCCCGCTTGAGTCCCAGGATCAGGTCTAATTTTACTAGTTTCTATCTTTGTTAACTACCCTACCTATACTACTTCTATATTTACCTAAGTATACTCTAAGAAAACTCACTAATCTTACTAATATTATATCTTACTCCTTACTAATCTTACTTCTTACTAATACTAATATTTTAAATGCGAAAGTTTGTAAGTATGTATGTAAGTTTGTTACTCTTTCACGCAAAAACTACTAAAAGGATGAAACTTTACAGTAATACAGCTTACACATCAGATTCAGATTCAGATTCATTTATTTCACCAATGCAATAGAAACATTACAAAATGGTACGTCAATTACAGAAGAATACTTATATACATGCGTGATAAATTAAGGACCTCATAGTATTCTGATGACTTAAAATATAAAACAATAAACAATAGTTTCCGATAACTTATTATTGAAAATTCACAAATTATTATAAATGTCAAATTAATATATTAATAACTATAATTAAAAAAAATTAAAAAAAAACAAAAATAAAAATAATCGTCCAAATAATCAATAATTCAATTTAATGCAAATGCGTAGTAATAATATATTAAATTGGCAATTCAGAAGTAATTAAAGGGAATTGATTAAATTAACATAATATCTTTAATTTTTTCAGATTTTTTTAAATTCTTTCAGAATAACACGTAGGCTACAATTTATACAGATTTCATGAAAGGTCGCACGTATTATACTCGTATAACGAATGAAGTTCACGCGGGCGAAGCCACGGGCGCAAAATTAGTTAATAAATCAAGTTATTTTAGGATTTTGAAAACCTTTAAGTACATTATAAAGATAGGAAAGATAGAAATATACAACTTTATTCAAGGTAACCGGCGGGACTTTACCTGCAACCTTCCGCGAACCGATTGACTGCTCCTCCGACTAAGCTATTGAGACCCCTAACGGACCAGCACCCTGATTCAGAAAAAAGTTATCGACCGATTCGGTTATTTTCTTTTATTTTTAATCCGTTTATTAAGTAGGGTAGTTTTGATGGAATTTAGTTACTAAAAACTTATGGCCTTTGGCTTTAATTTATAAAAATACTGATTGCTATCGTTAGCCGGATAATTTACTATTATTAAAACAAATTTTCCGAATCGGTCGATAACTTCGTTCTGAATCGGGGGGCAGTACTCCTACCACGAGTTGCCAATTAAAATTTTCGTTCGCGTAAAAATTTGTATTGGAATTTGACATGACATGACATGACAATGACAAATCCCAATATATTTTTTTACGCGAACGATGATGTAAATTTAAAGTGACAATTCGTCGTAGACGTACTGCTAAATTTAAAGTGACAATTCGTCGTAGACGTACTGCTAAATTTAAAGTGACAATTCGTCGTAGACGTACTGCTAAATTTAAAGTGACAATTCGTCGTAGACGTACTGCTAAATTTAAAGTGACAATTCGTCGTAGACGTACTGCTAAATTTAAAGTGACAATTCGTCGTAGACGTACTGCTAAATTTAAAGTGACAATTCGTCGTAGACGTACTGCTAAATTTAAAGTGACAATTCGTCGTAGACGTACTGCTAAATTTAAAGTGACAATTCGTCGTAGACGTACTGCTAAATATTGACTGTGTATTTTAAGTTGCATACCACGTTAGTTATACATCAGCGCTATTTATCGATAGTCTCATCCAATGAAATCGCGACATTTTTAGAAGGACCAGCAAAACTTTTGCCTTACTCATTTAATATATTCAATTATAAGTATTATATTATTATTATTATTATTTTAATTTTTACTGAACTGTGTATATAAATATCATTTAGTAATTAAATATTATCTTAGTAAAACAAAAAGCTTTGCTTGATTTAGAACACAAAAAATATATATATATATATATAAGTATTGATTTATATCACTTTTAGTTAGATAACCGTGGCCTTGGCTAACGGTTGTCCATATAAAAATACCTGAGGGTAAAGATTATGCGAAATTGCAAATTCAAAATTCACGGAACTGGAATGTCAAGAAAGAACCCGAAAAAGTTAACATTTTTTTCTGTAAGGGGATTTGAACCTTATCGGCCACCAGCCGCCATTTTATTTTTTACTTGATCAAAAAAAAACAGACTGTTCAAATGTTTTGTTAACAAAATAAAGCGAAAAGCCTTACATTTAGTAGATTTTTAATTAATATTATCTTTTCCATATCTATCTTTACTTTCGAATTACTTGGAAAAGAGGCACTTCAGGTTACCATATTTTATTTATTTATTTATTCTTCATTGCACAAAATTATTGGGCGGACTCAATGCCAAAAGGCCCCCTTTCTACCAGTCAACCACACGATGAAACTGATAAATTAAACACGGTGCACGAGATTAAACTAATCAAATTACTTTCAAAAACAACAGATGATTGATTTAGATGCTAAGACATTTTTTGTTTGTTCATGTGTCTTCTTTCTATATTACCACTTTTATCGTGCGCAGAAACATCGGAAAAAAAACGGCGGCTCACCAGCCACCTCCTTCTTATCCCTTGATAGTTTCATGTACGCTCTTAATAGAGTCCGGTTAGTTGCATCTCAGGAGGCAGCTACAGTTGCATAACATGGATATGTAGCATCTCTATTGCGATATGGACTCATTTTGTGGGAAAACTCAGTAGACATGCAAAGAGTTTTCAAATTACCAAAAAAATGTATTAGGTCAATTTGTGGCGCTGATTACCTGGACAGCTGTAAACCCCTTTTCAAAAAAATTAAGTATATTACATCTCCCTAGCTTATACATATTTGAAATTTGTATATTTGTTACAAGACATGGAGAATTGTTTAAAAAAAACAAAGATTATGCATATAGAGGCAGAAAGGGGGACAAATTGTACATTCCACCCCAAAGGCTTGACCTATACTCGAGAAATGTTTACTGTATGGCGATAAGAATATTTAATAAATTGCCGGATGATTTTAAGATTTTGACATTCAATAAATTCAAATCCAAATTGTATTATATTAACTAAAATGTACTATGCACTTACTTCCTCAATGATAAAAACTGACATTATTTAAATTAAATGTTGACTGTTTTTGCATTTTTTTTATTGTTTTTAATGATTTTGACATGAATGATTTATTATTGAAAAGAATGCAATGTGAGAATGCATGATACATTTTGATGTTTTAAAATTGTTTATAATTCTAAAATATTTGCACATCGTCCAACGATAGAATATGTTGTGGAATACTTAAACATAAGACCTGTAATGAATGACCATATTATTCTTGCAAATAAATAATTTATTATTATCCTATGCCACAAAGGATCAAACCCCTTTACCCTTATTTTACCCCTTCAACCAATCTTGAATTTAGTACAGTTCAAACGGTTCCTTCTCTAAAGGTTTAGTTCCTTTTTAAATTCACTCTGCATTCAGTGAATAATGTATGTTTTCACAAATAGCCTCTCTAACCTCAATTTCACGGCGCAGCTCTGAACGTAAGAGGAGAACTTTTCAACACATTTTCAGATGCTGTATTATCAAGAGCAAAACGCTGCTGAGTTTCCACATGCAGAAAAATGTAAAAGTAGGAGAATGACTTGACTGATTGTCTTAGGTTTTTGCACCAGGCTAAGTGATACTCAAAGTTGATTATTCGTGCTTTCATGCACATCCAAATTTATCGACATTTCATTGTATATTTATTTAGTTTTCACCCCCACTAATATACCTATTATACATACATACATACCACCACGAAACTATCCCAAACGGGGCAATAATAATAATAATAAAGTGAAATTTATTTCCTCTTTACAAAAGCTACATACACACTTATCAACTAAACTTTAAGTTAAGAACATGAGCTTTGTGAGAGACTGGTGTCCATACTAGGATATTCCCTGTGTGACGGATCGCCAGGCTCCCACCCTCTCAATTTTGGTTACATTATTATAAAAATCACTAGTTTAATTCAAAAATAAAAACAGAACATGAAAAATGTAGAAGAATATAACTACCTAATAAAGATAAAGTGGCATGCATGCATGCATGCGTGTTTTTGTGTGTGTGCATGTGTGTGTGTGTGTATTTGTGTATGGGTTTGTATGTATGCGTGTGGGTGCGTGTGTATATGTATATCTGTGTGTAAGGTAGTCAAAAGGCAAGTGACTGTGTCGTCATGGTGAACGTAACACTATGAAGCCCACTTTTCACCAATGGTATTAGAACCCAACGTGGTAGGTAGTGAGCCTACCACCGTTATCCGGGTTGATTCGGTTTTTTATCGATGTTTTCCATCATCGGAAAGTAAGTCGGATATTATTTAACAATGAACACAAAGATTTTGGTTCCGGCCAGATTTGAACTCGGGACCACACAATACACGATCTGAGTTCGGGTGCTGAACCACTAGGCCACGACGCTCTATTATAAAATACACTGCCGAAAGCCACATAGATAGGCATTATATGCCTATCTATGTGGCTTTCGGCAATAGAGTCGGTATTGACACGTTATCATTTTGTATTGGAAGATATTCAATCGTGTCACGAACACTGTCTTTTACTATTTCTCATTCAGTACGCATTTCGGGAGGTCTTTCGATGAATTCCAAATTAGGGACAATGGGACCTCTGTTAAAATGTAATTTTGGTTTATGTCTACATGGTCCCAAGGACCGAACGAGGGCAGTAAAGATGTCACCTTCAAATTAAACTATTTACCTAGGCTAATTTATACAAAAGTACGTAGTTATCATTCTTTGTTTTCATTGCAAATTGCGGCTAGCTCCCCTGTGTTGGTAATCACCAAACCTAAACAATCAGGAAAAGAGCAAAAGGCTCACCAAATACAACGTTTGGGTTCTAATTAGCTTGGCGTACTGCGGACTTCTGAGTGTTTCGTTGACAACGACGGCAGCAGTAACTTGCCTTTTACTACCCAACTTTGGGATAAAGTCGTTAGCACCTATGGTGTACGAGTAGTTATGGCTGAGTTGCAACTGGGATTATTGTGGCATACACTTGGTACGTGATTACTTACAGGGACAGAACAAAATGACATGGAGAAAGAAGAAAAAGCTTCACTCAGCAACGGACTCAAGGTTGAAATTATTGTGAATGGCTATTGGAACGTCCCATCAGTCCACTCAGTCAGAGCCAATGTGGTCCCGGGTGTAATTCTGGCTAATACGCCTATTTAATGTTCATTTTAGGCTCCGTACCTCGAAAGGAAAAAACGGAACAAGGATCACTTTGTCGTTAGTCCGTCTGTCTGTCTGTCAATACCCTTTTTCGCAGGAACGCGTGGAGGTATCAAGCTGGCTATTTATTTCAAATACTCAGGTCTACTGTTTTGGAGCTGTGATAAAAGCAAACTTCTAAGCCAACGCAATCAAAAGTCACAGCCATTTATGCCGCAAATTTTCGACACTCGCAAGAGAATCAAAACCTACTTCCCGTGAACTTAGAATCTTGAAATTAGGTACGAAGCAACGTCAGCACAGATAAAGGCAAAATTACGAAAACCGTGAATTTTTAGTTACATCATATAATAAAAATATTTTTAATAAATAGGAACCCTCGGTGCGCGAGTCCGACTCGCACTTAGTAGGTTTTTAAAATGCTGGATTCAGTGATGGAATACTAACATCGTTTCAGAAACGTTGAAAAATATAACAGCAATAGGATGATTAAGTTGGTCTATTTACCATTTTTCAATGCTCTATTTTATCTCTAGACATGGTCCCGTCCGATAACTAGGACGCAAACTTTTTTCTAGTTTCCCTAACTAAGTGGTGGCAGGGTTCAACAGTGTTAAGCAAAGTTTGTGCTTGTCAGTGTTCCGTTCACAATGATGACGATGGCATCACTAAGTTGGCCTCTGACAGTAATACAAAGGTTAATAGGGGCGGCAAAGTCCGTAAATTTTGGCTTAACCTAGATTAAAGCCCGTTTCGATACAAACCCACGCTACCAACTTATAATCAAACTGGGAAACTCATTATCATACCGACCGCCAGGGCACTGATAGTTAACTTATCAAGGAACTGTCGTTAGTGGAACTAACTTCAGATAAATGAGTCGTGCTCTGAGATCGATGACATATCGGCGTGATACTGATCGAGTATTAGAAGCGATATTCCCGAAGCATTTACTTTTTGAGTTCAAAATAATCTCCTTTCTGGCACTTGAGCGTCTTTGCAATTAGTAACAAATTAATCGTAGAATAGCAACATTAAATGAATAAATAACAGACAGCATGGTCCTGGTGATAAAGTGAGTAATGCAAGGTGTTGCCTTATGTAAAACCGAAAACAATCAAGGCACTATCTACACCCAGATGCAACACAAATATCTGTCAGTGAATTCTTAATTTTTAGGATTATAATAATGCTCTATTTTTCATCCAAAGATAGATACTAAAAAAAAACGAACAGATCCTAAAGCGGGACTCGAACCAGTGTCTTCCACAATCCAGGTGGCTGCTCTTCCTCAGCTGGGTGCTTGTATTAAAACGAATTTAAGATCTTTTTTTGTTGAGTAAAACCAAATTTATATTTTATCCTCCCTATACAAAGCTTCGTAATATCTCCCGACACAAATGAACACCAACTTAACATATGAACGTCGCGATAAGAATGTCACGGAGTTATAATTTCGAAGGACATGGTAATGAAAATGTAATTTACGTTCCCATTATGTCTCTCCATGTAAATGCTGAGCGGGAAATTGAGGCTGACGTTAAGCCGGATGGGGGGTGGTGCTCCAAATTTTGCCAAATGATTTTGAATAGGGCCGACAGTTATTCGTTTTTATTAACAGTATTTTGGAAATGGATAAGGATACGTTTCACGCAAATTGTTAGTGACAGACAATGTAGACTATAAGAACAGTAACTCACCCTCTTATCAACGAACGCCAATCAAAAGTTGAGGAACCTCAAATTGATGCTGCTCCATCACATGTCAATAGAAATGAAAGGGACAGCAGGACTGCAAAGCTTTGATTGCCGTTTGTGGATTCGGGCGTAGGTTCGGTCGTATAAGGAGTACTATTGCCACCTGTGGGATGGCTCTGCCAAGTACCAGTTGGATGCATTGAACTCAGTTGACCAAAGAGCTAGGAGACTCATAGGCGACGATGCGCTCATTGGAACCAAACTTCAGAGTTTGGACAATCGGCGTAAAGTCGCCTGTCTATCGGTTTTTTTAAAAGGTGTATTTCGGAGAGTGTGCGCAGGAACTACACAACCTGATACTACTCTCTACTTTCTATTACCGGACCAATAGACACCGGGCGGGCTTCCACCCTCATGTGGTTGACTTCGTCTTTGTGGTTATTTCGAAGGGGTCGCAATAAAAGCAATAGTACAAACGATGGGAGTGACACTTTTTAATAGCTACTCGCGCTACTCTACTGCAAAAATATATATATAATTCACATGGACTGCCCACTAAAGGGGGAATGTTAGCAAGGACTCCAATAGGAAGAAACTTAAAGTCAAATCTAAAATCTGCCACCAAAGCAATTGGTACAAAAAGCCTTCATCATCATCAATAACAAAAGTTGCATGACGACCACTCACTGTTGAGTATTCTGCTTTTCTGTCCAAAAGTCTTTAGGTATTTCAGTAGGATTCAAGCTGACAGCTATACCAGGGGGGCTAGGCAAGAGCAACAGGCCACGACGATTTTTACAATAGAAATCGTTGAAATGTATGGGGATGACATATGCTGTCACTGGCGCTTATGACATCCCCATACATTTCAACGATTTCCATTGTAGAAATCGTCGTGGCGTGTTGCTCTTGCCCCCCTGCAAGTGACCATGAGCCGTTACTGAAAGGCTTGTCTTGTCCTAATGTTGTCTTTACAGAGGCCCTGGCCAAGAAGCTAGGTAAAGGTTTAGGTTAAAGCATTATTTTTCGAAGACTGTTTCTTTTAATGTTGCAGCCCTACTAGTCTTTGTTTATGCTTAATTTCCATTTGGGTCCAAGTAAACTTTTGGGTTTAGCATCTTCTTTATACGGGTACATAATTGATTTGTTTTCAGAGGACACTGTTTGCTTATTGAATAACAAATGTCTTCTTTTCTGACGTAGTTAATTTTAATTTCTATTGAAATATTTACTGGTTGAGAGAAATGAAATGCGATATTTGTGTACTCGTGAGATTATGTAAATGCCGCCGTGGCAGCAAGATTAGGAGAGCTTTTCGCTTAAAAAACTGAAAAAAATGTGAGATACACATATTGACTGGTCCGATGACGCAATCAATGGAGATCCTTAAGTGCGAAAGGTTTGGATCCCAGTCAAGACACATTCATGTAACGAAAACTTGTATTGAAGTGAGTATACATTACAATAATATTTTAGTTATTCAGCTCTGCTTAGTTTGGGGTCAGGCTATGTAGGTTTTAGTTGTTTTAATTATTTATTTTCAATTATGCATATTTAATAGCAATCTGCGGTTTTAAAGGGTGAAACAATGTTCATTATGAATTCATTAGTAATTCGATCCTACAATTTTATATTATCTTTGCTTGTATTTACATCATTTTTGAAAATAAATCACAAGATAGTAAAAAAACCTATTTATGATTGTCACGTATGAAGATACATAGATAGGTAGGTATTATCAATTAATCAAAAACTCATAAAGCAAATAAATCAATTTTCTCACTATTATATTCATTAGTACCTAAAGTTGGTCGGTATAAATACCGACGACTGTAGCCGTCTGACCTGCAACAAAATTAGGCCAACTTTATTAATAGCCGTCTTCAAATATCAAGGACTCAACACATATACAGTCAACCACAAGCTCAAGCCGTATACGGTCCGAGTACAGGCTTAATTTAAAATAGATGTCGCGAGGTGTATTTTTAATTTATTTTTTTAACCTATGATGTTCCACTGCTGGGCACAGGACGTGTCCCTGTAGTTAGCAAAGGTCTGCTACTTGGTGGAATAGTTCGATAGGTCATCGCATCATCGTTTCTGAAGCCTACCTCTTCGGCGATAACTATGATGGGATGCCACTAGGCAGTGATCTAGGTCCATTCATCACTTCAATTAGGCAGTAGTTTCGCCCTTATGTTTAATCCCAGAAACAAACAAAATTTGACGCAGCTTAATTTATTTACGCTTGCCGTTATAAACGGATGTCGAAATCAAGATTTATACTTATCATCCGCATTCTGTGAACGAAATCAAAATCAATTGAGATATGGGGGATTCCTATCACTAAATCGCTATTGTGACTTCACAATCGGAGTTGAAAATTGATGCGCTTAGCATTAATAAAAACCGAGCGCCTTCACTATTAAGATTTATGTCTGCGAGTCCAGGCGTAGTCTCTTATTCAAGTTCGTTCAATCTATAGACTGAGGTTACGTTACCAAAGAACACGTGCAACACTAGGAGTCAGTCGCTTGTCGCACAGCCCGTGCGTACAACTAAAGAAAGTTCCAAGACAAGCAGTCTTGGATGGTAAATGGATAAGTGAAAAGCCACCTGGCAGCCTTGGGAGGACCAAGCTCGACTCTAGTGCACGATAACAAAGACCACTGTGTGTCTGAAGACGCGTTACCGTCATACTCGGGATCGTAAACCGAAACACACGCAGCTCCAACGTGCGTTTCACGACCCTAAGGGCCCTTTTAGTTACTTCTTACGACAGTACCCTGGCATTCTTCTCCCCTAACCGCAGGAAACAACACAGCTCTGCCTAAAGGTGGGTATAGACTAGAGATTTTGCTAAAGCATTCGAGCACATTGTAATGTAACGTTTTTACGAATGGTTCAATACAGGCAAATACTTAGTTTTGTGAAAACGTTTCCATGAAATGTAAAATGTTTGCTTGGTATTTCAAATCAAGTTGTAGCAAAACATCCAGCGTCATGTTCGCATTGTGGTAAAAACGAAGATTTCTTGATATTCTGATACAAGTGATAGTTTTAATAAATCAGGACCCTAAGCCATCTCTCATAAGCTATGGTTTTCCGTAAGGTATATCCACAGTTACATCCAGACAGATAGCTTAGTTACGGGCGTTGCTAACCCTAACTTGTTTTAGTTTTCCTCAAGGGTCATTATAGTGAAAACAGCAGTATAAAGATTTGGGTTTATTACAAGTATATGAACAGTAAAACTATAGTGACTTTATGGCTCGGTTTATAAAGATTTTATTACTATGGTCGAGAGGGTGCGGTGTAATTTAAAAGTAAAGTTTGTGTTATGGAAACCGGGAACCATGTAGAAGCTGATACCACAAACACACAGACCCGACTCAAATATCTGTTTCATCAACAGATCTAATTTTTCTGGTTATTTGTTTGTTCACGTCAAGTTGACCTCACTCTACCTAATAGAAAGCGGTAGTGAGGTCCAGATATGGACGACAATCACTGAGCTGGTCCGCCTTATCTTGATATGCTTTTTCACGTCCCGCTTGAAGAAGCTATTAATAAAAGAGGGAAAGGATGGTTAGCCCGAGAATCGAGTCACCCACGAGTAACCTTTAGGGTTAGGTAAAGCAGCAGTTAAAGTTGTTAAAAGCTATTGTCTTTGGCGACCTTCAGCTGACTGCTGAATACACCCCTGTCTGCAAACCCAACGGATGGCGCCGACCGCACCCACCACTTTTTATTCAAATCGTTTTGTCGGTCATTTCCCTCATTACCTTGTTTGTCTTCTGTTCTGTCACAACAACTTTATGAGGCCGGCTTTTGAGCGACATCTTGACGGTTCTGACTGACTGATCCCTAAATAGTTTCACACTTTTTTTTACAAAAATAATATAATTATGGTTAATTGAACTTAACCCAGCGAACGTTTTCCCGACAAAGTTGTAAAACAATCACTTAAGAATCACAAGATTGTTTTTTTTTTTACTAATATTATCGTTTTTTTTGCAAGGTTTAGGTAAATAATATTTGTTCTTATTATAAGTTTCTCTCCAGCATATTCTACCGAATTGTCGATGTGCAAATGTAAAAATTTCCAAGTAAACTTTTCAAAAAGACAGTACGTCTACCACGAGTTGCCACTTTAAATTCACATTATCGTTCGTGTAAAAAAATGTATTGGGATATGACAAGAAGGCTAGAAACTAAGGAGAGATAACTCCCTGGAAAGGGTTGGACTAAATCCGTATCCCACAGTGACGCATGCGCATTACGCTTCTTTGCCGCGATCCTCGCGAAGTGTCAAAATTGGTCAACACAACCTCGAAAATGTCAAAAACAAAACATATCGGACGTTGTGTTTCGAATTGATGTAAAATGCAATTCAATTGGAAATTCATTGTTTTGGCAATCAATAATTATCAAAAATATTAGTTCGGAATAGAATCGAAGGCACTTTGTTTTTTCGTACGGGAATACTGATAAATTATGACGAATTAGAACTGAAACGTTTTGTTATGACACGTGACACCGTTCAAAACAAAACCATGTGACCATGAAATGACAAATAGCTGCCGCTGCACATGCGCAATACAGCGTTTTGCCCGGCACAGAGTATACGACTTTCGGCCCTCGAAAGCTTACCCCCACTTCGGGAGTTATCTCTCCTTAGTTTCTAGCCTTCTTGGGATATGACATGACATGACATATGACAATGTCAAATCCCATGACATGACATGATATAATGTTTTACGCGAAGGACAATGTAAATTTAAAGTGGCAACTCATGGTAGACGTACTGGTCAAAATTACAATTACTTTTGAGAATAATAAAATTATTTAAAGTAAAGGCGTATACTATTACTATTAATACTATTTTTTTCTCTTTCAAAAGTGTTAAGTTTTCAAAAGGGTTCAGTGAAGGATATTTTGGTTCTGTTTAAAACGGATGACAGTTATGTGTTTTTTTTTAAATAGAAAAATCAAGAGGTAAGCAGACAAATTAAAAGATGAAACCTAATCACGAGAGTAGCCTGTGAATAATGTGGATATTCACATAAGCTCTCTCCTCATGCTAAATGCATTGAAGATAACCCTTGTTAGTAAGGTACTTTTTACATAGTCAAACATATCTTAGTTAACTGTCTATGTAGGTAGTAAATAAATGTTCAGCCCATGCCGGCAGTATGCGATTTTGTTGACTGTGTGCAGTTCATCTTAGCGATGGCAATAATATGTTCAGAATAGGGCATTAAGATAAGCGAAGTAGGGATAGTATAATATTTCGCGAAAAATGTTAACAGTGTTTCAAACAAAATGGTTTTACACACAAAGCGTCCGAGAAATAGTCTGGTTTGGGTTCAATTCCCAGGTCGGGCAAAGTGTGTTTTCGGATTTTTCGAAACATAGCCCGGGTTTTCCATCACCGACCCGCATTTGGCAAGCGTGGTGATTAAGCCAATACCCATCCATTGTAGCGATGACCTAATTTCAATGATGGAGGCCTTTGCCCAGCAGTGGGACAGTATATAGGCTAGTTACTCAAATATAATGTCAGCATTTAATTTATTGAATTTACTTAACTGACCATTTTTTATTCTGTCGATGACTTTTCCAAATCACTTTCATAACATTTGATTGAAATTGCTTGTCCATTAGTTACTCGTATATTGAAAGCTGCAGGTACCTAACCTTTTAAATCCATCAAAAACCATCAAGCACTGAAATTGCACATTAACCGGTAGCCTCAAATGCAAGTATGTACTAGTTTCATCGTTATAGATAAATCTTTATACGTTATACAATGTTTTGACAATTACGTAATTTGTTTATTAGTTTTGATATTTTTCAATAATTTTTACATATCTGCACTTGCTGACCCTTTCAGTCATCTTTCCTCTACCTGTAGGAGGTTATCTGAAAGAGATTGCTTTTAGCAAAATAAGACCGCCTAAATTGTACATGAACTTTCCTTGTAATCCTTGATTTTTCCTCTGTTTTTGTGCAATAAAGAGTGTCTTATCTTAACTTATCTATCATGATTTATGTATAACTAAGCACTAAATAATATTCCTCAAAACTCAATTTACGTAGCAATACAAATGCTCTGCGAATTTTCGAGAAAACTGTAGTAGCGAACTACGAGCTGGTTTGAATGAAAAACACTCTTATTCTCCGAATCTGTTTAAGAAATAATGTAATATTCTCCCGGGCTGCGAAAAACCGCCAGCGGCTGACATTATCTTTCAATTTCTTTCCTAAAAGCGGATTGCTTCAGGAATATTGTTTTAGTAGAACATGATCCTATATGCTGCATTTTGATGTTTTTCTTATCTGTACCTAACTGTTAAATATTAACTACCATCCAAAATAATTGAGTTCGTTATTATATTTTCAGTATCAAGGATAATTAATATTGAGTATTGTACCAACATACTCGCCACAGAACGCAATATGTACTAACATTGATTAAAACTCTAAAATATCATAATAGGCATCATCGCTGTACACTGTTGCTAAACAAATGATAAAATGTCATGGCTATACACATACCTAAAAGTTATAAGGTATGTTTATTTACTCAAAGCTGTAAGCTCCTACCGTCTTTGAGACTAAACCTAATGAATAGACTCTTGAAATCTGGACAAATGATCTAGGCTCGCCTCATGAAGGGTCATCAATTTTATGAATGGCCAAAGCAAAACCTCCTCTGTCAAGTCACGTTCCACTTCTAAACAAGGTACCAACTTCGTCACACTCACTGCATCCAGTCGTAATACCAAGGTTGTACAAAGGGAATAAACCTCGTTTGTCACAAAAGCGCGCTAAGAGCTAAAAAAATAGAACGCGACAGATTGAAAAGCGCGGTAAAAGCGGGAAATACTGGCTAGAAACTCAAAATGGCGCGACCTTTACACGCGGCGTCGCGGCGCTCACTGCCCCCGATACTCACTAGGGGCGGGATGGGATGTAACTTGACTGTCTGTCGGATAGTTAGTTTTGGCGATTATAAGTTCGGACGGGAGTAATTTAACTTAGTTGACAAACATGAGGACTGAAAACCACTGGTTCTGTCTATCTAGAATCCGTTCTGCAAAGTGAATTCCTAGTTCAATGAATGAACTGTGCTGAAGTGCTCTGTGTGATCAAATGCAAAATATTTGTAGAACTAGAAAGTATCAAAGTAATGTTATTTATTTTTATTGGCCTAATGGCGCAACGGGTAGAGTCGCTGTTTTAATCTACCAACGTTGTATATTCGATCTCTGCCAAGGACAAACATTCATGTCTCTGATGGGTAATGTAATTTATTTGTAAATACTTATATTCAGCAATGTTTCAATCCCGATTTATCGGTTAACACCAAAGCCTCACTAGATGCTGACTATTATGTGAAACAATATTTAAAAAACAGTCTTAAAAAGGACATTCGCCCATACATTGCCGCCTATGAACCAACAGTCATGAAAAATACCTCTTAGGGTTCATAAATACATGCACTTTAGTAGTGTCAAAACGTAGTTCACGGACGGACACTTCTGAGAACTCGTTAAATATCAAAAAACTGAAAATTTTTGAGGTTATATTTAATAATATAATGCAAAGTTTTATTTACGTGAGTGGGACTAATGTTCTTCAAGCACATATTTTGTTGATCTGCCACTTCTGCCAGTACCATGGAACCACTAGCTGAGCCACAATTCACACAAAATGTTGATTCCATTGCGATGATCGTAAATCCGTAATTATTGCTGAGTTAGCTACGAGTATGTGCAGGTTACAAAGTCTTTAAACGGTTAAATCTAAAAGGTCACTACAGAGAGCCATCAACGTCCGTTTTTTAAGCCAAGCGTAAGAATAAAATTAAGTAATCAATGTATAATCTGATTTAAAATAAAAAGTTGATTAAACATTTATCGCATTGACAGTAATGTATTGTTGCTCATTTTTAAGAGCCTTTAGTTTTCTTGCACAAACAAGGCTTCTTTTGTCAATAAAAAGTAAATTAAAATATTGTGGCGATGGCTAAGTAACGAACGCAACATAAATGGTATTAAAAAAATGTTTTCGTACGATAAATCTTTTCAGTATTTTTAATTTTGATATCAAAAATCAGAAGCGCCCGTGACAATCTAAGAAGTATGTATATATGTGTATATATATATATATATATATATATGCCCAGGTCAAAATTGTCCAGTTACTCCAAATTCTCAGAGGAGCTGGGACGACATTTACTGCAAATTGTCTTATGACAATCTTTTGAGCTGTAGTACAGGTTCGGCGCGTGCTAGGCTTTTGGCCTTGGGTGCGCATGAGGCCGGCTACTGGCTTCACGCGTACCCTTCGTCAAATACAGGAACAGTTCTTGAGCCTGACACACTCCGAATCGCAACTTGTGTACGGCTTGGGGTTCCGGTCTGCGTTCCTCATAAATGTCTCTGTGGCAGTGATGTCGACAAGCTAGGACATCACGGACTGTCATGCCAAAAAAGTGCAGGCCGCTGCTCGAGACGTGCCGCACTTAACGATATCATACGCCGGTCCCTTGCCACCGTCAACGTGCCAAGTCTACTTGAGCCGACTGGTATAGGAGACGATGGCAAGAGACCGGACGGTATGAGTTTGATTCCATGGAAGATGGGCCGGGTGCTTGTATGGGATGCAACCTGTTCAGACACGCTGGCCCCTTACCATCTACATGGAACCAACAATAGAGCTGGTGCGGCTTGTGAAGCGGCTGAAAAAGGTAAAGCATGCAAATACAGGGGTCTAGGCTCGGAATATGATTTTGTTCCATTCGGTGTCGAGACCCTTGGTCCGTGGGGTCCTAGCGCTATAAGGCTTTTTAAGGAAATAACAAAAAGGTTAGTCAACATCACAGGAGACCGAAGAGCTGGCAGCTACCTCGGACAAAGAATTAGTCTAGTTATTCAAAGAGGGAACGCTGCCAGTATCTTCGGAACCTTGCCTAAAGGGACTTCTTTTAATAATATATTTTAGTTATTAAATTGTATTTTTAAGGTTTTTAGTTTTAGTTCATTTTAATAACTTTAGATGTATAAGTATGTTATGTTATATTATGTATATGTCTTAAATCATAGCCAGAATTATGACAAATGTCAAATGTTTGTTGGTTCATAGGCCAACTTGGGCACTGTCTTTAATTATTAAAAGAACAATAATTTACTAGTTTAAATGCTACTTTTTTATCGAATTTCAAAATCTTTGTACGTATAAATTTTGTATGTAGTACGTATTTTAAAAAAAAAACATTGAAACTTTTGGAAGTCCTTACTTGAATTCTTGGCTTGGTTTTTTTTGTTATAAATTCAAGATAAATAAACTTTATTGTACAAACCAAAATATAACAGCGGTAGTACCCATTAAGAAATAGTACTAGTGTGGATTGTTGATGTTTTTTTTAAATCTTGTGAGCTTCATCGTGCTTTCAGCACGAACAAATTACTATTTACCATTACCTTCTTAACATAAAGTTACATAGAAGCTATGATATTTTCAACCTCAAAGGTCATTTCCATTAATAGTCAATTTCCGTGACTCGTAGCCGCGACCACGATCGAAGTAATTGGCTTCTGACCTCAGAGCTGACATCACATTTAGGACTTAAATAGTTGACCACACGACCGATATTCTCCGAGAGGAGATCACAAAGCCAACCTATCGAAAAATCACAGGTTCCGTGTCCCAAATGAACGACCAAAACATCGACTCGCACTTCTGGAAGAGGAAATTAGACTAACTTTTTATTTATATATATAAAGGTTATTATTGATTAGTATTTGTTAATTCCGACACCCATAGTACAAGGTGTGCTAGATGGCATATTGTTTTGGAGTTAGTTGTCCGAGACATTTATAAATATAAACAAAACAAGTTTCATAACTACTAATGCTTTTAGAAATCACTATTTTTACTCAATCAATTAAACGCTGCTTATTAGCAGAGTCTGATGAAAATAAATGAGGAAAAACATGCGTATTTGTACCACATACTTAGGTAAATAGAGGTTAGCAGCAGTCTTTAAATAACATAACGTATATTAAAAATTATCAGTCAGCTAGTATATTCATTGAATATGATGTGGTTTTCGCAATCATATCACACTTATTAAAACCAGAGTTCGGAATTAGCTAGAGTTGTTTATGTACTTACACTGATTTCATACAGCGAAAGAATAGTGGATAATAGTGGATATGCCTCAAATGCCGAGATTCATTTTAAAGAGCAGATAAATCCCGGCGTGAAATATTAAACGTTAGTTATTTATTAGAAAAAGTTATTTACTTTTACACAATTTAAACCAATGCACGCGTGACGTTGTTGAGAATTTGCTTAAGACGGTATGAACAAGTTGTATTGTGAATTATGTTTTATTCGTCTTAACTATCTCTGAGGTTTCTATTATTATTTATTTGTAATATTGTTGGCCACACAGGATTGTCCATTAAAAATCCCGGGAAGTTCCATATTAATATCAACATCTCGTACAAGTACATAAGTAACTCTACCTAATTCCGACCTCTGAATATAACACAATATTTTCAGAAAACATATATTATTATTGAGTTACGATTTTACTAGATTTGCCACAGACGTTGTATTTTTTAAATACTGAAAGAAGAGTCTTTAACTTCCGCGAAACAAGCGTTGATTAGTTTGAAATCGTCATGTTTCAAAATAACTTTAAAAAAAACCACTAACTACATAAATATGAACGCCTATCGATAATACAGAAAAAACAGCGAGAGAACAAATCCGAGTAGGTACAAACTAATTATGAACTTACAAGCAAACTTGATGCTACTTTTCTGTTCGAAGTATCTTTCGCAAGTAAAGTAAGGCGAACACGAAGTTTTCTTTCTTAGCTGTCTGTATTATTTAACGAGTAACCTTACATGTAACACTATGTAGGAGTATCTGGCTAAAATCGAAAATACTTGACGAGGTGTATTTTGAGAGGTAAAGGCGGATAAGGTATAAGTTTATGCTCTGAATATCGTGTATTTCATAATCGGTATCCACCTGCGGTAACTTTGTTATATCGCCCTGCCCCTCTCGATTCAGAACGAAGTTACTTAAATGATAAGAATTTGTGGTCATCTTAGGTATAATCTGCTCCTCTGCACACTTTTTTGTTATGACTTTACTCTGTCAATTCAATTTTTGTGTTAAAAAACAAGATTGAAAAGAGTAACAATCGAGTTTCTTGCCGGAGTCTTGTCGATCGGAAACAACCTCCGAACCGGCGGTAGAGTCACATTATGTTTAATTATGATATTTACTATCATAGTATTATTTTATGTAAGTTTATTTTAGTATATTTTTGCTTTAATTTTTTTTTTGTAACTATATGACTTGTCATAAGTACTTTCTATAAGTCTATATGAATAAAAATATTTTTTACTTTACTTACTTACTTTACTTTAGTTATCGACCGATTCGGTAAATTTGTTTTAATTGTGGTAAATTAGCCGCTGAACGGTAGCATTAGTTATTTTTATATGTAAAAGTCGAAAGCCTTTAGTTTGTGTGAAGCAAAAAGTACATACATCCATACTAAAAATATACATTTAAAATGAGAGAAAATAACTGAATTGGTCGACTTTGTTCTGAGTCGGGGGGCTAGAGTAGCCAGATTATCTGAGAAGCTGGTTGTATCAATAGGAAAAGTGAAAGGAGAAAGACCAAATTCGTTTTCCTGACCTGACCAAATATTTATATCAAGACCGCCCTAAAAGAAGCTGAAATCACCTGTAGGCCATATCGCTAAAACATCAAAATGATACCAAGAAGAAGAACTTAAAGTAAAAAATTATATTATAGCAATAAACTATAACAAAAGCGATGAAAAAAAACATGTTATTAACCTATAATATTATGAAGTAAGTAAAATAATAACTTTGATTATTATTTCGTGACATCGCAGACAAGCTGCAGGAGTGCCACCTCCGTTCATGTCTCACGGAGATCGGCAAACTACGTGGGCAACAAAAAATGTCTGGCCATGCCGCCCCCGCCAGGTACCTACCGGTAGAAGAGGTCGACCCAAGCAGCGGTGGCTCGACGTCGTTAAGGGTGACATGCGTGATAACAGACTCACCACTGAGGATGCACGAGACCGCGCGAAGTGGGCCAAGAAAATAAGAAAGGTGGACCCTGGGACCCCACACACCAGTGTGGGTTCACAACCGGGATAGACCACGGACCACAGACACGGATGATGATTATATTTTTTTCTCCAAGCAGTGCTTCACTACTTTTACATACCATTATCTTCCTACAGTAAGTTCATGGCGTCAGGTCTGGGCATCCTAAGCACCGCATTAGGAAGTCTAAATCAAATGAGGACCGTTCCCGACAGGAGTTGGGAATCAGTATTCCAACCACTTCCCGATCCCATCTTCAAGTTTTACAAAGGAGATATAATTTTTCAGGTACTTATACAAAGAATGAAGGTGGAGAAACTCTTAGAAATAATATTTTATATGAAAACACTGACTAGAAAAATCTAGAAGGGAAGTTATTCGAAGGGGATTCGAACTCGCAACCTGCCGCCTGTCGCCAACTTCGTCAAATATGAAACTATAATTTGTGCAGCTGATATCTAGACTACATTTTTTGCCACCCTGGTCAACCACTCTCTGTTAAGAAACAAATCCTGTAGGTACTCAAAATCAAAAACGAATTATTGTTAACTCAAAATACATATTACACCGAAGTGAATGTATTTTCTTTTTCTTGTAATACAAACTTTTGAAGTGCTTATTTATTTACCTACTTCTTTTATATGAATAACAACGTATTTTAGCTCGTCAGAGTATTTTATTACATTTTAATTTTTTCTCTCCTCAGCGCGCGAAATAAATTATTTAATGGCCGCGTCAAAAGAATATACAAGAGGAAAATTTATGTTTTAGTAACTGTGTTACTTACGAGGCTGTTCAATAAAAAGAAATAATGGAATATGAACTCCCTGAACCACAAAAAAGTAAACACTAGCAGGTAAAACACAGACATTTTGTAAAATAAATAAATCAAAATTATGTATTGATTTTCTTTTCTTATTTTAAAAATAGAAGTCATTTTTTTGCGTCGTGTCGGAGCGTGGTACGCAAAATAGATAAAATTTAAATTCGCGCCGTATTAAAAAAATAAAATATCTCTGCCTGATAAAATTCACTACTGAGCAAGTAAATCTAGGCTTGAAAGGAACATTAGAGGTTAATGCTCCTCCGTATTCTATGGTTGCGCGGTGGTGTGCCGAGTTTAAGAGAGGAAGAACTTTAACTAAAGACGACCCGCGCTCGGGACGCCCTACGACGGCAGTTACCGAACAAATTATAAAAAAGTTGAAAAAATTGTTTCGGCAGATCGTATTATCGATCAATGTGGATCTGTTCGTTTTGTAGCTGAAGAACTAAAGATTTCGATAGGAAGTATCCATAGTATTAAACATGAACATTTGGGCATGAAAAAAGTATCAGCGCGCTGGGTGCCTAGAATGCTTACAGACGAGCATAAACAAACAAGACTGCGGATTTCTCAAATCAATTTGGAATTGTTACAACAAGATCCTTACCGATTTTTGGCTCGCTTCGTAAGTATGGATGAAACATGGCTCTACCATTATGATCCTGAAACGAAACTCCATCTTGAAAGAGACTGTCATCTCCAACGCCTAAGTTTAAGGCAATTCCATCCGCCGGTTAGATTATGGGCTTTCTTTTCTGGGACAGCCAGGGTGTGAAAATACCTCAATCATGGAACCACTATTACGGGGCCCTTATACGCAGAACAAATAAAAAAGCTGGGTCAGGAAATACGCGAAAATCGCCGCGGCAAACTTGCTAAAGTTGTGTTGTTTCACCAAGATAACACCCCTGCACACAAGTCCCGAGTTGCGATGACTGCTATCCAAGATGCTGGATTTGAATTGGTAGAACATCCTCCATACTCACCTGACCTTGCGCCTAGTGATTTCTACCTGTTCCCGCGGTTAAAACGATCGCAGCGATCAAGATGAAGATTTTTTCAAGAAGGGAATCTTAGGTTTAGAAAAAAGATATACCAAGTGTATAAACCTCAAAGGTGATTATGTCGAAAAATAAAATAACAATGAATAATATATAACTGCTTCATACTCATTATTTATTTTTATTAAACACTCCTAGTTTAATAGGAGCAGCACCTCTCCCCAATGGAAATCGGAGATAGAACAATTCTGTTACTACATACGTGTTTGAAAAGGGAACACCCAAAATTCCGAATTTGAATATTAATTGCCAAAATTAAAGTTTTTCGGAATTGGGAATGTAGTGTACTCGTTTGAAAACAATAACGTGTCTACGTTGTTAACAGATAACGAAGAACACGTTGGTTATTCATGTGACGTACGTTTGAATAGGTTTAACCGAAAGGTCAGTGACATGGAAACGTGAAAGATCAAGGGGCACTGAACTCGCTCATCTCTAGGGCGGCGTAGAGCGGCTCACATACTGTTCCTCTAACATAGGTTTTCCTCACTTAAGCTACGATAGATAACTACAGGAACTTGTTTGCCATTTTTGGGTTATATTATTTATAGTCTATAGACGCTCTGTACCGAAAATCCATACAAAAACATGACAGCAGGCGCAGGCTATTGTCATCGGCGTTAATTCATGGTAAATTTACTTTGACCAGTAGATCAATCTAAGTTTTACTCGTACTCTGATTATTATGACGAACGGTATAATTCCTTTTGCGTCCTAATTGACACTAGTGTTGTGCCACGCTTTCACGCTTTGACTTGCGTGGTGGCTGGTTTGATTCCCGGTTAAGTCAATTCACACAACTTTTTTTTCTAAGTATGCTTGGGCCTGGATGTGCTAGGAGACGCCCCTGGCTTAGAACCTTGTCTGTCATTTCGTAAAACTATTTTAATCCTTACTTCGAAACCACGACAATTGGTGTCTTGTCTGCTTAGAAGGCTGTCTGGCGCATATTTAAATTGAATTATTTAATGACGCTCACCCTTGAATTCGGAAACGTAACGCTTCCCTGTAAATGTCACTACTATACATAATATATGAGAGCTGCTCAATTTTGAGTGACATTTCAGAATTTGCATAACTGATTGCTAAAAAAAATATATCAAAGGAACCAACCGGTTCCATTCATGAACGCTTCTACTATTTTCAATGGAAACTGATTAAAAAATCAATTTCCCTCACGAAGCCTCACTCGGCAGTTTTCAAAAAGCCATTTCATTAAACTTTTTCACAAACTGAAATAGAATAGAATTCCTCCGGTGTTTGCCACACTTGAAAGTTATTTCCCTGTTTTAATTTGAAAACAAAATAGGTGTTAGGTGTCTCAGTTTAGGGGTGATCCAGCAATGCCTGCTGCTGCTACCCTTCCACGACTCTCTCAAAATAAGACAATTTTTGATAAAAAAATAAAATTGGTCATCATTATTCACGAATGTTAGAAAAGCACACTCCAGTGTTTTTTATGTAATAGGGAGCAAACAAGCAGGAAGGTCACCTGATGGAAAGTGATCACCTCCGCCCATGGACAACTGCAACACCCAAGGTGCCACCGATGCGTTGCTTGTCCGTTATAGTAAGGCTTATAAATACTAGTATTAAAACAGGAAAATACCCATCAGAACTAAAAACTGGGATTGTTAGGCCAATTTTTAAAAATCCCTATCCCATGGTCAGTATGAGAATTATAGACCAATTTCGATACTGCCAATAATAGATAAGGTCATAGAAAAATTCATTTGATCCAAATTCATACTTATTATACTGAATATGATGTTCTTTCGAGTGCTCAGTTTGGCTTTCAAAAAAACCGATCTACTACGTCTTTGCTCGCGAAATTTTCTGATGAAGTTAACAATTATCTAAATGATAAAAAACATGTAATAATAATATTTATTGACTTTAGCAAAGCATTCGACACACTCAGACACGAAACACTAATAAATAAGCTAGGTAATACGGGTGTTCGAGGGCCTATCCTCAAATCGTGTGAAAACTACCTTACTGAAAGGAAATTTCGAGTAAAAGTGGGCGACGAACTAAGTGAAGAAGTACCTGTCACAGCTGGAACAGCGCAGGGTTCGGTCCTGGGTCCTTTGCACTACTTGGCATACGTAAATGACATGGAAAATGTCGTGGAAAACTGCTCTGTCTTGCAATATGCTGACGATACCTGCCTAATAGCAGCGGATACAGACATCTCGAAAGCAGAACTGATCATACAGAAAGATTTTACAAACCTATGTAAATGGGCGCATGATGCAGGGCTAGTAATAAATAATAGCAAAACTAAGATAATGCATTAGCACGTCCGGTCAAATTACCTGTTGAACGTGATGAGACCTCTTAAGGTAATATCACACAGCCACGAATGTCTGCATAATGCTCCTTTTGCAAATACATTGTGTAAATGTGATCAGCTAGAACAGGTCACTCACTATAAATATTTGGGCCTTATTGTAGACAGCAGATTCAACTGGAGCTTTCATATCGATCTTATTTGTGACAAATTAAGAGCCATGTTGGCTAAATTTGCCATCTTAAAGTATAAAGTGCCGCCTCGAATCCTATTAAACTTGTATAACTCTCTAGCTGAGTCTATCTATTATATCGTATGGACTAACTAGCTACGGAAGAACTTTTAAAACCTACTTAGATAAAATTTATAACTTACAGCTAAGAATATTAAAAATAATAATACCAAATAAAATTAAAAAAAATATATGCAAAGAAAACAACTCGCTAGAAATATTTAAATATTGTAAAATATTACCCGTTCACGCAAAGTTTAAAATGCTTGTATTAATAGAACAGTTTCAAAATGAGCAGGTACAAATCAAAATCAAACACAAAATAATTACTAGAAAAATTACTCAAATTAAACTACACATACCTAGAGTTAATAATTACTATGGCCAACGTACACATCGCTTTCTAATACCTAAACTCATGAACGAAATACCAGCAAAAGTAATATCAAAAACTAATATTGAAAACTATAAACATAATTTCAAAAATACTTTCTCGAACAGCTTCAAAGCTTACAATTATAATGGTATGGTTTACCCTGTATTGGTTGTTGTTTACGCCGGTTTCCTGACTTCCCAAACTGGTTTCCTGGCGCGTCGCGAGCGATGATTGTCGACAACAAGTAAACACGTGTGCCGCCGTGGTTTTTATGCATTATATGCAGTTAGCTGCGTATTGTTTTAAATTGTGAATGGCTATGAATTTTTGTTTTTTTAGGTACAGTAAGTTATTGCTACTTACTTTGAAATATTGTTAACTAAGTTTTTAGGCACAGGCCGCGCGCTAAGATGCTCAAAGCATCCGTACAAACCGATCAACGGTTTTTGTGATGTTTTATTATAAGAATATTATGTAAACTTTTTGTTAAATAAATATAAAAAAAAAAAAAAATGGGAATACGCTCTCTTCTTGAAGGCTCCGATGTCATATTACTTTGGAAATACCGATGCAGGAAGATCATCCCATATCTTGGATGTACACGGAAGAAATTGACGCGAAAAACATACGGTTGTTGAGCGCCAGCCATCCAGGTGTGGGTTCACAACCGGGATAGACCGCACGGATGATGATGATGATTCGCAACCATAAGAACCTTAGCTCAGGTTTAGATTAAGCCGGATGTTGACGCCTATGCGTTCACCATTGATTTACAGAGCAGCTACTTATGGGTAGACTTGACACAGTAATCCGTCGACCTTCATCAGTGGTCTATAATATAATACACCTACTCTGCCCCTAATGTTATTCGCCCACTGGGTTACTTTGATGACTTTGGTTCTACGGATTTCTCGAAATGGTACAAAGCATCGGAGACACCTCTGGTGTTGCAGTTGTCCATGTGCGGAGGTGATCACTTTCCATCAGGTGACCTTCCTGCTCGTTTGCTCTCTATTACATAAAAAAAGCTCCGTCCTATAACTCATTGAGTGTTCTTGAGCTTTCTTTTAAGGCTCATGAGAGTAAAAGACCGCATTTTAAATACTTATGTAATCGTTACTCCTGGAGTCCTGGTCGACACTCGTCTTTAGGCACTGAGGCCATGTAGTAACTATTATATTATCTGTGACTGGGGTATGATCGAAAAATCTCAACGAAGTTGAATGGTTCGGCGATTAGATAATAAAATCAACTTACCTGTGATAACTTCAGTAAGTGCTTGTGTGCGTCCATTGTACTGCCTTAAAATATTCACTATGCTTTGAATAAACTTTTATGTGAAATAAAAAGTATCAATACTTTGAGCTCCATTCTTGGCGCCTCATATTTTGTAGAAATAACTAATTTGTATTTGGTATTAAAACACATGTTTTAGTTTTATCTGCATAAATCAATAATTCTCACAAAAACATTTTTTTCTCACGATGCGTTTTCAATAACATGATGTGTGACCTTGCTCTACTAGCTCAGAACCTGTGTTCATGTCATTAATCAGGTATATTCACAGCTCAGACACAGATGGGTCTAATTTGCCCAATTACTGCTACCTCATCAGTCATCTCTAAGACTACACCTCTTCGAGTAACATATTAAACTGTCCAAAAAATAGCAGTACAATTCCATACTTTACTTTTAAGGCCGGTCAATTCAATATAAACTGTTCGCAAGTTTATAAATTATATTTCGGATAGCTCTACATTTACTCGTAACTTCCTTATTTGAATTGAAATATGTGATACTTTTTTAAAATCCAAGGTTAAAATGAATACACTCGGACGTAAACAGCAAGTACGTTAGTTATATCTGCAGTGGCAGTGGTTGGTTAAACATTTTGAACCTGTACCCTTAAAAAAAGCCTAAAATGTATTTGACTAAGGGCATAATAAGTGTAGAGGCTCATGAAGGATATTACCAACTAGCTAAGACGACCTTAAATATTTCCAGGAAATGAAGGAGTAACTATAGGCTAATGACATTTCAATCAAAAGGATCAGAGTATCAGCTCTCAGTCAATGGAACATAAAAAAGTGTGCTTGACGTCATTCTGTCATTTGTTTCCTTAGTCAACAATGTATTCTTAGTCCTTTCACTCATAAATGACAGGAAAGATGTCACTGTGACGTGTGTGTTATGTTTAAACTTTTCAATTGGAAAATCAATGCTGAATAACATCTATTCCAAAAAGGTTGGCAAGTACGATTAAAAAGACGTTATTAACTTGCACGTGTTTTTAAAAATTCGAGTACTTTGATTTGTTCACAAATATCGATTTGCATAATGTCTGGAGGTTAACTAACATTAGGGTAGGCAAACAGTTTGCTGTGTAAACTGGTAGATTTGATCTCAATTAAGTCGTAAACTAAAAGGCCATTAGGGACGTAAGTCTTTATACGCAAGGCGGTCGCTTGATTTAGTTTTAATGTTGACGTGCCTTGCTAATATACTTACAGGTATGTTTAAGTTTCGTAAAAAACCTTTCAATAATTTGTTAAATATTATAAATTATGTCTGTACATTAATATAATCTATTTTATTTCATTCATAAAACTGAATGTAACCTGACTTTACTTACTGATTTCTCTTTGATTTTGACACACGCACTTTTTCCGTATGTGGTATTTCGGGTTTCTGACTTTTTGCGTATCTGTCAATCTGAATTTCTGACTTGCGCTATTGACATTCTGAAAAATCTTACAATACGCGTGTCTGGCATTATGCCTAACTAAAACAGAGCGTTTGATTCAGAATTTAATTCATTGCATGCATGCCTTTTTTTTTTCAATGTAAGCATATTGTGTAGTACCTGTCAGCTGTAGGTTAATTGTTAAGAGCGATAACAGTTTTTACCATGAATTCTCTTGTTGCCTAGTTTTATGATAAAAGTAAGATTATTATAAAAAGTCAATTGATTAGTTACGATTAACGTCATGAATACATCATTGAAATAAAGACTAATGAAGAAGTGACCGTAGACATTTTTATTTACCTTGACCACAGATTACTAAATACTTACTAACTAGATGAATCACATAGGAAACTAACAATTTAGTCAATTTTAAATGTGAACTGTCATGTGACAGGCATATATTGCCAGTACTACCTCTTTCAATATAGATGTCAGTAGTCAGTACCTACAGTACGTCATTCATCGTCAGTTCAACCGCAAGATTCACGTTCAAATGCTTTACATGGCTGTTGACAACTAACTGCAAAATGAGTCTTAGGAGGTCCGGCGACTGGTAGGTAGATAGATAGATATATTATTTATTGTACAAAAACAAAAAAAGACTTAAAGCTAAGTATTACATTCAAAACAATGCACAATTTAGGCGGCCTTATCGCTTAATAGCGATCTCTTCCTGGCAACCTACGGGTAGAGGAAAAATGGTAAACGAGAGGCAAGTATGTGCACAAATGCAACAGAAACTATTTAGATGAAGAAATATGTAAATTGAATATGAAACTTATTTAAAACAAACTTACTTTATATTTGAAGATATTAAGATACATTAGTTAGTATAGTATTAATATTAACAAGCAGATACCGGAGAAATAATTTTGACCCTACAATAAACTAACTACCTATACATAATTAAAAAAGAACCAGTGACAGACAGCTATCACAAGTAGATATAACAAAAGTTAACAAAAAAAAAGAAATAAAAAGGTATAGGTAATTATTTCGCGCAAGTACATGAAGTGACAGAGGCCTGCTTTGACGTTAAATTGATGGAGTGTAATCAATTAAACGCTTTGTTTCAAGACTAATGATATCAGTTATCTATTACTGCTCAAAGACAGATGTGGTCTCTGCCTACCCCGTTGGGAAAAAGGCGTGATGGTATGTATGTTTGTATGTATTACTGCTCAAGAAATAAAACATCACCAACTGTGAAAACCATGCCATCGATTAAAAAGATGAAAAATACTGTAACTCTCTCTTAAGTAACAATGTTATTCACACACGTGAGTCATGTTATTCCTGGGTTTAAACTACATTTGGCAGGCGTAAAACTGTTTAACAATTACAATTAATTTAAATTCATGGTAAATCAATAGGGTGGTTTAGCCGGTTTGCCGGCCACCTTTGGTTTTCGGCCAATGCGGAAACAAAACCCTATAACAAGAAAACTTTACTCTACTTATAAAAAATACCAATGTCTCCTTAATTTTTTCAATGATTTTTATGCGTATTCCAATTGTTAGGTTAATAACGGTTGAATTAAGGCGTCAGTGAGCGTCTGAACTTTGCACAGCGTAGGTGTGTCGCTAAAAATACAAAAAAAATAGTACGTGTGAGTTTTTTGCAAGGTAAGTTACAATGCTGTTTATAGTTTGTTGCGCATACACTTTATTACTGGATGTGCTAAATTAGTTTAGGAAACGTTATTTTGGTTAAAACATTTAAAATATTCGCAGTTAGGTATTAAAAATTGATGGCTGGGGAACTGAGTGCATTCTATGGAGGCCATTTGTTTTTCGGCCGGCCGGCCGATAACTAATGGATCAGGTGCAATCTCAATCTACAATATATTGCAATAATGACATAATTATGTTCATAAAATATAACTAGATACTGATTATGGTAGCGACTTGTTCTTGTGGTTAGCACACGGCCACATATTTATTATAAAATATCCCACAAAAACGCTTTTAAACATCTATAATTTGACGGCCGGAAACCAGATAAATATTAGCTATTTTTCGGCATAATTCAACTTTATGTGGTCGAAAGCTAAAACTCTGGTAACTGTTTTTCGGACGGAATAAATAAAGATATAATGACCATGTATAATCAATTCGGATTACTTGTTTCATATCATTGTAATCAAGCGTAGATAAAGTCACTTTTGTATTATTTATTTCATTTGTTAATCGCCAAGATAAGCAAGTTGAACGATGGCCGAAAATAAACGTATATTAATTGAATTCGCGGCCATTTTCTACAAGACAGCCGAGAATCAGATAATTTTGATTTAGTTTTCGGCCACGTGTAATGAGACGGTCGAAAATCAGTATACACAAATCTGGTTCCCGGCCTTAGATTAAGAAACAGGCCGAAAATCAATGAATTTGAATTTAGTTTAAAAATCATCTAAAGTTTCCAATTGATTCTTCTAAAACAACGAACAAAAATATAAATATTTCCAGGTTTCCTAGTGCCATATCTTCAAAAGCTTGGCGGGACTATCACAACATGAAAAAAAAGAAGAAACAGGACAAAGAGAGTGAAAAAAACAAACGAAATTTAGAAAGAGAACAAAAAAAGAAGGAACCGGCAGCTAAAAAAAGAAAATCGTCAAAATAAATAGAACACAAGTTAAAAATGCCATCTGCGAACTAATCGAAGATAAGGAAAACACTAAAAACAAAACAAAATAAATATTTCTGAGAATATGACTGATGAAAAGAGTGATAGAAGAAAAATAAGCGATTATTTTATATTAAAGACTACTAGAATAACACGCAATAAGAACAGGGTTTATGTAAATGCAAATAAAAAAGGAATTAATGTTAAAACCAAAGATACTGGCAAAAAAGTTACAAGAAATATTCCTAAAGAGAAGAATTCTGTTGTTGGAAAAAAGGTAAATTTAATTATTTAGAGTGCTGAACGATATAAAAATGATTTATTTTATAAACATGAATGTTTGTAATTTTAGGTCGAGGTAACTTATGATGGAGAGCAATCAGACAAAGCAACTTTGGAAGAAACTGTTGCAGAAATAATAGTAGATATTGAAGAAGAAATTAAATATGAATACAAAAGAAAGGCCATTGAAAAAAAGTTTACAGAAAATGATCTTTTGATTGGAAAAAAGACTAGTGAAAATAATGAAAGGAAGGTTAACAACAGAAAAGACATAGAAACTGTGGGACAATTGTCCGAGGAAGAAGAAGAAAATAAACTGTTGTGTGACTTAGAAGAGACTGTTGGAAAGACAAGAGGAGAGACCCATGAAGACAATTATTTTGAAGAAGACCACTTAACTATATTTGAGTGTTTTTATACTAATTCTATATGATTAAGATTTTTAATGTTTTTGTTTATGAATGACTTATGTTTATTTTTTTTAAGACTGCTTACAAAGACGTTACTATTGTCATAATATTAGTAGGTATTATTGAAATAGAAGTAAACTTTAACGTTTTCTTTAAAATCTTTAATAGAAATTACGAGAATTATGGATAAGAAATTCTATATAAGAAGTGAATTGAGATCTCAGCAATTAATATGATTAAAAAAATATATATTTTAACGTTGATAAGGTATATAGTATTTTTTTCTTCAAATTACGAGATTTTATAATGATTATTGATAAAAGATAACTTCTTAATAGTGAATATTCATAATACATAAAGTTAACAAATGTTGCCAAAATGTTTAAATTATGATTAAACTTGTTGATTTTAACTCTTTAGTTTTTCATTGAAAAATGAGACCTATTTTAAAGCCCATAAAAGTTATTTTTCAAATTACCACGTAGTGGCCGAAAACTAGTGAATTTAACGGCCGATAACTAACTTTACTGGCCGAAAAGGGGTTAATTGGCTACTTTCGGATTCCTTGTTTTTTTACAATTTTTGCGTGACAGTGACAAGTACAGAGACTGACGCCAAAAATTCTACGTTATCTAACGGTATCAAACTAATTTATAATTTGAACTACTACATATCTATCACGTAAATAAATCATAATGTAGTCGGGCCTTTGCCTAAATGGCCGAAAACCGGCTAAGTTACCCTATTACACTAAATAACTTCATTGTGAAATTATTTGGTCAAAAGCATTGCAGAGTTTTACGAAAGATTTGACCAAAAAGCATTCCTGTGCTAGCCAGAAAAACTTCATCGAAGCCTGCTCGCTTATTTTCGGCTCTCATAGTTCGTAACTTCTTGCACAGATGGCGCAGAAACTGAACGTTTTATTTCCACGTCCCTACACAGATGGTGCTACGAGGCTACGAAAATGATGAAAGTGCTACGGAAACAAGAAATGTAGATGTTGTAGCAAATATACGAGTAGTTATTATAGCACGGTTACGTAGCAACAAACCCAAAAAAAGTTATTACGGCTTCGCTGAAAGGTGGTTCGTATTTTATGTTTCGTACCTAAAGTATTTCACTGGGAATTGGTTATTCTCTAATACCTTCTTTTCTAACTTCATAATAAATCATTCGTAAGTATTATAAATTACCTTTGATAACTTTCCTCAATATTTTATACGGTATTATGGTAATTTGGTGTTTTGAACTATTTAACAGTTTTTCTGCTTTCAGTTATATTGCGGAAAAGCATAATTAAAGAAGCTTTTTACCGAAACTAACGATAATTTGACGACACCATTGGCGTAGTGCATTGTTTTTAAAAACTGAACAATGAATATCTCAAAAAATACTTCTTTTAATTATTGAATGTAGGTACCTATGTCTACGACTTTTCATTCTGTTTTTTAAGTATTAGATCGCGTTTTTACTAAAAGTGGCAACTTTGCGCAGAAACGCGATCTAAAACAACTTTTCTGAGATATTCACTGTCCAGTTTTTAAAAACAATGTCTAATTTGGAAGTTACAAAAAAATCAATAGGTGGATCTAGTAAGCGGCTAAATTCGCTTTAAAGCGAATGCTTAAATGCATCGTTATAATTAGCCGAGCCAAAATTAACGTTCTCATTATTAACGAGCAACTGTTAATTTCAAAGTGAACCAGTTGGTATAGACCTTCAAAAGCAGGAAAAACCATAGATTTGAGAGTTCACTGTGCTGGTTATTGCAGGGTTAGTGCATCGAAATAATATCCATATATTGTGTATGTTTGTGTCAAATTAAACTTTTTAGTCGTATTGAACTATTCTGTGGAGCTCCATCGCAGTGCAACCTTGGACAGACTGTTTCTTGTGACTTCACCAGCCACGTGGCTCCACCACCAGCTCGAGGATTCCCCTGCAGGCACTAAAGATTGGGAACTTAAGGTATGTGGCATTTGTATTGCAATTCGCGAGTCTATTTCTACAATTTGTCCGATTGACTGACTATCAAATTCAAAACCTACAGTCCACTTTTCCTTTTTCATCAGCGACCTCATTCGTCCCCAACATTATTGGTCCTCCTTATTTGGTTTTATTGGTTATCCTGGCGTTATATACGCCAGGGCAGAGTTGCTACTATATTACTATATAAGTAAGTAGTTGCTTACTATATAAGTAAACTAAACATCAGAATTAAGTGATATTTAAGAGGCCACACCAAAATTGCGGGTGGCCATAGCGCGCGTATGTGCATCGTGATTTATTGCAAATTTTTGGGTATTCTCATTACGTTTTTTAGTCTAATTAACTAGTTGGATTGTGAATAAAACTTTATATTTCGATTAATAAAGAGCACTTCACAAGCACTTCTCCTCTTCCATCCCACTAGACTAATCTACTAAACGTAGCACTATATCCTCAATTATCTCACTGCTTTCTCTCTCTTGTAATATGTTTTTATTCTCTCTAGTATCTGACGAGGAGATAAGAAAGATAATCAACTGCATTAAGTCAAAGGCCATTGGTTCCGATGATATAAGCCGGTCCATGATTCTCCGTGTGTTAAATCATATTCTCCCAGCTTATCACCCATATCGTGAATTTCTCTTTTACCGATTTTCAATTTCCTAAACTATGGCGTCAAGCGTTTGTCATCCCTCTTCCTAAGGTTGCGAACCCAAGTAGTCTAAATCAATTCCTTTATCTTCATAATGCGCATCGTAATAGAAATTGAAATAACTAAATGCAGGAAATGCTTAGTCTATACGTTTTATTGAACCGACAAACGGTTTTTTTTTCAGAGGTTCACCAAAATACGAAGCCCCTTTTCGCCTCAGGCTAGAAAAACATATTTCACAGGCGACAGCGACCCCACTCGTTGAATAGTGATTGATACGCGTAACCAAGCGAAAGAACCTCATATGCCATGAAGGGTTTCTTATGAAGGATGGATGCTTGGAATTGGAAATTATTCTGTAAACG
Source organism: Udea olivalis (assembly GCA_947369235.1). NCBI lineage: Eukaryota > Metazoa > Arthropoda > Insecta > Lepidoptera > Crambidae > Udea > Udea olivalis. Next base: position 11,022,587 of record OX376364.1, on the reverse strand, counting down.
CCGAGGGTGACTCTGTCGATCAAGAACAGTATTTAAAAATGTGACAGCCAATTCGAAGTTTTGAAATAATATAATAATAATAAATAATAATCTTTATTGCACAAACAAATACTTACAGCACGTAAAAACAAAAAAAGTAAATATTAAAGTACAATTTAGGCGGTCTTATCGCTACAGAGCGATCTCTTCCAGACAACCTTCGGCAGAGAGATTTAAAACAGAGGACGTGTTAGGCTGCATGTATAATATGTATATAGCAAAAGTATACCGTGGCATTTATTTGAATAAAATGTTCTTTTACGTACTGTGCCCTGTTCCACTGTTATTTAACTCTACATTTTCTTTCTTTTGCAACCTGTTGCACAAAAAAAGTAGTAATTAATAGTGCATATCTGTAATGTAAGCTTGGTTGGCAGACCAACACGTTGCCAGCAAGTAATTATAAAGTTATGACGTTCTGATGCTCCACCTGGGTAAGTTTGTTGACAGGGTTTTCGTAGCATCCCTAGTAGGAAGCGTGCGAAAGAGCCATGACACAGTCTTGCGTATGATAGGTGATAATATAGAATCAACTCTGTTCGAGTGGTTCTTCAAATTGCATGTATGATGAGTAGGTCGAGGATAGTGGGTAAACTAAATTGTTGAATTTGATATATCAGATGTAAAGATGGTGATGATGATGTCCTCCCAGACGTATCCGTCGACGGTGACACCCTAAGCTTTTGTCAGTCTGGGCCCAAAGCTAAGCCAAACTTGGTTTCGAAAGTTCTGTTGCAAGGAGCACAGTAAAGATACCCACCAGAGTTGTATGTGCAATCGTAGGAGGGCTTAGGCCGGGTTTTTCGTATCTGGCTTTTGGCGTCAAGATCTTGAAGACTCAAATTGTGAGTGTAAAGTGATGGTGAAGTAAGTTTTACTAACATAGGATTAAGAATATATGTATACTAACAATTACTATGGGTTTATATGCATGAGTTTTTTTATTATCAAAACTAATATTATGAAGCTGAAGAGTTTGTTTGTTTGTTTACTTGAACGCGCTAATCTCAGGAACTACTGGTCCGATTTGAAAAAATATTTCAGTGTTAGATAGCCCATTTATCGAGAAAGGCTATGAGCTATATATCATCACGCTAAAACCAATTGAAGCAGAGCACCGGTGAAGAATGTTTTAAAATCGGAGGGTTTTTTCCTTCTGAGAAGTTCCGCTGCGTGCGCTGCGTAAACGGTTAAAGTTTCGCAAAAATTGTTCTAAAATGATGCATTATTTGCGAAGGTGTTTTTATAAACATGATATTAATCCTTAACCAAATAAATAGGTTATTCATCACAAGTATTTAAATTTGAAACAAAATTAACAAACAAACAAACAAACAAAAATATCTTTATTTAAATAGACCTGTAACAAGTACTTTTATTGCCGCAGATATCGCAGTTTTAAAATAACATCGCAGCAAAATGATGATCAAATTCTGCGCGCTCATTTATGATGTGCAAGGCCAGCGGGCAGTCATGAGGGGGTGGGTGGTAGCCCCAGTTTTTCAGCTACGTTAACGAAGTTGCGGGTTAAAGTTAGCGTTAGACCAAAGTAACTATTCCACGCGGACGAAGTCGTGGGCACAAGCTAGTTTTCATTAGAAAGGTAATGTGAAGGTTTGTTTTCTCAAATGTAGCGTTAATACTAAGCTGGATTGCACTGTAATGTTTCAGCAAAGTTCTCTGGTTGAAATTTACTTAGGCCGGTACACTGTTCTCTTTTCATAATTAAGGGGTCGTCGTTGTTTAACAACTCCCTTGATGCTAAGTACTTAATCTTTGCCGGCTTAAGTATTTAGGTAAGTGAAAGGCTTGGAAATATTTTACTCGGCCTTAAGTCGTTCTTTTAGAAAATTTCGTGGCTTTTCGTTATTTGTCGTAATATTTTCACCTCAAGTTACTGAGGATTAAGTACTTAATACTCTTATTACATCAATAAGGTATATTTGTATTTGAGATGACAAGTTCAGTGGCTTTAATCTGCTTATTATCTTGTTGGAATTTCATATTAATCTAAAAGCCAGTATAAATAAAGACTATAAATAAACATAGTTTTATTAGAGAGAGCCGTGAGGATATCCAATATTACAACAACATAACAACATAAGTAGCTGGGTTCAAAGAATGTATTCACTAGTCCTAGTAATTATTACTAGTAAGTAGTGTTGAAGTAGTCATAATCTCAAATTCAAGTTGTTTGTGGATACAATAGGGGCCCTAGCCAAGTGCAACACGCTACTTTTGTGTCGACATGTCAAATGTGAAAAATGTACGATAATGACTTATGCACTCGTCTAATCGAGATTACATTTGATATATTTTTTTTCACATGTCGAAACGAAAGTAAAATGCTGCTTTGGCTAGCCCTCGTGTGACAATGAACAAAAGTATCTAACACGTTGCTGGATGTTTCAACGTATTTCATCTGAACAAAAGATTCAGATACCCAGTAACAATAATTCACTGACCTCTCCTCCCCTTATGCCTAGGTGAGTGCGCAGGAGTGCTATGCTCCGAGCTCTGGTCAGCCGCGTACTCCGTGCCACTGCTGTCAGGACCCGGAGCCAGGGAGAAGGCAGTTCCAGCTGGACACCGCTCTCGACTCTTGCTGCGCTGCCATCGGCTCTAAAAAAAGAAATTGGATGTGACAACTAAATACGGACCAATATATTTTTTCTCCTACTAAGAGTGCGTTTCCACCAGAGATGTGCGAGGATGCGTTGCGAGGAATGTGTGTGTTAGGAACCAATTTAATTGCTTCATTTACCTAGCTTCGCTATTCTATTGCTTCTTAACAAACAGTGCTTTTTCATATAAAACAAAACACAGTGTACACGGTAAACAAGTGTATGTATAACAATATAAAGCTGCGTAGAGATAGCGCGTTCCTATGTTACGCGTAGTCTAGAAACGCTGTCCACGCATACATTGGTACGCGTACAGCTCCCGTCCGGACCACCTGAATGCGAGGTCAATTGATTTATAGCGCTACGCGAGCTCCAGCCATTTGCCGCGAGTCCGAGAAACATAGCGCTTGATTACTGAAACTCGATGAACACGCGTGTCTATACATTTTGCAGTTCAAATATAGCGTACCCGGGCGTGCGAGTCTCCTTTGACGTGCGACCAAAACCGACTGACGGCGGCTAGCTGCGAGCTAGCTCGCGCGGCAAGCGTTCCGTAGAAGAGAGTTAGCGTAGCTGTAAGGTACGGACATGGCGTTCCAGGACACGTGTAACCTACGCGTAGCAATGTACGCACAGTCCGTACGTGGCTTAGCAATTATAGACCGCCTGGTGGTAAGAGGCTACAGCAGCCTATAATCACGTGCAACACTAGGTATTACTCACACGTTGCGTTGCCGACCCTGTAAGGCCTTAGCCTTTTTAAGGGTACTTTTGTAAAGTCAACTGATATAAATTAGGTCCTCCAGCTGACTAAATAGCTACTCCTCAAGGTAAGTGTTAGTTCTTAAACAGCAGAAAATATTTCACATCAAATATTAAAAACAACACTCGTTCTCTTAATTTCCATTTGATTTCAATAACCAACAAATCGAAAATCCTCAACCATCGGGTGGTTTCTACAAAATCAGATCTGTCCACATCACGCCACGTCATTCCTTGAAATAATCAGCTATCGTTGTAGGTATTCGTAGTAAATTATGTACGTAACAGCCAATAATGTTACAGTCGAAGGTTGAGAATAATTACACCTATTACGAAAGTTAAAATATACAAACTGTTCGTTTGAACTGAAAATACTTAAGCATATTGGCTTACAGAAGACAACAGCGCTATAACAGCTAAGTAAGGTAGGTTCAGACTAGAGAGCATTACTATCTACATACTATCACATCATTATCTAATGATGCGAGTGATATCTTGCGCGTATTGGCTAACATCCGCCACAGAGGAAGCTGCAGGACACACTTTATAAAGGTAAACATTCTAACCCTGTACTCGCTTTATATACTAGAAATATGTGTTTTTGTTTTCAAAAATCAATGCCTTTTAAGTACTGCAGTAACCGCCGATGTAAAAACAAATTTGAACTACCGAATCCCAAATTAGAAATGTTTAAAAACGGACCTCATTACAGAGCTATCAATATATTTAATAAAATTCCGGATGACTTAAGAAGTGAAACCAGCGCAAAAAGATTTAGGATTAGACTTAAGACATTGTTGCATAACAAACGTTACTACTCATTGAATGAGTGACAAAGACGACAAAAAGCTTTAAGTCTCGCTATCTGACTCTGTTTGTTTATATACTAACGCTATAAATGGACTATAATATAATCCATAATGTATTAAATAGATAGGTAATTGATAATTATATTGAAATGAAATGTAATTGGAATTTATAAAATATCAGGTAATACTATATTTGCAATGCCCGTACGGGGTTATTATACTGTACTAATAATTATTATAATAACCATCTTCAATGTGAATGTACATATTGACACAATGAATAAATAAATAAATAAATCAATGTAACGTTTTTACAAAGGTTTTTACTAATGGTACAATACAGGCAAATGATCTGTTTTCTAATTTTCAGTGCAATGTGACGTTTTAGCTTGGTTTTTGAAATAAAGTTGCAACAAAACGTCATTGCGTCATGTTCGCAATGAGGTTCGAGTAAATTTTAAAACGTCAAATGTTCGATGTTCTGGTTTAAGCGAATGCTCAAATCTATCAGCACCCTATTTTCTATTATTGAAGATTGACTTTGTATTATTCTATTCGAAATTGTATGATTGCTTTAATTAATTTGAACCACTCAAAAAAAATTTTTGTCCTGACATGAAATATAATTATCCAAAATGGTATACTAGTGACATTACGAAGAATTTACGCCAAAAACATTACCATCTCAAAAAATATAAGTCCGAGGGTAAAGAATTTAACTTAGAACTATTTATATACTATAGATGGCACGTAAAAAAACTAATTGACAACGCATATAGGCACCACTTAATTACTATCCAGAATAAAAATAATTAGTGAACCAGACAAGTTTTGGCAATATGTTAACGACAAAAAAAAAGACAGAAGACCAAAAGAGTCGTTCACATATAACAATACTGAGGTCAGGTCAGGCTGCTGCGGGTGCTTTCGCTACATATTTTAGCTCAGTGTTCCAGAGCGAGGTTATTCGACCCTGCTGGGGCTGCTCGGGCGGCTCACTCCCTTGTCGACGCTAGGTCCATCTCAATTGAGGCTATCCTTCGAAGTGATCTCCAAGATGCAGTCAGACGCCTTAGGCCTCGATCTTCGACAGGGCCTGATGGTGTCCCTGGGTTTCTCTGTAAAGACTGCATTGGTATTCTCGAAGCACCACTAATGTACCTGTTTGGTCTTTGTCTCGGAAATTCTACGTATCCAAAATGCTGGAAGTTATCGAGGGTTACTCCGGTTCCTAAAGGGGAGCCTGGAAATTATGTATCGTCCTACAAACCAATCGCGGTTCTTTCAGTGTTTGCCAAAGTGTTCGAGGCTATCTTAAATAGCCACATCACCCGACAGCTTGATGGTTTGCTTAACAGTTGTCAACACGGGTTTAGGAAAGTCAGGTCGACCACCACTAACCTAATTTCAGTTGCCGATTATATTTGTGCGGAGTTCAATGCTAGTAGGCAGGTGGATGCTGCCTATTTTGATTTTCAGAAGGCTTTTGACATAGTTGATAACGACATTTTTTTACAGAAATTAGCAATTGTTGGTTTTTGTTCAAAGCTGCTGGAATTTTTCGCGAGCTATCTCAATGGTCGCTCTCAGTTTGTGAGGGTGGGTAGATACGACTCTGCCAGTTATTGTACTAGGTCAGGCGTGAGTCAGGGTAGTACTCTTGGGCCTACACTTTTCGTTATCATGATCAATGACCTGCCAGACAAAGTAAAATCCGCCAAGTGTATTTTGTTTGTTACAACTCTTGTTTTGTCCAGTTACTTACACTGGTTCATTACCTTCAGGCTCTTCACCAAAAGGTTGATAACCCTGCAGCTCTGGATAGGTTGGGCCTTATGGTACCCTCGCGAATTCCTTAAGATGCCCAGGGTGCAGTGGCGCCGCGTCGCCGCCCGCGTCTGTTGCATAGGCCTGTCACGCGCACACGACACGCTGCTCAAGCGCCCACGGTACCCGCTCTGACTCTGATCGGTGACATTCTCGCTCAGTACGATGAACTTGATTTATTCGCTGATCGCCTAGCGCAAATCTGTGCTACGGCCTGTACTTTTTTCAGCATGTAATTTATCTTTTTTGGTTTAGTCATATTATTATTTTTTGATTATTGTGACTTTTGTTATATTTACTATTATTTGATTTTAATTTGATTTGTTTTCTCTATTTTTTGACATTTAATTTGATATTTTTTATCGTTTGACATTTTGTTATTGTAAATTTTTTTTCTCTTTTTTTTTAAATATTGTTAGTTAATCTTATTTTTTATTGTTGACTTGCTGGTGTTTTGGTGTGAACTGGTAACCTGCATGTAAAAATTTATGAATAAATAAATAAATAAAAAAATATAAGTCGAAGTTTTTTTTTATTTCAACATCTCCCTTAATCTTTTATGGCTTTAACGACCTCTAAACCTAATAGTTAAAAAAAAAATCGTTTATTAAAATACGAATAATACGATTCATCAATACTCGTACATTCGCTCTTTAAAACCTTCGTTGGGCCTACAACTTATTTTAAAATAGAATTAAAATTACATAGATGAATGACTTGCAATTCAGTCGCATTTTCAAATAGAGAGTCTGTAAGTGTTGATTTAAGTAAAATTCTTTTATACGAGAGACATATTTCTTTATTTGAGAGATTAAAATACCTTCCATGCTATTTATTCCTTAGAACGCCTGTGCCTAAATTGACTTTTAGGTTCGTAAAGAAGTTATTGGTGAGTTCGGTCAAGCAGCTAGGTAGAAATTTGACAACTGACAAGTGATGAATTGTTATAATATTATTTTATGGTTGGTTTTTTCTCTTTGTTTTATATTCTTTAGTTATGAATCTCATTAGGTTTATTTGTATTAAAATGACACTATGCTTGTATTTTACTAACGCCTGTTGTAAACCCAAAACAAGTTTAAAAGAGTAACTGCTGAGTTTCTCGCCGGGTCTTCTCAGCAAGAAACAACTCCGACGCGGTGGTAGAGTCGCATTATGTCTGTAAACTGTTTATTTACATATCCATATTATTATGGTATTTATGTCTATTATTTAGTATATTTTGCTGTAAATTTGACGATTTGAAAGTACTGCTACAGTCTATTTGAATAAAGTTATTTGAGTTTGAGTTTATCCTACTGTCAATTTTGAACTCTACGTATCTCACCTTTAGGTTGGTAAAGAAGTGGTGGGTCCGGTGCACCACGGAAAGCGGCGCGTGGTGGTGGGCGGAGCGCGCGCGCGGTGGCGGCGAGGCCGGCGCGTGCGACGCACATGACAGCTCCGACGCTGACTTTGACAGCCGCCCGCTTAGCGCTTCAGAACGTTCTGGAACAAAGAAAGTTAGTTACTAACGTTTAGAGGCGGCATTCCGTAGCTTTATGACATAATCTCAAACTTTACTAAATATATGTGTTCATGCTTTTATAATCAAACCGTGGTTCAAAATCAACTTTCATAAGGAGATATTAAAAAAAATACAAAAATAAACCGATGTACTCAATATGATATTACAATAAGGTGTTCGTAGCTAATTCCGCCTTAATCAGCAAAGTCAACCTTATCAGAGAAACAATAAATAAGTATTATTGTACCAAAAATCTTTCGGTATTCTATCCACGTAAATGTTGTTTGCGCTCGGATCGGGTTGTGAATTCCCTTTGGTAAAGATAATTAGTGGATATCTGGAATCCTTCGTGCATGATATTTATGATTCCGTGTAAACGGATTTTATCAGGGTTATCGAATTTCTCCGAATTCCAATTAACAGGTTCACTGCCACACAAAAAAGACAATCGGATATCGATGTTACAGTTAAATAGTAATAATCATTAAAATAGCTGTATGTTTTGTGTGGAATAATAGACCGCAAATCATATTTTGTATATTTTTATTTTTATCACTTTGTTTTGTTATTATGTAAATAAACTTAACAGACTGTTTACTAAAGGTGTACAATTGAAGCAGCATCTTTTTCAACATTCATTCCGATGACTCGCCGACAGCCTGTGAGAACTGAGTGACCACACTTTAAGGGCTGTATTTGTTAAACGATTACTTCTACAATTTCCAGGATCATTGTACAATTATTTCAGGTCGACTACTAAATATTGGTTACTTATTTCGCGGATCCCAGGTGTGAGCCCTCGGTTCACACGCACATGAGAAACAATGGTATCCTTTAATACCTCTTGCTGAACACACCACAGCTTCTTAGTGACTATAAGCTACCTTACTCATCGTCAAGACCCCACATGGCTTAAGCAACATAATTTTGTTGAGCTTTTCTGCATATTTATAATAAAAAGAATATTTGACCAAGATCATCTGACCCCGAATGAAAACTAGTCACTAAATATTATTTAGTAATTCCTTTAAAAGCGCATTGTGTTCGGGTTTATTATCCTTGGTTAAAAAATATAAAGATAAGATAAAGATATTAAACCAACAGAACCCTGGTCAACGTTATTCCTTCTTTTATTTACTCGTATTAAATTCACGTACGCCTTTGCTAATATTTGATCAAAGCGATAGATTCGTCATCCATTTGGTAAATATTATTTACCTACAAGTAAATCCGTCTCTAGATCGCGTAGAGGAATCTGAGCATGACTTTTTCGGTTGAAGTTTATTTTAGCAGCTAAGCTAGATGGATAGGTATGTTATTGCCAAAATGAATATTAACAGGCATATCTGATAATAAATGATATATTATTTTCTTTTATTCAGTATTAAAACTTAGGTATAAAATTTGTATAGCATTTCTACAAAAACAAAGATTTATAACAATAAAACAACTTAACAAATATATATTATTTTATTATTAGTGTATATTTCAGGCAAAAATAATACAAAGTTAGGGGAACGATTTATCGGAACTTTATGTTTTGGCCGTACGAAGCTACATCGGGAAAGCCGAAGCGAGCGTGCGAGGAACGGCCATATGGTCGTCGTCCAGTGGGTCGTCCTCGGTACCGCTGGGGGGACGAGGTGGTCAAGGACTTCTCCGAGCTGCATGCCGATGACGGGCGTGAGAGCAGTGCAGGATAGACTGAAGTGGAGATCCTTATTTTCGGAGGCCAAGACTCATTTTGGGTCGCTGCGCCGTTTAAGTAAGTAAGGTCTAACGCAAAGTCAGCAACTCCACTTCGCAATGCTTCCCCGCTGGTAAGTCAAAATAATTTGACCGCGGTCCGTAAGGAAACATCAATACAACACAGAAATTCAAGATACAAGAAACTGTGATCTGTGAAAGATCCTCGAAGATAACCTTCGATAGATTAATTTCTATTTTTTTTTTATGCGCCAGACAACACGCCTCTTGTAATGGTCTCTAAGTAGAGATTAATATCCCTGTGTTACGAGGTACCACACAAGGAAATAAGCTAGGGGCGTCCAGCACACCCAGACCCGAGTCAATTCAGAAAATATCGTTTCCTAAATTGACCCGACCGGGAATCGAACCCGGGACACTACGGAAATCGAGGCGAGAAACCGTGCTACAGCGCACTACGCCAACCGTGTCGTCAAATTGAAGACAAGTTAGGCTGTAAATGCGTGAGTAGCGAATGCCTAATCATCAATATTATTTTCATCCCGTAAGCGTCCAATGCTGGACATAGACCTTCTCGAAAGAGCGCCATCACACACGGTTCTCCACTTTTCGCATACACACGCGACCAGTAACCTTTTTCAGGTCGTCGGTCCACCTAGCGGGTGGTAATCCCACTGGCCGTTTAAGTGAACGTTAACTTATGAAAAAGAGAGGTTTTTGATTCTTAAATAAATAAATGAATGAGCTTTTTTGTCACAATTTACGTACGTGTCACAGTACAGATTATACAATTGAGCAAGTACATATGTAACATGAGTTGACAAAAAGGATTAAGGCTCAGCAAGTTGCTTGAAGGATCAACCTAGCCAGCTGCTGATATTCTGCCCTAACCTGCCATATAACATTTGAACAATGAACATAAATTTTACATTGAAGATTATACAATTAAAAGGAAGTTTAAAAAGAAAATTACCACGCTATAACCACAAAAGAACATGCCTAATTTGTGCTATTAGTTCATCAGGTAGCTACTGCTCTTCAACAAAGTCAAATAAGAGAGACTGCTTCTTATTGAGGTCACATTGCGTCGGTGAAAGGTTTCTTTCTGCCTAGTAAATGCCTATTCACTCTTGACTTGAAGAGACACAGATTGTATTGGTTTGGTGCATGAAACACTGTGAGTTAACAAGATACAAACGGACCAAGGCCCTTGGTCCGTTTGTATCTTGTTAACTCACAGTGTTTTACTAAACATTTTCATAACCGCTTTCACCCATAGAAAGTTACATTATCAGCTTTGCAATTTAGTCATATTACGCTTAAATGTTGGAAGACATATAAATATTTTATCGGACCTAGTAGAATATCTATGTCTTTGAGAGGACCAAACTAGTTTATCATAGAGATAACGCGGTGTCTTTGTTTTACAGAGACTATGTAAAAAACAGGCCAGCTTTAACGACCTAGTGCTTTCCATATTCAGGATCCCTTTCTCATGAAGGTATATATGATGCCTCTTATGGAGTAAGAAGCCTAGCTAGCAGTCTTGTCTTCTTACAAGTGGAAAGATAGACAGAAAGATGCAAAGAAGTTGCAAGCATCCCTCAAACAAAATTTATTTTCATAGCGAAGTTAAGACATCGTTAACTTCCTTGAAAGTTATTCATGCAATGAAACGCTGGTTTAGGACTTTGTGAGAAATGTTAGCTTTAATTTAAATAATTGAAAAAGTTTGGTTAAATATTATAACTTTGTTGCGATTATGATTGCAGTACGTCAGGAGTTTAATAGAAGTATTTTAAGTTAAGATTTCCCTTTGGGTTTTCAAAGTAGCCAGTTGAAAGCATTAACCGACATTTTGCCACCTTTATCGTTTGCTTGCAAACCTTAGTCCGTAAGAAAAGGTGTCTCACGCAGAGTAGGTACTATTACTTAATCTGTGCTCACGCTGAAGGAGATAACTAACGAGCTTCAGGTGCACAGGAACAAGAATGTATACACAGTTGCGACGACACTTCAGTAAAATGATCATACGATGATATATATGATGAAGTCAGAGGGACTTGGCGTATAATTTCGCGTTTTGCCTTTGTCTTCAGCGCTTGAGGGGGCATTTATTAAGAGGAGGGGATGTAAGAATGGGTTTTCTATGATATAGTTAAGATAATTTGAACAAATTGGTGAACCCTAAACCACGTGCGCACTTTATACCGACAAAATATTGCCGCGACGAACGTGTCAGCGCGCAGAACTTACGTACCTAAATGATCACCCTTACCCATGGACAACTGCAAGTGTCACCCAAGCTTACCTTTTTGGAATAAATCCAAATAGTTTTTTTCAAACATATAGTAGCCAGTCATTTGATTACAATCGCATTTGGTGGTAAGTGACGATGTAGTCTTCGATGGTACATGTCTGTCCAGTAAATGCTACCTAGGTCTCTTCAAGACAAGAGTTAATGGCTCTTGTCTTTGAGATACCCAAGTTGTGTGTTTAGGAATAACATGCGAAATCAAAATCTAAATTATCTATTCCCTTCAAAGTCCTAATATCATATCTATTCTTCTATGAGGCTGGACCTCGAACACGTCTTAAGTACATACGTACGTTTCCATGTGATAAGAATGGAATTTTAATTGACTGAAGGCGTCTCGTACTATGGTGGAATGAAACGGTTGGTATGAGGTAGTAACTTTCGTTTGAACTCCCAGTAAAAAACGCAGAGGGACGTAAATGACTCTCCTCAGGGCCAAACGGTCTTTTACATTAGAACTCACAGGGTTATCAATTAAGCGGCTTTTGCGATGGAAGTTTGTCATAAAGGTCATAAATTCTATGCGTCATGTGCCATTTGTTAAATCTATGATTTTAGTTTTTCTGCAAATACTTCATTACAAATTCAAAGCCGTCTTTCAGAGCTTGAGAAATAAAGTATTTAAAGATAAGAACTAAATTCCTGATCGAAGGCAGAATACTCTCGTACTCTTCGTTCGCAAATGAGCTCAATTTCATCCGCCAACGTTCCCATTCATCACTCAGTCGCGTAGATAACGATTTCGAGAGATCCCTCCGTTGTAAGGAGAAGGAATCGTTTACAACAAAGACATTATTTGAGTTTAGTATGCGACAACAATTCAAAACGGGGCGACGCGGTAAAAAATACTAAAACGCGGTGATTGATCTGATAAGTTTCGGGCTGTCTTTTGCTGTCGTAACTATATAGACACCGCATAATTCGTCATTTGACGAACTATTCGTGCCTCCCTATACGTTCTTGTAGTCTTATGTAATTTTGCTGAACACATTAGTCAGTATGAGACAGAGAACGAGAGACAGAAAAAGAGAGACAGGAAAAGAGAGAATACGAGAAGAAAAGACTTCCAAAGTGTGATAAGGCCTAATTTTGACATAATGCCTGAGCGATCAAACTGTTTAGCAGATTACCAGTTGACATAAAAAGTTCAGTTTACCATTCAAGTTTTAGGAATGCCCTCAAATCGTTTCTTATAGAAAAGTGTTTGTATAGCGTGGCGGAAATGTAGGCTATTGTTATTGTTGTTATTGTTTTATTTTTGTAATTTGTTTTGGAGTGTTTTATATTTTTTTTTGACATTGCTTTTTATCCCAATTTAGTCTAATTCTAAACCGTTGACTAGTAACCATATAATTAATAATTGTTCTATTGTTAATGATATTATTGTTTTTAAATGAGCATTCACACACAATGTATGTTGTATTTGAATAAATTAAATGAAATGTCTGGACACCCATTATTGGTTTTACGCTACTAACATGCCAGGTTTAATTAACGCTTATGATTTTCTAGGCATTAAATTTTTTATAGTAGATTATACACCAAGGGGATAAAGCACTGTTTTATGTCACGGGCGCTACATTGAATCCTGAACGTAACGAAGGACTCCAAATTTAACTCCCGAGCGCAGCGAGGGTGTTATAAGTCAATTCCCGAGCAAAGCTAGGGAATTAAGATTGAGTCCTGAGTGCAGTGAGGGATTCAAGCGCCCAAGAAAAAAACAGTTTTATCCCGGTGGTGTATACTCTACTTTTCTCACTTTATGCGAGACAATAAAAAACCAGGCTTAGTAGATAGTGTTTATTACAGCATATTAAAAGTGCAAATTGATATTGGAGACATTAGTCCAATTATGGAAAGATAACGTTATATTTTTATTTGGTATGTTTATCGAGGTTGAGCTAGAGTTTTTTTGAGTTGTGTTCAAGGCTTCGGACACTTGTGTCTGAGGGTCGAGTTGTTCCGTAAAGGTTGGAGAAGGTCGTCTCTGATGCAGTGAGCTTGATGTAAATGTGACGTGTTTTGAGGAAGATGACTGTGGTGGCAGAGGCGTCCAGGGATCATCAATTGTAGACGATGTTTTCATATTAATCTTTTCACCAATACGATAGCTCGTTCTTTCTTTATTTTTTTTTATAATTTTCAATGTAGCCCTCTGCCACTGCATCGGACTTCCAGCCACCGTGTCGTTTTATTTGGGCCATGTCTGCTCCTGAATCTGCCAACAGATTCGCAGATGTTCGTCTAAAACAATGGCCTGTGTAAAGCTCGGGATTTTCCAATTTCAGGTATTTAGCAATCTCTCTTGGCATGGCACTAATTTTATTTTTGCCAATGACTTGCCTTGTACATTTCCCATTGTTGTAGCCTACAAAAAATCTGTTGGTGTTTATATTAGAAGGGCGTAAGGCTTGGTACTTTTCGACTATTGTGGTATGGTTTTCACGAATTACAAATGACTGTTCTCTATTTGTTTTTGTGTCCGGCAATTTTACTAGTAATAACTCTGAATGTTTTTCGATATCATTGACTTTTATATTCACGAGTTCATTTCCACGACAAGCACCATTCACTCCAAAAATCAACGCCACCTTAAACAAAAAAAATATTTTTATATTATGATTGTATATTTTCAGTTGTTAACGAGTATATATTTATTAATAACAATATTTGCGGTCAAATATTTACATTGAAAACTAAAACATAAATAATTTTTGTACTGTGTGACATAAAATGAGAAATAGATAGTGTATAAACTCAATCAATAAGTAGGTTCATAGGTTGTACTCACTTTTATGGCAAGAAAACTGTGGTCGGGAGCTTCATTCAAAAAAGTTTCCACGTTTTGTGTTGTAAGTATCTTTGACTTCTTTGCTCGATGTCCATCCGATTTCCTTTTTAAAAATGACAATAACTTGGTATATGTATTAATTTGGATATCATGTTTGACGCTTATTGTTGCCTTGAGCATCGAATAGATACACCACAGGCTGCTTGACTTCTTTGTAGCTGATAAATATTCAAAATAGACCAGAAGCACTGATTCAGACACAGACTTTGCGCCTTTTGCAGTTTTCCATGTGTCAAAATCTTTATAGGCTTTCAGGTATTTTTCCTTTGACTTTTCTGGGAGTAGATTATTGACAATGCCTATGGCATCTAATTTAATAGCTTCTGGAGTCAAAATACTTTCATCACTCGACATTTTTTATTTTTTCTTTGAAATATTTACAGAATCTTCTAAAGCCACGGCCTTGGTCTTCGAAAATCGAGTTGGCCGCGCCCGCTGAGGACACATTCTGTTTAGTGAAATTAGACTTCATGGACATAGCAATAAGAATTATGAAAGTGAAAATCACATTATTGACCAGCGGGTTATAATAGAACATTATAACCCGGCTAAAGCCAAGAGATATAATGTCTTGCTTTCGGTAAGGTTTACATGACATATTATTCGGCATTGTCGAGCATGTGGTGTGAAAAATATCTTATTGCTATTTATTAAAAGCAGGTTTTAATGTGTACGAGGGATATAGGTTATTTTAAGTTAGTTTGGTTTCGTTTAAATTCAGATGCGCCCGTAATTGATTATAGACATATTATTTTTGGGTGTAGGTAGGCCCTAAGCTGTACTTTGTGCTCCTATCATTTTTTTTTTTACAACACACCTCTTGTAATGCTCTCGAAGTAGGGATTAATATCCCTGTGTTACGAGGTACCACATAAGGAAATAAGCCAGGGGCGTCTCCCAGCACACCCAGACCCGAGTCAATTCAGAAAAGATCGTTTCCTGAATTGACCCGACCGGGAATCGAACCCGGGACACTACGGAAATCGAGGCGAGAAACCGTGCTACAGCGCACTACGCCAACCGTGTCGTCAAACTCATCATTATATTTGTTCTATTCAAAAATGTAAACCTCATGATCAATATTGATTTAGAAGAATTTATTCAACCATCTGAAGTTTTCCCAAGAAAGCAGAATGGCATGATGAAATTTCGAATGGAAATATTCATGAATGTAAAATAATATTACGGTTCACAGTCATTACAATTTCATAGCTTTGTTATTGCGATAAGTTTGTTTAGATTTTTTTTCAGCTTTAGGACGTACATATTGTATTTATTTAAGTCTATCAAAATCAAAAAAAACAAAATTTGATTGACTGGTAGAGAATGCCTTTTGACATTAAGTCCGCCTATCGTACTGTGTATTTTTTTGTGCAATGCAGAATAAATAAATGAATAAGTTTCTGGAATTATATTACTTGGCAAAAGTGTAATCTTTGATAGTTAGTTAGGTAGAAAAAAACTAAATGAACCATATCAAGGTATCCCCTAATTACAAAAAAAGAAGATAAATTTCGCTTTCAACGCATAATTGGTTCACGATTTTTCGTGTTTGGAGAGAAGGCCTTCTGGGCAGGGTCGCTCCATCTTGGTCCACATCTATTCACTGGATAGATTGTGCTCAAGAGCAAGCTCATTCAATATAAATAAAAACATTTCCTTGGGCTACATATAAAATACCTTATTGTACATTCTAGCGGTGACACGTGTTACGCAAATTGCAAGTGCGTGGTTTTGCTGAATATTTGATATAGCCATTAGCTTAGTCAAGCTTTGTTTTTGTTTGTTTAAGATTAGTACAATTGTTTGGTATTTGTTATAGGTATAAGATGAATGAATATTATAATTTCTAAAACAAATATTCCTATTCAGTCAGTCAGAACAGTCAGTATTTTTTGAACGGAAACCTTGAAATTAAAGTTAATTATAATCAAATATTCGCATAAATAGTAACTACATCACTTACTGAGTATACATATAGTTCTTTATGAGTCTTTTGACAAATAATCATCAGGTATAAAGTACGAGGGGCGTTTATAGAACTCTTCAATTTGTTAACGTCAAACAATTTAGATACATTTTGGAGGATAAAAGAAAATAATTGCAATTGGGAAAATCAATCAATCATGAAGTTGTTAACGTCGATATACTTAATAACAGGTTTTTTTTACGAGTATTGTAAGAATAATAGGTCAAAAGTAATTGAAGGGATATTGGGGTTATAATAAATGGAAACTTATAAGATCTGATCGATACGCAACAGCTATTTAAGACAAAAAGCTTTTGCTAACCATTTTATCAGAGAACATTTTTTTTAAAGCAAAGGCATAAAAAACAGCCAGTATAACTAATTAAAAATTGTTTATTTCAGTATTTTACAGTTTTTTACAATATTCCATGGCCGGGACCTATCTAGTAGGTATGTACTAATACCTGTGTCAGGAGTGTATAACAATGGCATACATTTTATTTAACAGAATTAGTATTTATTAGAATTAGTATATAATAAAGAAAAATAATATTTTTGTGTTTATCTGTAACAAATTACAGATACATTTTTGTTATTTATTGTCAAAATTAATCAAACAAAATATTTAAATCTTTATTTGTTAGTATTTTATCTCCCAAAGTTAGTTTTATTCATAAAATGTTGACCTCTTTTCTGACATAAAACCTCTTTTCGTAAGATTGCGTTTGCGTAAGCGTGCGTTTTACCTTAATTAAAAAAACACGTGCGTTTTTCATTACAATAACGCACAAGTGCGTAATGAGATACAATACGATGTTGAAATTGGTGAAATAAGAGACCCTTTACGAGCAAATATGTTATAAAAATGTATAAGTCGCTTGTGTACAAAAGTTGGTGTTTTCCATCACCAGAAAGCTTGTTTCCAATCCTCAAAAATAGAAATTGGTACTCACTGAAATTGTTCTCAAAACCAAATTGGTTCTGGTTTATTTGCCTTTAAGCTCATGAATTTCTATTTCACATTAAATAAAGACTACATTTTGAAAGCAGTTTTTTATTCCTTATTTTTCCTTTTCTTTACACAAGCCGCAGGCATACGGAAGCTCCTCCAATTCATAAAACATGCTAAGTGACTAAGCTTTGGGACTGAAGTAGTCCCAAAGCTTAGTCACGTATCTACGGACCAGCAGAACCCTTTTCAGGTTTCAGTACATAAGGGCCGACCTTATTACTGAGGTAAGACAGTCTATTCATCTGCGTCAGGGAAGCAAGGTCTCGCCTGAATAGTACGAGGGGCATGCCAAAAGAAGTTAGATTCTCTTTACTCATTTGATTGACACTGGCAAGTTATACACCATCTTATAGGCTGGTTGTTTATTGATATATTTGAAAGAACACACATATTTTTTTATTCTTATTTGAATGAGCATCATTTTTCCGAGAATCTGGCGGGAATTCGCTTGCAGCAATGGAGCTCAGTCGACGTGATTTTCGCGCTATGATTTATTATGACTATAAAAAAGCCTATAATATAGCCTTAAGAATGTTTTGCACTTCTGTCTACTACTTTTGGTGAGTCTGCTTGTCAAAAGTATTTAATTGATTTGCTGAATTTAAAAGAGGACGGGGATGTTTCGAAGATGAAGTTAAGACAGGTCGGCCGCCAACCGCGGTCACACAAGAAAACGCGGTCGAAAAACTTATTCCCGAAAACCGACGAATTACGTATGTAGAGCTGGAGCAAGAACTGGGAATTTGATCAGCAGCAATACGAACCATAATTCACGACCACCTTTCTCTCCGTAAACGTTGTTCGAGATTGGTGCCGCACAAACTTACCGATGAGCAGAAAGACCGTCGGGTGGATTGGTGCCTATTTATGATAGATACATTCGACGGTGGCGAGAAAAAAAACGTGTATATACTGACTGGTGACGAAACATGGCTATATAACTATGATCCCGAAACTAAGCGACAGTCGACTGTATGGCGTTTTGAAGAGGAACCAACTCCAACAAAATGTCGCCGTGCACGAAGCTCACAGAAACAAATGATCACCTCGGTTTTCTGCAAAACGGGTCACATTGCTACTGTAGTGCTTGAGGATCAAAGAACGGTGAATTCTGAATGGTATGTGATAGTTTGTGCTCCAACAGTAATATCAGCTTGGTTTGGCAAGCGACCGAAGTCAGGAATCCGGCACCTTCTCTGGCACCAGGACAATGCGGCGCCGCACACTTCTGCCAGAACACTTGACTTTTTTAACTCAAAAAATCTACCAATCCTTCCTCACTCACCATATTCACCTGACCTGGCGCGTTGTGATTTTTACCTGTTTCCAAAAATTCAAGAAAAACTAAAGGGGAAGAGGTTTGAAAGCAAAGATGCCTGCCAATAAATTCGAGATTTCTGAGGTGTCTAAAGAAGAGTGGTCACAGGTATTTTCCAATTGGTTCAAACGTATGGAAAAGTGCATACGTGCTCAGGGTAAATACTTCGTAAAGATCGATACTTGTAATAAAGAATACATTTTATAATTTTTGAGTATCTAATTTCCTTTGCCATGCCCCTTGTATACATATTTAAGTGAGAGACTGCCTCTGAAACTACCAAATTTTTTTTTAAATATCCACTTCAAATTTATGAACTCAGTAATTTTATCTAACACAATAATTATAATAACACCGAGCCTCCTGTTGCTATTTTCCTTGCCCCACACGCCATGTTGCGTGCCGCTAGGTTAACAACTTGTCACGAACAGACCTACTGTGTGGTCCTGAGAAAACTGTAGAAAAAAGTTTTCATACTCGTAGTTAAACTAATATTATGAATATTTATAACGTGACCAAGCAAGCAAGATGGTTTAAATGCTCACCGTACGCGCGTTGTTCATACAACAAACAAAAAACGTAATAAATGACGCGTCTGAGGTGAGTGAAAATACAGGTGTAAATAGTGATAAAGTGCTCCGTGAACGGAGATATTTTAAGTGAGAAGAATGGATAAATTCAAAGTTACTTTTTAGGTCCGAAGGAGAGTTAGGATCGAGAAAAATTGAGAAAAGGTCTAATGTGTCCTTTTCTAAATCGAGACACGAATTTTTCTGCGTTCACGAATTGACAGCCATGTGAGTTTTGAACGATAGGGAGAAATGTGTTCATATTTTTACGTAATTTAAAATGAAGTGGATGCAGTTGTTTATCAGTTAGTCAAGCTATGTTAAGATATGTTGTGTAACAAACATCAGCTTGGTTAAGAATGGGAAGGTTAAGGGCCTGAACAAGCAGAGCCATTTTTATTTTATTCATTTATTATTTACAACAATTCCACATCACTTAAATTTACAACATATCTTATAACTAGACAAATCCTACTGCCAATTAAGGATTTGAATTTTCTAAACCAAACTTTATACATTTCAAATGCAATTTGTGGTGTTGAGTTCGTGTTGCTTGAGAAAAGTGTGCATATATGTGTGTGTGTGTGTGTGTGCATGTGTGTCTGTGTATCCTTGGTGCTGACAGGCAGAAAATGTTAAAAGCGGTACATAGCACGCAGTGACCACGTGACTCTCCTGCTCACTTCCTTCACCTGCTGGCTCCAGCTTAAAGTGGTGTCCACATAAAGACCCAGGATTTTGACAAATGAGGAAAAGATAATTGTTTCACCATCCATAACGATAGGCGCAGAGGACGCATAATCAACTCCACTCAACTGATCAGAGCCACCGAAGATTATTGCCTGACATTTTCTAGGGTTGACCCCAACACCAAAGTTCCGTGACCGATCGCTGATGCAGCTGAGATCTCTGACCGGTCGTCTGTCGATGCACCGGCTGACGGTAAATTGTATTGTTGTTCTATTGTGTGCACATACGACAGACAAAGGGTTAAGCTAACAAAAGCATTATCCTAGTCTGCCACTTGTGCCTGTATGTACAGCTGCAGATCATCGGCATACAAGTGATGTGAGCAATAAAACTTATCCGCGAGCATATTTATAAATACCGAGAAGAGAATAGGAGATAAAATTCCACCCTGTGGCACCACAGTTGCTAAGTCGGACGAGAACCAGGCTACTGTCAAAAGAGAAACCCGAAGGTGAGACAGCACTGCCCAAAAGGATAATATAATGATCAACAGTACTAAAAGCGTTGGAGAAGTCAATCAAAACAAATGCTGTTAACCAAGATTCAACAATGCCAGCCCTAATTATCATCCGTTACTTTCTTCTTCTTCTTCTTCTTCTTCTCGAGTCAATGGCAAATAATATAATATATTGATCTTATTTAATTTAATTTAAACGGACCCCGCCCAGAACCCAGCGACTTTTAGCGCAGCGGCATTCGCCATGTACAGGTCTTCCATTGTGCAGGTGGTTGGGCACTGTGGGCACTCGAGCATATGAGCCATAGTTTGAGGTGACCAACCACAGTCACACTCCTGACCTGCTTCATCAATAAACCCCCATTTGGCCATGTTGTCCTTGCGACGGCCAACCTGGGAACGAAGGCGGTTTAGGTTTAGAGATTTCCAAATTGGCAGGTTCTCAGGGGGGGCTATATAATTGGCTGGTGGTGCGTACTTAGTGGACCAGAGTGTCATCCGTTACTTTAATGAGTGCAGAATTAGTGCTGTGTCCTGTCCGAAAACCTGACTGGTACGTCTGTCCAATAACATATTGTCATATTATTACAACGATCTTGTTTTATGCTTCTCTAAAGGTATTCCTGCTTCTTGCGTGCAAAGTTGATGATGCAGGAAAGTACTTGAAACTATATTGTTTTAAGAGGGTTTGCTTTTTACGTTTAGGGTAGATCGTAAACTTCGCATTTTTTTTAAGGTTTTCGTGATTATTTAGCTGAATTCGAATTAAGTATAAATTACCTCTCTGTCATTGAATGGACCGTTTAATTTCATAATTTTAACTCTAACTGTGTACAAACAATTTTTAAGTGTCATCATTTTTTTAAAACAAAACTGTTCTTTATTCATCAAGCATATCAACCTGATACCACCGTCTACTTTCTACCACCGGACCACTAGACGCCGGGAGGGCTTCCACCCCCATGTGGTTGACTTTCCGACAGTCCGTACCCAACGGTTTGCTGCGTCTTTACTGGTACGCACCGCTAGGGAGTGGAACGCTCTCCCTGCGTCTGTGTTTCCGGATACTTACAACCTTGGTGTCTTCAAGGCCAGAGTGAATAGGCATTTTCTGGGTAAGCGTGTACCACCATCGGCCTCGTCATCGCTTACCACCAGGCAAGACTGAGGCCAAACGCAAACCCATTTTAAATAAAATGAAATAAAATCATTCAGCAAATAATTGGCGACTACCTTATTTTAGACAATTCAATGTGTTTTAAATAGTATTATGCACACAATAATTAAGCAAAAATTTAAGTTTTATTTCAATTTAATGAAATAATCACGAAAAACTTACAAAAATGCAACGTTTTCGATCCACCCCCAGCTAACGATCTTAAGTGGGACTTCTAAAGCGGACAAAAAAGGACAAGCTTTGACCAAAACAGCGTATAAAACGAATAGACAACGTTACGTTACTTAGGCACGAGTTCACCAACTTTACTTTACTTACTTACTATACTGGCGCAGCGACCCGAAGTGAGTCTTGGCCTCCGATAACAAGCGTCTCCATCTTGGTCTATCCTGCGCCACCTCCTGCCAGTCATCCACACCGAGCTCGCGCAAGTCCTTTAGGACCTCATCCTTCCAGCGGTACCTGGGGCGACCCACCGGTCGCCGCCCACTAGGTCGTCCCACGTACGCCTTTACCCGTTGTTTGTTGTTGTTTGTTGTTTTACTTTACTTTAACCGTTGATTATTTAACCACGCCGTTAATATATAGGTAACAGCTGTTTAACCACTCAGCGTTTTTTTTTGGGGTTCAAGACCTCTTTCTAAACGTCGGTTAACAAACCGAGCGTATTCGAACGTTTTTGTCAAGACAGACCGAATGATATAATCCTACTCTGTGCAAACGACAGTCAGAACTTAGATTTACTTTCACAGGAATGGCATTCGGAATAGTCGTATTATATTACTATACTGCAAAATGAAATGCTCTTTTATTGCATGAGTCCTGGCCTAACGTGTTTATGTACCACCTTATTTGGTACCATTCTAAGTCAAAGTGAACTGTCAAAAGACTGTTTCGTTCGTCTCGCGTCCAAAATTGTGCGCATTGTTTGTTATTTGACTATTTTGGTTTTATTATCGCTATAGAGCATAAGCGCAAACGTACTGAAAATTTCACAAATAATGAAAATTGAAAAGGCATTAATTACGGAATTGGTAGTAAAGCATCAATCACTAGTAGAAAATAAAAGAACAGACGCTATATACCATTGGAAACCAGATGAAACCATGGTTGACAAACGAAATCTAGTTTGGAATGCTTTCTCATTATATTCGTCATAGTTGGTGCACGTAAAACATTTTCAAGCTGTTCATAATTTTCTAAAACATTATCTTCTTCAAAAATGTTATTCATGGCATCTGCCATTTTAACAAACAAACAGTTCACTTCAAAGTCAAAAGCACGCGCAGATGGGATCACACAAAACCAAGCGCACAACACAATAGAAATGTCAATGTTAACAAGCTAACCGTGGGTTAAACCACGATGGCTACCTCTTTTATGTTAAACTCTTGATTAGAGCACCTATTCGTTGGTTAGTGAGTGGTGAACAGCAAAATATTTTTAAACAGTCGTTTAAGGCCTAACTGACTGTTCAAAATGTAACCATCTGTTGGTGCTCTCGGCCCTTAATAATAATGGGCTTAACCAGCTACGCGAATCTCGTAGCTACATCTACGCGATTCTCGTAGCTACAGCTATGCGATTCTCGTAGCTACAGCTACGCGACTCTCGTAGCTATAGCTACGACGCTTAGCGCTGCGGAGCGGTATTTTAATTATGACATTCGAAGGCGTGGCTTCACAGCCGACCGGCAACGATTAGCGACTTGAAGCTTCAGGCACGCCAGGTTGAGTATATTATCAGCATGTCATATGGATTAGCAAGTAATTATTTGGCAAGGATTTCAATAATGAAGTAAAATTGCGTACTGTTCTATACATATACCGGGTAATTTTCTAAACTTACAAAAAGGATCTACCATAATTTGCTTTTTTTCAATTGACTTCAATTTCACTTACTGAGTATACCATATCGCTTTTGTAAGTCTTTTAAATAATCACCCGGTATATTACATGCGACTCTTGAAGAACATAAGCTATTATTTACTAACTGGCTACCATATACAGCAACGGCAGCTCAAGCTAGTATGCCGGTTTAAAATAATGAGAGCTCAGCTTACGATAGCAGCGTTACGCGTTAATTGCGGTCGACTGTACGAGATCAACAGCACGCCACATCGCGTGAGTTTTAAAACGTGAACATGCGAGTTATCCTGTAAAAAGGAGTTCCCTTGTTGCAGAACATTAAGCACTAAGTAGTTAATTATTTACAAGACCAATATTGTGTGAAACGAAACGTGCTTCGTTATTATTTATTTATTTATTTATTTATTTATTTATTTATTCTTCATTGCACAAAATTAATGATACAATTGGCGGACTTAATGCCAAAGGGCATTCTCTACCAGTCAACCACACGATTAAACAGATAAATTAAACACGGTGCACGAGATTAAACTAAATAAATTACTTTTAAAAACAACAACAGATGCTAATTACTATAAATAACAAAACAACAAAATAAATTATATATAAATTCAATATAAATCGATAAAAATAAACATACATAAATATAAGTCATAATATAAATAGAACCAACCAAACCAAGAATTGCTTGCCACAAAAAAAAAATATTACATAATAATAGCCATATAAACCCCTCAGAATAACCTCGTATTAACTTTGAACCACATTCACCTAACAGTGACTCAAGGACCCATCCCTAATGCGTGACCACCGATCCGTAATGCTTTCGAACAGCTACTTTAAACCTGTATTTACTAATAGATTTTCTTATTGGAACAGGAAGTTTGTTCCAAAGACGAATCGCAGATACAGCGAAAGAACTAGACATGAAACCGGAAGAATGAGAGGGCGAAAGAAGGGAAAGAGTATCTTCAGAACGCAACTGACGACAATGTGAAGAATGAAGAAACTGAAATTTACTTTTTAAATAAGATGGAGA
Source organism: Udea olivalis (assembly GCA_947369235.1). Classification (NCBI taxonomy): domain Eukaryota; kingdom Metazoa; phylum Arthropoda; class Insecta; order Lepidoptera; family Crambidae; genus Udea; species Udea olivalis. Next base: position 10,997,985 of record OX376364.1, on the reverse strand, counting down.
ATTCGGATCGAAAAGAATAGAAAAGAGAACATTTAAAATTCGAATGGACCTACGCTGCCGGATAGGCATCCAGTTAAGTTTAGAGCGGAAAATGGAGACGTGGTCATATTTGCGCAGTCCGAAAATGAAACGTATACAATTATTTAGAAGTCGATCCATTTTGTTCAAAAGCTCCTGTGAAACGTTACTGAGACAGACATCACCATAATCAATCAACGGCAAGATAAGGGCTTGCACTAGCAGTGTCTTTGTAGATGACGGCAGAAAGTTCTTCAGGCGATAGAGAGCGCGAAGAGTCCCAGTTACTTTCCTGCTCACTTCACTAATATGCTTGGTCCAGCTGAGAGAGCAGTCCATATGAATGCCAAGATTTTTCACACAAGGGGAGTAAGGAACAACGATACCGTCCATAACAATAGGTGAAACTGCACTCATATCAAGCTTCGCCAGTTGTCGTGAGCCACCGATGATTATGGCTTGGCATTTGATAGGATTAACCTTGACTCCGAATTTGGCAGACCACTCAACAACGCACTCCAGATCACGGTTAACTTGTCCAATAGCCCTGTTAATCTCAACAGTCTTTCCCTGCTTGTAGATCTGTAGATCATCTGCGTAAAAATGGTGGGGGCATCCAAGTTCGCCAGCCAGAACGTTTATAAAAATTGAGAATAGCATAGGTGACAATATGCCACCCTGAGGGACACCAGTATCCAAACCTGACCAATCAGAGAGAGATTGTCCCACTCGAACAGCTTGGTGGCGATCACGGAGATACGAAGAAAACCAATCAAGCGCTGAAGGGGAAATTCGAAGGTAAGAGAGCACAGCAAGGAGAATGTCGTGATTAACGGTATTAAAGGCGTTAGAGAAATCAATAAGAACAAGTACCGTTAGGCACGACTCCTCCATGCCGGCTCTGATGTCATCAGTGACCTTTATGAGAGCAGTGGTGGTGCTGTGACTGGGGCGAAAACCAGACTGGTAGGGACTAAGGAGGTTATTAGCGTAAATAAAGGAGGATAATTGTTTGTGAGCAGCAGCTTCTAAGACTTTGGACAAAAAAGGTAAAATTGAAATTGGGCGAAACTGATTGAGTGAGTCAGGGCTAGAGACTTTGGGAAGTGGAATGACAAAGGCTTTACGCCATGCAGAGGGAAAACACCCACGATCAAGAGAGAAATTAACAATATGTGTTATCACAGGAAGTATTTGGGCCAAAATTAGAACTATCATTGTTCTACTAACATCGTCATACCCGACAGCCTTTGATTTTATGGACAATATAATCTTGTGAACCTCTGACTCTGATACCGGTGAGAAGGAAAAGGTTTCTATTGGCAAGGGAGTTAAAGATTTTATAATAGATAAGGTGGAGTTTAACGTAGTAAAATCGAGAGAAGTGGAATGGGAGAAGTGAGTATTAAGCTCATTTGGAGAAAAAGAAGATAGCGTAAGATGAGATGACGATTTGCCGAAACCAAGAGATTTAAGAAATTTCCAGATATCAGAGGAGGACGAAGACAGCACGTTTTCATGTATGTAATGGCGTTTGGCAGCCCTCACCACCATATTGCAGCGGTTTCTGAGTTTTTTGAACTTATCCCATTTCAGGATACAGCGATCAGCTTTGAAATCACGGAACGCCTTGTCCCTTATAGACATTGCCATACGGACTGCTTCTGTTATCCAGGGGGCTGGCGGCCGTCTCACTCTCACCGCGCGTCGTGGAGCGTGTTTGTCGAATAACTCCAAAATAGCATTATTTAGTGCAGAAACCTTACCGTCAACTGAGTCTGCCTCAGCCAACAAAGACCAGTCAATGGCCGTCGCCTCAGACTGCAGCTTATCCACATCAATCTTTGAGAAACTGCGGAGATGTACAAACTCAGCCCTGCGCTTAGGTGGACGAATGTTATAAGACAAGAAGATCAAGTCATGATGAGAAAACCCTGGCGCTAGGAGCTGTCCATGCTTAGACACGAAATCAGGAGAAGAAGATAAAATTAAATCAAGCAAAGTGTCGTCAGAGTCAACGCTACGATGTGTGGGAGATGAAGGAAGAATAGACAGGTTGACAGATTCAACAATGGACAGAAGTTTACGGGAACGAGAACCAACCTTCAGAAGGTCGGTGTTGAAGTCACCCATGACGATAATGTGAGTATAATCAGAACAGATTTGTTCCAGCATGGCCTCTAACTTACAGAAATAGTTTACATTAGGTGGGCAGTAGACGACGCCAAGAACAGCCTTGACCCCTCTGAAGTTGACTTCTATAACCAGATACTCGACGGAACGAGAATATTCAGACGGTGTAGCGGCAATAATATTATAAGGGATATCGCCACGTAGGTAGATTGCTACTCCACCACCACCCTTATCTGTTCTGTCATTACGAATGAGAACGAACCCAGGAACACTGTAAGATGTAGAATTAATATGCGGTTTAAGTAAACTTTCAGACACAAGTACAGCATGTACCAAATCACCAGAGAAAGTATTAAGCAATTCAGAGTGGTGCTTAGGTATGCTTTGGGCGTTTATATGGCAAACGTTCAGATGTCGGCGACTATCAAGTAGGTCAGCAGCGAGCCTTTTCTGGATAGTGTAATTATCTACAAAGGAGCTTAGAGATTCATACGACGACGAAAGAGACCCGAACGCTGAATAAAAACTACCATCACAAGACATTTAGCCAAGTGCAAGCAAGTATTTAAAATAATAATTATAAATATATATATATATATATATAGTCCCTATAAATATAAAAAAAGAAAAGCAATATTAATATTACAATGTACGCGTTAACCCTGCCGGTTGACTGTTTACATAGAAGAAAAACTAATGAATACAGAACAAAATCAATAGGCTAAAAAACAAAAGCTCAAAGCCATGATACAAAAACAAAACGCAAAATAAAAAAATAAAAAATTACAAGCAGATAGCAGTTTTTGCCGAGTTATTTTGACACCACGTCCGCCAAACCAAAAAAAAAAACAAACGTTATAACGTTAAGATGACAGATGTCAACAACATGTCAACTTACAATTTGTCAACAAACTACCACGAACGAATTATAGGTTATAATAAGGCAAAAGTAAAAAGTTACAATTTAAAAATTAATAAGGACGGTGAGAGAAGAGGAATTTGTATAAAAAAAAAAAGCTAAATGAGGGTGTCAAAAAAACCACTACGAGTGTTAATAAAAAACGAAGCGCTGGGTATACCATGACTTTGTGAACACAAAAGCGGACAAACTACTTAGCTGGACGGCGTTTTGTCTTCAACACCCCAGGCTTGGCAGCCGCAGTGGACCTCGCTTTCTTCACGGGAGGAGAAGGCTGGTGTTGAGTAGCACTCGACTCGGCAAGTTGTGCGGGTATTTCGACGCCTTCGTGGGAACCGATCAGCCGATCCAGATGGTCAGAATCGGAGATACGTTCGCGGGTGCCGTCGGGAAGCTTGACGAATATAACACCATCCATCGACCACACACTCCTCATACCGAAGTGCTTGCGTGCGGCAAGAAATATCGCCTGACGACTCCTGGTGAGGAATTCTGACAGGACGAAGGGAGATCCCTTTAACGAAGTCTTCTTCCTCCAAACGGCAGCCTTGACAACGGGGCTTGTGAATTTCACCATGACAGGACGGCTACGTCCTTCACTTGTGCTTCCAAAACGATGTGGGTTAGCGAACGAAGACTTGTCAAGATCGGTGAGGCCAAGATTTTTGTGCAGCAGAGACACCACTGTATCTGACAGATCCTCATCGGCCTCTTCAGGGACACCAGAAATAATTAAAAATTTTCGCCTGTGCCTCATCTCGATAGCATCCACAGATCTTGATACATCCTGAAGCTGCTGCATTAGTATGCTCAAAACACCCCAGGTGTGGTCCCGAAACACATAGAAGTCTCGAGATAGAGTTGATAAGTTGTCGGGGGTGGCAGATGAACCCTTGGCAGCCTCCAGGTGATCTTCGAAATCCGTCATCCTCTGCGCTAGTGTCCTCAGGAGTGCTTGTGTTTCCAACATGTTGTGACTCTTATCCATAATATCAAGTGCAGTGAAAAGTTCAAAATCCTCAATTAGACAGAAAGTGTGGTCACCGGCAGGTTTGTGTTTGCAACTTTACTAAGTATGCATGTAATTACTTTGACTCCAATATATGTTGCAGGCAGAAGTGATTTAAGGTTGTTTTAGGAAAGAAAATATTAAATTATGAACTATGATTAATTTTTGAGAATAAATAATTTGCAACCAATGTGTGCTTTTTTCACATGTACCGCCCAAAAAAAAAAAGAACGACGTATTAGCAACCGCAGAACATCCATTGCTGAACACAGTTTCAAACGGAACGGATGCTTCCTTTTTAAGAGGACACAGCACGGGCGGGAGAATTGAAAAGTATGTTTTTGTAAAATCTATTGCTGGCACAGTGCGATAGAGACAACTGCTGCTCTGACCGTCGTCAACCGCTACAAAATCGTCGTTCCGTTGTCCATTGATCCCTTTTCAAAAAGTTGACTGATTTAGTTACTTTTTTCAGTAAAAATTAAAGGAAGACTGGCCGTGTTTTTTTGTTTTCTTTTTTTTTTTAATAACTAGTTAAGTCAGGTTTTCTGGATGTTTTAACACAGCAGAAAATCTGCCCATTTTTTCGATTTCTGAACGTTCATATTATCTCTTTTAATAATTAATTTATCAAAAAAGGAAAACATAGGGCCTTGCAAATGGTGGCAACAGATTTTCAAGAACATAAATATTTCTCTACCAGCAATATCCTATGAGGAAACAGGGGACTACGTTTGTATGGAAGAAACGGCGCTTCTGTATATTGAGAGTATACAGAAGCTGCCCTTCTGGATACAAATACCTAACATTTCACACCCTAATCCCATTTTATTCTTTCAGGCAGGATATATTTTAGGGACACAACAATGTTCAGTAACATTCATGATGTACTTACCCATCATGCATGCTTTTATAGCCTCTTGAATGCGTAAAGAATGATCATGTGTAATAATGCATGATAAAAGGCACGGCAGCGGTAGTAAAAGGGGAGAATAAGAGAACCTTTCAAAAAACCATGAGAGTGAAAAGGTACCTTAATGTTTATTTCACGATGAATCCGCGTCGCTGTATAAATCCACAGTAGTGTAGAAATCTGTGTGTTTGATTTTCGTAGATAACAAAAGAATTTTTGAAATGTTTAAATTTTCAAAAATTTGCAATATTTTGCAATATGAAAACAAGCATTGTAAAATGCTAAAATAAACATAGTAATTATTAAAGAGTTACTTATCCTTGAATACAACCCCGAGAAACGAGTCAAAAGGTATCTGATCTTATGTGGAACTAAGCTTCTAACTCTACACCTTAGTCAAAATACATGGCATGGCTGTTTCGTTAACTACAAGATTATTTAGATATACTATACTGGCTGTTGGCTCAATGGCAGCGCTCCTGCCTTTAGCGTCGGAGGTCGTGGGTTCGATCCCCACCCATGACAAATATTTGTGTGACGAACATTTGTATTTGTTGTGTGTCTGGGTGTTATTATCTATTTAAGTATTTATTTAGAAATATTTAAGTATCTATAACAGTCTCTGACGCCCATATTACAAGCTCTGCTTAGTTTGGGGTCAGATGATCTTGGTGTGAATTGTCCCAGATATTTATTTTATTTACTTATTATTACTATTGTGGCACAGAAAAGTAAATTAATAAAATTTTCACCTTGAGACCATGGGACTGTAGCGCAGCCAAGCCACTTATTCATACTAAGGTAAGTTAGAAGAGAAACTTGGCTCCACATGCGAACTGGTTACTTTTTGACGCATCTTGGCAACGTTTTACATAAATAAAAAACTGTAATTGCTTTGGATTTTTATTTACTAAAGTTTTAACACTTTTAAGTTGTTTGTACACTAATACTGGCTTTAACACCAAATTTTAACTTTTGGAAGTACCCTTAGAATTTTGATGATCATCTGTGAGTCAGTGACGATGTCGGAGTTCTTTAGATATTAATAAAACCAAAAGTATAAAAGTTACGCAATTGAAATGTTAAATGATAAGAAAGTTGACTATAAATTGGCTTCATTTCCCGAGAATTTTGTTTATCTGGTATTATACCTGCAATGCAAATTTATGCAAGTTCTGACTGTTCAAGAAAACGACGAAACGCTTCGAGAAAAGCTAGTGCCTTGCCCTTTGCTTGGCTCTCACTTCCGTGCCCCCAGATTACAGGAACTATGCATGTATTCATGCATGCTGTAGTCGTAGGTATGTTTCCTTGTGGAAAATAATAATTTTTCAACATACAATAAAGGCGGCCTTTTAATTAAAAATGATCTCTTACGCAGAGACTATGACGGATATAATTATGATCGGTTAACTGTAAAAAATATAGCTCACCTTTTTTGTAACCCAATATTGTTTGAAATAACGCTTCTCTCTCAGCAAAAATATTTCTCTGAATTCAAAATAAAACAGAAAGGAAAACTGAAAGCAAGCATCTTGGGTGTCTTTACTAAGTATTGAGATCTTATGGAAGCATACAAAGGTTTTCATCAGATGAAATTGGATAACAGAACAAAAGTTTCGACATCAATCAACTGGCATTATGAAAGTGGATATCCGTATAATAATAGGTGGTTACTCGTAAAATATTATGATTATGAATATAAGGTATTTCGTACAACGTGTAAGATGATTGGCAAGGTGAGGATGGCCAGCCCAGTGATTCGTTTGTATGACTGGGCTTGTCAGCATCTTATCTGGACCTCACGACCACTTTCCATCAGAGGGAGTGAGGTCATCTTGACAGGCAATATAAAAAAAGGTATGTTTTTTCCTTTTTTAGACATTGAGCAATTATACCTACTATAAATGCTGAACTTAAACTATTGGCAATTCAAAAAAAAAAACGAACGTGTACGCGCGTATACAATGCTACTCTGACACCATTTTAAATTCATATACAGTTTCAAAAGTTCTAAAATCTGAGTTCACGTGCACGGAATCGCTGGCAAAAGCTAGTAACGCAAAAACTTATGAATAAATATCTTCTTTTTTTTTAATTTAAAATGGGTTTGCGTTTGGCCTCAGTCTCGCCTGGTGGTAAGCGATGACGAGGCCGATGGTGGTACACGCTTACCCAGAAAATGCCTATTCACTCTGGCCTTGAAGACACCAAGGTTGTAAGTATCCGAACACACAGACGCAGGGAGAGCGTTCTAAATTGCTGATCTAGTTAGGAAAAGTTGTCGCATTTCATACTCGACGAATTGTTAAAATTACAGATCTATCTATTTATTTATTATTTATTTATTTATTTATTTATTTATCTAGCCGGTTTGAGCTTTAGAATAGCTTGTACCACCTGTACGTCTACCACTTCAAATTTACATTATTGTTCGCATAAAAAATTGCATTGGGATGACACATGACATGACATGACAATGTCAAATCCCAAATATCCCGCATAAAAATTATACGTAAAGTTTGTTAACTGTCCCAATACTAGCTAAAGGATTCCCTTGCTGAAATCGAATCATCTCTGCAATTCAGAGGCTTAGCCAGTAGGATTGCTAATTATATCACAAAACAGTGCTGTGTTTGGGAAAATCAGGAATTGAACTCAACCCTCCAGAATTACAGGGCAAACACTCAAACTAATTGGTTAGGAAGGTACTGAGGTGTGAAGGTGTAGGTAGATAGACAATTGGATTAGCCAGTAGGATTGCTAATTACGTCGCAAAACATAACTGTGTTTGGGCAATCCAGGAATTGAATCCAAATCCCTACAGTTACTGGGCAAACACTCAAACTGATCGGATACTGAGGTGTAATGGTGTAGATAGACACACAGTAGTACCGACATTTTACAAAGGTTAAGAAGCACTTTCTAAAAATATGTCAATGTTCCTTGAGTTCGTATTTAATAAATGGTCACTTAATGAAGTTTGGAATCCGTCGTGTAAGTTAATTTAACGGAATAATCTAGCAGTCTGATTAAACCTAATATATGTTTGTGAAATACAATACTGTGCTTGAGTAATTCGATTATTTGAGGACAGAACTAAATATCTTGTACCTTTGTACAAGTTGTTATTCAGTTCTACGAACATGAATAAGCTTTCTTGTTAAATTTAAATTGCCTTGTAACTCATTCGAATCTTTGTGATACAGGTAGTATGCTTTTATAGTTAATTATTTTGATTTGTATTTTTGTAAGTATATTCATTCATTCATTAATTGCACGTCACATGGAATAAGATGACAATTATAAGGGTTCCAGTGTACATGTGACGCCCTGTACTAGGGCGTTGCAATTTTATCTAATTCTATACATTAATTAATATTACTATAACACATTTTTATTGCACAATCCAAACTTAGTGTATAAGCTTAGTTATAGTAAATGCTTGTGTGTTGTGTTGTTAAGTGAAGTGTGTACGTACTGCAAAAGTTGTGAGGCCTATATTTATTATTAATTTAACTTCTCTTCAAAAAACCCAGGAACACTGTAATAACATTTTGCTATAAGAAATTGTTTTAAGTGGTTCTCAAAGGTTGCAGGTTTTTCAATATTTTAATAGAGTTTGGGATATAGGAGTTGTCATTGTTTATTTTTTTGACTTGGTATGCTTATACATATTTTTTTCTGAAGTCTACAGTGAATTTCCGTCACGTAAACGAGGACAGTTGAGTTCAGCAATTTGCATGCCATTTAAGTTCCATTTTCAATCGCTAGAGACGCTGTACCGGAATGCAGGATGCTAGAGTATAAACTCTGGCTAAAAATACCAGTGTTTTTATACTTTTAATCCATATAGAAATACCTACTTCACTTCACACTTTGTGGCTAATACAGTATTATTAATTTCCTATCCTTTCTTTTACATAGATAAAATAATAAATAACAGTCCTAGCACAGAAAAAAATGTCATAGCGAAGGCCTTGTTGGATGTACCAAGGTTATTCAAGCATTTTAGGACGATTTAATCAATATTCACGTCCTAGGGAAAATCTTAGCTTGCGGTCAAGGCTGCTCCGTTGTCTAGACTAAGAGTTGTAGAGACTGGCGTTATTTTCGCGTATACGGTCGCTTTGGCAAAGCACGCGCGGTAAATATCCCGCTACAAAAAAAACGCGCGGGCTTATTGCGGCGTGTTCGCTCGAACCAGTGCTGTCAGTAAGTGGCTTATACGAGCTTACAAGGACGTCAACGCTCATAAGAGTTGTGTTTGTGGAAAAAGGCACGCCTGTACACGCCTTCCAAAAACGCGCTTAAACGCGCGTAGGTAGTAGTAGGTAGGTAGGTAGGTAGGCTAGTCTGCAACCGCACTCAGGATTCGGTCAAGACTGCTCCGTTGTCTAGCCTAAAATAAAAGTATTTGGAAAGAGTGTCTGCATCAGTATTCTGAAAAGTGGTCACAATGTGAGCGTACTACTATCATTTAGGTTTTTTTTATGTATTAGGGAGCAAACGAGCAGGAAGGTCACCTGATGGAAAGTGATCACCTCCGCCAATGGACAACTGCAACACCAGAGGTGTCACCGATGCGTTGCTTGCCTTTTAAATGGGAATACGCTCTCTTCTTGAAGGCTCTGATGTCATATTCCTTTGGAAATACCGACGCAGGAAGATTATTCCATATCTTGAATGTACGCGGAAGAAATTGTCGCGAAAAACGTACGGTTGTTGAGCGCCAGCCATCCAGGTGATGAGCATGGAATTTCGACTTTTGACGTGTCCTGCGGTCACGCTTTTGCGCAAGGTTGCTTATTTTTTTGCCGTGTTGTTCATCAGTAGAGTTAGTTACCAATGATTAAGTTAAAACAAAATTGGCTAGGATTCATCAGAAACGAGCTAGATTGCTTTAAAACTTCACGACGCTCTTCTCTAATATGAACCCGGCAAAGTGTAGGGTCTTATGTGTTCCGTTCACCGACGTCTAAAAAGTCAGTCGCCTTTGCCTTGCTTCGTGACTACCTCATTTGCTTATTCATATGATATTTTTATTTCATCTATGTTTTCTATGAACTGGTTAAGTACTTACCTAATAATTCAGGGTCAGACGGTCTAGACATCATTCATTCCGAAAATGAAGTCACCATGTACAATAATAATATATCTTCTTTAGATCTTTTCTAAATTGGCACAGGGGCTTTAATACAATCGCTTATATCCAAACTCAAACTCAAACTCAAATAACTTTATTCAAATAGACTGTATCAGTACTTTCAAATCGTCAAATTTACAGCAAAATATACTAAATAATAGACATAAATACCATAATAATATGGATATGTAAATAAACAGTATACAGACATAATGCGACTCTACCACCGCGTCGGAGTTGTTTCTTGCTGAGAAGACCCGGCGAGAAACTCAGCAGTTACTCTTTTAAACTTGTTTTGGGTTTACAACAGGGGTTAGTAAAGTACAAGCAGTGTGCCATTTTGATACCTAAAAGAATATAAAACAAAGAGAAAAAACCAACCATAAAAGAATATAATAACAAGAATTCATTTAAACAATTCAAAAACAAAAATTGTTAGTCAGTACATACAAACTAGGTACCTATTAACTCTTACAATAAAACATCTGTTACAATAGAGCTATTTAATCCCGCATCGAGAAGAGCGCTTATACCCAGGCATTTTTATCTATAAGGTAGTCTTTTGTAGTATAATAGTCCTTTTTTAATAAAGCTGTTTTGATGTGATGTTTGAATCTATGTAAAGGTAACTCACAAATGGTTTTTGGAATTTTGTTGTAATAATGTATACCTTGCCCCATAAAGGATCCTAAAACTTTTTGTAACCTAAAGAGTGGAAGTGCAATTTTATCCTTATTCCTAGTATTTCTGCAATGTATGTCACTGTGTTTAGCATAGAGACCAATATTTTTTCTGACCAAAACAATGCAATTGTAAATGTATTGTGACGCTACAGTGCGGATACCAATTTCCTTAAAAATCTCCCTAAGTGAAGCCCGTGCACGAAGCTTATAGATGGATCTGATAGCTCGCTTCTGGAGGATAAAGATGGTTTGTATATCCGCCGCTTGACCCCAAAGTACAATGCCGTAAGACATTACACTATGGAAATAACTAAAATAAACTGAACGAGCAGTATCAACATCTGTTAATAACCTAATTTTTCTCACTGCAAATGCAGCCGAACTAAGTCTGCCCGAGAGAGCTGTTATATGAGGGTTCCATTGCAGTTTTGAATCTAGTGTGATTCCAAGAAAAACTGTTGTATCTACAAGCTTCATAGTATTACCATCAATTTTTAGACTAATGGGGTTATCTTTAACATTAGGCAACTTAAAATTAATACATTTAGTCTTTTTTGCATTAAGCTGTAGATTATTTACTGTGAACCATTGTAAAACCTTTGAAAGTGCGTCATTAACATCATCAAAAAGGTTTTTATTTCTGTCAGTTTTAAAAACTAAAGATGTATCGTCTGCAAACAATACAACATCACAAATATCTTTTAAGTAAAAAGGTAAATCATTTATATATATCAGAAATAGTAATGGACCCAGAATGGATCCTTGAGGGACCCCCATTTTAACTTGTGATCCTGTAGAGAGTACACTGTTAACATCAACTTTTTGAGTTCTTAAACTAAGGTACGAAATTACCAAATCTAAAGCATTATCCCTTACCCCGTAAAAATTAAGCTTGCGTATAAGTGTATCGTGATCAACGCAATCAAAGGCCTTGGACAAGTCACAGAAGACGCCAAGAGCGTTCTGTGAATTCTCCCAAGCCCTAAAGATGTGTTTTAGAAGTGCAATGCCAGCATCAGTAGTAGAACGGCCTCTCGTGAATCCATATTGTTCACTGTGTAAGAGATTGTTCTCATAAAAATGGCTTAATAGTTGTTCTTGAATGATTTTTTCAAAGATCTTACTGAGAGCTGGTAGGATTGAAACAGGCCTAAAGTTACCTGGGTCTTGTTTGTTGCCTGATTTAAAAAGTGGTACAACCCTACTGTGTTTCATTAAGTTTGGAAAAACACCTTCATCCACACAATCATTGAATATTACGGCTAAATAAGGGGCAATCACGTCAATTATGTGGCTAACAATTTTGACTGATATACCCCAAAGATCAGCGGTATCTTTTGAATTAATTAATCTGAATGCTTTTATTATATCTAGTGACTCAACATGTTTAAATTTAAAGAATACACTGCAACAAGATACATTATCTTTCAACAAATGTTCCGCTCTAGTTGGTGAGGAATTTAATGGAGCTGTAGTGCTTATAGGTATATTACTGAAATACTTATCAGCAAAATGCTTCAGCAACAGATGCTTCTGATTGTAAGATGTTATTGTTAATATTAAGAGTGTATGAGGTATCGCGCTGTTTAGCTTTACCTGTTTCGTGATTTATGACGTCCCAAGTGGTTTTTATTTTGTTAGTGGACTTTGATATTTTATCACGAATGTGCAATGCCTTAGCTGTAGTGCAGGCTTTTCTGAATATTTTGGAGTAGTTCTTGACATACTCAACAAAAAGTGGATCGAAATTGTATTTTTTCATGCCGTACTCCGCCGTATCCAGTCAAGTTAGTTCCCCAAACTGAGGGTAGCGAGCAATTTCGTGAGTAAATATCCATCCTAGAAGATGTGTTAGTGCCAGGAAACCGCTGACTGGCTGGCAATGTAAGATCATATAACGAAATTGCAAGCAATGAACTTGACAAGTTATAAGGGATTGTAATTAGGCCCCTTTTTTGCGTCAGGAAATGCATTTAGGCATTCCCAAGGCCTAGGGTTCGGGACACCTGAGATATCGGCTCGGAACTCCTGGGAAAACAGAGACCCCTACCAACTAAAACCTGACGACAGTCATCTTAGGTGCAGAATGGAAGGAACCTGGGATCCCCAACAAGGGACGACTCCTCGCAGGTCCCTTCGGTGCGCAAGGCCGCCTGGCAGCCAGCCTCGGGAGGAGCAAGCTCAACTCCAGTGCACGATAACACAGACCACTGTGTCCGAAGACACGTGTTAACGGCTTCCTCGGGATCGCAAACCGAAACACACGCAGGCCCCCCTGCGTGCGCTTCGCGACCCCAAGGGCCAGGACAGGCAGGGATACCTCGGTAGTATTCTACTCCCCTAACCGCAGGGAACTGAGTCAACTTACTCGAGACCATGACAAGTGGTGTGCTTGATATTTATTATTTGTTTAATGTTCGTCTGCTGAATGTTTGTCCTAGAAGGAGCTCGAACTGACAATCTTTGGCGCTAATCTCTAAAAATATATATTTTAAAACTTAATCTGTAAAACTAAAACTCAGTGATGCATAGTTTGTCATACGAGCTATTACATTTAACAACTTACCACGATCCTATATAGCTAACTCACTCTAAAGTAACTGCATTGAATCGAGCGCACGAAAGCGACACATATAACTACTCATAAAATTGTGAGTGACAAGTTCAATATGCAGTGTCCATCTGTATTGGGTAGTGTCAGCAAATTCGTTAAACATGAACGAGCTTTCGGTTCTTGGCCTGTGTTCAAGTACAGTCGCGGTCAAAAAGGGTACGTTCTTATCTATACTAATATTATAAAGAGGAAAGATTTGATTGTTTGTTGGTTTATTTGTTTGTATTGAATAGGCTCCGAAACTACTAGACTGATTTTAAAATTTCTTCCACTAGTTTATAGCATTAGTGGAAGAATTTTAAAATATCAGGGAGTGACATAGGCTATTTTTTTAATGTGGACGAGAGAAATAGTCTAAAGCTAGTAGTTACGTCACTTTTACTCTGCACACATCTTGCTACAAGGTCGAAAGCGATTTTAAATGAGCTGGGATAGATTCATCAACAAAGAATCTGGACACTGGTCACAAAGTTTACTAGATATTAAATACCTATTTAATATTTAATAAGTTAAATTGTTTCTTTTCAATGACATTTTAATAAAAAGACATGTCGCACACAAATAAAATAAAGTTTGTTCTAAAAACTGGAAGTCTTATTGAGCGAACCAACTTGTAGTAATGTAATCCATATAATTTGAATATGCTTCTGATGATCACTCTTTTGATGATGAAACACTTTATAAAACGTATCTAAATGAATGCTGTTTCAGGTAGTATCGAAACTTGACGCCAAAAGTTAATAAAACGTTTTTAATGAATGCTGTTTCTGCTAGTAACGGAACTTGAAGGCAAAAGTTACGAAACCAAATTTAGGACTTAATGTACCTATTGTGAAAACTGATAAACACTTCAGACTACGACTGTACCTACATTCACCGTATTGTAATTAAGAGAAGCTCGTGTACTACGATTGTCGCTATAGTTCACTGTGCTTGGTTAGTGCTCTTGCCTTCATGATGATGGTGATACTTTAAGTCAGCTTTCAGAATAGTGTATGCTGAAGCTTCAGAGGTGTAGTGCGTCATAAAATAATAGAAGCACTTATATATATAAATATAAATAAATAAATATGCGCCAGACAACACACCTCTTGTAATGGTCTCGAAGTAGGGATTAATATCCCTGTGTTACGAGGTACCACACAAGGAAATAAGCCAGGGGCGTCTCCCAGCACACCCAGACCCGAGTCAATTCAGAAAAGATCGTTTCCTGAATTGGCCCGACCGGGAATCGAACCCGGGACACTACGGCAATCGAGGCGAGAAACCGTGCTACAGCGCACTACACTTTAATCAAGTTATTTAATCTATTTGCTGAGTCTGGACACCAAATAAAGAGTTACCAGAAGGACCGCTCACACCGTTTTCCTACAATTGCGTGACCGCCCAGGGCTACTACTATGTACACTCTGAATTTTCAAAATGAAGTAGGTAGGTACTTGACAGAACCGGCCAAAAACAAAATTCATCATGTGGAAAAGTGCACCAAGTTCGACGACAACCAAAAGTAACCAAAAAACTCGCGAGAGTGCGACTGGCCACGACACTGATACTTACTAGTATCGCCTGTAAACTCACTGTGTCTGTGTGCGTGATCAAATTGGCGGGTTTTTTTTAAGCGGACTATCTGTCAGAGGCGCCGCGGAGCATGCGTAATTGTGGTTTATTTCATGAATTTGCAAGCTAAAACAATTGAAAAACACGTGGTTTGAAATTCGTCTGCGTCCCACTGTTGGGAAAAGGCCTGCATCATTGAAATCAAGTCTTGACCACAATTGATGGGTATTGGCTTAATCATCACGCCTGCCAAATCCAGGTTGTTGATCCCAAACCTGATCTATGATATGATCTCTGAAAAAACAACTCAGTTTGCTGGACCTGAGACTCAAACCCAGGACCTTCGGGTTTCGGTTATAGCTCTTTTATCACTCGTCCACGGAGATATTTGAAATAGAAATAGAAATAAATTTAGTTTGACACTTAAAATATACACTATATTTGGCTGTAGTTGTACAATATGTAGTAGGTTCTCGTTTTAATATAACCAGAACATTTTTTATTTAACATGAATCAAGGGTCTCAACCTTAGAATAATTACATTTAGAAACCAAGTCCGCGCTCATTTTGAAACACCTTAATTGGAACCATAAATGGCTCCAAAGGACCGCCTTGCAGTGTTCATTACAGCTCCGCAATGTTCAATGTCAAAGCGCGCCGCACGTAAGCAAGTAATAGTCACGCATGTGTGGATCGGATTAGTGCTTCATTTCTGACGGGGCGGTTATATGCAGACTATAATAAATAAATAAATAAATAAATAAATATCCCTGGACATTATTCTACACAGCGCCATCTAGCCCCAAAGTAAGCTAATTAAAGCTTGTGTTATGGGATACTAGACAACGGATAAACATACTTAAATACATTTTCTTTTGTAAATACATACTTATTATACATAGGAGACACCCAGACCAGTACAAACAGACATGTTCATGCACACAAATGTTTGTACTGTGCGGGGATCGAACCTTCTATACGTTACTATTCTAAGGTCTCAACATAATATGTATTTATAGTTCTACAGTGTAGAAATGCAGACGCTGTGGCAAAGCAGGCGTACTCGTAACATAAAATAGTATTTTAAAAACATTGTGTGGCCACAATAACGCTGTGTTAAACAGATAAAACCTCTGCTCGTAAACTGGTTCTGTGATTCCGATGAATGTGCAAATTGTTTTACACACGAACATGCTGGTTGAGGGTGCCACGGTAAATGCGTGAGCATTTAATATTTTGGGTTTATTATTTTCTCCGTCGTAGAAAACAACAGCTGAAACAACAAGAAAATTGTAAAACTTTTACTTTTTGAGCAAAGGTTTTCCCATTTTTACGATAAAACTACAAATTATATTGAATTTCTTCGTTAGATTCACATGAGTAAATATAACGAAGAAGAAATGATTTTGGGGACAGGAAAACAATTAAAGAGCAACTTGAAACTGGTTTTAACTTATTCCTTTCTTTTTTATATATTTTATTGTTTTATAAGCCGAAACTGCTGACGGACACCTAAATAAGAATAAATATAGATATTATATGTTACTGGGTGTTAATGTAGCTTTGTATCGGTAAAATATTTTTTAAAATTGGTTCTGTGGTTTCGGAGACCATCCAAATCAAACAAATAACAATCATATATTTAATCTTTATAATGTTACTAGCCGTCTGTCAGCGGCTTCGTCTTTCCCGTCAAAATATAGCCTAATTTAAAAAAAAAATAACCCATGTCACTCCCTGATGATGCTTCATATTGGTCAAAGAATTTTTAAAATCGTTCTAGTAGTTTCGGAACCTATTCAATACGTTTGTACAGGCAAACAAATCTTTCCTCTTTATAATATTAGTTTAGTTTAGATAAAAACCAGTCAGATACGGATAGTACCTACAACCAGAAAAATATATTACTTTCCCATACCTACACAAATACACGTCTGTGTGCGAGTGTCTGTACAGACACAGAACTATCACAAATAATAGTCACATGAATGTCTGCCCTGAGTGGGGGACCAAAGCTTTAACAGATAATCAAACTAGATGATAACTTGTAACACCAACAACTGTACCTAATTGAGAACCCTTATTCACAACAGCGAACCCAATTACCGGAATATGGGACACGGGACCGCACACAATAGGGACCGGGTTCATTGAGTTATGTACGAAATTTATCGTATTCCTACTACAGTTTGAGCTTGTGGCACAATTTTATCCACGCAGGTTTTGAGCGTAAAATTCAACCAACCAGAGGTGAATTACCTCAGAGGCAAAACAAATTCTCACTTAGCTGTAGATGGGAAACTTTAATGAGTCTGGCGTCTAGAAAAATTACTGTAGAATAGACTAGAAACTTCCCGAGGGTTAAAAGCAAGTTAGTTTTATTTCATAAAATAATGAAGTGCACTAAAAATCCTTTATCTTTTACTAAAGCACATGTTTTGATGTACAGGGTGGTCCAAACGTACACGTCAATAAAAATGTTTAAGCTTACTAACACTCCGGTGTATCCGAAAATACCCCATGTATGTTACCCGATTTTTTGTAGTTTTCGAGTTGTGATTTTTTTTTACGAATTTTTGAAAGTTTCTAGGTTTCCCTGAACTTCGAAGGCCGTTTTAAAATGAAAGACGCTTTCAAAGTTCACGGAAAAAACAGCATTGCTAACTTTTTCAATTTCATATTTTTCTATTAGAGTTATGATAAACGTTATGGATGTGAATTCTTCAGAATCATCTATCGCTATTATTAATCTAATAAATAAAAAAATCAAGCATTTAGCTCGACAGATCGCGCTACTGTGATCGTAAAAGGGACTCAACCCATAAATTTTCAATTTCAATTTTCAACCCAACTCGAAAATTACAAAAAACCGGGTAACATGCATGGGGTATTTTTGGATACCCCTGAATGTGAGGAAGCTTAAAAAAATTGATTGACGTGTAAGTCTGGACCACCCTGTATTTAGTCATGAAGCATTAATATGAAATTTTGTTGCATCTTGCAATGGAAATTCAGCCTAAAACTGAATTCAAGTTGCTGGAGTTAATTATAATAGTTAATACATGTCGTAAAATAATGGTAGTGATACCAAATTATGTTTAAATATGGTTATTCAATCAATCGAATAGCCTTGCAGAGCCTCGTTTGTAAAAATACTCGTAACAGGGTACCTATACCGCGTTAAGGCCTGGTTGCTTAGGATTATTTCTGTCTTCCATACCATTCGGTTTAATTCAGACAATTTCTTTCTCTTTATTTTAAAAGCTGAACGGCTCAACTATCTATTGACCAATCACCGTTCACTTTAGCCATAAAATGAGATAACTGAATTTAAAAAACCTCATTAATCCTAGAAACGAAACAATAACCAACCTATTTGGGAACAATTTACCTAATGATGACTTGTACCCGTATAGTATGTATTTTTTTATTGACAATAACAATAATAGGAATCATAAATAACTTTCTTACATACAACATCCATTATTATTATCAACGTAATCAAATTAAAAGCAATTTGAATTTCAAATGAGCTGAGGGGAAATTAAAGTTAAGCGCACGCATTGTTGCATAAAATTTCCATATAATGGATAGAAAGCTAACACGGTTTTTAAGAGAAAAACAGTATGATTAAGTTATTAGTACTACTTAGTATTCTGGAGTTTTGTCGCCTAATTAGTTATTCTTAAATAAACAAAGGCTCACCTTTGAAGCTAAATTTTAACTATGCTTTTAGTCCTGCAAACAAAATCGAATTTGGTTAAAGCTGACAATCAGGACTTAACTAAAATATTTTTGTGAAATTCTATTGGTTATATTTCTGGCAGTGAGTACTTGAGGTATTCTTGGTGTGAAAGTGAAAATGTAAAAAAAATAAGGGGCAAAATATGCACAAAATTTCAGATTACTCATTTTTTTATGCTTTGACAGATGACAACAGTACGTCTACCACGAGTTGCTACTTTAAATTTACATTATCGTTCTCGTAAAAAAATGTATTAGGATTTAACATTTTCATGTAGTATCATGTCAAATCCCAATACAATTTTTGACGCTAACGATAATGTACATTAAGGCCCGTATTCTAAAACAAAATCTGTACTTGAATATAGATCTGAGTGCCGTTTCTGTATGAACTGACGATTTGAAATCTCTACTCAAGTACGGATCAGTGCTTGAGTACGATTTTAGAATACGGGCCTTAAAGTGGCAACTCGTCGTAGACGTACTGGTCACCAATAAGCTTTTATTTTGGATTTTAGTAGTCAGCGACACTGCTAACAAAAGTTTATTTTTAATTTCATATGAACTCACGTACTTCAAGCGAAACTGTTCAACGCTACTTTTAAGCGGTTCTGGACTCTACAAAAACCTTCAAAGAACCCATATTCCATCAAACGCAATTATTAAATTCTACCACAAAATTATCGCGAAACAATGCATTTTTAAAGCAAAATACTCACACACACGACACGTTCCAAGTACTCAGTCACGGTTATTAACAACTGTCACGTTACATGGCGTGTTCCATGTAATTATACGGTCATAGGTGCATTCACTTTAGCAAATGTAAGTAGTACTGTGTTCTAAAATATCAAATAGGTATACATAACATGACATACCATCACAACTATATTCCAAACGGGCTGGTCAAGGGCAGTGACTGTTGCCGTCATGGTGAATGGAACATTCAGAGGCCACTCTACACCAATGGTATTAGAACCACACGTGGTAGGTGGTGAGCCTTAAAAACTCATTCAATGACGAACAAATATGTTGGTTATTAGCAGCAAACCAATCAAAACTTCAAAACATTTGCCTGACCTAACCCTAATTAATGGAGGTCAAACAAATCACAAGGTCGGAAGTTATAAATAGCCAGTTAAGAGTCAGATTTATACTTATCCCTTCCCCCCTCAGGAACTTTGTTCGACTGTTCTCGAGTTGAGCCTAATTTTTCAACACTCAAACTTTTAAATAAAAGTTATAATTTTTATTTAAAACGACATGTATCATATATTCAAATAAATATACTACGTACTTTCAAATTGTCAAATACAAAAGCTAACCAAAAGCACAAAATAATAAAAATAAATAATATAATAACAAATGAATATATACATACACAGTATACCAACATCTCCTATCGCATCGGATGGTTTTTTCTGTAAGAAGAACACTTGGTGAGAAACTCAGCATGTACTCCTTTCAACTACAGTACTAAAACAAAGATAGAAACTAGAAAAAATCGACCTGGTCCTGGGACTCAAGCGGGATTCGAATCGGGATGTTAAGGCGCTTGCCTATAACATTGATGAAACAACGTTGGCTCACAACGTAAAATACACTAGATAAATTCGCCAGGTCTGTTAACGGCCTCGGTAGCTCAGTTGGAAGAGCAGTCACCCGGATTGTGAAAGGTCGCGGGTTCGAATTCCGCTTGAGTCCCAGGACCAGGTCGAATTTTTCTAGTTTCTATCTTTGTGTAGAAAACAGAGCATTGTTTGATGCTAAAAAATGAAAATTCAACTACAGTACTACTAGTACGGTACCTACTACTACTTTCAACTGTAGTTTCGGTTTTACAATAAAAGTTAGTAGAGATTAATCTGTATTTTTAAAAATTTATTTAAAGAAAATGTTTACCATTTTACATTTTCTGTGAATCTAAAAAGTACATCGAAACTACAAAAAATTACATTTAATCTATTCACCTAAAGAAATTCCAATTAGATAGGGTCACCGGGTAAACGGTGGGTCACTTTTTTTTGAACACTCGCATCTCTCAACCTACCTTTCAGATTGGCTTGAAATTAAGTTTGATGGATTGTGTATTTCATTAACTTTCAGAATATGCCTAAATCATTATTCTCCAATAGGGGACAGTAGAGTAATCAGGGTTTTTTTAAAAAGGCAGAATTGACTCACTGTGTACACCGGGTGGTGAACAATGAATCACCCCCTGGTACACAATGGGTCTAGGGGTTTGACTAGTAAATTATATATTTAATAAAAAAACTAAATCGGCATTATGCTTTAGGCACCTTGAATCTTAAAACTTGTACGGATAATATTTTATTTAGTTTTCACTAGCATGAAATTATTATTTTTTTGTTAAGGCTCTGGACTTCTCATAAAACATTAAAAATAATATGTAATTGCGAATATATGGATTATCACGTATTACAATTTTAACAATTCTACATAGTTTAAGTTCGACGTATTAGTTGATTGTCGTTGTTTATATAAGACGCTTCGAGCGCGGTTTTTGTATGCGAGTGCGCCTGTTCTATGTCCGTAACTACGCGCGTCGCACGCACACACTAACAAAGTCTAGGGTAGCTCGTGGGGCGACAGTCGTGGCTGCGCCGCCGCGCCGTGCGTAAATTTTTATTTAGTGTGCCTGTACAAGTACGTCCTATATTCAAGCTCGAAAATTGCTACAAATAGTATGCGTAAATATTTCAGTGATTAAATATGGATGTCTTATTAAGAACTCATCAAATCCCGAATTGTCTTTTATTTTCCTATAATTTCTTCACATTACATTCTGTGTAATCGGATACGATTTGTAGGTCAGATCACTACTCACTACGCCCCCTACCATTAAAATTAGGGTTTAACATTTTTTTTGAACTAAACTAAAGGCTATGATTAAACTTAGCAGTTGTATATAGGTAGTAGTTTTGGTATGTTAAAAATTGGTCATAAATAAATTGAAAGGGATCATTGAATAAATATTAAGCAGTGAAATAACTAAAAAGGGCAGTTATGTTACGTGTGGGCATTTAACAAATCGGAATAAGCTGGCAGGCTATAGCAATCTAAGCAATTGAGTGTGTAACGAGAAAAATAAACAAAACAATAGTGTGTTTTATGATTTACCTGGATTCAGCAAGTTTAATTTTGATAAAGGAAATTATATTAACGCTGCATTTTTGACGATTGTATAAACTACATACATGCAAGAGCCCTACGTGTTTAGGAAACTATCGCACGGTAGGAACCCGACTTGGCTTACTTCTATCCTTTTATTATGGTTTAACCAAACAATAACAATAAACAAATGTTATCATTTATTAGCAGAACCATGCACATCGCCTTAACAAAAAGTACACAGTGATTCGCGACCCACTATGTACACAGTGAATCAGACCCACTCTTGACCATAGGACCATTTTTAATACAAACAAGAAATAACATGCTAAGAACGAAGAGCTAGTGAATTTTAATTGTGCTATACTATAGCATACTAACAAGGCATTGGTGCGATAGTACAATTTTATCGATATCTATAATAAGTTAGGAATTATAAACAAAATACCAACTCAAATTTTAAAAACTTTTAGTCGTGTCTCAACAAAATCAAGCGCCAAACGTCTTACGATGAACGCAGCGGCACGGGAACTGGGCGAGAGTGTATCGCGTGCGGGGGAGATCCCTTGAGCGGACAAGCGGCGGCGGTACCTATAGCGGTTTCGTCAATACGTGCCTGACCCACTGTACCCAACTGACCCACCGTTTACCCGGTGACCCTACTGCAAATTATTGGCCAAGTTTATTGCTCTGCAAATAATCAATCTTTGACCGACCATCTATGACGAGGGTCAAGTTTGACAGGAGTGTGAACAAAAAATCTCGCTGTCATTTGCTAACCAGCTGGCGAGATCTAGGTCAAATAAAATGGATTATAAAAAAAGTTTATCCAGATATAGTATTATGTCAGTTTAGTTGATAGGTCACACTGACACACGACTACAAAAATGTTAGATAGATAGATAGATAATATTATTTAGTGTACATTTAACAAAAACAAACTTAGTAAGTTTAACATTAAAATAATGCACAATTTAGGCGGCCTTATAGCGATCTCTTCCAGGCAACCTACAGGTAGAGGAAATATAATATTAGAATGGCAAGTACGTGCATAACTACGTAAACTTAGTAACATAAATAAAATTAAACCTAAAGATACTATAGTTATATTATTTATATATAGATACATATTAAAGGTGGATGTAAACGAAGAAGTTATACACAGATGATTCAAAAACTAATAGCAAATACACCAAAGCTAGCTAGAAAATAAGAAAAAGATAAATAAAAAAATATGAATGCTATGAACTAAATTTTTTTTACCTATTAAATACCTTGAATACCTTACGTTTGGAAAAAGGCGTCATGGTATGTATGGATGTACCTTGAATAGCGTTTATTAGTTAGCCTACATGCTGTACCTATGCTGAAAAAAAAGCCGAATCAAGAATTCGATTTTTTGGAACTGTGGCCTTGGTTAGCAATCATCCTCACTAAGCGAGGTTTTTTCAAAATTCAAAACACACTTGACCGTCATTAGCGTCGAACCGGGCGAGACCATAAAAGGTATTTATCTACGAGTACGAGAGTCGCTTTTAATCACAATCTTTCCTAACCCTTATCTTGATATTAAAGGTTGGTAAGGTTATTAACTTGATGCAACAAGGGAATTGAAATTGAGAATCCGGGCCTCAGGCATTACGGCGAGCACTTAATTACCCTCAGTTTTAATACACCATTATACTGGGGGTATATTGAGGGTTCTATTAACTTTAATGGGCTTTCAAAAACTCAAATCGTATAATGAATAATAAATATCGATTGTTAAAACCCAGCATCAAACTTTTGTAACGTCTAAACTGATGTGTGATGACTGTCTTGTCTTACTCAGTAATAAGTGTCAAGGTATCGCACATTATCACGGCGTGGCAACGGCCGGCGGGCATACATATACAGGCTGGTCCAAACATACACGTCAATAATTTTTTTTTAGCTCCCTCACACTCAAGGGTATCCGAAAATACCCTATATATTTTACCCGAATTTTCGTAGTTTTCGAATTATGTTTTTTTTTTAATTTTTGGGTCGACTCACTTTTTCGGTCACTGTAGCGCGATCTGTTGAAATAAATGCTTGATGTTTTTTTATTTATTAGATGAATAATAGCGCTAGATAATTCTCAGGAATTTACATCCATAACGCTATCATAACTCTAAAAAAAAGCATTAAATTAAAAAGTTGGAAATGCTGTTTTTCCCCTGAACTTTGAAATCCGTTTTAAAAAAAAATTACCTAAAATTTTTCATCCAAATCTTTTTTAGAAACCTAACTACACTCTTAACTATGTACTATGTAAATTTCAATGAGTAACTTCAACGGCATCACACCTAAATTTTCATTCAAAGAGTCAGAAGTGTAAAATTAAAGTAATCAGTGTATCAACTAAAACTTGATTACAAGTTGATTAAATTAGTTTATTAATAAAAAACGTCATAATAAGTGTTCAAAATGGTGACTTTTAAGTTTCACATGGATTTGATGACGTTTTAAATAAATAAAAAATATCACAAAAAGTCGTCTAAATAAACGTATTTATAGTCTCAATTTTTTTTGTTTGTCTGTGTTGAGCAATAAAGTTGTCATTTTAAAAGCATTTTAGGGGTATTTTCGGATACCCCTGACCCGAAAATATCCCATATAACATATATGGGGTATTTTCGGGTTCCGATCCGATTTTTTGTAGTTTTCAAATTATGTTTTTTTAATTTTTGGGTTGTCTCACTTTTTCGGTCACTGTAGGACGATCTGATGAAATAAATGTTTGATATATTTTCTTTATTAGATGAATAATAGCGCTAGATAATTCTCAGGAATTTACATCCATAACGCTTATCATAACTCTAAAAAAAGCATGAAATTTAAAAGTTGGAAATGCTGTTTTTCCCCTTAACTTTGAAGGCCGTTTTATCCAATTTTTTCATCCAAATCTTTTTTTAAAACTTTACTACACTCTTAACTATGTACCATGTAAATTTGAATGAGTAACTTCAACGGCATCATACCTAAATTTTCATTCAAAGTGTCAGCAGTGTAAAATTTAGGTAATCAGTGGATCAACTAAAACTTTTCAGAATTAACTAGCGCTATTAATCATCTAATAAGGTAAAAAAAGTCAGGCATTTATCTCAACAGATCGTGCTGCAGTGATCGAAAATGTGAGTCAACCTAGAAATTTTCTAAAATTCGTAATAAAAATCATAACTCGAAAACTACAAAAAATCGGGTAACATACATTGGGTATTTTCGGATACCCCTAAGTCTGAGGAAGCTTATAAAAATTATTGACGTGTATGTTTGGACCACCCTGTATACAGTTCGACTCGCAGCCCGGCACGCGCAGTAAGGTCGGAGGACCTCAAGCTTCGACTTCGAGTATTCAGTGAACCAACGTCATTGCACCGGCACCCACGCACCACAACGCCCAAAGATAAAAAATATTTTAGGGGAAAAGAGAACTCAATCGCGGCCAGCGCGTTGACTGCGAGATTGCATCATACGGACGAAGCGACGCGACGCGTAGTTCGTGCGCTGGCGGCTAGCCGTAGCCTTTAGGCCCTGTTCAGATGAACGCGCGATCGACGCGCGTTTCACTATACATCGATTGTTATAATGCATAATCAACAATACAACTTACTTCTCAGCAATCGATGTATAGCGAAACGCGCGTCGATCGCGCGTACATCTGAACAGGGCCTAAATACGGGGCGACACGGCGACGCGCCGCTGCTCCGTGCGTTGGGGGGCCGATGTAGTGTGTCATGATGACCTTCAGACCATTAACTGACAGTTTATGTGTAGGCTAGTATCGCCGGGTACAAATTAGCATTATCTAATGAATAGGCATGAGATTTTCCTGAGCAATAAGTAGTTATTATTTCTCCTAAAAGCTTATTATCTTGTAGTACACGTTTGTAAATCATTTTTTATAACTCACATTTGTGATCATCAGGTCGGGTGACATAAATAAAAAAGACATGTTTTTTTTCTGATCTTCTGGCTTACTTATCTTAGAAATTCAATAAATCAAACATCATTATCATCATGAGCCATTCTTGAACCATCCGACTCCATGCATACAACACAATATAAAATGAAATATGGTATGGTATGGTAGGTAACGTAGCAATACATATTAATACTGTTTTAACTTGAATAAACTTAAGTGAATTGAACAAAATATGAAATGAATTATTTATAACTTTCTCATAACAGGATCAGTTATATTTAAACAAGCACGAAATGAATCCCCAAGCACTGAAATTCTTCAGAAACTTCCTGCACGTTTAGCTTTTGGAAGAACGGCTCAGTTTTCCTATTATCTCATTGCTTGTTTGAAACAAAAACTTATACAGAAACCAATTTCCAGCAATCCTACTACAGAACTAGCTCCTTGGCTTTGTTCTACCTCTTGTTTCTATATAGCAATTCGGAATTCGAAGTTCTAACAAAGCTTTCTGTACTTGTATAAAGGTATGGAGGTATTTCTAATTCCCATTACACGTCTTATAAGAGGGCGTAGCCAAGATCAATAAACCTCTAGGTTTATATATGTAGAAAACTTAAAAATGTACATGGGAATCACATTAGTACGCCATATTCAAAGTGGAATTTTATGTCGGTCCTTTATTAACATACTTAGTGGCGTGTTGTTCTTCACTATGGCCTGTGGGAGTCCAAGTTTCATCATGCAGAATCTCATCAAAGTCTTCCCAAATGTACATTTGAAACGTGCACATAGAGTGTGTTGATACTTTCCCACATTTTCAACCAGAACAACGCGACGCGACTGTGACAATACCAATAAAATAATCGGAAAATGTTTCGAATCCGTCGTATCTCACACAAAGAAACGCCAAAATACTCCGGTGTGTAACGGAACGCAATGTGCACAGTGATTTTGGCAGTATCGAACACAATTTTCTACGGTCAATTCGAATATGGAGGTGGGCGCAAATTATATTTACGTCATTGGTTTGTAGTTCAAAAATAACTGATCAGTATACTTAGGCGAAATAAGATAATAAGGCATTTCTGCAGACCTTCAAGATGAGGATGGCCAGCTCAGTGATTCCTTTGCATTACTGTGCTTGTCAGCCTCATATCTGGACCTCACGACCGCTTTCCATCAGGAGTGAGGTCATCTTGACGGGCAATATAAAAAAGAAATAATCAACAAAGTCAACCCCATTGAATGCAATGACTATCCGCGGGATGCCATTTGGTAGTTATATAAGCCTGTTAATTAAAGGACTTAAGAGGTTTTAGACGCTAGTATTACCAACCATACAAAATATGCACGGCATACGTTCTGTTGCATAAATAAAGAAGCTTTGGAGACCATTCAATGGCTGGTTAACAATTTAGGACAACTTTTTAAGTGCATTCTGAGCTCGCTAAGTACTTCGGTGTGGGAGCAATAACAACATTAAATAACTTACTTTTTTGCGGGGAGTGTTTCTTAGTGGACATGATCTCGTTCAGCTCATGTCAGCTGTCGCAGCGCACGCAGGTGATCATGGAGCCCACGCAGCGCCAGCCCCTGCGCTTGCGAGGGTGCAGGGTTTGCGGGGCGGGGGGTTAGGCCTGCTGGAACCCTGGGAAAAACAAAATTAATTTATTTGTGTGCTAAATAGGTTAAAAGTAAAAAATCTTTCTTCAAGAAAATTATCTGGGTACAGTACTTCGAATTGTCAAAAACACTACAGACATAATTAAACGATCTTCAAACTACATATGATATACAATTTGTATACATTCCCACTTTTATACCGTTTCAACATTAATACTGGTATTTGTATGTATAGGGGTCTACGGTACTCAAAATGAAGTGAACCTGGGCAGACCAGTTCCCAAAGGTTACATGTGGTCACAAGTTGTCCTGTGATTCAGCCATCTTTCCACTCAACCATATTTTAAGAAATTATGCATATTCTGAATTGCAGAGGTAATATTCATTTTCAAATCTGTGTTGTGACAACAACATGTTCAAATCGTCCTGTTTGTTACTAGTCGCTGGATGTAGTGGCTGTGCACTTGCACTAGAACTGATAACCAGGATTTTAAAAAAGGTTAATTTTTTTAATTAATTCTTTTAACCGTAGATACTGCGTGTGACATTCTTATTCAATTTACAATTTAATTAATTTACTACTGATCCAGCCAAATTTGATTGAATTGTTACTATTTTCGCTGTGTTTTGTTTGGTTCTAGTATGACATTATTATTTGAAATGTTATTAATTTTCTATAACATTTACATGCGTAAAATTTGGCAAGACATGTCGCACACTTTATACTTTGTTATGTACGAGTATATCTGTGACCATGTTCTTACTTAAGCAAATAAAGTTTATGAATTATGAAAAATTGCACAAAGTTCGACAAAAACACTAGCGACAGTCCGACTGGCCACGACAGTGATGCACACTGGTATCGCCTGTAGACTCACTGTGTCTGTGTGAGTGATCAAAATGGCGGGTTTGTTCTAAGCGGACTATCTAATTTGTGCCTGTGGGCTCCTCAGTCTGTCAAAAGTTGAAGCACTTTTCCGCCACTTCGATAAGATAAAACGAAAATTATCAAAAATCAGAGAGTCAATTTGATGGTCGTTGACAATAACACTGTCGCCACGGGACGTGATATCCGAGAAGATTATCTGAATTATTTTCCTTTACAAGCGCTAGACGCACTTAAACACCAAAACAAATTCCTTCATTTAAGCAGCTAATTAACCGACTTCAAAAAGGAGGAAGTTTGCCAGTTCGACCGTAAATATGCTTTTTTTATGTGTTCGCGGATAACTTCGTCGTTTATCAACCGATTTTAATGATTCTTGTTTTGTTGGAAAGGAGATATTCCAAGGGTGACCACTCTTGAATATCTCCCACCCACGCATGATAAGGAAAACCAGGATCTGATGATCGCATCTTACCTCCTCCTTTTTTGAAGTCGGTTGGAAAGACAAATCTTCGAAACGCCAAAAACCAGCAATCTCATCTCGAGTCTTTGTATATACCTTTGTATATAGAGCAGACATAACGCTCGTAGGCCCCTTCAAAGGTCAACCTTAATAGCCAAGCATTACCTGCGCTGATCTAATTTTAGATGCGCAGATATCATTATCCTGCTATAGATATAAATCGAATTAGACAACGCAAGTATGTACAGTCACAAGGACCAATCGGTACTAATATTTAAACTTTTGTTTGACTTAAGGTGCAAAAATGTATATTTAACAATGCTCATGACTGTACTTCGCGTGTCAGCAGGTAGATCAATGGTTCTCTTTACGTTGCTTTAGTACGTGCTGAACCGTAGCCTGTTAGAGTACCGTAAGAGTATGTCTACCATGAGTTCACCGCGGAACACGCGTTAACGTTTTTCTATGGGATTTCGGTATAGCGCCTATTCTATCAGAGAGGTAAAGTTATATTCGTCTACCATGAGTTTCCACGAAATGGAACTAAAAAACGGTACTATAACGTGACAATAGCATCAAGGTAGAGTCAAGCTAAACTAAACATTCTTATGCATTCTTGGAAGATTCTAGAATATTCTCAACCTTTTGTTGAAATCCTATAACATTCTGGTACATTTCCAATACTTTTCTTTTTAAATATCGGCTCAGCATAGTGGCTTACCTTCGTCTGATAATGTTTTGCTTACCGGTCAACTTCTTCTCCAATTAGAGAGAAATGTTTTCAGAGTTAAAAATTATCATTAAAATTGAACACCAGTACCATGACCTAATTTTTGACAAACTCGACAGTTCACTAGTTTTGACTATTTTTTTCACTTCTTAGTTCTGATCAGAATTTCTTTTATAACTTTTGGAATCAATATTGATCAGGCATATTTGGCAGCTGTACCAGTATAGTTGTTTTTTGGTATAATTTACAACCACTTACTTAAAAATCACCTTAACACCACACAGTTCTGACGCGAACTTCGTTCATTAGTATTGAATTTCTAATTTTGATCATCAACTTTTGCTGTTGACTGTACTGTTTTTTAGATCCATCTCGACTCAACAGAGGCGTTGTACGAAATCCCAATAATTTTAATACGTGAACGATATCGTAAATTTAAACTGGCAACTCATAGTAGACGTACTGCTGGGTAACCGTAAAAGGTACCGCAATCGCCGTGTCGTCGTCAGCGGTTATCAGAACCATATCCGATCCCTTTGTTCGAACAGCCCGTAACAGCACAACTTCTGTGCTAACATTTTATTTGTTCCTTCAGCTGTTCCATTACGAAGTAGCAAGTTGTATTCCATGCCATTCTCCGAGCTTCTCGACAGATAACGTCCTATAACATCGTATTTTTTTCATTGAAGATTGCCACAATTGAGAATTTAGCCCATTTTTTTGAAAATGTGGTAATATAAATTCTATTGATAATTATGTTTATTAAGTGTTTTTCTTAATTGCTTGACTGTACTGATCGTCAGCTGGAGCAGGGGACCATGCAAGGCCCCGTGCTTCACCCAGGTGGAGAACCTAGGTGAAGCACGGGTCCGGACCCCATATTTTTACTATATATGATGGGACACATCAGTTTATCTTTTCATTAAATTATTGAATTTTTATCTTCGAAATAGGTACATATATCTGATAAATGTAATTTCAAATCAATGTGTTTTTTTTAATGGAATAGCAATTGCATAAACAAATACAGAGCTAGAGTACCTCTGAGTTTGCTTGCCGCTTTGAAAGGAACTGTTTTTTCGTGAAATAGACAAAAACTCTCGACTTGAGCATACGTAAACGCAAGGGGTCCACCGGAACCAGCTTAATCTTGATAGGGGTCTATGCGAAAAAAAGTTTGGGAACCTCTGGTTTAGACAAAAGAGAAAATGTTCATTCTCTCGCCACTCTATTAAAATCTCTTCGTGAAAACAGAGGCAGAGCATTATTTTGTTGTTCTATCTTTGTTCGCCGAGACCCTAGAGCACGAGCTAGAAAGCTCGTTCTGGATTCCCCGTTCTTGTTCGCTGGAATTCTTTTGGTATAAATGAAAAATGAATTATAATTTAAAAGTAAAGTAAAAAAAAAGTAAAAAATCTTATTCACTTAAGCTTTTACAAAGAAGCACTTATGAAATGTCAAAAGTCACAAAAAATATATAAACAATAATAGACGTAAATAAAATAATACAATAATAGAACATATTCTAAATAAACATAATGCGAATCTACCACCGGTTCGAAGTTGCTTCTTATCGAGAAGACTCCGGCAAGAAACTCGATAGTTACCTACTCTTTTGAACTTTGTTTTGTTTTACAACAAATAAATTCAGAGTACAGTCAAAAGAACAATAAAAATGCATTATTTGAGCAGAGGAGCAGATTTACGCTACAAGATAACGAAAGAAAATTCTTGCTCTCGCTCTGTTCGTTTGGTCTAAAAGCGCCCACAGATATAAATCTAAAACAATGCGCAGTGTTGTACGAAAACTATCTTTTGACACATTCTGTGACGTCAAGAATTTGTGTAATTTTCATAAAATACTATCTCAACTGTGAAAAGAAATATTGCAACCAGCAAATGTTTCATTTCCGCAGCCCATAACACAACACCTTCTCACCATTTTGTTAGACAACACCTAAATTAGCAAATATTTCAGCCGACGCACTTCTAGAAGAAGGAAGACGCCATGTCGCCATTACAGTATTTTTGCCACTTGCCACTATAAAACTCTGAATTCTATCATTATATTTTGTCAAAACAGACTAAGCTGTAAAAGCCTTGATTTTAATACATTTTCATGCATAATAAAATAAAAAAATCTAACTTTATTGTCTAAAAACAAAGCCGTAAATTTGCTTTATTTTAATTCAGTAACGAATTTGTACTTTTAAATCTACTGAACTTGTTATTAACGAGCGCTGACAATGTTACGGAAAGGGACACCCTCACCTTGTGTCCGCTATCTCAGTTGGCCCGCTGACCTTATCATTTGAAATATAAACCTTCTCTCCTAGACCATAAAGTACATTTTTGTATACCCAGCTATACAGATTGCACATTCCAGTTGTACGTAAGTACTTATTACTTCCATGGGTAAATGTCGTTAATTATGACTCGGTTGAGCGTGGCATAAATAGAGTAACGTCAAAAAGCGGAGCAATTTTTGACAGGTGGACTACGTACACTCGCGTCATCTGTATAAAGTCATGTCTGTACAAGCTCCACATATTCACGGTAACTGCAGAAACGCTTTAAAAGCAAATAACTCACTGTTTGTGTAGTACGGTGTACTATTTGTAGCAAGACTCGCCGAGTGCTTGACTAACACGAAATTGCTGAAATGCATCTGCGTAGGTATTAGTTATACGCTTTTAATTTAATATTATGTTTACTTAATAAGAATTAAAAAAATGTTCCCATCTGAAAAGTTGGGGTTTGGTTGTGGAAATGAGAACACAACCTTGCGCTAAAAACGTAATTTATTGTCTGTCTCAAATCATACATGAATACGTAAGGAACACTGATATACCAATGTGTTAGCGAAATATAATTTTAAAGTGACATACATACTACACACATCAAAAGTGTCTAGGGATCAAATTTTGTTTAAGGATTCATCGAATAAAGAGTTTTCGTTTGTTCACAGTAACGATAAACCAAGTCACCTTTGCATTAATAAAGAAATTTGCCATTTTCCTAATAAAGGGATTTTTGACATTTGAACCACTAACATTAAAGTTCGAAAAAAAGACTGAAATAACAGTTTTCTTTAAAATTTTATTGGGTAACTTAAACAATTAATAATCCGTGTTTCTACCGCGAACACTAACAACACAAGAACATCGGTTTGGCATACTCAAAATGAGTTCATCCAAATCACGCTGTGGAATGGCCGCCCATGTTCGTTGCAACAACAAAAAAAGGTCTTCTTACGACTGGATACCCTCCATATTCGGCAGAGCTCTTCTCTGTAGCATATCCCATGCATGCTCAATCGGGTTCAAGTCTGGCGACTGAGCAGGCCAGGGCAGGACATTGATGTTAGCTGCGGCGAGAGTCTGTCTTACAACTCTTGCGGTGTGCGGTCGTGCATTATCATGCATTAACTGAAATAAGGTACCGATTTGCACTTGTAGAGGAACGATGACGTCTGATACAATCGTCTCAGCATAAATTTGAGCGTTGAGGTTGCCTCTCATCCAAATCAACTCAGTTCTTCCGCCGATCCAAATACCCGCCCATACCATGATGGTTCCACCACTATAAGGATGGACTTCCTGGCAGGATTTTAATCGCTGTTGGCGTCCAGGGGTTCTCCAGTGTCGTATACGTCTTGTATCCGGTCTCATACCAAAACGAGACTCATCAGAAAAGCACACGAAACGCCATTGTTCTTCTGCCCAATTTCTGTGTTCAAGAGCCCATTGATATCGAATCCTACGATTGTGCATTGCTATAGGTGGTACCCTTAGCGGTCTTCGGGAATGAAGGTTCACTTCATGCAAGCGGTTTCTGACTTGGTCGCTAACTAAGTTCCCTGAAGAATGATGAAGCCTCACGGCTAACATCATGGCGGTTATTGTTGGAGCTCTTCGAGTTGTGATTTGAATGTATCGGTCTTGTCTCCGTGTGGTGCAGCGATACCGTCCTCCATGGCGCTCAGCCACGGTACCAGTGCTTCGGTAACGTGTCCAAAGTCGACTGATAACACTCTGACTTGTATTCAGAGCTAAAGCCACAGTACGTTGCCGGGAACCAGCTTCTATCATTCCCACGGCTCTGAGCATTTCTTCCCTGCTTAAATGACGTCGCCGCTCCATAATAACGTTGGTTTTAATCAGTAGTAGGGAAACAGTAGCACTAATAATGTCTTCAATGCGTTGTATGTTTTTATAGGGAAAATATTGACAGCTGATTTTCATCTTTTACTCGAATTTGATTGACAGTTCCTGTTTCAAATTATGAAATGCACCAAAAAGGATCCATATAAATTTATAAAATCATAAATTTATTACAAAGCCACATCTCAATCTCAAGAAATCCGCATAAAAATGCTTGATCCCTAGACACTTTTGATGTGTGTATTTTGACGACACGATTGGCGTAGTGTGGTGTTGCACGGTTTCTCGCCCCGATTTCCGTAGTGTCCCGGGTTCGATTCCCGGTCGGGTCAATTCAGGAAACGATCTTTTCTGAATTGACTCGGGTCTGGGTGTGCTGGGAGACGCCCCTAGCTTATTTCCTTGTGTGGTACCTCGTAACACAGGGATTTAATAATCCCTACTTCGAGACCGTTACAAGAGGTGTGTTGTCTGGCGCACATTTATTCATATTTATTTATTTATACTAGGCAATATGTTCTAATGGAGTATATATATTGTCAATCCACTTCACATCGAAACGAAAATAATAAGATCACAGAAGTGCAGGTTCCTCGAACCGAAATTTTAAATATTCATACTTACAACAAGTCAGTCATTCAAATATTTCATTATTCCTTTATATTTTTCTAAGAACTGCACTGATCCTTTTTGCCACGAAAATGTTTAAGAGTAATTTAGGCCACTTTTCTTCCATAAACCGCATACAAGGTACATAATATGCAACAAAGTCTCGAGAGTTACTAACATCGATACGTTTGATGAATTTGTAAAATTTGCTAAATCTTTATGCCGAGGCAGCCTATATAGCTAAGCCGATGTATTTAAGTGACTGTTTTGTTGGTTGTCCTAAATAAATAAATTAATAATTAGCTTGCACCCGTTTTTACCGCTTAATCCCGTTCCGAGTTTAAAGTATTTTCAGAAATGCTCTTTTAGTGGGCCTGTACACTCCTCAAAGAACCTACACGTGCTAATTATTAGCTTTCTACGCCTAGTCGTTTCAGTTGTGCGTTGTCTGTCAGTCGCTCACTCTGTCAGCAGTTAATTTCAAAAATTGATGATTCGTTTTTAAGCAAATATAATATTATATTAAGGGTGCACACCCACGTCAGACTTTTTGTCGGACCGATAATCGGGCTGATTTTGTATTTCATATTATTTCTGACCTACTTTTTGTCGGACGTGTGCGTTGCTCCATTGCTATCAGTACGTTCTATTTTTCTCCTACAAAAAATCGGTCACCGATTATCGGACGTGGGCGAGCAGCCTTAAAGGAGCCAGTGAGCCAGTCCGGGCATGTTTCAACCTGTGCCTCTATGAGCCCTAAACCGAATTGCTTGTAGACGAGGCTACGGAAACATTAGAGTTTATTGCATAGCTTTAGAACACGCTACCGTTTTTTGATATTATGTCTGGGTTTTACTTTAGGTTGTAAGTATACAAAGTATATGTATTGACTTCTGTCTAAACCCTGCTACTGAACACGAGTTTGACAAACGAAACGGTATCATTTCGTCCTAAGAATTTGGGAAGATAATAAATTGGATAATGAATGGTTTTGGTACGGCTCAAGGTCGTTAATCACCTTTTTGTTATTTCTAATGCCTACTGTTCATCAAATTACTGGCTACTTGCCGAGGTGATTTATCGCAAGAATTATGATGTAGCCTTTGCAAAATTTAGTGCAAACCATACTAATGAACCGAAAAAACATCATAATCTTGAAATAAATACGAAATAACGT
Source organism: Udea olivalis (assembly GCA_947369235.1). Lineage (NCBI taxonomy): Eukaryota > Metazoa > Arthropoda > Insecta > Lepidoptera > Crambidae > Udea > Udea olivalis. The sequence goes on along the minus strand of OX376364.1, from coordinate 10,962,520 downwards.
AACATAACGTCGTTTTATACTCTCAAATACTTAGCTTAGCTTGAGTGTAACGATCGCTTCTAGTCCACACTCCGCTGAGCTTTTTCGAAGCTATCGTGCCATGGTGGGTTGTGTCTTTAGATGTCCTACTATTTACTTCATAGATATAAAGTAAATATTGTTGTTAAGGTACCTAATATAAAATCAAGAAGGAGGTAAAGGACTGAAACCGCGCTCTTAAGAGCTCTAGAGTCAGCTGACTAAATCCAGGTACATACGATGTAATAAGTAAGTGTTTATTAAAGTTAACTATTTTTTCAAAAATAAATGCAACAAAAGCATGACTGTTCAATCAGAGAGGTAAATAGTATGACCAATAATAAACGGGATTCCTTTAATCAGTTAGTATACCAACTTTACTTCTCATCATTTATCTTTTTATAACAATTCCAATGGCGTAAAAATAACACAGTGAATTTCTAATCTTTACGTCCGCAAAGAAAATTTTGAGCTAAACATTTATTTTAAGAAAAAATACTGAATAATACAGAAGATCTTAATCCACTTTCCGTTTTTCATTCAATTACTTCGCGCCAAAAAGCCTTATTCTTATTATGTTAATGTAACTGAAAATTTCACTTCCTTTAAATGGGGTTCGTGAGCTGTGATGAGAAAACTCACTTCTTCATGTCGATAATGTAATTTGAAACTTCATTTCCTTTTGATTAGAATTTTTGACAAATGCATCCTCCAATTCTCTTAATATATTAGGGCTAAGAGATTTTTAGCGGCTATTTCCATTGAGAAACGCTTTGGTTTGATTCATCATCGTTATATGTAGGTACAGAAACTTAAAGCAAATAAAAAAAATAAAAAGTGGCTTTATTCCGGTTGCTGTAACTGATTGGATGCTTACACACAGGAGTAGCTTTTGTATGTAATGCTCTCAGCTATTCCAAGAGACATGACTTCTTTTAGAGTTACATTTTCGTGTTGAAGTACGGAAATCTAAAAATAAAATTTAATAAATAAGTCAGAGCTTATTTAAAGTTTTTCATAAGATTGTCACTTATGTGCTTCTTACCCTACAAACAACTCGAACAAATCTACCTCTAATGTAAAAGCGTCAAGTGATAGTATCGAAGTCAAATCGATATCGCTTCTGTTTGTCGAAGGTCTTGCCATTTAGTGTCTCTCGAGTTTGCTTAGAAAAACTACTGTCTTTCTGCACGGGTATCTATAACAACAAACAATCCACATCAGAAAATACAAACTCTAACAATTTTATTTCTTTTGTTTATATTAAGTTTATATTCTTTTATGTTTGATTTTTTTTCCGTTGTTTTATATTCTTTAGATTAGAATCAGTAGGTTTATTTGTATCAAAATGACACATTGTACTTTACTAACGCCTGTTGTAAACCCAAAACCAGTTTAAAAGAGTAACTGCTGAGTTTCTCGCCGGGTCTTCTCAGCAAGAAACAACTCAGACGCGGTGGTAGAGTCGCATTTTGTCTGTATACTGTGTATTTATATATCTATATTATTATATTAATTATGTCTATTATTTAGTATATCTTGCTTTAAATTTGACGATTTGAAAGCACTTACTGTGAAAGTCTATTTGAATAAAGTTATTTGAGTTTGAGTTTAGTTTCAAATACTGCATAATCAACTACTAAATACGCTCAATTTGCCAATAACCACAGTATAAGCTATTAGCCGCTATGGCTGACACGATTAGCGTTGTGCGCTGTCGCACGATTTCTCGCCGTGACTCAGGTAGAGTCCCGGGTTCGATTCCCGGTGAAGTCAATTGAAGAAATGATCTTTCTAAATTCGCTCTGGCTTTAGTATGCTGGGAGACGCCCCTGGCTGGGGAATTCTTTTTCTGGTACCTTGTAACACATGGATATTTATCCCTACTTCAAGACCATTACAAATGGTGTGTTGTCTGGTGCATATTTGCCGAACATACTTGCGCCATAGGTTTAAAAAGTGGGTGCCTGTATTTGCCATCATTTGAATAGCCTTCAATCTTTTTGCAGACCTTCAAGAAGAGTATGACTAGCTCAGTAATAGCTTTTCATTACTGCGCTTGTCAGCCTCATATCTGGACCTCGCGACCGCTTTCCATCAGGTTGAGTAATCTCATCTTGACAGCCACTATAAAAAACTAGTTAATTTCGGTCTCAAGGGCCAAAGTTTTCATCACATCTTATGCCACATCTACTTACTTATTTATCTTCTATAGGGCTAAGTCACTCAACTTTAGTTCTTCTAAAGATTACTTAATTAATGATTCGATTTCGTAATGAAATACTTAAGTGAATTCAACGTCGAAATCAAGAGAAATTATGATCGAGTTACATCAAGGTAACATTAATAAGTCCATTCAGAATATGACTGTTTTAATATCGCTAAGGTGCACGGTGTATTTTCAACTTTACTCTGCCAGAATTATCTCCTTTCAAGCGATAATACGCGAAGCCCTAGAGGCAGGCTTATTCACTGAGTGACGACCAAGCCAGCGAGAAAAGGGAAGTTGGCGTTTTTTTTTGTTGAGGTATCGAAAGACCTCTCAATAATAGAAAGATTGATAAAAGTCCCCGAGATACGACAATTTCAAGAATCATATTTTTGGACTTGCCCAAAACGCTCCCTTCAAACTGTCGCAAGATAATGACGTCACAGGTCGCCTATTTCTGAGCGTGCAAGACGCTTGTTCGGCAGCTATATTAAATTTTGCGTTTATAAATATGGTTTCTTAACAAAAGTTACTACACATTGTGTGGATTATCGAATGGTATAATTATTTTAACTTATTTTACACTATTAAAATTTGACTTGCTCAGCCGAGTTTGAACAGTCATAAAACTAATTATACCTAAGTAAACGAACTAAAATTTTCAATTGTTTTAGTGTATTATTTAATAATTTTTAATATTTTTTAGAATTCTAGGCTGCTTTCCTACTAAAGATGAACTCGTCGTAGTTTTACTGATGCATATTTTTGGTCCGCCAAATATTAAGATCAAAAAACCACAGACTTTACCGACACATTTTAAGAGTCACCTTATATCATGTTTATAAGGTGATTTATAGGGTCATTAGATATGGTTACACGATATAGTGCGTGATATGACTAAAGCATTGCGTAGGTATAGCGAGAGTAGTATAAGGTAACCTTATTTTTGGATGACTGGTTATACCGAGAGCGTCGTGGCCTTGAGGTTAAAAGCACTCTATCTCGAATCGTGGTCCCGAGTTCAAATCTGACCAGAACCATATTTGTATTTATTTTTAAATTTTCGACTAACTCTCCGGTGATGGAAAACATCGATAAAACCAAATCACCCGGATAACGGCGGAATGTTCACCACACCATGTTGGGTTCTTAATACCATTGGTTAAACGTGGTGTTCAGAGTGTTCTGTTCACCATGACGGCAACAGTCACGTGCTTCTGACTCTGACTACCCCATTTGGGATATAGTCGTGATGGTATGTTATGTAATATTTGTAATTTCGTAACAATAGCCTATTATGTAAAGGAAATCAAGTCATTCTTACTGTTGATAGGTTTACAGGCGTGAGAATTTTTCCACGAAAGCTCCAAAGCTAAGGTTGTATTTGTTTCATAAAATGTTCTATTTGTAACAAAAACAGAATAAACAAAACGGTCCTTTCTGATGCCTCAAACATAAAACCCTCGTTGTACCCTTTTTCCCTAACTATCCAAATTGAGTTGACCTCTGAAGTAGACCTATGCTCTAGAAGGGTCGGCAGTTGAAGGGTTCTAGTTGAATTGGTAGCTTTGATAATCCTTTGCCCAATTCAGGTAAAGAAATCGTTCACTTTATTTTCATACACAATGATGCATTATCTATTTCCGCATAAACTATAAGTGAACTGTTAATTAAATACAATAATAAATACAAATATGCGCCAGACACAACACCAAATTGTCTTGGTCTCGAAGTAAGGATGAATAGCCCTGCATTACGAGGTGCCAGCCGAGAATAAGCCAGGGGCGTCTCCCAGCACACTGTAGCGTTGCTACATTCAATGTGAGAGAACTGTTATTCTTTAGGCATTCTAGAACGAATGAAGAACACTGGTTTACATCTAGAAGTGTTTAAGTAAAGTTAAATGAAGAAAACTATGGGAATATTGTAGTTTTTATGGCCAAAAAGAACAATAACAGTTTTGCCACCATTTTACATCCAAACGTATGTTAGCTTTGCTTACGGATTATCGCAGGCTCCTGACAGTCATGGGTAATCGTGTCCCACGTAATCTCAGACCAGAGTCAATTGAAAAAAAAAACATTATTCAGTCCTATTATTTTCATTTTTGACCAACAAACGGATCATAAAAACAAACTTTTAATTTCTGCAACTTTTGTTCAGCATCCCTTCCTAAACTTAGTTATTCACAAATCAATTATGCGTGCTTTTTAGGTAAGTAAAAGTTCTTTCCCCAGAAATTCCTTCCAAAGATGAATATTTGAGAAGTTAGCAACTTCAATTTTCACATGGCGATAAAGGGCCAAAACAGAGACATAAAAAGTATGGTTACTAGGTCAAATGGAACAAGAAACCGAAAAATTAAACGTTGGATAGAATCTATCCTTTGCAAGTGGCGTTTAGTGAGTACCGTATTATTCGCCAGGTCACAGATTACTTAGTAGTTACTACGTAACAGATAAATCACTTCCATTAAAAAAAAAAACTTGATCCTAAATGCATGTTGTTATGTGACAGACATATATTGCCTGGGCCACCTCTTTCGATATAGATGTCAGTCCGTACTTACAGTACCTTCATCGCGTCATCGTCATTTCAACCGCAAAATTCGCGTACAAGTGCTGTTAACAACCAAATGCCATGTAAGTCATGGAAGGGAATTGGGTATGGGATTTTTTTTAAAAATACCTTTTACTATTTTAGGTAACCAATTTGAATATTTCGTTGATCTAGCCGGTATTAAATTTTAATTAATTTTATAACATTGCGAACTCATGACGTCACAAATTCACTTAGTGTTCCCAGGTGTGTTTTTTTCCCGATTCGTGGTAAATAAATTATGAGGAGAAAATTACTGATTTACTGGACTTACGGTCAAAACAGAGCTCGCCGTTCATCATGTAGAATATCACGAGGATGTGAGAAGTAGTAGTGGCCTGCTGCCACGATTCACATGCAAACTTTTCTCCAGAGTGACAGCCTTTTCTGTTTTGAGACTTACTTTTTCATGTGTCAATAATTGAGATTCTGACTTTTGAGACGTCTGTCGAAAGAATTAATTAGTTCCATTGATTTCCTTACGCTTTTAAAAATATATCGCGAGTTTATTTATTAGGTCGCTGATAATTTAATTTAAGTGTTTTTATGTTCCTCATTACTGTAAATAGCTAGTGTGCGATTGTATATAGTGACTGTTCAAACTACCAATCTACTCTGTTCTCCTTCTGTACATTTTCTTTGTAATATACGATTGTACATAAAGACGTACTTCATTTAGTAACACAAAGAAGAAGCAAATACGTAGGGGCGTCCGCCGGCAGCCGCCGCGACGGACCCGCGCCTCTACAACTGGTGACCCCTTTTGAATACTTAGAAGAGAAATTTTTCAGTTTGTACATTTTTATTATAACATCATATGTATGATGAGTGAGGAAGAAGCACGCACCATGAATTCTGGCGAATGTCATAAGATCAGCGTCCGAATACCGCCATTCTGGCCAGAGGAGCCAGAGATTTGGTTTGCCCAGGTAGAGGGACAATTCGCTCTATCCAATATCACTGCTGACCTGACGAAATTCAATTCTGTGATTGGACAGCTTGAAAATCAGTATTCGAGAGAGATAAAGGATATTATTGTTAACCCTCCGGTGGAGAGTAAATATGAAAAATTTAAGACGGAGCTGATTAAGAGACTTACGGCATCAAACGAAAATAAGCTGAAACAGTTACTGATGCATGAAGAACTCGGAGACCGTAAGCCATCTAGATTCCTTCGTCATTTACAAAGCCTCGCCGGTCCTAATATCCCTGATGATTTCTTGAAAACCATTTGGATTAGTTGTCTTCCCCATGGTATCCAGACTGTGTTGGCTGGCCAACCGGCCGCGACAGTTTTGGTGGATTTGGCTGATTTAGCCGATCGAGTAAATGATCTTGCCTCAACGACGCCAAGTGTCGCCTCTATGAACCAAGCTAGTTCCAGTTCGACTGATCAGTCAAAGATTATTGCGGAACTTCAAAAACAAATACTGGAGCTGCAGTTTAATACCAATGACAGATCGCGCTCCCGATTCACTCGATCTGTCCGAAGTCGGTCATCATCGAGGCAGCGTTCGCAATCGAACTAAGAGAAGTTTCCGCTGTGCTGGTGTCATAGTAAGTACGGAAAAAAGGCAAGTAAATGTATCCGCCCCTGCAATTTTGAGGCGGAAAACTCCAGGGGCAGTCGATAATGGCGACTGAGGATTGCCCACAAGCTACTGGTCGCCTGTTCGTCACGGACTTCAAATCGAAGACCCAGTTCTTGGTCGACACGGGAAGCGACGTCTGTGTCTTCCCGAGGTCTGCGCTACCTGAACGGCGGCAACGGACGTCCTACGAGCTCAGCGCTGCAAACGGTAGCACTATCTATACCTATGGTTATATTAATTTAGTTTTGAATTTAGGCCTTCGACGCGATTTTTCGTGGCGTTTTATTATAGCAGACGTCACGAAAGCGATAATAGGCGTTGATTTCTTCTCATACTACAATATCATGGTCGATTGTAGAAATCAGCGCCTCGTCGATAATGTCACTAGCCTTAAGTCCATAGGTTCACCTTTAAATACACCCCATACTGTTATTTCTTCTGTTAAGGTTGTCACTGGTGATTCTTGCTACCATAAAATTTTGGATGAATTTCCCGAAATTACGCGGCCAGCCGGTAGGTTACGTCGCCCACCTCACAACACCGTGCACCATCTGCGCACGACTCCAGGCCCTCCTGTATCTTGTGCCCTTAGGCGCTTAGCGCCAGATAAACTTAAGATTGCTCAGCAAGAATTTCAGGCAATGTTGTCTGATGGTACAGCCCGGCCGTCAGACAGTCCTTGGTCGTCTCCACTCCACCTGGCACCGAAGCCAAACAACGGTTGGCGCCCCTGTGGAGATTACAGGCGGCTGAATGCTCGGACGGTACCTGACAGGTATCCGATTATGCACATTCACGATTTCGCGCACAGCATCGCGGTTTGTAAGGTTTTTAGCACAATCGATCTCGTGAAGGCCTATAATCTGCGATAACTACGCCGTTCGGAATGTTTGAGTTTCCATATATGACATTTGGTCTACGAAATGCCGCTCAAACTTTTCAGCCAGCTGCGGAGATTTTTAGGCATGGTAAATTTTTATCGCCGATTTTTGCCCAATGCTGCACAAGGACAAGCACCTTTAAACGCTTTGTTGGTAGGTTCTGTCAAAGGCTCTCACCCTATTGTTCTCTCTGGTGAAGCCCTGACTGTTTTTCAGAACACCAAGGACAGCCTAGCTAGCGCTGCATTATTGGCCCACCCTAATTCCGAGACCAAACTAGCATTAGTGACTGACGCGTCGGATACAGCTTTAGGTGCGGTCTTACAGCAGCGCCAAGATGATGAGTGGCAGCCCTTGGCATTCTTTTCTAGAAAGTTAACTCCAGCCCAGAGTAAATACTCACCCTATGACAGGGAATTATTAGCCATCTACGAAGCCATAAAATATTTTAGGCACATGTTAAAAGGCTCGAGATTTTGTGATTTATACGGACCATAGGCCGATCAGTTTTGCCTTTCATGAACGAAAAGCCAACTGTTCGCCAAGGCAATTCCGTCATTTAGATTTTATAGCCCAATTTACCACCGACATAAGGCACATATCTGGCAAAGATAATGTTGTTGCCGACGCCTTATCTCGGGTGGATGAACTTCAGGCTCCTGTCAGTCTACAGTCCTTGGCGGACGCACAAGCCTCGGACACAGAGTTGGCGCATTTTCTTAAAGAGAAATCATCTCTTTCTTTTATTCGGACGGAAATTCCCGGGAGTCGCTCTTTTGTGTACTGCGATTTCAGTACATCGACCCCTAGGCCCTTCGTTCCTAAATTGCTACGAAAACAAATTTTCGATAGCCTACACTCATTAGGCCACCCTGGTGTCAGTGCCTCTGCCAAGCTCGTGGCTGAGCGTTATGTTTGGCCTGGCATCCGGAAGGACTGCAGGGATTGGGCAAGATTTTGCCTCTCCTGCCAGCGATCTAAAGTGAGTCGTCATGTGTCTGCATCTTTAGGCACTTATAGCTTACCCGGTGCTCGTTTCAAACACATCCACATTGATATTGTGGGTCCTTTACCAGTATCTGATGGCTTTCGATACTGCTTGACTGCGATTGACCATTTTACTCGGTGGCCAGAGGTTATACCTATGACCGATATTACGGCTGAGACTACGGCCAAAGCTCTACTGTCGGGTTGGATTGCCCGGTTTGGTTGCCCAGAGACAATAGTTACGGACAGAGGACGACAGTTTGAGTCAGCTTTGTTCGGGTTCTTGTCCAAGTTAGGCTTTCAACATAAAAAGACTACGGCTTATCACCCGCAGTGTAATGGCATTAGAGAACGCTTCCATCGGCAGCTCAAAGCGTCCATAATGTGTCATGGTAATGACAAATGGACAGAATCTTTGCCATGGGTACTTCTTGGCATAAGAAGTTCTTTTAAAGAAGACCTCCAAGCATCATCTGCCGAGCTTTTATACGGCGAACTACTGGGGCTACCAGGAGAGTTCTTCCATTCCGGTACTGGCGGCACAACCGACATGTCGGAGTTTTGTGCACGGCTTCGTTGCTTCGCTGAGAAGCTTCAGCCGGTACCAGCAGCGCGAGACTGCCAAGGCAGAGTTTTCTCCTTCAAAGATCTGGCCACTGCTGAACAAGTCTTTCTGAGGGATGACACAGTGCGTGGATCTTTACAACCTGCCTATACTGGTCCGTATAAAGTTTTGTTCCGCAAAGATAAAGCTTTTAAGATTCTTTGTAGGGGTAAGGAGGTGACGGTCTCCATAGATCGCCTTAAACCAGCATATTTGTTGGCTGAGAATGGCGACCAGGTCCCGGACCCCATGCAGGAACCAGTTACTGACGCTGATAAGGGATATGTCACACGTTCTGGCCGTAGGGTCAGATTTAGGATTAATTGCCCTTGACGGTCTCTGGAGGGGGGTGATGTGGCTTGCCGCCACGATTCACATGCAAACTTTTCTCCAGAGAGACAACCTTTTCTGTTTATAGACTTACTTTTTCATGTGTCAATAATTGAGATTCTGACTTTTGAGACGTCTGTCGAAAGAATTAATTAGTTCCATTGATTTCCTTACGCTTTTAAAAATATATCGCGAGTTTATTTATCAGGTTGCTGATAATTTAATTGAAGTGTTTCTATGTTCCTCATTACTGTAAATAGCTAGTGTGCGATTGTATATAGTGACTGTTCAAGCTACCAATCTACTCTGTAGTCCTTCTGTACATTTTCTTTGTAATATACGATTGTACATAAAGACGTACTTCATTTAGTAACACAAAGAAGAAGCAAATACGTAGGGGCGTCCGCCGGCAGCCGCCGCGACGGAACCGCGCGTCTACATAGTCTTCAGATACAATTCATTACTACCTGAAAGGGTTGGGATTATAGCAAATGGCTATATTATATAGGGATTTGACATGGTAAATTTAAAGTGGCAACTCGTGGTAGACGTACTGGACAAGTTAATAAAATATTTTATTGAGCACCAGCTCTTAACCCGTGCGGTTCCGAGAACGATACGTCCTTGGATACCATTATTTAATTTCATTTCTTCAGTCGACGATTCTAGTAAATCAAAAAAGGTCTGAATAGACCTAAGCCACCAAATTAAATGACCACTTCACAACTTTTCTTGCTCAAAGCAGATTTTAATCACCTGAAACGAAGTCTGTTGCTGCGTAATCAGTAAAAGCCTTTCTTTACTTAGATAAAGTGTTTAAGGCACACTTCTATTGGACTTGCGAACTTTTATTTAGTCAATTAGTCCAAAGTCTGTAGAACTTGTGAAGTCTAGAACATTTTCATTTTCGTCTACGTTGGCATTGACGTTTAGAGCGGTTTTTTATTTCGCGCTTACACAGGCTTATTGCGGCTTTGTTCGTCTGAACCGGTTACACCGGTAGAGGTGAGTAAGTATATTTAATCGATACGAGCTTATACGCGCGCCAATGCTCGTACGAGTTAAGCGTGTGGCAAGACGCGAAATTATTAAAAATTCAAGGTTTCCGCTAAAAAAAGTCACTAGTACTACCAAGTAGTTTTACCGACGAAAATGAACTGTATGAGTTGTGGGGTATATTAATAGGGCTCTGGGGTAACTTAACAATAAAATAAGCTGAAAACTTATAATTAACAATTTACTCGTACATACAAAACCAGAGAACAGAGAACGTTTGACAATACTTCTGTAACGAAACAATCATAGTACCTATATAAATTTAAAATATTTCTAAGAGGTTTAATTCAGTTGTCGGTCGCTAAGAAGTAGTATAAATACTCGTAGCATAGTTCAAAATAATTCATCACGGAAATTAATAAAAATTAGTTCAGCGGCTTGGCTTGAATAAGTAACAAAGTAAGTTTTGCATTATAATAAAGAATAAGTCTTGGCGAATATATTGGAACAGGAAATAAGAAGCTGGGTAGAGTTTTCTTTTCATTAAAGTGTCTTAAGACTCTTAAGAACGTTGCGGGAAAAAAACAATACTCGTAGTTATTTGTTAGTTAGAAAATTAAAAAAAACGCAACAAGTAAAACGATAGGTAATCGGTAAGATTTTTGCTGTGAAAATGTCCTTATTTGCATGTGAAACAGCGTAATTATAAGTACTTAAAGTGGAATTAACAGGTAAAATAAATACATTTTGAATGCACCACCGAAAGTGTGATTGATTGTTTTTTAGTCGACAAAGCTGATGACGCTGTTAGCTTAACACAAAGTCGCTAGTTAGTTAATTGCGTATAAGCTCAGGGGTAAAACATGATGTTGGTAATAAAATGTCCCAATTTCCTGCCATTAATTTAGCGAAACGAATGTACGAGTAGGTAGGAGTAGCAAAGCGGCTGTGATAAGATAACGCTCGTATTCGGTGTCGGGTCGCCCACAAACGGCTTATTTGCTACAAGCACCCCCTGTTCCTCAATGTCACATAATGTAACGTTACGTAGAGGAACATATACAGGGTGTCCAGGAAATAGTACGACATACTGCAGGGGCTGATAGCTGGGATCAATACCTACTGCTCAGCGTCTTTTTATAAGAACGAGCTTTTCATTCCAATCAAGAATCACCGAGAACTAGGAGCAAGGGTTACCACTGCAGCGATGAGAAATTGCCCAAATAAGCCTTCGGAGACTGAAAAGCTCTAACTTTAACTCTCTAACTATTCACGATTAATTTGATGTGAAAAAAATACTGGAAAAGGTAAAGTTTTTTCGATATTTCGGGAAACTTAGTATAACTTTAAGAGCGTAAAATTTCGCTGAACATTTATATGTGATTATAATCAGAGTTAGTTAGTTAGTTAGTTAGTTAGATTATATGTGATTATTTTCACAGACATCACCCCACAGACAGCTACCCCCCCCCACCCCCTGCAGTATGTCGTATACTATTTCCTAGAAATTTTGTATAAACGGATGTGAAGCGTCATCGCCTGTGTAACCAGGGGGCCTACTCCCGTTTATCTGGACACGTAGACAACGTTAGGCAGACGTATTAGCGTGAATGTTCAGGCGTTCAAAAGATACGTAAAGTTCAAAATAAATATTGACGAATTCATTTGCACCAAAGAACCAAATAACAGAGACTGGCCTATTGGCTCAATGGGAGAGGTCCTGCCTGCTGTTAGCGCCATAGATGCTTCCAAATTAGTTTTATGAATGAAAGTTACATAAAAAATAGATTACCAGAAGCACACAGCCGTTATAATAAATTCATTAACTCATTTAAATTCGTATATGTGTAATATTTTTCGTAAAATCGTCCGATTTGACACGTTGTACGATCACTTCGTTCTGTGGTCGACTGTACCATGTTTACATAGTTTGGGGTCGGATGATCTTAGTTTTAAGTGTATAAACTGTCATCTATACTAATATTTTAGAGAGGAAAGATTTGATTGTTTGTTTGTTTGTATTGAATAGGCTCCGAAACAAAAGACCCGTTTTTAAAATTCTTTCACCAATATAAAGCTACATTATCAGGGAGTGACATAGTCTATATTTTATTCGCTCTAGGGCAAGTATATTTAAGTATATTTTGCCCATTTTCACTCCCTGATGTCGTAAGGAACACTAATTTGGGGTAACTCAACGGATACCAATAGTGTTAATTTTGCAAAAACGTGCACTGCGTACACGTGTCGGGGTGAAACCGAGTTGTTCGTTAAACAGCGTATACTGACGCATTACTCAGTCTATCTATTTAGAATCATAACTTTCACCAGGAATAATATCGCTGATTTTCAGTACATGGAGGCAAGTAAGCGAAAGCACCTAGTAGGCCGTCTGAACGCGCACTGCGTTCGCACTCGTCGCATGGCACTTGCAGAAAAGAACCCGCGAGTCGTTGGCCCTTCTTACTACAACCGCCTACCTACTGCGTTAAAAAATGAGCCGTCTGACGAAACGATCCGGCGTCAGCTGAGAAGCCTTTTGTTGGACAACCCGTTTTATTGTACTAATGAATTTTTAAACTGTGATAAATTTTAAATTGATTGTATTTGTATTGATTTTCATTCATTATTTGACATTGTATTTAATTTTCTTCTTCAATGATCTTTTATTTTATTTTCCATATTTTGTTTTGTAAATTCTAATGTTTGACTCGTAATTTTTTTTAATGTTTTTTATTGGTTTCGTTTTATTATGGTCCTGACATTTATTTGTATTTATTTTAATTTGTTTTATCTCTTAGACGATCTCAATATTAATTCATGATGAGAAATAAATAAATCTAATCTAATCATTCAGTGAAAAATAATAGTAAATATATGTAAATCAAGTCGGAGAAACGCGGGCAATATGTGCTGCTTTACCGACGCCGTGACGTGACTTTTGACAGAACGAAGTCTATCGAGTCGGCTAGTCATTTATAAACGCCATTCCTTGTCTGGTACGTCGTAACACAAGGATATTTATCCCTCGTTCGAGACCATGACAAGTGGTGTGTGGTCTCGCGCACATTTATTTATTTATTTCAAAAATATAAGGCTGATTTTCATTGGACAAAGATAAAATTAATTATTGATCATTAAATTAATTAAATAAACCACCGTCTTTTTACTATCTATTCAAATAGGTATTTTTGAACCACTCGAATACACTGCGGGTGTATAGAAGTTGAATTGCAAGTTACGAGAGCTCTAGTACTCTCCGTGATGCAGAAGAACTCATTAAAAAGTATAATTTTCTCTTTTTAATAGTGGCTTTTGCTGCCATGAGTTATTTAAATTCACTTGTTTCTTTAGCCTGGAATTTTTATAAACTAGTTCGAGATATCAATAGACTTTCTAATTCATGTGTTTTATTTTTCTATTTGTATAAGTTAGTATTTCACTTACATTTCGTTTCTCATAGTTTTAAAGTATATTTGACCTGTTTGTCATGTGAAGGTAGCTATTTAAGCGCAATATTGTATGTAATATACACTCTCTCTTACCTTCAAATATGCTTTAACATCCACAAGTGGCTTTTGATGTTATTTCTAACCAACTTCAAAAAAAGGAGGAAGTTCTCAATTCAACTATATGTTTTTTTATGTTTGTTACTTCATAACTTTCGACTGAGTGAACCGATTTTAATAATTATTTTTTTATTTGAAAGCGAATGCTGCCCGCGTGGCCCCAATTTGGTCCAGTTCTGACAGTGGCATCCATGGGAAACCATATGAGTCTTAAATCCAGATAAACTATATGCGCAACAAATGGAAGAATAACTCAATATCACGCCAACCGATTTCGATGCTTTTTTTTTTATTGGAAAGGATATACATCAAGGGTAGTTTGATGAGAGTTTGATTTGGTTCTGGTTATGGGATCCATGACAAAGTAGCGGAACTCTTTATTTCATAAGAGCAATTGGACGATACTTTTTCGATGTATAAAATAAATAAGAACTAGGTATTCACTGAAAATCAAGAAATAAACAAAAATTTTAACAAAAAAAAAAGTTCAAAAAAAACTATTCCGAAACAAAACACTAAAAAGTAAAGAAATAATTGCGTATTCTTCCAAAACTTTTACGATAATAAAATGTAGGTACAAATGTTGTTATTGTTTGTGTAGTGAAATACATTCACTTTTATTCTGTGAAACCTTAAATTTTCAACTACCGTTAAAATGTAGGCAGGTGCTATAATGCATTCTACTACTTACTTACAAAAAATACAGTTTGCCCAAATTAAAGATTGGTTCGGACGTTAGTAACCGTAGTAATTCCATTTCAGAAAATTTCGTTGAAAATTGAGCTCAAGAAGTATGGTCTTATAATTCAGAATCTAAAATAACGATAAAGTGGAATATGATATTTAAAATTGAACAATGTTGTTCCTAGTAATGATTATAAAAGATTTTCATCAATAGATCAAATTATTTCGGATATCTAGTATTTAATTGAGCGATTTACTAACCTATTCAACAAAATACTATTTTTTTTTGATATGAATAATAAATTTATTTTATAAAAATCACAAAGCAACAATTATTAATTATTAAAATGAACCTGAAACTAAAAACCTTACAAAATATAATATAATAACTAAAATATATTATAAAAGGAGTCCCTTTAGGCAAGGTTCCGAAGATACTGGCAGCGTTCCCTCTTTGAATAGCTAGACTAATTCTTTGTCCGAGGTAGCTGCCAGCTCTTCGGTCTCCTGTGATTTCGACTAACTTAAATACTATTTAAGTGACTACTTAAATATTGAAATTGTCGCAATTAGTAGTGGGCGACATCACCCAAATTCTGTCGCCACTTCAGTTGTTTTTGATTCCTCAGTTTATTACTTCCCAATTATTTTTAACTTTTAGGAATCTGCCAAAAGCAAACACTTACTTTACCGCTGTAGTAGAATCTAATCTCACTTTTTACTAACGAAATTTTCGCATTTTCCCCGAGGTCCTGACCCGAATGTTCCTATCTCAATGCACCATCTGCCCAGGTGGTGTGTTGGCTTTTGCAATCACTTAGATAGATCCAGCAGCTGTATTCAAAACATTCTACAGATTAGCTGTTCTCGATGAGTTAGATATCTCGTTATTTAACTAGACTATCTACTCTTTATGATGACAAGTTATCCCATCAAATGCTACAGACATTTTATTCGTAAATTATTATTTTTTTAATCTAATGCGATTTATATTTTCTTTGTAACTCATCAATATTTTTTTTAAATGTCAGTTGCTTCTTGATCCCAGCATCTACTAAAAAGACTTTCATGAAACTGTGTACACTTTCACAAGTGATATAA
The DNA here is from genome assembly GCA_947369235.1 of Udea olivalis. Classification (NCBI taxonomy): domain Eukaryota; kingdom Metazoa; phylum Arthropoda; class Insecta; order Lepidoptera; family Crambidae; genus Udea; species Udea olivalis. The sequence continues at coordinate 10,946,951 of OX376364.1, read as the reverse complement.
AAGTTGGTTAATAATACAGCGGGCCAAAGGGTGGGTCAATTCATTTACTGGGTAGATTTAAGTCCGCACAGGCGAGGTCGTTGACATTAGCTATTCAGAAATCAAATGTAGGTAATGGCTTTACAGCGATTGTTTTAGCCCAAAAAATTAACAATACTTTTTCTCCAACCGTAACTTAATGCGTAGGTAATGAATGAATACATCTTAAATAAAAATAAATATGCGCCAGACACACTAACTGTCACGGTCTCGAAGTAAGGATAAATAACCTTGTGTTATGAGGGACTAGACAAGGATTTAAGCCAGGGGCGTCTCTCAGTACACCCAGATCAGAGTCAATTGAGAAAAAAAAAAGTTTTCTGAAGTGATCCCACCGCGATTCGAACCCGCATATCAAGGCGAGAAACTGTGCTACAGCGCATTACGCTAATCTTGTCGTTAAAATTCTCAATTTTCATAATACAATACAATACAATCATTTATTTTCAGGCAACAAATTACATTTATAGATCTTAACTAAACATAATCGGCCCAAAGATATATATCTACCTTAAAAACTAACACAATATCACCTAAATTATTTACACGTATTGTTCATCGGCGACGTGTGATGCAGCATGGTGTCCGATTACCGAGCTCAGAACCGCCGGTAAACGACACCAACCAACCAATAATCCAAAGACTACACTTATCGGTTCATCCTATCCTATTCAGAGCCTATTTAGACGTTTCAGGGACTGATTGGCCATAGGAAGGTATTCTTAGACAAACATCGTTAACATCAGTCAAACAAACAGCCTAGCAGGCGCCTCAAAGGCTCTCTGGGACACTCAAAGGGCCGTTGTTTACACTTCCACAGTTAGCGAAGTGTCGAGATATGTGGGGAATGGCTTCGGGCACCCTTACGGACGAGTGAAGCCGCACGAAACTGTTCGGGCGTTTCGGAGTTCTATGGCTGATTATTAGTTCAATTAATCGTTTATAACTAAACCTTTGCAACTAATCTGGAGGAATTGACATTAAAAGAAAGCATTATTCATAGCAAAAAATGTTGTCTGTTTTAATTGTGACTGTTTAAACTATACAGTGTGACAGCGCAAGTGTTTTGAAACTAATGGATTTCCATCAACTGGCGGTCAGAATTACTTTTTCACGAAGATATCAGTGTCTTTCGTTTTTTTATTGGTGACCAGACAAGAAGACAATTTAGAAAAATAGTGTCACCAAAAAAACTATTCAAGTACGTTCACTGAACTGATACTTTTTATAAAGCTATCGAACTAATTCTTCAATCTCATAGATTTTAAAAATAGTAAAACCAGATAATTAACACAAAAATGCATACCGCAACTATTTTGGAGTAATTGATGTAGTTTTCATATGAAGTAGGTACATAAAGTATTGTAAAAGTAGTTTAAGCTTTTAAAATATCCAGCGATATTACTGTATTACCCACAAAATCATACTGCACAGGTCACTTAGAGTTCATAGTGTAGCAGCGTGCTTTCATGCTGATGAATACATTGCCAAAGCCACTGTTTGCTTTTAATCACAGTGAGAAGGCCCTCTAGAGACCGTTCAAAGGCTTCCGAGCACAGACTGGCGTAGCTACTTTCATAATATTCAATAATAAAACATCGACGTCGACAATACCAAAGGCATGCAATTCTTTGTCATTAATGTCTAAGAGCTTTCGCCAAAACGCCAATTATTAAAAAGCTTTGACCATTGCTTTGGAAAATTTCAATATCAGAGTCAACAGTACTAAATATTATATTCGTCATCATTATCACCATTAATATTTTTAGTATAACTGATGATAATTTATAAAATATGTCCTTTTATTAAATAATAAGTTACTCTACCACGGGCGTGACAAGGTTGTTTTATTTTTAGAAAACCCTGCCTGAAAACCAGCATTTAGAAAAGACCTGATTTAGTTGGATGAGGTAATGCCTACAATATACAGCTATATCGTATGAGATAACAATAAAATGAGTTTTTATTTGAAAAATTAAAATAATTTACCTAAATTTTTACACTTTGTAAAAGCTATGTATAGTAAAAAGCATAAATATCTGTACGTTTCAAAGGCTTCGAAAATGTCTGAGCCAAACATAAGTCAAAAATTTCTATACAAGTCTACAAAAAGTCTGAACGATCTATCGTATATATATTTGTTGCTAATGTTTTGCTCAGTTTTTTTCTAACATGGGGAAACGTTTACATATTTATACTTTTGAATGTACCTACAAATTAAAAGGAGGATATAATTTAGACTGAGTGGCAATATGGCTGGCCTATGGCAGACAGACGGACATGACTATATAACTCTCGAACGATAAGCACTTATAATTACTTAATAATAAGTCATGTCGTGTCTTCTTAATGTTATACTTTACGTTATAACTGGAAGCTCGTTTGCTGGTGTGTCTGGTCGATCTGTGATGTGTTTGTATGAGATCGGTATTGCAACGGTCGCGCGAGTTCATACAATATTAATGGGACCTCATGACCCAAATGTTCGCAGCGCCCGCTTGTACAGTCACGTGCATATTTATGTATACGGATATTCCCAATATTGATATAACCAAGAAAGGAAAATGTAACATATTTTTGCTGTGAAAAAAGGAAGTTGTCCGATCTACGAGTACATCAGAAATGCGATGGCCGAGACGCAAGGGTTCGATAAGCAAAATTCATCAGTTTTACAATAAATAGCTCATAACCTTTTCAAGAAATCTTTTTAGTCATTCAGGAGTTCTCGAAGTAGATTATTTTTTTCATTTAAAAAGCTTCAGCGTACATCAAACTGGGTACAGTTGTAACATTTCCTAAGCCGGGGACTTGACCACGTGGACCAGGGTCTACTCCGGTGCATAATTTACGAAGTTTCGTGATATTTTGGGAGGTCAAAAAGCACATGAAAAATAATGTTAAGTGAAGTATCATTTTTAACGCTTAAAGTTTCACACTACGCGTTCGGGATTCCGGACGAACAGGAGTAGGCCCCAGTTTTTATTTTTTTGACGAGGTGTTTTCGCCTTTCGTCCTTACAAAAGGCGAAAAAACCTCCACACCAAAAGCAAAGCGTTAATACTTCACAAACGGACTTCGTGACTCTCGCATTTTATAATTTATATAGGTATAAATAGGTATGCGCCAGACAACACACCCCTTGTAATGGTCTCGAAGTAGGGATTAATATCCCTGTGTTACGAGGTACCACACAAGGAAATAAGCTAGGGGCGTCTCCCAGCACACCCAGACCCGAGTCAATTCAGAAAAGATCGTTTCCTGAATTGACCCGACCGGGAATCGAACCCGGGACACTAAGGAAATCGAGGCAAGAAACCATGCTACAGGGCACTACGCCAATCGTGTCGTCGGTAACCAATAATATTAGATAGCATTGATTAAGATTATAACGAAGTCACCAGTCAGGAAATCGTCTAATTCAAACTTATCTCGAAAGCTCTGATCGTTCGCTACTAAGCACGTCCACGATTTTCTGTCTCCTTCCCTCAACTAATTTACCATATCGTTCTATCCTTGTCTTAGAAGAGTTTATATTGTCTCTTCTCTATGCCGGACACGATTGTGCCAAAATATTTGGGGCAAGCTGTATCAACTTGAGCATACAAATTTTTGCTCCGTGATGTCTGGTGAATGTCCGCAGAGACATAAAACCTGCTTGGATCTTATTTTCATGTTTTGTTTCATGGAATGCGTCAGAATCAGTGAATGAATTTATCTCAAGTAAACCACGGTAGTTAACTAAAGCGATTTACATGTCATTTTAGTTACTTGCTGTTACTAGAGGCGCTTTATCGGAAGCCTATAAAAACTTAAGAATAGCCGCCAGCGACTGGGTAAAAAACCTACTTATGATCTTCGGCGCAAAATGTAGAATCACTACCATTGCGCCATCAGTACGTCTACCACGAGTTGGCACTTTAAATTTACGGTTTCGTTTGTGTAAAAAAAAAAATTGGGATTCGACATGACATGACATGACAATGTCAAATCCCAATACATTTTTTTACGAGAACGATAACGTAAATTTAAAGCGGCAAATCGTCGTAGACGCATACAGGCCATGTACACACATCAAAAGTGTCTAGGGATCAACATAAATTTTTGCAATAACTTTTCTCCTGATTGATATTAATTAAAATTTTCTTTAAGGGTTCATCAAATAAAGTGTTTTCGTTTGTCTACAGTAACGATAAACCAAGTCACCTTTGCATTAATAAAGAAATTTGCCATTTTCCTAATAAAGGGATTTTTGACATTTGAACCACTAACATTAAAGTTCGAAAAAAAGACTGAAATAACAGTTTTCTTTAAAATTTTATTGGGTAACTTAAACAATTAATAATCCGTGTTTCTACCGCGAACACTAACAACACAAGAACATCGGTTTGGCATACTCAAAATGAGTTCATCCAAATCACGCTGTGGAATGGCCGCCCATGTTCGTTGCAACAACAAAAAAAGGTCTTCTTGCGACTGGATACCCTCCATATTCGGCAGAGCTCTTCTCTGTAGCATATCCCATGCATGCTCAATCGGGTTCAAGTCTGGCGACTGAGCAGGCCAGGGCAGGACATTGATGTTAGCTGCGGCGAGAGTCTGTCTTACAACTCTTGCGGTGTGCGGTCGTGCATTATCATGCATTAACTGAAATAAGGGACCGATTTGCACTTGTAGAGGAACGATGACGTCTGATACAATCGTCTCAGCATAAATTTGAGCGTTGAGGTTGCCTCTGATCCAAATCAACTCAGTTCTTCCGCCGATCCAAATACCCGCCCATACCATGATGGTTCCACCACTATAAGGATGGACTTCCTGGCAGGATTTTAATCGCTGTTGGCGTCCAGGGGTTCTCCAGTGTCGTATACGTCTTGTATCCGGTCTCATACCAAAACGAGACTCATCAGAAAAGCACACGAAACGCCATTGTTCTTCTGCCCAATTTCTGTGTTTAAGAGCCCATTAATATCGAATCCTACGATTGTGCATTGCTATAGGTGGTACCCTTAGCGGTCTTCGGGAATGAAGGTTCACTTCATGCAAGCGGTTTCTGACTGTTTGGTCGCTAATTAAGTTCCCTGAAGAGTGATGAAGCCTCACGGCTAACATCATGGCGGTTATTGTTGGAGCTCTTCGAGTTGTGATTTGAATGTATCGGTCTTGTCTCCGTGTGGTACAGCGATACCGTCCTCCATGGCGCTCAGCCACGGTACCAGTGCTTCGGTAACGTGTCCAAAGTCAACTGATAACACTCTGACTTGTATTCAGAGCTAAAGCCACAGTACGTTGCCGGGAACCAGCTTCTATCATTCCCACGGCTCTGAGCATTTCTTCCCTGCTTAAATGACGTCGCCGCTCCATAATAACGTTGGTTTTAATCAGTAGTAGGGAAACAGTAGCACTAATAATGTCTTCAATGCGTTGTATGTTTTTATAGGGAAAATATTGACAGCTGATTTTCATCTTTTACTCGAATTTGATTGATAGTTTCTGTTTCAAATTATGAAATGCACCAAAAAGGATCCATATAAATTTATAAAATCATAAATTTATTACAAAGCCACATCTCAATCTCAAGAAATCCGCATAAAAATGCTTGATCCCTAGACACTTTTGATGTGTGTATGTACTTTATATTTAAGTCTGTCGCCTCTGGATTCAGTTTTTTAAAATAACAGTCGCTAGTGGAATTCTTGGCACGCTGATTTTATCTATTAACCTATGCTATTTACCCGACTTTCTCTCCGAGACCATTACTAAATCTGCATACAAAAATATGAAGTTCGAAAACTAAAACTAGGCCTTCTAAGGAGGCTACTTCTCTGGCCAGTTTCCAACAGCAGTGATATCGTGATTCCAATAGTAGAAGCATTTCCTATTCGCATTTGGCCCTTAGTATTCTAATTCTTGTTTTTTGGCGATACTTCGACAAAATCTGCACCGACAGAGACATGCAGTGACTCATTGAAATATAAAACACAAAAGTCGTTTATACTAGACGTGGTCCTTTTTTTGCGTGAGTAGAAGGTATAGCGATTTAGTGATAGCAACTCTCTACTTCTGAATCAATTGCAATCTAGTGTAATATAATGGCCAATGTAAATAGTGGGCTGGTGGGTGATCATCTAAAGATTTACCGATATGGCATACTCAGTGATTGATGTATATAGAATATAGAAAATATGTATATAGAAACTCTCTAAGTGAAAATTAAGTTTATTTGATTAACTTTCATTCCAAGGTCACCTTACAAATCAGTCGAACAGACAGTATTATTTGTATGAAAACACAAGCTTTCCGCCCGCGGCTTCGCCTGCGTTTCGTTATATATTATGGCCAAATTACATAAAATCTATATAAATTGTAGCCCATGTGTTATTCTGATGTATAAGCTGTATTTCTGTAAAGTTTCATCCAAATTCGTTCAGTAGTATTTGCGTGAAAGAGTAACAAACATACATCCTCACAAACTTTCGCATTTATAATACCTATATAGTATGTAACATTAAATTTAAGTCAATTGTGAAAATCAAATTTTCACTAATATAGGTACTACACCACTTAGTGATTAAGCTATATTGTTTTTTAAAGTCTACTTTTGATAATCCCTCACTCGTTGGCATAACGGCAGTTGAGCTGAAAATATCATACCCAATAATATCAAGAAGTCAATCATGTGGGCTTACCTGCACATTTTGTTGATAAATAAAAAGTTAATAAGCTTTCTGTTCATTCAGAAAATTAAAGCTCGTTTTGTGAATTACGGAAAAATAACCTAAATACGTTTGAATCTAATAAAAGTCGGACGTTTCTATAGGTTTTTGTAGGGACTTTCATTTATAAAAGGTCAGGACCCATCTAACGCGAATCGCAAAGTGGATAGAGATTTCAAATAGATTCGTTCGTCTTATATTTAAGGGGATAAAGGGTTGCTCTACAAGTCTACATTATGATGTTTAGAGCGAAAGTGATATTTAACTTGTTGGAATGTTGAATTAAATCCGTCAGCATTCAAGTATTATCGTAAGAACAGATGAATAAATTACGATAGTTTTCTTCTTTAATAAAGTTAGAACATTTTAGCGTCAGCAGTACGCACCAATACCACTCACAGGGACAAACTAAAAAATTACGATTGCTGGCACCCTTTGAGGTACAGAAATAGTTCCTCAAGGGGACTAGCCAAGAGCAACACGCCACGACGATTTCTACAATAGACATCGTTCAAATGTATGGGGATGACATAAGCTGTCACTGGCGCTTATGTCATCCCCATAAATTTGAACGATTTCTATTGTAGAAATCGTCGTGGCGTGTTGCTCTTGGCTAGCCCCCCTGGGGTTTCTAATTTCCATGACATAGGGGCAATGCCGAGTAATGTTGTCATCGATACTAATATTATTAAGAGGAAAGATTTGTTTGTTTGTATTGAATAGGCTCCGAAACTGCTGAACCGATTTCAAAAAATCTTTCACCAATATGAAGCTACATTGTCAGGGAGTGACATAGGCCATATATTTTTTTAAATAGTAACGGAACGAATAGTCTACGAGCGCGAAGCCTTAAATATGTAGGTCAGGTACGAGTATCAAGAATTATTTCGTAATAAACAGTCTCAGACACTTATATTAGTAGTGAGTAATTAGCCTAATACTGACTCACTGCTGGGCATAGGCCTCTATCATTGAAATCAGTCATCGTTCCAATTTATGAGTATTAGATTAGATAATAATTTATTGTGATAACTGTGTAAGTACGAGTACATTGGCTGTTCTAAGCATAAAGGCATCAACAGTTTGCCCATTTCGGACAACCCTCGGCCATTGCCTTAGCAATCACCACACTGGCCAAATGCGGGTTGCTGATCACAAACCCGGGAAATGGATTGGGATATACATATATGATTTGAACCCGGACCTCTGGATTACTGCATCTGAATCCTGCATCTAAAGAGATCTAAAGAGATGGCATGATCCTACAGTTTACTTTTACCTACTGAGTAGGTATATAATAATATATCTTGGTAATATTCATTGCTATGCGGATAATAGCACGGTCCACGCGCGTTATTTCGAGTGCCCTGGGGCAAAGCAGACTGACATCGAGGAGAAGAGGCGAAGTCTTGTTGTTGAGCTTGACGGAGTGTTGGACCGCATTTCAGAATGGGGTGCATGCAATCTTGTCGAGTTCATTATCATGCATGTTCGTAGCAACCTAAACCAGCGGGACTACATTGAGAGCGTCATTAGAACTGCATCCCGTAAACTCGGAATCCTGAACAGAGTGAGACGATTTTTTACGCCTGGGCAGCTGTCTCTTGTATAAGACACAGTTCGCTCGTGTGTGGAATACTGCTCTCATATCTAGGAAGTTTCCACCAAGTACCTACTCAAAGCACTTGACAGGTTGCAGCGGCGTGCTATCCGTATTATCGGAAACCCAGAGGCAACTTTGACCCTTGAGCCTCTCTAATTGCGTAGAGACATTGCCAGGCTTAGTATTCTCTATCGCTTTTACAATGGTGAATGCTCTGACGAGTTATTCCAACTTATTCTACCCTCACCTTTCCACTCCCGTACCACACGTGCTAGATAACGGCGTCACCCACACACAATTCAACATTTGTTGGCCCGAACTAAAAGGTTCGGTGACTCGTTTCTTTGTCGTACCATCCAGACGTGGAACGCTCTTCCAGCACATGTGTTTCCTTCCTCATATAGTGCCGGGTTCTTCAAGCGGGGCGTGTAAAGGCATTTCTGCACGCCTTCAAGGTGAGGATGGAAAGCCCAGTGATTCGTTCTAATGACTGGGCTTGTCAACCTCATATCTGGACCTCACGACCGCTTTCCACCAGGTGGAGTGAGGTCATCTTGACGGGCAATATAAAAGAAAAGGTACTCGTATACTCAGTAGGTAAAAGTAAACTGTAGTAACTTTTTGTTTTCATTATTATTATTTTTTATTTGTTGTAATCTACTAACATCCATTGTAAAAAGAAAAAACAAGTTGACAAGAGTAACTGCTGAGTTTCTTGCCGGGTCTTCTCAGTAAATCGACCTACCGACGCCGGTGGTAGAGTCACGTATATTTAAGTACGGTATACCTATGTAGATGTATTATTTTGGTCAGTGTAAATTTGACGAAGTGTTGAGGTCGATTACCGTGGGGTTTTAGTCGGTAGAAGTCCGACATAACCTCGTCGTTCCCCCGGGCGGCGAGGTATCCATGAGGATTTCCCCACGTTAATAATAAAAAAAAAGGTTTAAAAAATTTATTCCCAAAAAAGATTACAAGAAAACCACTTACATGAGAACAAGATTATCATAAAATTAATTTAGGTCACCATAAAAAGTCCATTTCTTAGATTTATACCTCATAGTGAGAGTATTGCAGTGTTGAACAATAATTGTATTAAGCATGAAATGATTTCTTTAAGAAACAAGAAATGAACATTTAATTCATTACAGATATAATTTTAACATTAAAATATTTTTTTTAACAGGTCTACCTGTCGCGCCCGGCTACGATCGCCGGCGATCATAACAGTAGTTTTTCAATTGTGTCTGGTTTGTCCGTATGTACTTGACAGTTTAAATAAAGATATTTTGACTTTGACTTTCCAATAATATCATTTCACGCCTCACTTGTATATTTAGTTAATCTGCAAACTGACTAAAGACTGCATAAAGTGTTCAATAAACGCCTATTGACTAAACAGAATAAATTATGCATGAACCTCATTTTATTCATGGACTTGCACTAGAATAACCACAAGCTCCAGTTCGCTGCCCATTATCGTAAGCAAGCGATAAAGGGGAAAGCTTGTTAGGCTCCTTTTCCACATGAGTTATGTTATGCTACGTTGAGAAAGAAGAAAGAATAAAAATAAATTAATTGGTGACGAAATATAAAAAATAAAAATAAAAGTGCACATTCAAAATATGCTGGGGTATCTTAAAGACACCGAGACGCTGGTATTGGTGGTGTAGATGCCTTAGAAGAGATGCTGTGGATGCGTTTGATATCCACCAGGAATATTCATTAGGTCGTTTTATTTGGATAGTTTTTAATGGAGCGACATACTAACCTTACCACCTTTCTGCATATCAATGACATTTATCTCTTGGTAATATTCATTGCTATGCGGATGATAGCACGGTCCACGCGCGTTATTTCGAGCGCTCTGGGGTAAAGCAGACTGACATCGAGGAGAAGAGGCGAAGTCTTGTTGTTGAGCTTGACGGAGTGTTGGACCGCATTTCAGAATGGGGTGTATGCAATCTTGTCGAGTTCAATGCCAAGAAAACGCACGTGTGTGTGTGCATTCACAGCAAAAGCGTCGCCGTTCCTTTCCCATCCCACTCTTCAGAGCACCCCGCTACCGATTAAGGATAGCCTGAATATCCTTGGCATGGATGCTCGTAGCAAACTAAACCAACGGGACTACATTGAGAGCGTCATTAGAACTGCATCCTGTAAACTCGGAGTCCTGAACAGAGTGAGACGATTCTTCACGCCTGAGCAGCTCTGTCTCTTGTATAAGATACAAGTTCGCTCGTGTGTGGAATACTGCTCTCATCTCTGGGACGGTTCCGCCAAGTACCTACTGGAAGCTCTTGACAGGTTGCAGCGGCGTGCTCTCCGTATTATTGGAAACCCAGAGGCAACTTTGAACCTTGAGCCTCTCCAATTTCGTAGAGACATTGCCAGGCTAAGTGTTCTCTATCGCTTTTACAATGGGGAATGCTCTGACGAGTTATTCCAGCTTATTCCACCCTCACCTTTCCACTCCCGTACCACGCGTGCTGGACTACGGTGTCACCCACACACAATTCAACATTTGTTGGCCCGAACTAAAAGTTTCGGTGACTCGTTTCTTTGTCGTACCATCCAGACGTGGAACGTTCTCCAGCACATGTGTTTCCTTCCTCGTATAGTCCCGGTTTCTTCAAGCGGGGCGTGAAAAGGCATTTCTGCAGGCCTTCAAGGTGAGGATGGCCAGCCCAGTGATTTGTTCAATGACTAGGCTTGTCAACCTCATATCTGGACCTCACGTCCGCTTTTCATCAGGTGGAGTGAGGTCATCTTGACGGGCAATATAAAAAAAAAACACCAAAAATACTATCTGAGCCTCTAAATATTCTGAAATCAGTGATTTGTGGCTGACATATTAATTCTGGGGCGCATTTCAGAATTTTTAGTTGCTTAGTTTATAAGTTACTTCTCGCTTTATTTTTGATTGTAAGTATATAATTTATAACATGAAAGTATATCTTGATTAAAATAGGTGTTGTGAAACTCACTTGTGTACCTACTTAAAAAAAAAATCTGTGCATCTTATTGGATGGGAGGATGTACGATGTACTCGTAAGTGTTTATTGAATCATTAAGTAAACTTGTTTAGTGTTTAGGTACTAGGTGTACCTATGTGTAAGATTGTGGGAACTATTAATATAAGAATGTAGGTATACCCCCCTTTTTCTATGTACATACTCGCAGAAAGATGGCACAATGAAGAAAGTACAATAAAGATTTATTTATTCATTTATTGTAATGGTCTCGTGCAGTTCGGTTTCAGGGATGTTTCCTTCCGAGGACGCTTAAATTGTGGAATGAACTCCCTGCCGAGGAGTTATAGTATGGAGTGCTTCAAGGGGGGTTGGAAAAGGTTTTTGCAGGGTCGACAACGCGCGAGTGATAGATACCCCTGGTGTTGCACGTGTCCATAGGCTGCGGTAACCGCTTACCACCAGGCAGTCCGCATGCTTGATTGTTACCGATGTGGCATAATATATATATATATATATATATATACGCAAATCAACGAAACCAAATGCTTGCACGATGTAACGGAGTATAACGCCATCTATTGAGTAAAAGTTTTATTAGCACATCTGACTCGCTCTACAACTATACAGCAGCAGTGGAAACGGTCAAATATTTTCGTAGCTTAGCTTTCACATCCTTGGAGCATTGTTGTATAGCACATCTCTGGTAGAATAGCACCCTAATGCAGGCTGACAATCTTGTATAGTATAGCATACAATAGTTAATTAATAAACTGCAACTTGAAGCATATTTATTTATTTATTTATTTATTATTATAATTAGTTACACGGGCAATACCCAATTACATAACTAACTACATACAAACTTATTAAATACAAACATAACACGATTTAAAAACATTCTACAAACAAATATAAATTTTCTAACGGGTACAAAAAACAGAATTTTAAATAACAAATACGTTTACGATGGTTTTAATGCCATTATGCGAAAAAAAGCCGCGTCAATGTTTCATCGGCTCCGAAGCAGTCCCAATAGGATTCTGAAAATGATTGCGTCCCGCCTCGACTGTCCTATCCAACAGCACTGGGTGAGTGTTGTCACAGGTCAAATATAAATATAAATTAATGTAATTCTCTCTTTGCTGGACATTTTAATTTTAATTTTAATCAATGCAATTGTTTTATGGATTTAATCTGAAATAAATGATTTATTATTATTATTATTATTATTGAATAAACAGTACAAGGGGATGCACATAATAATTAATGAGGGTTCATAATTATAATTCATCGACGACAAACTAACAACGTCTGAAGGTGAGCGGTTAGTTAGAACACAAACACATGTAACATTAGGTATTTACGTTACTAATATATTTTTTTGACGACACGGTTGGCGTAGTGCGCAGTAGCACGGTTGCCTTGATTTGCATGGTGTTCCGGGTTCGATTCGGGCCAATTTAGGAAAGGATCTTTTCTGAATTGACTCTGGTCTGGATATGCTGACCGACGCCCCTGGCTTATTTCCCTGTCTGGTACCTCGTAACACAAGGATATTACTAATTACCCTTACTTTGAGAACATTGGTGCAAGTGGTGTGTTGTATGGCGCATATTTATTTATTTATTTATAATAATTGCCAAACAAGGAGTTAAGCCAGGGGCGTCTCCCAGCTCTCCTTCTGCGAGGAGGTGATGACGCAGAAGGCGACTGCGGAGAGGGCCCGAGAGGATGATCCTCTGGCGGCCCCTCTCCGCTGAGACGGCGGGGAGCAGGAAGACGGCGGTTCGCTCAGTTTCTCCTGCTCTCTAAAAGTGGGGCCCCTATTCCATGGTGCTCCCGTCTGGGGGTGTCCCAGTATACCGGGACGCTGCCGCAGCGTGAGGAATCTCGGCGCGTAGGCTGGGCCGACCGCTGGGGCGACGTGGTAATCCGCAAGGCTTTATGTCGCCCTATTCCAAAGCGGTGAGGGTATATCCGGGTGTTTTTAGTGGGTATACTGCCGGCTTCACCGGCGGAGAGTCCCGCAAACCCCCACTGCCCGACCCAGGCAGTGGGATAGTGTGTAATTCATTCCACACCCGGAAAAAAAAGGGGGCGTCTCCCAGCACACCCACACCAAAGTCAATTCAGAGAAGATCCTTTCATGAATTGACACGCCCGGGATTCGAACCCCGGACACCACACAAGTGAAGGCGAGAAACAATGCTAAAACATACTTAGCCAATCATGTCGTAGTGGTAGTGTTACCAGCATAACAATATAGCTAATCGTAACTAAGTATTACATATTGTGTGGTATACTCGCCGGTTCATCGAATCGGGCATTGAGTCAAGCTCGTTTTGTGAATAACGGCAAAAAGGTGAAACCATGCTAAAACGAAGTTAGCCAATCGTTTCGTTGTAGTATAACTAGCATTACAAAACGCAAATAATACATATCATGTAGTATACTGAGACCGTCGTGGCCCAGTTCAAATCTGAACAGAACCAAAAAATCTTTGTGTTCATCGTTAGATATCCGACTTACTCTCCTGTGATGAAAAATATCGATAAAAAACCAAATCAACCCGGATAACGGCAGGAGACGTTGGGTTCTAATACCATTCATCAAAAGTGGGCTTTTGAGTGTTTCGTTCACCATGACGACACGTCACTTGCCTCTGACTACCCCGTTTGGGATTTAAAAGTCGTGATGGGATGTTGTTGTTGTTGTATGTAGTATACTCGCGGGTTTTTTGAATCGGTCATTGTAGGTTCATTTGTATTCTCTTTATCAAGATAAAGATTCAATAGCCATTACACTTTTCAAATCATACTTATTCAGAAAGTAACTGAAATAGTTACCTGTCTTCCCCCATAGGACGGGCTCTGCCTAGTTTGGGGGCCAGATATGTTCATAGTTGTTACTAGGTTTATTAATAAATATTTACTTCACTTTACTTTTTCACTTTATATGTATTATCCATTTCATGTGATGAACATTTGTGTTTGTAGTGCGTCTATGTATTATCATCTATTGAGTATGTATTTCTATGCTGCTGGTACTATGGGTCTCTGATACCCATAGTAACAGCTCAGCTCAGTTCAGGGTCAGCTGATCTTGGATCCTCCACTGACTTTAAAATCTTACACCAGCGGATAAAGCGATGGGACAGTATACACTCTCTGGTGGTCTGGGTGTGCTGGGAGACGCCCCTGGCTTATTTCCTTGTGTGGTACCTCGTAACACAGGGATTTTAATCCCTACTTCGAGACCATTACAAGAGGTGTGATGTCTGGCGCATATTTATTTATTTTATTTATACACTAAGACCGGTTTCATACGCGCGTTTTCTTTTACGCGTATACGGTTGCTTTGGCATAGGCGCGACACGAGCGCTTCAAAAAACTAAATTAGCGTATACGGGCTTATTGCGGCGTATTCGCTCAAACCAGTAGTCAGTGAGTCAGTATCTACTCGGATAATACAAGCTTACAAGCGCGTCAAAAATATGACGCGTGTTGCAAAAGGCGCATACATGCGCTTCCTAAAACGAGCTTATACGCGCATATAAAACCAGAAACCGCCCTAGCGGCTAATTACTGCACTTTATTATTGGTAAAATTGGCCGGTTAAAAATCATTTTAAAACAAAACGGTCGCAGTCAAACTGAGTAGTTAAAACGCAATATTGGGGCGGCTTTACTACGTCAATCATTTATTTGTTTGGCTACAATGTTGGTTATTGGTTTGCGGACGATACGAAATTCCAATTGGCTCCGTTCAAAGCAATTTACATTTAATTGTCCTTTATAGAACTTTTGACACCATTTATTTGTAATAGCTACATTCAAATATACCTACGACTCATGATAGCTTAATGTTTGAACAGCGGTTTACTTTTTTGAATATATTTCTTGAAAGCTTTAGAATATCTTCCACCTTAAACAATACTGCGATAAAAGAAATTGATCATGAGAAGTCTCGAAAGCCTTTTTTTTAACCGGGTGTTTAGAATGCGTTGCGCACTAATCCCACTATCCGGGGGAAGGCAGTGGGGGAGTGGGGGACTCTCCACCGGCAAATCCGGCGGTATACCCACTAAAACGCACCCGGGTATACCCTCAGCGCTTTGGAATAGGGCGACATGGAGCCTTACGGATTACCATGTCACCCTAGCGGTCGGCCTAGCCTTCATGCCGGGCCTCCTCACGCTACGGGGGCGTCCCGATATACTGGGACACCCCCAAACTGGGACACCCCCTGCTCAAAATACTCCATGCAGATGAATAAAAACATTCATTCTTGCATAAAAAAGATGTTCTACCTGGTCTTCCTGTGTGAAAAAACTCGACAGAGTTCTATTTTATTCCAACATCATACGTGTGTTATTTGAAGTTTGATTCTTCACTTTCAACATTTGGGGTTGAAAGTGAATGTTTGACATTTTTTGAGCGATAATATAAATCAGAAGAATGATTAGATGTTGATTGCTTTGTATTTCCTCATATAAAGGTTTATTCTATCGAAAGTAAGACATACTCAGACATGGGGACTGCTCAGCAGAATTGCATGATCTTATTCCCGCCGCTGAATTTCATCACCGCACGACACGTCTTAGGTCGAAATTCCATGCTCATCACCTGGATGACTGGCGCTCATCAACCGTACGTTTTTCGCGTCAATTTCCTCCGCGTATATCCAAGATATCTGATCTTCCCGCGTCGGTATTTCCAAAGGTATATGACATCGGAGCCTTCAAGAAGAGAGCGTATTCCCATTTAAAAGGCAAGCAACGCATCGGTGACACCTCTGGTGTTGCAGTTGGAGTTGTCCATGGGCGAAGGTGATCACTTTTCATCAGGTGACCTTCCTGCTCGTTTGCTTCCCTATCACATAAAAAAAAATGCCAGAAAAAAATACTCAGTGTAGGAGATTTGCTTAGCGGGCGACTGTTCTCACCACTGAGGTTCAATCGAGTTAATTCATAATAATCATTAGAATAACTGGTCTGAGCAAACCTATAATAATCGCAATCAATCCTTAGGTACAGTTGCTGAACGTTAGTAGGCCAAATATTTTTTTGTCAGCGAGTGAGCAATAAAATTAAGATACACATGGCTATCTAGGTCATAAAAGGATAAATAAAAACATGGCGCTAGATTAAGATAAACTAGACAAAAATTGTATTGTAGACTGATAAACATGATAATGAAACACAATCATTAATCTCATTTAAAAGACTCCTAAAATACTACATAACTTCAAATACCACCTTTATTTAAATATGTTCTATTACAAAAATAAAAATATAAAAAAAAAGATGAAAAAAAAATCCTCAATAAAAAACTAATGAATAAATGTTATCTAAAGAAAAAAAAACAAATGTTTTGATGTAGCTACACACATCAAAAGTGTCTAGGGATCAAGCATTTTTATGCGGATTTCTTGAGATTGAGATGTGGCTTTGTAATAAATTTATATGGATCCTTTTTGGTGCATTTCATAATTTGAAACAGGAACTGTCAATCAAATTCGAGTAAAAGATGAAAATCTGCTGTCAATATTTTCCCTATAAAAACATACAACGCATTGAAGACATTATTAGTGCTACTGTTTCCCTACTACTGATTAAAACCAACGTTATTATGGAGCGGCGACGTCATTTAAGCAGGGAAAAAATGCTCAGAGCCGTGGGAATGATAGAAGCTGGTTCCCGGCAACGTACTGTGGCTTTAGCTCTGAATACAAGTCAGAGTGTTATCAGTCGACTTTGGACACGTTACCGAAGCACTGGTACCGTGGCTGAGCGCCATGGAGGACGGTATCGCTGCACCACACGGAGACAAGACCGATACATTCAAATCACAACTCGAAGAGCTCCAACAATAACCGCCATGATGTTAGCCGTGAGGCTTCATCACTCTTCAGGGAACTTAATTAGCGACCAAACAGACAGAAACCGCTTGCATGAAGTGAACCTTCATTCCCGAAGACCGCTAAGGGTACCTATAGCAATGCACAATCGTAGGATTCGATATCAATGGGCTCTTGAACACAGAAATTGGGCAGAAGAACAATGGCGTTTCGTGTGCTTTTCTGATGAGTCTCGTTTTGGTATGAGACCGGATACAAGACGTATACGACACTGGAGAACCCCTGGACGCCAACAGCGATTAAAATCCTGCCAGGAAGTCCATCCTTATAGTGGTGGAACCATCATGGTATGGGCGGGTATTTGGATCGGCGGAAGAACTGAGTTGATTTGGATCAGAGGCAACCTCAACGCTCAAATTTATGCTGAGACGATTGTATCAGACGTCATCGTTCCTCTACAAGTGCAAATCGGTCCCTTATTTCAGTTAATGCATGATAATGCCCGACCGCACACCGCAAGAGTTGTAAGACAGACTCTCGCCGCAGCTAACATCAATGTCCTGCCCTGGCCTGCTCAGTCGCCAGACTTGAACCCGATTGAGCATGCATGGGATATGCTACAGAGAAGAGCTCTGCCGAATATGGAGGGTATCCAGTCGTAAGAAGACCTTTTTTGTTGTTGCAACGAACATGGGCGGCCATTCCACAGCGTGATTTGGATGAACTCATTTTGAGTATGCCAAACCGATGTTCTTGTGTTGTTAGTGTTCGCGGTAGAAACACGGATTATTAATTGTCTAAGTTACCCAATAAATTTTTAAAGAAAACTGTTATTTCAGTCTTTTTTTCGAACTTTAATGTTAGTGGTTCAAATGTCAGAAATCCCTTAATTAGGAAAATGGCAAATTTCTTTATTAATGCAAAGGTGACTGGGTTTATCGTTACTGTAGATAAACGAAAACACTTTATTTGATGAATCCTTAAAGAAAATTTTAATTAATATCAATCAGGAGAAAAGTTATTGCAAAAATATATGTTGATCCCTAGATACTTTTGATGTGTGTATTTGCAAACACAAGTCACATCTAGCATTGGGAGCGAGCGCACTTCACGAGTATATCCGTGGCTGCGCCGACCATCAGCGCCCGAGTTCGTGTTTGTACTTTGTTTGACGGTATATTGTAATAAATTCGTAGTTAAGCTACCGTTCTTGTGTACGTTTTCGGAACAAACAAAATGTTATTGTATTTTGATGTTCTCATGTGAGTGAATTGTTAATAATTCTTAGTGAGAATAAATGTCTTAAATGTCAAAATAATGTCTGAATACATAGTACAGAGGCGTTTACATCAACCTTTATTTTTGCAATGGTTTTGTAAAGGTGGATGTGAACGCCTCTGTACATACTTAACTTATTATTAGCAGCAGGTAGGTTAAGTATAGATAATACAAATTCTTTTTTTTTTTTCAAATACAAATTCATTTATTCGTCATCATAGGTGGTAAAAAGTTGACAGGTATAGGCATATGCAGTCTCTCCATGATGTGCCTTGAATGGCATACGAAAATTATTTTATATTAAAACTCATTAATTAATGTCAATAAACGGTAATATAAAAATTAAAAAAGCTTACAAAATTACATTAATGAAATTATTATTCTAAAAAAATTAATTATACTTACATTTAATCATTCAAAATTCATTATCATAAAAACATTCATTAATAATTTTAAATTAAATTCATTATCACAAAAATATTCATATTCAAAATTCAAAATTCATTATCATGAAAATATTCATTAACATCATAATAACATTTAATAATAAGCATTTCAGATAAGACAGATTTGAATTTTTTTACATTAAAATTTTTAAATGTTTCCGGAAGCTTATTGTAAACTCGTAGATTAGCAGAAGGCTAATAAAGTTCTGGCGGCTAGTCTCCAAAGACCAAATAAGTAGGTTATCATGGTCGACCGAAACTACGGCGAAAGGTCATCGCTTTATCGGGAAAAGTTGGCGTTCTCAGGTGGACCATCGGGTTTAAGTGCATATAAAAAACTGGGAAGATAGAAAAGGTGGGATGTTACTTTCAGTTCGTCCATGAGTTGGCAATTTTTTACGTTATCGTTCTAGTAAAATATTTGTATTGGGATTTCGTATAGCGCCTTTGTTGCGTCGAAATTAAACTATAAATCGGTTCCATAACGTAACAATTGCATCAAGGTTCCGTTTTTTAGTTCCATTCGACTCAACAGAGGCATACAAGGAGAACAAATCGGATACAAATACTTTACGCGAACGATAACGTAAATTAAATTGGCAACTCATGGTAGACGTACTGTACACTACGTCTACCATGAGAACAGTTGACAGTTTAATTGTACGTTATCGTTCGCGTAAAAAAATGTATTGGTAATTCGCAGTGTCATTATCATGTCTTGTCGTAAATAAATAATGTAAATTTAAAGTGGTAACTCGTGGTAGACGTACTGATCTGAAATCTTCTGATAATTATCAAGGTGTGAAAAGTGTCATAGATGACTTCTGATAAACATGTTTACCAACTGACCAACATCGACTAAACCAAAACTCAGCAGCTGTTATAAAAGAATAGAATAACAATTTCATGTTGGTTTCAATACTAGATAAACATTC
This sequence comes from Udea olivalis, assembly GCA_947369235.1. Taxonomy (NCBI): domain Eukaryota; kingdom Metazoa; phylum Arthropoda; class Insecta; order Lepidoptera; family Crambidae; genus Udea; species Udea olivalis. The sequence continues at coordinate 10,927,104 of OX376364.1, read as the reverse complement.
TTAAATAATAGTCACCTCAAAATGTCACTGAGTAAGGCCATTTTTAAAACATTGACCAGTTAGTTTTTAAGAAATTCGTTGACTCCCACTTTAACGTTCATGTTATTCGTTTTCTATATTGGTGAGTATGGTGACTATGTAAATTACAAAATATCTTTGTACTTATTTATTTTCAAATTTCATATTTTGCAGCGCCAATAGCATTTCAGTCTCACCCGATGGTTGAATGGTAGGGCATTGGATTGGCATCTTGGGCTTTGAAGAATAAATGAACACTTGTGTGAGTTTTTCCTGGGTGTGGAACAAAAAAACGACCTGCCCCGTCAAACCTGCAGCTTCTATCCAGCAACACAACCACATCAACAGTAATTCGTTATTCGTTTAGCATTAGGTTGTCGGCAAAGCGATTGACCACTGCGACCAGTATTGATCTATTGTGGTCATCATCCCATCAAAGATAACTCTCTAGGGCAAAGTAAAGTATAGATCAGCCCAGGCTCATACAATTAGTTCTGGAAACCAGTATCCAGAGGGTAGAAGGAGGTCATCGAGCCGACCGAAACTATGACGTAGGCTCGCAGCGTTATCGGGAAAAGTTGGCCGGAGAATTGTGCCTACGCTGCCAACAGATGGGGGCAGATCGGCTTTAAGTGCACATACCTATCTGAGCAGATTATTATATTCAACATTGAATAGTGAGGTATTGTTTTCAGGGCTGTGATTTTGTAGAGTCAGATTGCAAAGTGTCATGGGTGACTTTGCTTAACATTTTTTATTATTTGTGAAAATAATGATTAAACCACGGTCTCTTATCTCTCTGTTCAATACGTGATCTTGCATGAATATTCACTTAATGGAGTTACTACCCTACTTAATGGGCCTTCAAAAACGTTTAAATCGCAAGTCTGAAACCAGTTACTAGTTTCGCCAGTCATCATATTTTGCCCTTTTAGTTGGACAACAATAGTTTTAAAACAAAAAGTGCCAAAATGCAAAGGCGATTCAATCGTTAACGAACCTTTCAGACCCCATTTGAAGAACTGTGTGATTTAACTAATTAGAAAAATCTTAGCAGGGACCTCACTTCACAATAAAATTGTAGCTTGCCGAAAGGAAACATCTCAGAAACCACACTGTTCAAGACCTTCATAAAAAAGTTACAGGTAAACTAAATATTTCATTAATGTAGTTTATAACGATTCGCCTTCACAAACTTTTCTTCACCTTTATCAGTACAACTCACGTTAGACCATTCAGGCTAGTTGGCAATTTTATAAGCAAAATTATAAATAAATAACCCCTTATATTAACCCCTTTTTCCAATAAAAGATAGGGTATGTCTTCTTAAAAGCTCTAGTCTATCTATGGACCAAAGTCCATTGAAATCAGTGGTTAAGGCGTGCATGAAACTGAAACAGAAGGACAGGTACGAAGCAAAGTAACTCTGCTGTTTATCATTCATATTTCTTAATATTATTAGCAGGGATTATTTACGTAAGTCATAAAATTTTGCTTCGGAGAGAACACAAAAATGTGTTTCACCCTTTTTTATATTCCCGACAGAGGCAACGCCGCAACGTTACCAAATTAAATCCTACGAAATAATGATTGAACGTGGAAATCGTAAAAACGTTTCGGGATTGGCTGTAAACTGTGGGATCAAGCTCCGTAAAACAGAATGGCAAACATGGCCGCCGCTTTTCATTTGTGTCAAAATTACCTAGTCTGTGTCACCTTTTAACTGTGAATCGTTTGTAGTTAAGAGACGCTCGCTACCTAGCACACCTTGCGGGTCTTGCCAACAAAAAAGCTCATAATCCAGAACTTTTCGACTATAAGAGTAAGGCGGGCGAAACAGAGACAAAGCTTCATACAAGTGGCTGCGACAACTAGATTACTGCGTGTGTGTGCGTGAGCCCTAGCTGTATGGCTGAACCAGTACAAACCGGTTTCATCTGCACACATGTAGTAGTGTCACCTGTCACAGCAGATGTTTACTCATTCTACAGTAGTCTCATTTCTGATTCGTAGTGAAATAATGAGCATCAAACCATATCCAGTTCGTTAAGGTAGATTCTCTGTATATAATGTTTAAGTGATTTATGATTATGCCTATAGTGTGAGAGACCACGATTTCGATGCATTGGGTGAGTTATCACTGGCAATACACACTGGCTGAAAACTTATTTATATTTTATCAATATAGGTTTACTTGCAGTAAATTTATAGACTTTCCTCTCAAGGCTCAGAACTATGTTGCACGATTTTGTTTCGGCGATTTAACTCTTCCTCGAAGATCTTCCCACTTAAATCATCAAGTAGAACATAATATAACAGGCAAATACTTGCCATTATGTTGATACGGTGTTCTCCCCTTCCAAGGAGTTAAAAGGCATATTCTAATAGGGCTATTAAAAGTTTCGAAGAGATAACGTCTTAGGCTCTTTGCAGTTTATTCGTCGTCGGACATGGCTTCTGTACTCACACCGACATGGTGGCGTTTTTGTAATTAAAACACTGCAGCACGTGGGTACCAATAATGTCAACACTGGAGATACAATTCAGCATTTGTCGGCCTGAAATAAAAGGTTCGGTGACTCGTTTCTTTGTCGTACCATCCAGACTTGAAACGCTCTTCCAGCACATGTGTTTCCTTTTTCTTATAGTCCCGGGTTCTTCAAGCGGGGCGTGAAAAGGCATTTCTGCAGGCTTTCGAGGTGAGGACGGCCAGCCCAGTGATTCGTTTGAATGACTGGGCTTGTCAGCCCCATATCTGGACCTCACGACAGCTTTCCATCAGGTGGAGTGAGGTCATCTTGACGAACAATGTAAAAAAAAAGACGAGACAGAAATAAAAAGCATAAAAAAATTCATATTACAATATCGACATGACCAAACCCAACTGGCTTTCAAACTCAAACTCAAACTCAAATAACTTTATTCAAATAGACTGTATCAGTACTTTCAAATCGTCAAATTTACAGCAAAATATACTAAATCATAGACATAAATACCATAATAATATGGATATGTAAATAAACAGTATACAGACATAATGCGACTTTACCACCGCGTCGGAGTTGTTTCTTGCTGAGAAGACCCGGCGAGAAACTCAGCAGTTACTCTTTTAAACTTGTTTTGGGTTTACAACAGGCCTTAGTAAAGTACAAGCAGAGTGTCATTTTGATACAAATAAACCTAAAGAGATTCTTAACTAAAAAATATAAAACAAAGAGAAAAAACCAACCATAAAACCAACCTTTTTCACGCCGATATCCTCCTATGATCTTTAAATCACACGTAACCACAAATACAAGTACTGTTTATTTATATTTACATCCTTCACAATATTAGCGAATCCACAATCGATTTTTCTTTTCTCTGCAACAGCTTTAGCCTTGTAAAAAGGTCAAAAGGACAATGCAAAACGCGGACGTCCCCCATCACAACACTATAGTGTTGGGGACTTGCGAACGCTGACCTAATTTCAACCTTATTAGCCGCCAAAGCCCCGTTTAGGATAATCCTATTAGTTTTAATTGAAAACCGATAGTATGGAAACCCTAGCTTCGTCTTCGTGCCCTTTCGCAGCTAAGTCTGTTAATGAACGGGTAAGCCGTCTTCAGGTGTTGCAGCTTTTGAGCTTATTTCTGACAAGTGCAAAAATCCGGTAAATGCGAGTCGTAATTGCCTGGGTTCTAAGCAGGCGTAAATTGATATTACCAACGCGAGGTATGAAAACAAAGGGTGCCTTTTAGTCACTTATGGTGACGCCACAATAGCGTTTTTCGATAGAAATCTGCCATTTCCTAGACGAATTTCATTTTATTCATAGAAAGAGGAATGATAGTGTAAATCTTATCTTCTCGTATGCCCTTATTGTCTGTATGTGTGTGGATAGCTGCACACACGACGATCTAATGAATGCCAATGAAAAGGCTGTTAATGTAACGGAATACTCTTCGTTTATCATATATTGCCGGAAACGACAATAAGAAGCGTAAATCGAAGTACTTGATCATAAAATCCGTTGCCATGATGTTTTAGCGAGGACTAAATGTAGCAGCGCCAAATACACGTTTTTGAAATGCGTAGTACGTACACCTCGCTTCATCTATTTCAGTTTCTGTCTGGGAATCTGAACTCCTTTATGTCTACTCATCGTAGTCAAAGACAAGGTTCCACAAAGTATGTTTTCACTTAGCATATTAAATTTTAAATTCATTTTAACAAATATCTGACTACCCTTTTGGCTAGGTAGCACCGAAGGTCATTTATTTGTCATTTATTTACGTTACATAGGTAATAAATAAACAGAACTCCCTCATGCGGAAAAAACGAGTAATGGTTTTTATTTAACACCTTCAATTTTTCGGGGTCGATTTAGTTACTCCACAAAATCTTGTTCGAACAGGCGCAATACATCAAGTGTAACCTTTTCGTGCCCGCGAGTGACGTATATGCTTCAACAAGATTAATTAGGTCCTTGTCCTGGAGACTGCATGGTACGAGCTTGCGAGATACTTTTTTGTATTTAAAAGCGGTGACAAGTAAGCGTAGACTACCAGAAGTAGCTACCGCAGCCTATTATAGGCGCCTATACAAGTAATAGGCGCCAACAAACCACAATCTAGGACTCTCAAGGCCTGCGCAGACGACGTACTTTTCTCCGCGGCGGAAAAAAGTACGCGTCGCCAATAAAAAGTCTGCCTCAGATTTCCCGCTGAGTCAACGCACACGGTATCTTCGCGATCATTCGTTGTCCGGGAGTATTTAAATATTCTGGGATTACGTTGTGCTACATTTATTTATTTATTTATTTAAAACAATTACAAAAGTTTCTTAAACTAACTTAAATTAAAAAGCACGCTATAAACCAAGTATGGTTTTTCTGCGCACTACTGATTCGCATCGCTAGTAGAGACGCTTGTACGTGTGCGTTAGCAAAACAAGTTCCAGAAAGTGAAAATATACTGGCGCCAAATGCGCCGAACATTATTAAAAATAATATGAACAATGGCAATGAAACTATGAAATGTGTGTATGTACATAAATATAGTAACACTACATTCTATGATTAAGATTACTTAAAAAAAATGTTTTTAATTTAAATTTAAAATTAGTTTCATTAATTTCTTTTTTAATGCTTATCGGAAGTTCATTCATCAACCTAGGAATTTGGTATTGCAACGTTTGTTTTCCATATTGATTACAGTATCTTGGTAATGTAAACCTGGGTGGTCGCCTAGCATGGTCTGACGTACTTTCACTAATATTAAGATAACAATCATTAAAAAAGTTTTCAACAAGAAGTATGTATTTTACCTGATCATGAACAGGGATGATTTACATAAAGTGTAGTTCGTTATAAGCAATAAATTATCTGATTCTGATTCTGATTCTGTTCGTTCTATTTTTTTTGCGGACGCCTGCGCACTTTAATTCGCTACGCTCCGTGGGTGTCCGCGGTGTTTCGGCAGACTTTTGGTTCGGCGTACTTTTGGTCGTCCGTGTGCGTTGCTCAAAAGTACGCCGCGGATAATTCCTCGTTTGCGCAGGCCTTCAGACTTCCTTTTTTTTCAGCGGTTTAGGCTTGAAAGTCGAACAGAAGGACAGAGCTAATTCGCATTCATAATATTATTAGTAGGAGTAATACACACGACGACACGATTGGCGTAGTGTGCTGTAGCACGGTTTCTCGCCACGACTTCCGTAGTGTCCCGGGTTCGATTCCCGGTCGGGTCAATTCAGGAAACGATCTTTTCTGAATTGACTCGGGTCTGGGTGTGCTGGGAGACGCCCCTAGCTTATTTCCTTGTGTGGTACCAGAGGGAAATAAGCTAGGGGCGTCAGGGATATAATAATCTCTACTTCGAGACCATTACAAGAGGTGTGTTGTCTGGCGCATATTTATATTTAATACGGTCGCTTTGGCATACGCGCTTACACGCACGTTACATTTCGCGCTTCAGAAAACCAAATGCGTGTACACAGGGTGTCTAAATGGAATATCTGAGCTTATAAGTAATAGTAATTATTCATCTGAAGATCAAATCCAAAGGTCAACAGGCTGCACTGGAAGTCATATGACATCAAATAAAGATAATCTAGTATTATAGACTTGCTTTCCGTCAGCGGCTTCGTCCGCGTAGATTGTCTTTCTCGTCAAAATATAGCCTAAAATGAAAAATAGCCTATGTCACTCCCTGATAATGTAATGTAGCCTTATATTGGTGAAGGAATTATTAAAATCGGTCCAGTAGTTTCGGAGCCGATTCAATAAAAACAAACAAAAACGAACAAACCAATCTTTCCTCCTAATAATAATAGTATAGATAGCAAACGAATACTTAGGTGAAGTGAATTTTAATTTTTAGCATTGAACAATGCTCGATTTTCACACAAAGATAGAAACTAGGAAAATTCGACCTGATCCTGGTACTCAAGCGGGATTCGAACCCGCGACCTTTCACAATCCGGGTGACTGCTCTTCCAACTGAGCTACTGAGGCCGTTAACAGACCTGGCGAATTTATCTAGTGTATTTAACGTTGTAAGCCAACGTTATAGGCAAGCGCCTTCAATTAACACCCGAAAGAAATATTTTTGCAAATATTTGACTTTCGATTAAGATGAAACTAGCTACAGGATAAGTGAATTTTTATTTTTTGCTTGAGTCCCAACACCAGGTCGAATTTTTCTAGTTTCTATCTTTGAATACTTAGGTGATTAAAAACCTAGGATACGATGTCTTGAAAACGTATACAAAATATTGCAGAATCCATATTTTGTTTATACGGCAGCGTACTAATCCTAGTAGTTACCCGCCGGTTTGCTTATACGACGTTCTGATAATCTATACACGGCAAGCAAGTAGGTCAACATACTATCAAGACTTCAATCCAGGCCAGAAAAACTTCTTTCTGATCCCTCTCAAAGAAGAATGGGAAGTTTTGGACACACCATTAATAAAAAGTATTTGTAACTTGTTATACGCCTAAGAGCAAATGTCAGCAGTATGAACGAAACCCAGAGTGGACCTTGTAAAATGTAATCCAGTCTAAATTAGCCGTTAGGATCCCACTGCTGGGCAAAGGCCTCTCTTCCCTGTGGAAGGGTCCACATACTACTTCCTTTCATACCTTGTAAAATACCTTTATAAAAGTTATGTTATGCTGAGATGAGTATTACATCCTTTTTCCAAAAATACTAATTAATACATATCCAAGTATTCGAGATACATCAACTTTGTCTGTAACTATTGAGACCTAGGCCCGGCCCAGGCCTCATACATTTATTTTAAAAGGCAAAGGAAATTAATTCCTTTTAAAGCTAACTCCGATGCAGTGATGTAAAAATGTTAAAGAAATGTGGGTTGAGTGTCCCTTTCTGCGTGTCAGCAATATTGAACTTGCTTTTGAGTCTTTCATCTGGGAAATGTAAAAGAGTGTATTGTTATATTTTCAGTAGCCCTGCCAGACGCTGGCGTCTGAAAAAAAATAGGCTAGTTTTTTTTTGATTCTTAAGAAATATCGTTCTCACAAGAGAACTCTAGAACCGTCATCACAAGATCTTTATAAAAGGTATTAGGGGTGGGTTTATTTAGGGTAATATATGTTTTCTGGCATAGGTAAATAACGTGACAGCATTCAACATTATATGCATTATTGTGTAGGCCATTATTACAGAAACCATAACTAGAATCATTACTAATTGGCAGATGTTTAGCTTCATTAAGGAAGTCGTATTGTGCACTTCCTCTCGTCTTATATTAATTACTCCTTCCCAAAATACGCAGTTCACCTTTCCCGGTAATCAAAACAATGGAGATTTAATTTTAATTTTTTATTATGATTAGTAGAACCCCGTCAAATGATTAATTAAAGCCAGATAACATACTGTATAATAAGATTATACTCACGTCCGCACTCCATCGTCCAAAATCGACAGGATGTGAACACAAAAACACTGCACCTCAGGACCACAAACACACGCAATCCGCACAAATTATTAGCGCAAACCTCTATTTTATCGTTAACACTTCACTGTACACAGTAATCTTGAGTTTGAACCCAAACACCACCACACAACTTGTTAAATTTGCACCACACACGAAAAGAGATGAGGAGAATGTGTTTTAATAGAGAAACCTGTGTTTTTTGCTACAGAAATTCCGGTTTGGGCGTCGTAGCACCGTCCGCGTGCTACTAGCTTCCGCTACGAACTGACGTAGCGCGATTTGGAGGGAAAAATCATTTGCGCACGAAGGACCGGCTACGGGTTACGTAGGGCCTAGCCGGAGATCCTGTATCTACAGGAGGTTGTTAATGCTGGTGACGTCACAGGTTACGTACAGGCTGACGAGAAAATTAATTCGTGCAGAGCATTCATAATGGAAAATAAGAAACCCTAAAATGCACAATTCCGTTAAAAGAACTTTTAAACGATGATTTCACTATAGTGAAGACACCCCCTCTATTGATATGATATGAAACGTCACCCAATATTTTAGCAGAAGCTGGGCAGCTACACGCATCAGTCTTGCTAAGTTTTGAGTATATTCTGAGGTTTCAGAGGTACTCGATAGGTTGAGTAATGTCCCCAGAGGTCATCTCATTAACATATTGGGAGCGCTTCTGAGCGCGTTTTACGTCAAAACGTCGATACCGGTCGTTATCGATTAGCTGCAGTCGTTTGAGACCCTTTTAGGGGTCAATGCCAATAGAATAAAACTGACTTTCCGTCGCAGCGTCATTTAAAAAAAGTTTTATCGCTCCTTAAGCCTCCTCCTCAATTTTTATCGCTTCTTTAGTCTAGCTAAGTATCCCTCTCATCTCGTTGGAAGAACTCGGCAAGGAGGTCAGTAATTTAAATAAGCATCCTGTTAACGAAATTGCAATATTTACACGAGTCTATTACGATTCTAGAACATTACTAAAAAAATTAAAAAAACTACAAAAAGGTTTTTTAAAGGTTCAGCAGCTCCTAGGCTACAATTACAGACTTTTAGCTGTAATAACGTTTTTAGTTGAAACTTAATTTATTACAGGCGTTCCGCGAATAATGAGTCAGGGCAATTAACTTCAGCAAAAATTGTTGCCATAACGCAAACGCAATTGTTAAGGTGTGACGACCTGATTAAATGCAAATTAGTATGATTCAGGGAATTTAATATCTTTTTACATTTCTACTCTACGGTTTTTATTTTAGGAGAGGCTGTCAAAACAGTTGGTAACATTATAAAATCATTTTTAAGGAAGCACATGACTATTTAGACGCTTGAAACGTTCGTTAGGACTATGTAACCAAAGTTTTACTACATACATCCATACCATCACGACTTTATCCCAAACGGGGCCGTCAGAGGCGAGTGACTGTGTCGTCATGGTGAACGAAACACTCAGCAGCCCACTTCTCACCAATGGTATTAGAACCCAACGTAGTAAGTAGGTGGTGAGGTGAGCATTCCGCCGTTATCCGGGTTGATTTGGTTTTTTATCGAAGTTTTCCATCACCGGAGAGTAAGTCGGATATTTAACAGTGAACACAAAGATTTTGCTTCTGGCCAGATTTTAACTCGGGACCACACGATCCACGATCTGAGTTCGGGTGCTGAACCACTAGGCCACGGCGCTCTACTAGAAACGTAGAAACGAGAAAATAAGGGCCTTTGGGGTCGTGGGCGTTATGACGTTAGTTCGTATCTACCTTAGAATAACAACACCTAGAAGGATAGTTTTATACAAAAATGCGCGCAAATCGTGATGACAAAACCAACCATAACAATTTATGTTACATGTATTCACAATATTTAGTATTTAACTTAATCCTTTCTCATATGTTTTAACAACCATTTATTGAGCATGTGATGGCTAAATATTCGTGGCATCACCACGGGGCCTAGACTGGCAATTCCGGTGGGTGTCAATAATGGCACTCACCCTCTGAAGACCATAGTTAGTACAAGCTGTAGTTTGGGGTCAGATGATCTTAGTGTAATTTGTCCCATAAATTTGAGTATTTATTAATATAAATAATTCTGTTACGAAATTGCTCGCTACGCTAAGTTTAGTGAACTAAACTTAATTTAAGAGATTTTGAAGGGCACTGTATCATTTTTATATTCATTGTAAAATTTGACTCCGGTGATGGGAAGAGGTTATAAACCCAAGTAAAAGAAAAAAATAGCAGGAGAAAACACACGAAGGTTCGGTGACTGTTTCTTTGTCGTACCATCCAGACGTGGAACGCTCTTCCAGCACATGTGTTTTCTTCCTCTTATAGTCCCGGGTTCTTCAAGCGGGGCGTGAAAAGGCATTTCTGCAGGCCTTCAAGGTGATGATGGCCAGCCCAATGATTCGTTTGAATGACTGGGCTTGTCAACCTCATATCTGGACCTCACGACCGCTTTCCATCAGGTGGAGTGAGGTCATCTTGACGGGCAATATAAAAAAAAACACAAAGTACACATTTTTGACATCAAGTTTAATAATATTAAATTTATAAACATTTTGACTTACTCAATATAATAATACGATTTCTCTAAAGCCTTCTGAAAAATAGGTCAATATACAGGGCTACTTTATAAACACCATTGAAATTGAATTATGGGGATCTATGGAGTAATTGCCAAAATACGTATTTTTCTGTTTGACGGCCTTCAGTACTAAAATGTTGAGTTATTAATGTTATTATAACTACTCAAAGATATAAAAACTCACTAGTTTCGATGATACTGCGCGACGTGAGTGGCGGCGGGCTCGCAGCCTCTTCAACTCCCCGCCCGCGCTTTATTCAGAAGTTGAAATTTAATTTTGAATAAGTGACCACGCCACACGAATAATCTGTTCGTAAAAAAATATAATAATATAAAAGTTAGATAGACCTACCCTTATTAAAAAAAAGCTGTCTTCGATTGTTGCGTAATGTCTAGCAAAATTTTTGATCGTGTTTATAAAGTAACCCTGTATAAATAACATATGTTTATTTCGTTAAAGACACGAAGCAATTACCTAAACTAAGTCACAATACATTTTAAATTAACAATCGTTTCTGTCATTCTTATCCATTGTTTTTCTCCATAATATATTGCTTTATAAATCGGCCTACTACGACCATCGGCCTGGTTTGCCACTCCGTTAGAGTTTGCTTGGTCGGCGTTACCTGAAAAGTAAATAAATTTGAGATAAATACATTGCTCTCTTGTCCCAGAGCTCTTCAGTTTGTTAACATCAACAGACATTTTATGACAGTGTGACAATCGTACAACAGCACTTACAGTAACAACGACATATTTCATGAAAGAATAGAACGATTCCGTGGCTTATTGAAAAGGCCAGCGGATCTTATCTAGTTAATCTTGCCTCACTAGTTGTAGCATGCAAACAAACATACTTAGTTAATATCTTCATGTGTTGTTTTGATAACCTCTTTCTTTGTGATCGCAGTGTTTTCTAGATCACTACTTTATGTATTGCCCAACAGTGAGAACATTAAATGCGAATGTACTATTTTAGTTAAGTTGAGCAAATGTATTAGAAATAGCTGTTTGTTTTCCTTAAAAAAGAAAATAAAAATAAAACAATACATTGAAATGTTGTTCAAAATCACCGCTTGTAACCACTGAGCAGTAATCTGTTATGGCTCACGTTACGTGATATATGCAAAATAAACGAATTAACAAACCATGATAAGAGGTTTAAAATAATAGTAAAATTAAACAATAAAAAAACTAGGCTCACTTTGACTTTCCTGTGTAACATAGATATGTAAAAAAAATGCTAACAGCGCCATCTTTCCGCTCGCGGACGTACCTGATCGCCGAGCAGTCTGTTGATCAACGTGACGCAGACTATTCCAGCCCGCACGCCGGCCTCGTTGGTGAGCGCGGCAAAAGCATTCGCCTCCATCTCAATGTTCCTCACTCCCATTGTCTTGAGAGTGCGTAGGAAAGACATTTTGTCTTGCTCGGTGTAGTCGCAGAAAGGCCCGTCGAGTCTGCCCTGACCTACATATTTTTTTTTTACAGTGCTGTCAAGCAAGCCCAATTCAAGCAACGGACAGTCCTTCAACTCCCCGCATAGCAGTTGAATGAAGAACTGTCTGTTACATTTCAATTATGAAGACCTTTGATCAGCAGTGTAATTAATTTGGAGGTGTTACGAGGTATACTCTAACAAGCGGACTTAGTACGAATTCACGGAGAGATGTAATAAGGTCATTAATAAACCTCAATATCAGCCTGAGGACGACTGAGTAGACTGATAACTAGCGACAGCACGCGGCAGCTGGAACTAACTGCTGAGCGTGCCTTCTGAAGTAAGGAGATGCCCTAAAAATACAACTCTTCGGTCGGGTGATCACCCATCCGTTTGGCGATGACTTGGTGTGCGAAGGTCTTCATTATTCTGATCGAGTAATTGCTTCCATTGCCGACTTCATCACCACGCTGGCCTAATGCGGGCAAGCCATCACATACACGGGCTATGCTTTAGGTAATACAAATAAAACAAACTCTGTCAGACTTGGGATTTGAAGCCAGGACCTCGGGATGGTCAACCACTCTTACCACTCGACCACCGCTACGTAATATGCTTAGTTCATATACTTATGACATACCATCACGACTATATCTCAAACAGGGTAGTCAGAGGCAAGTGACTGTTGCCGTCATGGTGAATGGAACACCCGCAAGACCACTTTTCATCAATGGTATAAGAACCCAACGTGGTAGGTGGTGAGCCTACCACTGTTATCCGGGTTGATTTATACTTTACATCACCGGAGAGTTAGTCGGAAATCAAACAATGACCGCAGAGATATGAATGCTTATACTACTGAGTCAACTTAAATTGAATTTTCTAGGTTCTACATATATCTAACCTCTGTAAAAGTCATCCGCTCCCATAGTCCCTCCTATGAAAGTTTGGAACTCCTTTATGTCCCTGGTGAGGTAGCTGACCTCTTGGCAGAGCCGCGAGTCCAGATACGAAGGTGTCTTCCTCATCTTGCCCAGAACTGGCTGGAATAACAACAAAATGTTTTACTTATTACCAATTATAAAGATCCGCAGTTAAAACATACAAAAGCTAAACTGAAACAAAATATTAATATTTTTGGGATAACATTTTTATGCTATAGCTTAAGAGAATACAGAAGTTATTCCATACAAACGTAGTCCCCTGTTTCCTCCCTGGATTTTGCTAGTAGAGAAATAATTCGTACCCAAAAAATCGATTGCCACTATTGGCATGTCCCTATCTTTTCCTTTTTTTAATAGATAAATTACTAAAAGAGATATGAACCTTCGAAAATCTGAAAAATGGCCAGAAAACTAATTTGACTAGTTTATTTCAAAAAAAAAACATAGGAACACGGCTGCAGTTCTTTTTAATTTTTTATAAAAAAAGTAACTAAATCGGTTAACTTTTCGAAAAGGGATAAGGGGACTACGAAACGTCGTTTTTGTGTACTTTTGATAGGTAATTTCGGTCCTATTTACATGTCTCTATCGTACTCTGCGGGGCGCTCGAGGTTTGCAAAAGACAGCAATACATTTTACAAATACCTATTTTTCAATTCTCTCGAATGTGCTGTGTCCTCTTAAGCCACTTGCTGAAAATGTAGCTTTATATGGGTGAAGAATTTTAAAATTAGTCCAGTTGTTTCGGCCTTAGCCGAAACAACTGGACTTAGCCTATTCACCTTAAACAAACAAACAATAAAATCTTTCCTCCTGAGAATATTAGCATAGATATAAAACAAATAATTTAGAAGCCCAAAGACTGTTAGCGTTAGGGCTACGAGTTTATAGTGTTATAAAAATATTCTTGCGCAAACAAAAAACACAACGATAAGAAATTAAGAATGTATGTGAACATAATGCAGTTTTATCGCTCAAAAGCGGAAATCCATATATTCCAGTCCACCTTTGTTAAAGGAATTTCTGTCAAATGCATAAAGAAAATCAAAAAATGTCACAGGTAACTTACAAAATGAAGTATATTTAAAAATAGAAATCCAGTAACAATTTCCAGCAGAGGTAAAAAGTTTAGCTGGAGTTCGACCGCGAAATGAGCGAGGGCATTAATGAGCCCGCCTACCTTGCAAAGATAATATTCATAGTTGAGGCTCGACCGCGAAGGAGGCTAGCGTGTATGGAAATTTTCATTGCGAGTTAAGCGGGCTCATTAATGACCTCGCTCGTTTCGCGGTCGAGCTCCGGCTTAAGAAAACAAAGATAAAAGAGGCATTTTCACGATCATCTTCTCAAAGACAAAAGAAGTATTCTGCAAATACCTAATTGATGTTTAAAATACTTACAACATCATAGCTCTTTTCCAGCAAGCCGTTCAGTCCCCAGGATGAGATGACGACGGATCCAGGCGGGATGTCCAGGCCTCCGCTGGTCCCGATCCTAAAGAAGACAGGGTCTTTCGCCTTCGCGTAGAACATCAGTTTGATCACCTCTTGGAGAGCCGTCGTCATCGATGGGATACCAATGCCGTGCTAAAAAAAAACTATATCTGGGACAGCATAAACCAAGATCATCTAACCCAAACTACGCAAAGCTTACTATGTACTATTGATAAATACACTTAAATGTTCATAAATACAGTCATACTGAATTTAATAGAAACACACGACTGTATCTATATTACACATATAAATATTAGTTGAACTGCTGCCTGGATTGCGGAAGGCGTGGGTTCAACTCCTGCTCGATCCCTAGGACCAGGTTGAATTTCTCTAGATGGAAAGCAAATAGAGAAAGTTCAATTTCTCTAGAGCATTGTCATAATTCAAAAAAGAATAATTCCCTTAATACCGAGCATAGTTCTTATAAACTCTGTGTACGGTCAAGTACATTGAACCTTTCGCAATCGCACCCTCGGCTCTCGGTCAGCATTTTCATACGTCAATCAATTAATCCATTTTTTTATAGTTAGTTTTACACCAGTACACGTTCAGCTACCATACAACCATGCTCGTGCTCACCACACCATACCATAGTATTCTACCATTTAGTTCAGTTACTCTAGTTTGACCGTAGAATACATTCAGTCAAAAAAGTATAAGGAATAGATGATTTGTTTATGGTTCCAAATTATTTTTTTGTTTTTTTTTGTAGTTGTTAGATCGGCACAACTGTTTTCGATTTTTGCACGGAGTTAGACTGAGTTGCATCTGTTAATTATAATAAATACAGTGCTGCTTTTAGTTATATCTTAACTTGTGTGTATTGCGAATTTCATATTGGACAAAAACATAGAACAAAGAGTTTGTCTTAAATTTTGCATCGCTAATGGAGTTTCGTATTCGGAGTCACTGAAAATGTTACAGAAGGCTGACGGTGAATCAACTTTATCAAAAACACGTGCTTATGAGTGGTACAAAGCGTTCAAAAAGGGTCGAGATGTGATGGAAGATTTGCCTCGCTCTGGTAGGCCATCAACGTCTGCAACTGAAGTTAACATCGCAAAAGTGAAGGAAATAGTGACTGAAAATCGTCATTGAACTTTGAGAGAGATAGACGCCGAATTTTCTGTATCTCACGAGTCGATCCGTACCAATTTAACTAATCATTTGGGTATGAAACATGTTACCGCTCGGCTAGTCCCAAAAAAAGAAAATTCTTGGATTTTGCACCACGATATTGCGCCTTCGCACATTGTGAACGAATTTTTGACCAAACACTCAAAAAATACCATCGAGCAACCCCATATTCACCAGATATGGCTCCAGCCGACTTCTTTCTTTTTCCTAAACTCAAATTACCACTGCGTCGGTCGGCACCCGTTGTCAATCAGTAGAAGACATGAAGGAGAACTCGCGACGAGAACTGCACTCTACTCCGGAAACAGCGTTAAAAAAATGTTTTGATGATTGCATTATTCGTTGGCGTAAGTGTATCGTTTCTGAAGGAGCTTACTTTGAAAGTGATAAAATAAATTTGGATGAATTACAAACATTTTGTGTATTATTGATCTTTTCCCGGTACTTTCTTGACAGAGTTCCATTCCCGTGACCAGTAACTTTAATTTATCTACGATTCAATCTATAAACATTAGGTGAATAACCATACACTCTGTGTGGAGTACTTCTATTAGTTGAATCTCCACTGGAGGCCACTCGCTCTATCATAACATGGGGAAGCATTTTTCAGCAAAAGCAAAAGACGCCGTGGTTGCTGATAACGATGATAATAAACCCCAATTTGATCGATTTCATAATACAGGTTTCTATGTGCACTTACGCTAACAGCCAGAACCGGTCCAACTTTGTACGTGGCGTATCTTTGCGAATGCTTAGTCAAGTTAGGCAGGTTTTCCTCATTATTCAAACCCAAGACACTTGCGATGTAGTGAGCAAACTCGCGCATCCTGTTTTTCGTGCCGCCAAGGCAAACAAACTGAAAAAAAACATAACATAAATTACATGATGACTGACAAGTACGGTCGGCCAAATTTGGTCTACCACCCTACATTTCAACGTCATGAAACAACAAGGTCGATTTCCCCTTCCTATAATAAATTACAGTGAAAACTGCTCAATCTTAGCGACTATTAGATCTCACAGAAACCTTGTCAAAACTACTACACCACTTCTTGGTTCACCACCACCCGTGGCAAGGTGTCCACTACCCAAAACATTAACACAAAATGGGTATTGGCTTATTCACCACGGAGTCAATGGCTAGAGGGATCGTCTCTAATTTCTATGAAAACAACTCAACAGAAACCCATAACGAACAAACAACTAAGTAAGTAGGTAGGTAAGTAGGTAATTTTACTAATGAATCAATGAATATCTAATCAGTAATCACTACACGTGTAATATAGGTAATCTATCCTTTAGTGGAGTCGCGTATTATCAAGTACAAATATTATCGGATGGTTTTGAGTGTTTCATGACCCTGAAATCTGTATCTATACCAACCTTTAAATGGCTGTATAATTATAAGACTAACTCATTATTTATTTGTTTGTTTATACCTGGAGCACTATGTATGTCAGTTGTATGGGCCAGTTCTATTTAAAATTAAAAAAGTATCAAGTGATTGCTTGGCAAAGAGAGGCTTAATAAGCAACTAATCTTATATTTCTAATAATATATTATAAATGCGAAAGTTTGTGAGGATGATTGTTACTCTTTCACGCAAAAACTACGGAACGGATTTGAATGAAACTTTACAGTAATACAGCTTATACATCAGAATAGCACATGAGCTACAATTTATAAAGATTTTATGTAATTTTGCTATAAAATATAACGATAACGCGAGCGAAGCCGCAGGAGGAAATCTAGTAAGCAAAGCTAGTAAGCAATTAACAAACAGGGTACAGGCACTCTATTCCGAGGCGTTCTGAATAAGGGCACCTTATTCCGAGGGTATCCTAAAACAGCAACCTATTCCGATGTATTTTAAATAACGGTGTTTTCAAGCAATTTAACAGTTCTTTTTGTAAGATTCTATCAATGCTGCATCGCGATTTCGCGACCTTTTGCGTTCTGAAGCGGTATCCGAATTTTAGCGACTGCTGTGAATGCTGCGATGATGGTTGAAATATTGGTTGTAGTGTTTATGATAACAATCCGCATACTCTGTGTTGAGCTTCTGATTGATTTAAGTTTTTAAATGTGCGGTGAGGAATGTGTAGTCGCTGGAATTAGCTTCAAAAAGTGGCTAAATCACCGATAGACGATGCTAAAAGTACCATGTCTGCTATGGCCCTAAAAGCGAATATCGCCAAATGTGTACGTGTCTTATGGCCCTTTCTACATTGTGACTTTTTGGACTAATACAAACGCAGTTTATTCGAGATCCATCGAAATAGTCCAAATCCGTTACAAAAATTGCGATTCATCTAACGCGCGTTTGTATCGCTACAAATTTGATCAGTATTGTTATTGTTATTTTTTCACACGTAGAAAGGACAACAATATGAAGTGACTACGGTGAGGCTAACCTTCACGTCTCCGAAAAGAGCAGGCAAGTCATAACTCTCAGTGTTCAGCCCCAAGTGGTAGAGTACATCTTTTTCTAAATCCAATAGGCGCTCGTTGCTCAAACGTAGTGTTCCGTCTGCGTTTCTGAAAATGGAATTATTGTAAACTGCACTGCGTCTTTAGATCATTTCTTTGTATTATTTTTTTTAACTTGAATGAAACAAAGTTGCTAGAAACTCTTCTTACCTGAGTTTTCTTCTACCACCAAGCTGAGAGCTGCAGTTGGAGTAATGCTGATCTGCCACCAGGTCTCTCGGCAACACGTAATCACAGTCACACCTCATTTTCAGTGGTCACTGTAAATAATACACAATGTATCTAATAAAAAAGTTAGAAAACTAGAAAAACTCTAATCCAAAATTAGAGTTAGACCTTGATAATATCGAGCGGGATTCGAACCCGCATCTTCAATAAACCGGGTAGCTGCTCTAACCACTAAACTATATTGAAATTCCAATGGACCGAACGAAATTTTATAGTGTTTTACGTTGTAATGCAAGCCAACGTTATTCCATCAATGTTTTAAGGCAAGTACCTTTAAACACACGAAAAAAATATTTTTATAGTAATTTTAACTTTTCAGTAAAGATAATTTATTTGACTCGAACATGGTTTTACATGAAAATGTAAAATTGGACGTAAACATGTATTCGCCAATCGTGGCACAAAAATGTTCGAGGACAGAGCTGATTATCAGAATTCAAAAATAGATGAAATGCTATTTGACTTTCCATTTTTTGCATATTACAATGCTAGTTTTCAAATCTAAAGACATAAAAATTAGAAAGGAAACTAATTTCGGACCCTGATGATGATCTCGGGCGGGATTCAAACCCGCGCCACAAACCGTCGTCTTTTGCTAGTTAGTTAACTTACTTTAGTTAAAACTGGATTTAACACGTTGCAAAATATCTATATAAAATAAAAGAAAGTCGTGTTAGCTACACCACTTATAACTCAAGAACGGGTTACATGATTTTTGTGTTTTTGCATTTGTCTTCATCGGTAATAGGATAATAAGTATTAAAAACATTGGGAAATTGACGAAAAAATAAAAAGCAAAAAAAAAATTCCATACAAAATGTTCACAGTTGCCAAGCATTTGCCAATAACTTTTGACAGAACGACGTTTGTCGGGGACGCTAGATGAATAGAAATCATTGGAGAGCCATCTTCTGATGACCTTGGTATATTGTCTTATTGTATAAGTAAGAACGAAACCAATTAGCAGTGCGAAAAATCTATTCTGAACTATTTTAGTGAGTCAGAAAATGTTAACTTAAGTATACACCCACATGACTTAGTTTTGCGTAACTACTAACTACCACTTGATTTATAGACCTAAATTTGGTTACCTTGAAACAAATAGAGACGTTTTAGTTTAGAGAAGAATATCGCTTATTTGGTACTAATTCAGCATATTTTAAATTGTAGCTTGGATGATGCGGGTAACATCATTTTCTATACAACTGTTTCTTCGGCCTTTAAAAAGTTCCAGACAAACATTCACCATATTTTATGGGATCCAGAGCAAACTATGGAGAAGTTCCAATGTTTTCATTTGTTGATAATGTGGTCATTTGAGCTCATACGCTAAATTTCCACACACAATTCAACATTTGTTGGCCCGAACTAAAAGGTTCGGTGACTCGTTTCTTTATCGTACCATCCAGACGTGGAACGCTCTTCCAGCACATGTGTTTCCCTACTCGTATAGTCCCGGGTTCTTCAAGCGGGTGAAAAGGTGAGCATGGCCAGCCCAGTGTTTCGTTTGAATGATTGGGCTTGTCAACTTCATATCTGGACCTCATGACCGCTTTCCATCAGGTGGAGTGAGGACATCTTGACGGGCAATATCAAAAAAAATTGCAAACAAATTTTATTCAAGTACCTATAGTGGGATTAATAGCCTAGTTAATAACCTAATTTTTCTCACTGCAAATGCAGCCGAACTAAGTCTGCCTGAGAGAGCTGTTATATGAGGGTTCCATTGCAGTTTTGAATCTAGTGTGAATTGTGTGATTTCCAAGAAAAACTGTTGTATCTACAAGCTTCAGAGTATTACCATCAATTTTTAGACTAATGGGGTTATCTTTAACATTAGGCAACTTAAAATTAATACATTTAGTCTTTTTTTGCATTAAGCTGTATTATTTACTGTGAACCATTGTAAAACCTTTGAAAGTGCGTCATTAACATCATCAAAAAGGTTTTTATTTCTGTCAGTTTTAAAAACTAAAGATGTATCGTCTGCAAACAATACAACATCACAAATATCTTTTAAGTAAAAAGGTAAATCATTTATATATATATCAGAAATAGTAATGGACCTAGAATGGATCCATGAGGGACCCCCATTTTAACTTGTGATCCTGTAGACAGTACACTGTTAACATCAACTTTTTGAGTTCTTAAACTAAGGTACGAAATTACCAAATCTAAAGCATCATCCCTAACCCCGTAAAAACCAAGCTTGCGTATAAGTGTATCGTGATCAACGCAATCAAAGGCCTTGGACAAGTCACAGAAGACGCCAAGAGCGTTCTGTGAATTCTCCCAAGCCCTAAAGATGTGTTTTAGAAGTGCAATGCCAGCATCAGTAGTAGAACGGCCTCGCGTGAATCCATATTGTTCACTGTGTAAAAGATTGTTCTCATAAAAATGGCTTAATAGTTGTTCTTGAATGATCATACTTAGAGCTGGTAGGATTGAAACAGGCCTAAAGTTACCTGGGTCTTGTTTGTTGCCTGATTTAAAAAGTGGTACAACCCTATTGTGTTTCATTAAGTTTGGAAAAACACCTTCATCAACACAATCATTGAATATTACGGCTAAATAAGGGGCAATCAATTATGTGGCAAACAATTTTGACTGATATACCCCAAAGATCAGCGGTATCTTTTTAATTGATTAATCTGAATGCTTTTAATATATCTAGTGACTCAACATGTTTAAATTTAAAGAATACACTGCAACAAGATACATTATCTTTCACAAATGTTCCGCTCTAGTTGGTGAGGAATTTAATGAAGCTATAGTGATTATAGGTTTATTACTGTAATACTTATTAAATGCTTCAGCAACAGATGCTTCTGATTGTAAGATGTTATTGTTAATATTAAGAGTGTATGAGGTATCGCGCTGTTTAGCTTTTCCTGTTTCGTGTTTTATGACGTCCCAAGTGGTTTTTATTTTGTTAGGGGACTTTGATATTTTATCACGAATGTGCAATGCCTTAGCTGTAGTGCAGGCTTTTCTAACGATTTTGGAGTAGTTCTTGACATACTCAACAAAACGTGGATCGAAATTGTATCTTAAAATATCGTAGGTTGTGCCGGCAGAGATAAATAAATACCTGGGACAATTTACACCAAGATCGTCTGACCCCAAACTAAGCAGAGCTTGTAATATGGGCGTCAGAGACTGATAAACATACTTAAATATTTCTAAATACATACTTAAATAGATAATAACACCCGGACACACAACAAATGCAAATGTTCGTCACACAAATATTTGTCATGGGTGGGGATCGAACCCACGACCTCCGGCGCTAGAGGCAGGATCGCTGCCATTGCGCCAACAGGCCAGTCAATGTAATAAAAGGACAACTCTCGGACAACTCTCTCAAATATTCGTATCGAATCTGGGTATTAATAATATCTGTGACGTTTTTGAGATACAAAACGTTTATTTAGGAACAAGAATATGACAGGATTTTTTAATATGTTTTTTTTAAGTCAAAACACTTTAAGATATGAAATGGTAACTAATTTCCAAGTGTGCCCAATCTATAGGGTAGTACATATATTTAAGTTATATTATTTAATGAGAAGAAGTTAATGGTAAATAAAAATTGAACGTACCTGAAAATATAAGTCAGTAAGTACTTACCTTTATTTATTGTCACAAAACACTTGTTACTAGCTATAAATTTAATAAAATTAGAAGGAACACCTAAAATTAATATCACTTAATACAGATTAAATTCAAAGCCAACGTCAATGATAAAAATTAACAAATCAGCATTATTGTTAATTACGTATTCTATAGATAATGCTACTAATACTACTAATTACTCAATAGGTGTCAGCCGTAGCACATACGAGCGGACACTGACTATGAATGAAGATCGTTGTGTAAGTGATACATTATGACACCAGTAATAATGTAGGTACTTAGTGCATTCATTGAAAAGGTCAAAAAGCCAATACACTGAAGATGCCTCTTGTCCATAGGATTCGTCCTACAGACATATATCATTTATTGATAAGACGTACTAAGGATGCGAATGATGGAAGGCCAAATAGCAAAAAAAGGGCGTGAATATTACATGTTGTATGTAATTTTCGAATAAAATGATGGTTAACAATATGTGCATTTCTATATACAACAGCTTGCCGAACGAATTGAAAATATCAAAACCTAATGTATTAAAGAAAAAATTAACGATATGGCTATTAGAAAAGTGTTTTTATAATGTTATGGAATATACAGAGTTTTGTTCAAAATTATGAAAAAACCAGCTAGTTTATTAATCATTTACACGTCTGCATGCAGACCGAATACAATGGACAATTTATGCTATCTTTTAAGACCTTTTTGACATGTATTCTCGTAAATAAATATTTTGATTTTGACTTTAAAAAAACAAATCGTCAACTTGCATTTTTTCGCTAAAAAGAAATGCAATTGTTACCGCTTTACGACTTAGATCTGGTCAGATCCCACTGAATAAATTTGGATTTATGATTGAAAAGGAGACACTGCGAATAGTAACATCTGTAATGTAATATGTGTACCATGATCTGTTGTCATGGAATGTTCCCGAACTGCTGATCTTAAGGAAAGACTATGTATCAGTAAATTTTTATATTGGTGCCTGTGATTGTATATTGATGCGTCCAAGGAGCGAAGAAGCAGTTACTCGTACTTCATATCAATTTGTTTAATTAGCCATTAGAAATAGATAGGTAACTATTAAGTTAAATATTTGTACCAAGACATTAATTATGGGGGTGACATATATTCGGATAAAACCCTCAAAAATAAATGAATCATAAATCATAAACATTTATTTGATCTTCTTGTTGTACAAAGATCTTAAAGACGAATATGTAGTTTCAAACAAGAACCCTGTAAGGGCACTACAAATACAATTATACATTTTATTATTACACTTCAATTTTATTTTATTACTTAGCATTAAAATAAAATATACCTTAATAAATTAATAACAATATTATTTTTAATCCTGCCACTGCAATAAAGATTTTAAAAATAACCCGCATTTTTAGTTTGAATTTTATCGCTTTATATTTTGGCTACTATGAGTAGGTAGGTGTGCGGAGTAACAGAGTAGACCCCCAAGCAAGGTAGTGACACAATTGGCAGCAAACTTTCAGGCTGGTGTTCTCAGCGAATACAGTTTTCGTTAGGTTACGGGATGGTTAAAATTGTTATTTTGAGATAAACACCAATTGGATCACTACAAACAAAAACCGAGACAATTAGTACAAAGGCGTCCAGATCAACCTTTATAAAAGGGCACCTTAACTTATGCTGCTGACATAATAACCATTTTGCAATAGTAATGTAAAGGTTTATGTGAACGCCTACAAAGGCGTGGTACAGACCAAGATTACTTGACCTCAAATAAGCAAATCTTGTACTATATGGGTGACAAAGACTGATAAACATTCTTAAATATGTTCAAATACATAACTAGTTGTAGTATTTATTAGCATTTGCAAAGTATCATTATTATGTTCATACCTAAACTCGTATTACATAATACTTGCTTATGTTCAACTCTACCAGTAAGAGTTGAACAAGGAACGGCAAATGCCGTCGACGTTTCGATGGGTATCATTTTTAGAAGAGCTATGAAGCACACAAAATGAACTTAGCCGACGAATTGACTCTGAATTGCTTCAAATAATTGTAACTCAAATTTCTAAGCTCACCATAAAATTCGAAAACAATTAATAAACTTAGGTTAATTTTTAGGTTATAGTGGATAGGGGTTCGTTCTCTATTCAATACTAGAACGACCGGCCATTCTCTTTTAGGACAGAGTAAAAGTAAGTATTACTTTAACGAAATCAATTGACACCTGGCTCCTGCACAAAGTCTGCCGTTGACGTGTCGACGGCTGCCAGCGACGTGTCGACGGCTACCGACGACGTCTGCCGTCGACGTGTCAGCGGCATAGGTCGACGGCAAATGCCGATCGCGTTTAAGAGCGCTTACTCTACTAAGATTGGTTCAAGTCCTAATTATCAAATCTAGGATTCTAAACCCCTGATTTCCGAGTAGTTCATTATCTTGGATGTATGAAACCCAGTTATCAATTAATTATCAGTTCCAATTCTGACCGGCAATGGGTCAGAAACATCCTGTGCAGCAAAACTACTCCTTATCTATCACTTCGTTATCAAACAACGACGTATAGAAACATCAGAATGCATCAGTTGTATTAGGAGCCGATATAAAACGGTTTTAATACTGTTATGTCATGGGCTAAAGGTCAAATATCTACTTCTACTTGTAATCCAACACTGTACTTGTATTAAATTCCAGCTTCCTCTCTGCTGATGGCAACATCGTTTAAAATTCAAGCCACCTTGATGACGTTGGGTCTAGTTGGGTACAATAAATAAATAAATGTGCGCCAGATCATGGTCTCGCAGTGTTATGGGACCATCCGCAACATACTTTTTTGTCCGTTACAATAGATCCCTTACAAACTGTATCGAACAATGCACACGGTGGACTAAAAATACGCCTTACAAATAGTCCGCTGAATAACCGCGGACGCCGGCGGACTGGAGTAGATAAAAGTACGGGCGAGTGCGCGAAAAATATGGAACTAACTTGCCTCCAGAACGTCCACTTCACTAAATTTCTGGACAACAAATGATCGCACACCGTATGTGTGGACTCAACAGTCCGTAGTAAGTCCTCGCCAGACTTTTTTTCGCGGACCAGACTTCTTTCTCCTCTGCGGACTAAAATCCTTCTTCTGTGCAGGCCTTAAATATCCTTGTGTTACCAGGTACCAGGCAAGAAATTAAGCCAGAGGCGTCCTAACCACATTGCCCCCCCGAGCATGTGGTATCCATGAGGGATTTTCCCTGACATGAAAAAAAAAGGGCGTCTCCCAGCACACCTCAGTCAATTTAGAAATTATCCTTTCCTGAATTGACGCGACCGGGAATCAATTCCTGGACCGCTACAGTGCACTACGCTAATCGTGTCGTCAAACGTTCAGTTAAGTGAGGGCTACCGTGCGTTTCGTTAATCCCGATGACCAAACTCGAAGCCAGCATGCCTTTTTTTTGCGTCAGGAAATGCATTTAGGCATTCCGAAGGCCCTGGGTTCGGGACACCTGGGATAAGTGGGACTCGGAACTCCTGGGAAAACAGAGACCCCTACCCACAAAAACCTGACGGTGGTCATCTTCGGCGCAGAATGGAAGGGACCCGGGATCCCCAACGAGGGAGAGACTCCTCGCAGGACCCTTCGGCGCGCAAGGCCGCCTGGCAGCCAACCTCGGGAGGAGCAAGCTCAACTCCAGTGCACGATAACACAGACCACTGTGTCCGAACACAGTGACACGAGTTACCGTCATCCTCGGGATCGCAAACCGAAATACACGCAGGCCACCCCGCGTGCGCTTCGCCCTTTTAGTCGCCTCTTACGACAGGCAGGGATACCTCGGTAGTATTCTCTTTCCCTAACCGCAGGAAACATGCCAGCATGCCTCTGCCAACCCAAGATGTATCAATGATGTGCAAATTCGAAGGTGTCAAGAAGGGTACAAACATACGTTGTACCCTTCTTGACACCTTCGAATTTGCACTCTAGAGGCATGTATCGTAATTCTGCCGTCTTTGGGTATCAGCTGCTGTTTGCTACCATATCCATACACATTGACTGGCCTGTTGGTGCAATGGCAGCGATCCTGCCTTTAGCACCGGAGGCCGTGGGTTCGATCACCACACATGACAAACATTCTTGTGACTAACATTTGTGTTTGTTGTGTGTCTATTTAATTATGTTTATCAGTTTTTGACAGCCACACTACTCGTACAAGCTTTGCCTAGTTTGGGGTCAGATGGTCTTGGTGTAATTTGTCCCAGGTATTCATTTTTTCTTATGGTTATCTAAGTACTAACTTTTAAGTATTGCATTTATTCTTACAATGCAGGTTTGCCCTTATTATTCTACTCGAGAATACCTTACATGTGATTCGCATTATAATTATTGTTTATGCAATGTATCAAAGCATACTACTGTAAAACAAAGAATATCCCCTCGTAGATGATCTTACATTTATAATGCATTTTCTTTGGATCCATCTTGGATCTACAGAAATATTATAAAAAAGGTCGAACCTCTTCACTAAAGAAAAAACCAACCTGAATATTCAAAATAAAAAAAACAAACTGTAGAATTTTCATACCTGTCATTTTGTTATATCCATTTTAGTAAAGATGTTTTTATAAAATCTTTTCAGTCTATTTTATAATTAGGTTTTAGTTTTATATTATATTTTTATACAGTGTAGTGTCTAGATTTAGGTGTTAATTTCTAAATCATGCCTGAGTAAGTAATTTTCATATTACATAATACTTACATGTGTCTAGGTACACCTTAATATTCGTACTGACTGCGATGACCTTATCACCGCCAATATGGAATTAGAGGTGCCATTATTTAGAAACGATTTTGGCTTTTTATGCAATGATTTATTTTTATGTAAGTAAATTGAGTGACACACTCAAAACAAGCACTGGCGCATGTCAGGATCGTGGCAAGTGAAATGATGAAGTATGATAGATTCCACATAGGGAAGACGGCATAATAACCATAAAACAAACACGGTGTTTTTAACATGAAACATTATCTTCAAGTGGCCAGTTCCTCGTTCCCTTATAATATTTATAGATAAAGTGTAAGTATTTGTTTTAAACGCAAACACCATGTCGAAACTCGTCTGAGTTTTCGACATGGTGTGACATTACTAATAAACTTGGGAAAAAATAGTAATAAGTAATTCATCAGGTTGATTGTGAGGTTGACTGGTTGAGAATAGCATTAAGTCCCCCAATTGTACTTTTCATTTGGTGCAAAATGGTGTTTTTGATGTCGAAGGCATCACTTGTTCGGAAATAAGACCCCTCGTCAATGTTCGAAATAATTACAAAAAAAATCTGTTCCTATTTCAATAATATAATATTCATATTCTTACGTTAATTAGAGTATTTGCTGGTTTCTCATTATTACATTTATATTCCCATACAAATAACTCTACATGCAGATTCAGCAAAGCGTCATAGTTATTGTTTTCTTTAAGAAAGTGTAATTGGTTGTAATTACATATTCTATTATCTTTTGATATTTACGCGATTACTATACATTTAAATAAAACAATTTTACTACCTGAGCGATTCTGCTAATGATAGGTAGGTACTCGTATTTTTAATCACTTTAGTTGAGCGACGGTCTCCTAAAATTAATTTTTAACATTTGCCATCTTATTCATCTAATTCTTTACCGTGATTAAGACTGCTGTAAATGAGTCTAATCGTCGAAAGTTAAAAAAGTAGAAAAAAAAGAAACCGGGAATAAATCCGTATTCGCTAAAGTATTTGTTTATCGATATTTTTTTTATGCTTTGCGTGATCCCATGACCGGCCCATCCATCTTTACATTTTATAGCAAAAATCCTCCTTAACGCATCGAGTTTCTCCATTACTGATGGTCCTATTCCCTTGTTGTATCAGCTTGTGCTCGACAATGTTTCGGCATATGCCTATCCCTGGCATTGTAAAGCGCATCGTGGAGGGTGTCCAGCAATGACCGAATATGGTAGGACAACCTCAGTGGACTACGGGTCCGAAACTGGATTGCGAAAGACAGTCCATCGATGAACGGAATGTCGAATGAACATGAAAACGACTCACCGCTGTTCGACGGCATGCTTAGTCGACGAACGGAATATCGAATGAACTTCAAAACGACACACTGCTGTTCGACTGGGCTTGTTCGATTTATTTTGAATTCGTACGAATATAAATTCGTAAATATTTGACAGATGGGTTTTGAAAATAAAAACTGATTTTTCTACACTATTTAAATTAATTAAAATTAAACTTATCATACAAAGATGGAAACTAGAAAAATTCGACTTGATCCATGGGACTCCAGCGGGATCCGCACAAAAACTAATTGGTTTTCTAAATTTTATGTCAAAGGTAAACCAATAAATCGAAAGAGTTCTGAGGCTATCAACTCCTGCAAAGTTGAAATAGCAACAAAGGCACCGCTTTTTCCTCCAGAAACCTGGTCTGTTCACGACAGTTTAAATGCTGAAGCTCCAACGCAAAACGCGGTCAAATCATAGCAACATCGATGGAATGGCCTTTTTAGAAGAAAAAAAAGTCACGTTTTTAAATTTATTCTCGAGATCATGAAAGAGTAAAAAAAAAATGAGCTGATAATTGAAAAAAATATAGCTCATGATGAAACTATCTCTCTTCCTAAAAAAGAGAAGCAATTTGCAAAAGATTTTAAATAAAAAAGGAGTGGTTGATATTCTAGAATTATTAAGCGGACTTGCTTACATTTGTCCCTTCAAAAAATTAATTCTTGCTTTTTAGCGTCTAAGTAACTAATCAAATGTATACAGTCTACATTTCAGTTATCATTGATACTCATGATGAACTAACATAACGATCAAATATTCACGAACATAATACGGATTCAAAATAAGTCGAACAAGCCCAGTCGAACTGCAGTTTGTCGTTTTAAAGTTCATTCGATATTCCGTTCGTCGACTAAGCATGCAGTCGAACAGCGGTGAGTCGTTTTCATGTTCATTCGACATTCCGTTCATCGATGTACTGTCATTCGCAATCTAGTTTCGGACCCGTGGACTACGGCCTCGGATGCCTGCCATGGATCTTGTATGTGACTCTTTTAGGACCGAAAATTTCTGAAACCCGTTTCAGACCGGTAGAAGAAAGCCTGGTGGCTGTAGCAAGAATGTCACTTTTTTTCTGTTTACAGGTGTATACCATGCCCAGCGGCGGCCCCGTGCGCGCCCACCGCCGGCGTCAAGAGCGGCCCGCGCGACGGCAAGCCCATCGATGGGATGCAGGAACAGCCGTGCCCTTGCCGTTCCTGTTGCTGTGGGAAACCGCCTATTGTCAAACCGGTAAGATAGCCAAGGATCCCTAGTTGCAAGTAAAGGTGCAAGTTCGTATCTGACTTCACACAGCAACAGCAGACGACGTGTCGTCGCGACACTACTAGGCCGACAACGCTTAAGCCCCACCGCTGATCACTAGTGACGTCGATGCTGTGTAGCGATAACGTTGTTGCTGCCTGCAGTCGTGTTCGGAATCTCGACTAAAGTGACATGACATCACAGACGTGTCACTGCGACATAACGCGGCGACACGACGTCTGCAGCTTGTCGCGTGGAGTTGGAAATTAGGAGTAGTGTCCCACCTGGCCATAACTTGCCGTGGTTCACCTGGAAATCATGAACAGACTGCGGAGCCGGGTCAGCCGCTGTGGGGACATGTAGATGGGGGTTCACTGACGGCGCTAGCAGAGAATGCGAGTGTGGTGATTACCCACAAACCATGAATCACCTGCTTTTGTGTCCTGTGTTGTGGCTAGCTGCACACGCGAGAACCGATCACATATGGTATAGTTTTGTAACCCAGTACGATATGAATAAAAAGTTGCGAGTTTTGCTTTTCGATAGTGCCTGCTGGAAACTGAGACAGAATTTACAATTTAAGATAATCGTGTGAAATACAAAAGTCGACTTATCCTTCAGCATTTGTGTTACTTATAACCAATCCTGTATTTTAGGTCAAGGTAGCACAAATTGGTTGGACTAATCTCATGGTTGGCGAAAGTATGCTGATAGTATTTGCGGCCAACTTAATAATTTTCTTGCTTTCTAGTAGAACAGCCAAGAAATATGTACAAAGAATTAAAGTTTTCACAGCTGATTCTTAAAACTGTACTGCAGTGTGAACTAGATAATAAGTCACTTAATCCATCGTGCTAGTCGGTTCCATGGCACCGGTTAACTTTCGTCAAGGTTTCGCCAGGGCCTTGCAGTTGAGGCGTGAAAGTGATGTATTTCGGACCCTCTCAGTGCCGGTACCTGTTTCGGGATCGTGAAGTAAACTAAGAATATTGCTTACTTTGTAAAGATTTTTTTGCAAAAACACAAACCCAAGCAAACTCCGGGCGTAGCCGCTTTCAAAATTCTGCCATGGAAAAGGCAAGATGCTACAATGGGGCCTTATTACAATCGCGTATATCTAGTCAAGGTTAACTCCTCAGTAGTGAGAAATTTCGTCTGTAAGTATCCAGCCCTTAGAATAATTACATAAAGAAAAAGAAACCAAGTCTGCGCGCCCATTTTGAAGCAAACGGACCGCTTTGCAGTGTTCATTACAGCTCCGCAATGTTCAATGTCAAAGCACGCCGCACGTAAGCAAGTGATAGTCACGCATGTGTGGATCGGATTAGTGCTTCATTTTTGACGGGGCGGTTGTATGAAGACTATCCTTCTATACGTTATTATTCTAAGATCCAGGCTAGAAGATGCGTTAGTGCCAGGTAACCGCTGACTGGCTGGAAATGAAAGATCATATTACGAAATCGCTCGTTACGCTCAATTTAGGGAATGAAATTAATAAATTAAAAGGGATTGTAATAAAAGGCCCCTTGGTCTCTAAATTATTGCAACTAATTTTGATTTGACGACACGATTAGCGTAGTGCGCTGTAGCACGGTTTCTCGCCTTGAATCGCGTAGTGTCCCGGGTTCCATCCCCGGTCAAGTCAATTCAGGAAACGAACTTTTCTGAATTGGCTTGGGTCTGGGTGTGCTGGGAGACGCCTCTGGCTTAGTTCCTTGTCTGGTACCTCGTAACACAGGGATATTTATCCCTACCTCTAGACCATTACAAGAGATGTGTGGTCTGGCGCATATTTATTTATTTATAATATATGACTATGCGGATGACAGCACTGGAGATGCCTATTACACAGGCCGAGCAAATATCCCTCGTACCATTGTGGAGGAAAGTCGAACTAAACTTGCGTCTGAAATCGAGAATACCCTAGCTTGGGTTTCCGATTGGGGTCGGGACAATTTAGTCCAGTTCAACCCCACTAAGACACAAGTTTGCGCGTTTACCACTAAGAAAACTCCATTTACTGTAGCTCCTCAGTTTCAGAACACTTCCCTTACCATATCAAGTAGTATTGGGATCCTTGGCGTTGACATATCTAGTGACGTACAGTTTCGGAGTCATTTGGAACAAAATGCGAAGTTGGCATCCAAAAAGCTCGGTGTGCTAAACAGGGCGAAGCAGTACTTCACTTCTAGGCAAAGACTGCTGCTGTATAAAGCGCAAGTCAGGCCACACGTGGAGTACTGCTGTCACCTTTGGGCAGGAGCGCCTGGATATCAACTCAGTCCTTTTGACTCGGTCCAGAGGCGTGCGATCCGGATTGTCGACGATCCCAAACTGACAAGGGGTTTAGAGCCGTTAAGTCTGAGGAGACTTCGCCTCCTTATGCGTGTTCTACCGCTTGAACAACGGGTTTTGTTCTGAAGAACTGTTTGATATGATGCCCACGGCTACTTTTCATCACCGCACCGCTCGCCACCGACAGGGCATTCATCCTCACACTCTGAATCCGCAATGGTCTCGTACAACTCGGTTTCAGAGATGTTTCCTTTCGAGGACGCTTAAACTGTGGAATGAACTCCCTGCCGAAGTTTTCCCGATGAGTTATAGTATGGAGTTCTTCAAGAGGGGTTTGAAAAGGTTTTTACAGGGTCGACAACGCGCGAGTGATACCCCTGGTGTTGCACGCGTCCATAGGCCGCGATAACCGCTTACCATCAGGCGGTCCGCGTGCTTGATTGTCACCGACGTAGTATAAATATATATATATTTGACGACCGACTTGGTGTAATGGTTAAGAAGTTGGCTACTACACCAGAGGTCGCGGGTTCGATCCCCGCACAGTACAAACATTTGTGTGCATGAACATGTCTGTTTGTACTGGTCTGGGTGTCTCCTATGTATAATAAGTATGTATTTACAAAAGAAAATGTATTTAAGTATGTTTATCCGTTGTCTAGTATCCCATAACACAAGCTTTAATTAGCTTACTTTGGGGCTAGATGGCGCTGTGTGGAATAATGTCCAGGGATATTTATTTATTTATATATATATATATATATATATATATATATTTAATTGCAAATAGAGCCTATGAACGATTGGGCAGGGGTCTGACCTCCACAATGAGGTGGCATACATGCATACATGCACCAAAAAGCGTGCTCGCTCAGTGCAGAGTGCTAGTAAAAACGTACGTAACCACGTTTTATTATTCTTTGTGTTAGTGACGTCAAAGGTTCAGTAGACAAAGTAGGTACCTACTGCAAGGTTGGTTTCAAATTGCATTAAAGTCCCCGCTTCGTTCAGAATTTTATCAGTTGTCCATCGCATTCTTTGCAACTTTTTGTCGAAATGCTTTTCTTACAAAGGACAATAAACCTCATTGCGGACTCAATTATCAGGATCAAAAAATGGTCCTGTGATATTTTAAGAACTCTCTTATTTCTAATTCCCTGACTTCGCCACCCAAAATGTAAATATTACCTCGTGAGTGATATCAGCAACCCGTAACTTTGAAGCCGCATGTGCCTAATTGAGTAACTTAGTCTAGCTAGTGGGTTCGTTCCCCCCACCAATGACAAACATTTATTTGTGTTTGTTGTGTGTCTGGGTGTTATTATCTATTTAAGTATGTATTTAGAAATATCTAAGTAGGTATGTTTATCAGTGCCCATAGTACAAGCTCTGCTTAGTTTGGGGTCAGATGATCTTGGTGTAGATTGTTCCAGATATTTATTAATACCCACCTCACCGCGGTTGCTTAATCAGCTACTTTCCAAAACAAATCACGTTAGGGCCACTGTCCATGGAGTGTCACTGCATTAGATGCATATCCTCCATAAGACGCCTGCTTGCAGCTCACACAAACAATTTTCCGCAAATGACTCCAGCGAACAGCAAGCGTATTATGACAGATACGCATCTGTTCTTATGCTGGGCACAGACTAATGAAAGGTAACATTTAACGTAACGTGAAAGGAGCAGCATTCGTGTGGACAACCTTCACGTACGAACCGTACATGTACCTAACTAAAAGAATAGGTTTCTGCGCACGATTTAAAATGCCGCGACCATGCAATGCAATGCACAGTTCCAGTTCCAGGAATTCTGTTGCATTACATGATACGTTGCGCGGGTGTGTACCAAGCACTAGAAGCTCACTTCTATTTCTTTTTCTTCAGTGCTACAAGCAGCCAAGGATCCCCGACTCGTACGCTCCTCGCCGCTGCTACATGCGGCCGACGGCGCGCGTCGAGTCTGGCACCACGTACAACATGTCGTTCCTGCCCGTGGACGGGTGCCAGAACCTACGGGGGGTCGCCAGGAAACCCTCGCCGAACCTCGTGCCTAGCTGCGAGCCTATGGAGAGCTGTACTGTGCAGAAGGTAACTTTCAGATTTTTGAAGATTTAAATGTAGCGCATGCTGCAATTGTTAAGTAAAGTAGAAGCTTTTCACATTGATCAAAGTCTCGGGCCGCTTTCACATTAGGTCGTCAGCAGCGGATGCCTTATTTCAAAAAAACGACAGCAGCGCGGTGTTGCCCCGCAGATTAGATTAGTGCGGCGCACTCCACGCAATAATATCTTTCAATATGGAACTCGCTCATTTTAGCTGTCTGTCAACAAACACGTGCGCTTGCAATACTAGCTCTGCGCCTGCTGAATGCAGTGAGCGCACGCGACTGCGGCGCGCCGCCCACGCGCAGCTGCCGCGCTGCTAAAGTCGCCTAAATGTGAAAGCTCTCTTAATTTATAAAAAAATCTGGATAGGTAACGCGGAACTATTCAAATATTTCAGAAATATACTCGACAGTCAGTTAGGTAAATGGTTACTGGATTAATTCTGTGAAGACCTGGATTTACTTATTAAAAAAACCGTTCTACGTCAGAGTCTTTTCCTTTGCGTTCTAAAATGCCTCCTACCTTGTTTCCAGATGTCTTTCCTTCCGAACCCAGTGTGCGTGACGCAGGCGATCCGTCCGTGCCACCACGACATGTGGGGCCAGGGCCCCATGCAGAACCTGACGACGCAGCGCCACGACTACGTGCCGAAGCCCTGCGTGCTGCGGGAGAGCTGCAAGCCGCCGCCCAAGTTCCACTGCGTCGAGCAGCCTTTTGAGAGTAAGTACTACGGCTAGTGGAATAACGAAAGACGCAAAGATCGGATACAAAACAGCTTAAGAGAACAACTACACTACTTATTGAATTACAACTGGTGACTAAACTTCAACTTACAACTGATTATGACGACTGGAGTAGTACTGACGACTGAACTACAACTCACGACTAAATTACAACTGAGGACTCAACTACAACTGACGACTCAACTACAACTGACGACTCAACTCAGTTGTAGTACTCGACTACAACTAAAGACTCGACTACAACTGAAGACTCAACTACAACTGAAGACTCAACTACAACTGAAGACTCAACTACAACTGAAGACTCAACTACAACTGCAGACTCAACTACAACTGCTGAACTACAACTAAACATTGAACTAGACGGCTGTTAGTAGCAAATCGGTAAAACACTATGCTGCGACTGGCATCCCTTACGTAAGTTTGTTTTTATTTTCTTTATTAAGGAAAACAAACAGCTATTTCTAATACATTTGCTCAACTTAACTAGAATAGTACATTAGCATTTAATGTTTCATACATAAAGTGTTGATCTAGACAACATTGAGACCAAAAACAAAAAGGTTATCAAAACAACACATAAAGATATCAACTAAGTGTTATGTTTGTTTGCTTGCTACAACTAGTGAAGCAAGATTTACTAGATAAGATCCGCTGGCCTTTTCAATAAGCCACGGCAACGTTCTATTTTAAATATATATCCCTTCCTATATTTAAATCCCGTGTCAAAGTGTATTTCCTCTCACTGTGACCTGCTCCTCATGGTTATTTTGGTGTCTACTGTGTTGCGACGTCCTTGCCATAATGAATCTTTGCATGTGTGTGTGGTATATGTATGTTTATTGTATTATGTATGCATTTTATTGGTTTGTATATACAGATATATTTGATGACCGACTTGGTGAAATGGTTAAGAAGTTGGCTACTACACCAGAGGTCGCGGGTTCGATCCCCGCACAGTACAAACATTTGTGTGCATGAACATGTCTGTTTGTACTGGTCTGGGTGTCTCCTATGTATAATAAGTATGTATTTACAAAAGAAAATGTATTTAAGTATGTTTATCCGTTGTCTAGTATCCCATAACACAAGCTTTAATTAGCTTACTTTGGGGCTAGATGGCGCTGTGTGGAATAATGTCCAGGGATATTTATTTAATATTATATATACATTTATTATATATGTATGTGTAGGTCTATAATCTTGATTGATTTAAGTATTAATATACATATTATATATATTTTGTTGTTTTTCTCATAGACTTATTTTCACTACATACAAAGCTCAAGCTTTAAAAAGTTCCTCTACCCAAAGGTTGCCTGGAAGAAATCGCTTCCTAGCGATAAGGCCGCCTAAATTGTACAAATTGTTTGTTTTATGTAATACAACTGTTTTTCCTATTTTGTGCAATAAAGTATTTATCTATCTATCTATCTAGTAATAATAAATATGAACAAGTAAAACCTTTTATTATACTTTTCTCTTGATAGATCGAACCATAAACAAGCTCTCATACCTTCCGCCCGAGAAGATCGAGTTGACGAAGTCGTTTGCTCCGGAGCGCTGCTACGAGAAGCCGGCCGCCA
Organism: Udea olivalis; assembly: GCA_947369235.1. Lineage (NCBI taxonomy): Eukaryota > Metazoa > Arthropoda > Insecta > Lepidoptera > Crambidae > Udea > Udea olivalis. The sequence continues at coordinate 10,891,128 of OX376364.1, read as the reverse complement.
AGATGGAGGGCACCACCACGCACAAGATGAGCTTCATGCCTAATCAGGTACATATCCCGTCTCATCTTGAAAGAACGCTGGCCGGGACCTGTGTGCAGTGAGCGAATTAGAGCCAAATTGGCGGTATGAAACCCCAACTTGGCCCTTAATTATATTACTGTTTTATTATATATTATACTAGAATCTGGACAGTCATTTGATCGCAATCGCACCCTGATAAGTGACGTTGCGATCTATGATATAACATGTCTGCTTAGTAAATTCCTATTCACTCATGTCTTGAAGAGACCCAGATTGTATTGGTTCGGAAACATGCGCGGGCAGCGAGTTCCACTCCTTTGCTGTTTGCATTATGAAGAAGTCCGTAAAACGTTTTGTGCGAATGGCTGGAATATCCATAACGTGCGGGGGTGGAAGGCTAATGTGCGTCTTGTTGTCATACTGTACCCGTGTGCAGGCCCCACCCCTATCACTTTGGGTTAGTTCTTAATACGGGACGCGATCTGTACGGTTTCTTTATAATTATCTGTAGACCAGCTTTTGGTCAATGCTAAGAATATTTCGCCTAGAACGTGATCGCTTCTCCAGTCGTTTTTCACGAAGCTTTAAAATCTCATATTTTCCCAAAAACTTTTGCGACAACGTCGCAATTTGTCCCTAATTGTACGCTGATTTGTGTCTTCCTTCTGTAATTACCTGTCATATTTGTTCGTACAATAGAGATTATATTCCCGCACCTGCCACGAAGAAGACGTGACGAAGACGAAGAAGGCATCATAATTCTTGTTTATACTTTTTATTTAAGATAATGCCAAAACAGCCGCTTCCATGGGCCTGCAAGGGACAATACCAGAAGCCTTGCCAGAAGCTAGAAGGGAACACCACATACACCATGAGGTAATCTACATGTCCTACAACGCTTCAGCTACTTCTATATTTGCTTAGAGGCAGCAACTGGTTTTGAAAAACCCAGTCACGCCCAGAGCCAAGATCCGTGTACAGACGAAGATTCATGTCTACCTTTACAAAACCATCGCAAAATGAGTCTTATGTCAGCAGCATAAGGCGCCCTTATAAAGCTTGATGTTAACGCATGTATACACTTAGGTACTCGGTTTCTCCAGTAGACGTTGCCTAAGTAAGGGCACAGTATAAAATACAAGTAACTCTCATCAGTTCAAATTACAATCGCTTATATCCAGACAAGTTAATTCCCAAACTGAGAGAAGCGATCAATTCAGTCAGAAAATATCCAGCCTAGAAGATGGCTTAGTGCCTGGTTACCGCTGACTGGCTTTCCAGCCAAAAAAATTTAAAATTGCCCGTTGCGCTCATTTAGGGAATAAACCTGACAAGTTTAGGATTGTAATACAGCCCCAGTATCGCTGTCCAATTAAGCCATTTGCGTGTTCACAGTGATCATATTTTAGAGAAAAAGCCCAAACCGTGTTAAATAGGCCATAAGAAGTCCAACCAAAGGGGCAAAGGCCCATTTTCCTTAATCCGCCTAAATTGTACTACTTAGACTAAGTTTTTATTCGTTTTTAAGCACTATTGTAATTCTTTTCTTTGTAGTTGTACAATAAAGTATATTTATCTTATCTTATCTTATTTTTGTTGAAACGCCTCTGAACCCGGATCCCGGGTTTGAATCGCAAGCGGGCCAATGAGTCTTTTCGAATTTTTCGTACCATAGCCAGGGTTTGTGAACACCAACCTGCTCTAATGGCAAGCTTGGTGTTGGTGAATAATCAATCCCCATCAACTGTTGCGATAACTTGAGTCCAATGATGGAGACCTTTGCCCAGCAGTGAGACAGTGTCATAGGCTACATTTACATTTTTTACTTTTACCAGCTTCCTAGACGCCAAGAGCGACTGCCGGCGGCGCGCGATCATCCCCGACACGTGTGTCAACCCTGTCACTGCCTCGAAGCGGTTCGAGACGCAGACCGTCTACAAGAACAGGTTAGACATCAACTAAAATTATTTTGTTCCTGTCCTAATGATTAGCAGATGACACACCGCACAGCCGAAACTGGAAGTAGGATGAAATTTGGCATGTAGTCCTTGGTGATATGATAGGACCCATCATCGATAGCAACCGTAAACGATAGTTATCGGCGCCTATCGCACTAGGACAACCTGAGTATGACCATCTCAGTAATGGCTTTTCATTACTGCGCTTGTCAGCCTCATATCTGGACCTCACGACCGCTTTCCATCAGGTGTAGTGAGGCTTCTTGACGGCCACTAAAAAAAAACTGTCACGTTGACCGTGTAACTTGACTTCGAGAAGTGACACATGAAATTCTAGTTCCTTGTTTCAAAGCAACATAACTAAAAAAAACAATGTCTAATGTTAATCTGGGGAGATTGGATTCAAGTCAGGCTTCTGATAATCAACCTACTTCAGCGTTATATTCTCATTTTATTATTTTCAAATGGCAGCTACCTCCCGGCAACGGCGGCTATCCCGCAACCCGTGAAGCCAGCCCCGAACCTGGTGCCATCCACAGCCCAAATGGAGGGTGATACTGTGCATAAGGTTAGCATTATAAATGTAATTTCACAGCCGGTTTTTTCATCGCAACGTTAAGGGTTACAACGTCATAGTTGCTATGTGGAAGTTCATATCCAACCATTTTTATGGGCATCTGCTTGATCAGACTCCATCCTGAGGGATTTTGAATTCAACTGCCCGTCGGCAAATACCTCACTTTACCTATGAAAAAACGGCTGCTAAATAAATGCAAAACTTCCCATGGTTTGGAGTTCGTATGCTTGTTTGTTACAAACTTTGTAATAAAGTAAAACAATATGTATAACGATGAGTACGACTCAAATGAGGCCAAAGAAGGCATCTGACTATTTCAAAACACAACAAACAAAGTTATTCAGTCTTACATGTATAGCTAACCCTAATGATTTTCCACAAACTGGATATAGCAGACCACACAATTAAAAAGCTTGAACTTTTCACAAGGGTTTGACAGTGACATTCTGCTTTCTGTCTCTTTCTGACATATATAAGTAAAGGGAGTACAAATACTTGGATGAAGCGTGCTTATATGACGTTAAGCACACTTTTTTGTGTTCCTTTTACAGAGCACTGATGCAAAGTCCTTGTAAGTAATTCAAATGTCATTGGCTCTCCATTGTAATATATTTCTACTGACATATATGTGATAGGACAGCACCAATTTGAAGGGTGCTCAACTTTGACTGTCGTTTCTAGATTCGGACTGACATGCATTTACCCACTAACCGCCGGAGTTGTAATGCAACTTATCATTTTAGTGCCTCTAGCGCCGCAGTTGCAAATTAGCAACCAAAGTCTCCGAAGTAATTTTGTATCTGTATCTTTGTATCTGTTTTTTAACTTCTGAATTTATTATATACGAGCTGTCCCGACAGACTTCGTTCTGTCAAATGTTTGACAGCTGGTGTTCATTACCACCTCATCTTGCCAGCTTTTCTCCGACTTGATTAATTTATGTAAGGTACTATTATTTTTCACTGATTTTTTATATGATCATAATAAAATATAGCCTATTTCACTCCTGAATAATTAAGCTTTCTGTTAGTAAAATAAATTCAACGTACAGATCAGTAGTTTCGGAGCCTATTCAATATAAACCACCAAACAATCAAATCTTTCCTCTTTATAATTTCAGGACAGACGTGTCCGTTGCTAGAGGTTACATTATAATTTTCGTTATAAAATATATATAAAACTTACTTTACTTTCAGCTGTCTTTCCTCCCGAACCCAGTGTGCGTGACGCAGGCAATCCGTCCGTGCCACCACGACATGTGGGGCCAGGGCCCGATGCAGAACGTGACGACGCAGCGCCACGACTTCGTGCCGAAGCCCTGCATTCCCACGCAGAGCTGCAAGCCGCCGCCGAAGTTCCACTGTGTGGAACAACCTTTCGAAAGTAGGGCTACATTTTGAACACGTTTTGAACGAATTTGACTGACTGACTACCTAGGTCTTTCTTCCTTGTTTATTATACACTAGCTTTCCGTCAGCGGTTTCGCCCGCGTGGGCTATTTCTCTCTTACTTGACCCTGAAAAATTAAAGAAATATACAGTGCCGTGCTGGTGGCGGCACTTTAAAAGAATACTTTCCACCGCCCCATCACCTTCCCGTGGGTGTCGTAAGAGGCGACTAAGGGAGACCTGTAGAATAGAATAGAATAGAATAGAAAAACATTTATTAACTTTAAGGACATCGTTACATTTATAAAGTAAACACAAAAGAAGTAGGCATTAACAACAAAACATACAGGTAACAGGAAAAAAAAAAAAAAAAAAAAAAAAACCACACCATCTGCTCTTCAGGTGGGAGACATATTATGTCGGCCGGTTGATATTACCACCATGCAGTTGCGTAAAACCCGCCAAGTGACTCTGACCTATCTATCTCGGTCAGGTCGCGTTCCAGGATCAGCACTGCACTGACCGGTGCCAGAGCAGGCCTTCAAGATGAGTATGGCCACCTCAGTAATTGCTTTGCTTATTGGGCTTGTCATCCTCATATCTGGACCTAGGTGGAGTGAGGTCATCTTGACGGGCACTATATAAAAAAGAGTGGTTCAAGAAACTCTCAAACTACAGTTCCCTATTCGTTATGTATATAATACAAACTACTTTTACTCTACTACTATCTTTCCTTTATTAGTAAGTAAAGAATATCGGACTACAGACTGTTAACAAAAAGGTACTTCGTGAAACAGAATGTAGAGTTAAGAAAAACAGTGCGAATAAAACATCTGCTATCAGGGATAGTACATCATCGCCAAGCCAGAAGATAATCCCAACGCTGAAGACTCAAATTTGAAGCGTTGTGCGTTGCATGAAGATTCGTTGTTCTTTGTTGCAGATCGCACCGTGAACCGCATGTCGTATTTGAACCCCGGCAGAATCCCGCCGCCGGAGTCCTACGCTCCCAACAAGTGCTATGAGAAACCTTCTGGTTAGTAGCTATGGGGGATGGATGATGATCTTGTAATATAACTGGGGCCTTATCATGTGAGTCAATAGGGGCTGATATTGTAAGTCAATGGGGGCTTATAATCAAAGAGTAAGTCAATGGGGACGTATATGTATCTATAAGTAAATGTGGTAAGTATTTTTTTGTAAGTTATTGGACACTTGTCTACCTTGGTATTCAATAGGGCTTATTTTGCTATTTTATGGGGCCTATCTTGTCTTGCTATTCAATAGGGCCGATTTTGCTATTCAATGGGATCTACCTTGCTATTCAATGGGGCCTATTTTGCTATACGATGGGTCCTATCTTGCTATTCAACGGGGCCTATCTTGCTATTCAAAGCGGCCTATTTTACTATTCAATGGGGTCTATCTTGTAAGACATCGGGGGCTCATCTTGTAGGTAAACGTGGGCTTATCCCATAAGTCAATAGGATCTAATCTTGTCTGCCAATGGGGGCCTTATCTTGTAAGTCAATTAGGTATCACCTTGCAGGTAAATCAACAGCAGGTTGAAAACAAGCTCCTCTGGAATCCGAGAGGTCATACCTATGTTTAGCAGTATAAGTCCTACGACTAGCTGTGAATGATAATCATAGAGTAAACTACTTACGCCGTAAGAAGAAATGCTGATCATCTCGATTATTTTTAATGTGTCTGTTTCAGCTAAAATGGAAAGCGAGACTACACAGAAGATGTCATACCAGCCAGTGTGCGTGCCGTCGCCTCAGAGGCCGCCATGGGCTTGCAAGGGGCAGTACCAGAAGCCATGCCAGAGGGTGCGCTTTAATTTTAAGTGTTATTATGGTAGCATGTAACTTGGCTTAAGCTGTTACTAGAAGAGATCCGTTTGGGGGGAGAAAGCGATTGGCACGTGCCGGTATTGCGAATTAGGAAGTAAAGGTTTGGTTCTTGAAGTGCTTTTTCGCCGACGAGGATGAATGGTTAAGATCGGTCTGTTCCTAGAAAGGGCTAAATGCGGTTAGTATGACCTGAATAGGTACTTGAATTTATTGATAGACGCCATTTGCCCAACAATGGGACGGAACGTAATTAACCTCAAATGTACCACATTCTTGCGAAGTAGGTAAATATTCATAAACTCGTACTTAAAGCCATAAATTAAACCTTTTTCAATATTTTTTCGTAGTTGGAGAGCACCACAGTCTACCGCTCGTCGTTCCTGCCGCCCGGCGAGGACTGCACAGAGTACATGGATCCCTGCTCGTACGGGGATTGTAAACGTGAGTATTCTGTCAGGGTTGAGAATAATTTCGCGGATGCTTTTCCCCTTCTACTTCCCTTGCGGATAAACCGTGAAACTGGATATGCGGGTAAAACATGTTTTAGACATTGAAGAAGTATGTAGATATTGTTGTTATTTAACTTACCCACTCAACTTTTCTACAGATGTATGATTCGGCAACATTGAATACTAGTTTCTAAACACTACTTGCACGTTTAGCCTGGGCAACGATTGATTTTGGATGGAAAAGTCGAAAGCAGACAGTTTGACTTAGGAACTTGTGGAGTAGTTAGGAGATAAACATACTAAAAGTCCTTACCCCTCCGACGTGAGCCCGAGGGTGGGGGGCCCGCTTTTTGTTTTATTGCGTACATCTCGAAAACGGTGCGTCGTACGTAATTCTGTCGTACTACATTAAGAAAGCTAATGAAATTCTCTACAACTTTGGCATACTGTACTGTACTGGTATGGATTGGAAGTTGCAAGAGGCATTAACAGTCGAATTGGGCAAATCTAGATTGACTGTGTGCATTCCTGTCTAACTCTTTTCGTTTTATTTTCCAGCTTGTGACTGCACATGCCCAGCAGAGTGCATAGCGACGGACCCGTGCGCCTGCACATTCCCCAGAGCGGCGTGTTGCACGTAGCCGCCATTTTGTTTACCCTCCAAATTCTAGCGAAACTTAAAATGGCGCCAGTCAGGGCGTTTAACGCGTTTATTAAGAGTTATGAAATTGTCAATGATGATATTTTCAGTGATATTTTGTGAATAAATTCTGCAATGGTCTCGGATCTGTGCTGTGGAATATTTAATTGTGTAGATAAATTATGTTTAGTAGAATATAATAGAATACGGAAATAGGCGTAGGTAGTGGTTATTAACTTTATTAAATGAACCTATCGTTTTTACATTTCTGGTTTTGTTTTGTATAGGTTAATCGATTTTTAGGCACTACTCCCATAATTCTTTAACAGTTAATGTGACTTTCATAGTAGCTAATCAGACCAGTCACTTCCTCGAAGATTTTTAGAACAACTATTGAGACCAATTTATGCGATTTTCTTTCACTAAGGCAGCCCGTACAGTCAATTTAGATCGCGATCGTGTAGCTCTGATCGCGATCACATTGACCGATGGATTGCGCTACACCATTACACTTTTAATCTTGATTTCGTCAGTCTGTGTATCTTTCGCCGCGTGAACACGTTATCATGGATTTACATGAAGTTAAAACTATATTATCGCTTGTCTTAGCCCTAACTTTGAGAAAAAAGATTCGAAAAAGGGACTGGGTTGAAGTGCTTACAGAAAAGAGAAATGTATAGGAAGGTATCTACTCATTTTATTTATTTATTTATTATAATTACCTAGTTGCACGGGCGGGTCCGAAACTGGATTGCGAAAGACAGTCCATCGATGAACGGAATGTCGAATGAACATGAAAACGACTCACCGCTGTTCGACTGCATGCTGTCGACGAACGGAATATCGAATGAACTCCAAAACGACGCACTGCAGTTCTAATTATAGAATATCAACCACTCCTTTTTTATTTAAATCTTTTGCAACCTCTTTTCTTTCTTGGATTGCTTCTCTTTTTTAGGAGGGGAGATAGTTTCATCATGAGCTATTTTTTTTTAATTATCAGCTCATGAAAGAGTAAAAATATTTTACTCTTTCATGATCTCGAGAATAAGCTTAAAAACGTTCCATTTTTTTCTTCCAAGATGGCCATTCCATCAATGCCATGATTTGACCGCGTTTTGCGTTGTAGGAGCTCAATCAAACTGTACTAATTTAAACTGTCGTGAATAGACCAGATTTCTGGAGGAAAAAGCGGTGACTTGTTGCTATTGCAACTCTGCAGGAGTTGATAGCCTAAGAACTCTTTCGATTTATTGATTTACCTTTGACATAAAATTTAGAAAACCAATTAGTTATTTCTGCGGAACCCGCTTGAGTCCCTAGGATCTAGTTTCTATCTTGGTGTGAAAAATCAGTTTTTATTTTCAAAACCCAACTGTCAAATATTCACGAATATAATACGAATTCTAAATAAATCGAACAAACACCCAGTCGAACTGCAGTGCGTCGTTTTGAAGTTCATTCGATATTCCGTTCGTCGACTAAGCATGCCGTCGATGGGTTTGACAAAGATTTATAGAAATTTATGGAGTTTTAATCAAGTTAGAAGTTCGTGAAGATTCACTTCTTTGGAAGAAATTCAATGAATGCTAATTTCATCTTAAAACAGAACCTTTTATATACAATTTGAATTTAAAAAAGGAACTTAATAATGTTTTTATAATCTGTCATTAATAGTTTTTTTGTAAGGCCAGTACTTTTTCAGTTATTTAAAAAAGTTTTATATATCCCTAGACCATGTTGTTGTGTGTAGTATGCGTGACACGGAACAATAAGAGCTGGCAGGCATATCATCTTACAGTGAAAATAGATACAAATGGTAACTCCAAATATGAAAAAACAAGATATTTGTATGATGAAGAGTATAAAAAAAATTTGCTGAAATTTATTCATTAGTCATCGACGTTCATCTTGCATAGATAAACTGACGCGATTCACGTACAATCTAGATCGTGATCACGGGTGATCGCGATTAAGATTTCAAAATTTCTAGATATTTTGTGATCTGATGTCGCGACACCTAACAGTCAATCTGGATCGCGATCTAAATTGACTGTGTACGGGCTGCCTAAGTCTTTTACTTTTGAATTTTACCTAAAGTTTGGCAAAATTACCACAGAGTTGCGTCCATTGACATCCCCCTAAAATGAAAAACGATTATCCGAACAGTACAGTTTATTGTCGACAAAGCCCCGACTACTTCAGCCGCTGCAGCAGCGTGCTGCTGAGCACGTCGGCCTGCGCGAGCGTGGCGGCGGGGTCGGCCAGCTCGGCGCTGGGGTAGGAGGCGAGCAGCGCGAAGGCCTGGCGCTGGTAGGCGGGCTCGGCGCGCGCCACGTAGGCGTGCAGGTCCGCCACCGTGTGCGAAGGGTTGAAGCGCCCGGTCAGGCGGCTGCCGTCGGCTAGGCGGAACTGGGAAGGAGACATCGTTTGCATCACGACTCTGGCCCTTTGTACACTGCGAGTTCTTGCAGCGATGCGGCGTCAATACAGCCCCTGATCCTTAATTATGGGATGCAGTCTAACGCGCGGTTGTATCGTTGCAAAAAGTCACAGTGGGGCCTTTATTGCCATAACGGCTAACATAAAATTAATGAAAGAACCGTCTCTGTAACTCATAATGATGTCTTTAGTGCCATTATGCACTATTATACGATTTTACCCGATAATTACCGTGAGTTTTTTTGTCTAATTTTCAAAGGAAAGTTAAACAGACATTCTCAGTTGTATTTTTGTAGTTAAAAACTTGGTGGAAACATTTTCTGCGCATATGCTAGAACTTTCGTATGATTCAGTAAATACTGACGATATAATATTTATAGATATTCAACTTACAAATCATACTAACATGTTTTTGCAGCATGAAAGCTGTATGTTTTGAGTTCATCTATTAGAGAAACTAATAGATTAACCCAAGCATTTCTTTGAGTGACTTTTAATACATCGACCCAAAACGCTTTCTTGAGGAACTCCAAATTGAGGATTCCGAACCTTGGGGTAATCCAATCAAGGAAGAGTTTTGGGTTCATTTATTGGGAGTTCTTCAAGGAAGTGATGTAGGTTTATCTATTGCAGTTCTTTAAGGAGCCACTTTGTATCCATCTATTGGAGTTCCTCAAGGAAATGTTTTGGTTCTACCTTTTGCGTTTTAGGACACTTTTTTTGTTACATACTCTGTAATTTTACCTATATTGACGTGATACAAACCTGTATAGTAGTGATAGGCTGCGCGGCGTCGAGCGCGACAGCGTCCTGCGCGGCGCGCTGGTTGGCGGCGCGGTCGGCGGGCGCGGCCAGCGCGGTCGCGCCCACCGTGGTCGGCGTGGGGCTGGCGACAACGCTGTTGTTTAGTTAGTAGCGGGATTAGTTTTCGCGGAACACCCGTATGTTCGACTTATACTCAACGGGACTAGATTTTGATTGAAAAATAAACTGGTTACTTCTTAATTCCAAAAAACACACTTCCAGAGCTTGGAAACCGGTTTATTTTTTCAACCCGTTTTTGTCCAAAATGCCTACGAACGTATTGGTTTCAATTCCAGTTCGGAAGAGAACGTGATAAAAACGATTTACAAGAGGAATGAAATGTAAATCGTTCTCGCTCAATATAACGTTTTATATCATTATTTTTCTATTTATTAGGTCCAATACGAAACTAGGAATAATAATTCACAGCCACGCAGCTGTCACGAGTCGTTTAGTTAAAGTGTGAACTAAAGAACATTGATGCAACGATTATACGAGGTGCATTCAATAAGTACCTAGCCTCATCGCCAGAGGGCGCTGTAGTTTCAAAAGAGTTTTACCACAGTGTAGCACATTCTTTTTTAATTCTTTTTTCAAATTTTCATTCCAATCCCTTCATTTGTTTTAATTTGACAACTTATGGAAGCCAACGTGTCGATCGGTTTTACAAAAATGGAAAAAGAGCAATATCGTTCGGTGATTCGATTCCTATTTTTGGAAGGGAAAACGCGCATCGAAATCAAAGAGAGCTTGGATGCTGTGTACGGTGACTCTTATCCATCGATGGCCACCGTCAAGAATTGGTTCAACGAGTTTGCACGTGGCGGTACGTCGGTTTTTGATGAACCACGTCCAGGTGCACCGAAAACAGCTGCTACGGAGGAAAACATTAAAAAAATCCATGATCTCGTATTGGCTCGGTTCGGGAAGGTTCGGGAGCTAGCTGAGACTGTAGCCATTCCAGAAGGAACAGTGCATCATATTCTTCACGAGGAACTCGGCATGAGAAAGCTGTCGGCGCGATGGGTGCCGCGTTTACTCACACCGGAAAACAAGCGCAACCGTGAGACCACATCGGAGACGTGTTTGGCGCTGTTTAAGCGGAATCCAGCGGAGTTTTCGCGTCGTTTTGTGACCGTCGATGAAACCTGGATCCACTGGTACACACCAGAGACCAAGGAGCAATCAAAACAATGGATCCAGACCGGGGAACGTGCTCCAAAGAAGGCGAAAACTGTAAAATCGGCCGGAAAAGTTATGGCCACCGTTTTCTGGGATTCACAAGGTGTGATCTACATCGATTACCTCGAGAAGGGTAAAACAATTACAGGGCTTTACTATGCCGATTTATTCGGCTGATTCGACGCCGAATTAAAGGAAAAACGACCCCATCTGGCGAAGACAAAAGTGCTGTTTCACCACGACAACGCACCGGTTCACACGTCTGCCGTTGCCATGGCCAAATTGGTCGAATTACGCTACGAATTGCTGCCCCATCCACCGTATTCTCCAGATTTGGCCCCTTGTGACTTCTTTCTGTTTCCTAATCTGAAAAAATCACTCGCCGGGAATAGATATGGATCAAATGAGGAGGTCATCGCCGCCACGGAGGCCTATTTTGCAGAGTTTGACAAAAACTATTTTTCGGACGGGTTAAAAAAGTTGGAGCATCGCTGGGCTAAGTGTATCGAACTAAAAGGAGACTATGTTGAAAAATAAATTGCCACTATTCCAAAATTTTCGTTTACTTTTTGTAGGCTAAGTATTTATTGAATGACCCTCGTATACCTATTGTCATCAACTTGCATCATCTAGCGATTAGATCTATCGCCAGAAAATATTTTCATTCTCAAATAAAAAAAGTGTAGCCATGTAAGAGTTTTTACTGTCACGCCACGAGTCTCTGTTCCTTGTGGAATAAACCAGTTTTTGCCGTTCTCATAAAATGATCCCATTTTGTTTGCGTTCCGAACAAATTGCTGTGCAAGGAACTATTCGGAACGTTAAAACGTTACTATTTAAACCGGTTCCAGGCCCTGCACACTTCCCTTTTTTTATTATTTATTTATCTTGAAAACTAGGTCATCAACTTCGATATTTTTTGGTGTAAATAATTAGAAGTCTACAGACAGTCCTAGACATACAGTGAAGGAAAACGATTTTACTGCTTACATAAATACACTTGGACACAGGTTTACAAGTGGTGGAGACTGAAACGCTAAAAACGTATATTGGGGCTCTCGGTTGACTCTACCCAGAGGTCGGGAAATGAAGAGAAGCTTGGACACAAACAAGGCATACGTTCTAAGTACTGGACAACCTACATACTGGCCGACTGACGCAAATAAGGTGCCCAACTTATTGGACTTTTTTGTGCATAAAGGACTTTCCAATCTATATCTCGACGTTGAAAGCTGTTTGGATGGTAGCTCTGATCACACCCCAATAATAGCCACAATAAGCACAACGCTAATATACCAACCTCAAAAAGATCAACTATATAATAGAAAAACTGACTGGGACATGTTTAGGGAATACATTGAGGAAAACAGTAATTTGAAAGTACCCTTAAAAACAAATGATGACATAGATAATGCTGCTTTGAGTAAAACAAACCTTATCCAGACTGCAGCATGGAAATCCACGCCGGCTGACTCTGATAAGTCTTTTAAAACAAAAATTCCCAAAGACATTAGAAGTAAAGTCCTAGAGAAAAGAAGACTCCAAAGAGTGTGGCACAATAGTCGTAATAGTTGTGATAAGAGAGCATTCAATCGAGCCGCTGCTGAACTAAAGCAATATTTAAAGAATATTGAAGATGAGACTCTGAAGGATAAACTGGAAAGTCTAAAAATTCAAAAAACGAATCTTCTTCTTCTTCTTCTTTCGTGTCGGCGTGTGGGGTGCATAAAAAGAGCCTCCCCGCGGCGCACCCTGGAAACAGCTAGTCACCGTAACGGAGTGGCTAGGCTGGCGAATCTTTTTACCACGGCAAATGGGCGTTCCATGCTTAAAAAACGAATACTCGTTATGGAAAGCTGCAAAAAATAGTAAATCTGCACCTAAGTCGCTCAACATCCAATTAAGCTAGAAAATAATAAATGGGCAAGAACAAGCACTGAGCGTGCGGAAGCCTTCGGGTCTTTCCTAGCCAAGGTGTTCACCCCTCATGAAGGCGAGGGACCCAAAGATGGAGAAATTGTAGCCTTCCTGGAATCGGACTTACAACTTAGCCCACCTTTGAAGTCATGCACGCCGCGAGAAATTCTTATGGTGATCAGAAGACTCGAGCTAAACAAAGCACCAGGGTACTGTCAAATTACTGCCGAGGTGCTAAGACAAATTCCAAAAAAAGGCATTTTAAGATCAAAGAAAGGCACTCAGCTTTTTAAGGGAATCCTGATAACGGGATATTTTCCAAGGATTTGGAAGGTCTCTGAAATTATAATGGTGCCCAAACCCGGAAAGCCAACGCATCTCGTATCCTCGTTCCGACCGATTAGTCTACTACCTGTAATGTCAAAGTTATTTGAGAAAATCGTCTCACGGCAACTTAACCCTGTGCTCGCAGACGCTAAACTTATCCCTGAACACCAATTTGGTTTCCGAATGGGCCACTCCACTATCGAGCAAGTTCATAGAGTCGCCGAAAAAATACGAGAAGCGCTTTAAAACAGAGAATATTGCTCGGCTGTCTTCTTGGATGTTCAACAGGCATTTGATAAAGTCTGGCACCAGGGCCTACTTTACAAAATAAAAAAGTATAAGCAATCACCCCTAAGGCTACCTAACTACCCTCGCCACCATCTTATAAAAGGAGCAACGAGTCGCCGGGCGGTCACTTAGTTCCGAGCGTCCGAAGCGTGTACATCGGTCGAGTAGTATTTATGTTTAGGCATTCAGTGTTAGACTTTCAGTTTAGGTCTAGATTCTGTTCCTCTGATTAGTGATTTACTTTTGTTTTGTTAAAATAATGATTGTTGAAAGAATTAATTAAATAACGGTTTCTACATTTGTTTTTTTTTTAAATATTTCTGCTTCTGATTTCTAACATCAGAAGTGGGATAAGTAACTTCTAGCCCACATAAAGGAGGAACAGAGTCTAGTGCACGGCTTAAGTTTTGTGTGTGTTGTGATAATGACTGGCGAATCCAGTCGTAGTGAGCGTAGGGCGCGACGTCGTTCCCGCAGCCGTTCTAGTAATAGGTCGCGGTATGGCTCACGGAGTCGTTCAAAAGTGTCAACGTCGAACCGTCGGTCGCGTCGTCATTCCCGTAGCAAAACACGCAGTGAAAGTCATGCGCGGTCTCGTAATACGTCGCGTCGTGATAGGTCGCGTCGCCGTTATCGTCACAGTGATATATCCCGTTCACCCAGTAGGCATAAAATTACGGATGGGTCGGTCCTTAATACGTTGAATTCAATTATGAATCGTTTAACGTCGATCGAAAATAGCTGTGTAACGGATATTCCGAATAAAACAATAGTGCGTTGTGGCCCCAGTGACATGCGTGATGCGAGTCGAATACATCGCAATCGAATGTGTCCAGACACTGCACACCGGAACCCCAGGCGAGTACCCATGAGACACGAACAACAAACTCATTACCAAATACCCACATTTCAACACCACAAATAGATAATTTTGATTCAAGCATGTCAGACCCAACTAGGGCTCTTGTCGATGCTCTTAGGTCGCTCCAACCAGTTAGATCTCAAAATTACTTCGTTTCAAACTTTGATCCTTTTATTCACAACATAGACGCATAGTGCGAAGAGGTCGACCGTGCCCAGGAGGCTAATGGCTGGAGTGACTATGAGTGTCTTTCGCGCGTTGCGTCTTGTCTCAAGGGTGACGCCAAAATTTGGCTAAACGAGTGGGTTGCGTCTGAGCGCACTTGGTCAAATTTTAAACGCGAATTCAAAACATTGTGCCCGCGAAAGTTAGATTACGCCAATATACTATTCGAGACAATGAATACCACGTCTGATAAGTACGTCACTTACGCAGAATACGCGCGTCGCACCTTGTTGCGTTTACGAATAGTTAATGGTCTAAGCGATGAACTAATGACTTTAATAGTGATCCGCGGTATTGATAATCCTTAGATAAGGGCAGCCGCGGCCAATGCTAATTTAAACCCTGAGACAATAGTTTCGTTTTTGTCAATTTACACGAAGCCCGTACGTACGAAATCTGAGGCTCACGTTTCAACGTCAAGCAAGCGTCCTTTGCATTCTACCTCAAACCGAAACGAAAAGAAATGTTTTTTGTGTGGTCGGAAAGGACATATTAGCCGTTATTGTCGCTCAAAACCTAATTCTGAGAATTCTTCCACTTCTACCGGCGCGAGCAGTATTATTTGCACCTTCTGTAAGAAATCTGGTCACCTTGAAGACAAGTGTTTTGCTAAAAATCGCTCTCAAACGCGAAATGAACGAAACGTTAACCTTTGCGCGGAAAATAATTCTAAAAGCACAGGTGCCAATGATATTGTCGTTGCTGTGGTCGATGGTATTCCCGTGGATGCTATTATAGATAGTGGTGCGCTTAACGTGTCACTTATTTCATCTGACGTGCTTAAGTACATTTCCTGCCAACCGAAACCTACCCATTGCGTATTAAAAGGCATCAGTAATAAGGAGATAATAGCTAAGTCGTACGTCACCGTTACTCTTGAGTTTAGCCAAGTCTCAATCGAAGCTGACTTAGTTGTGGTCCCTTCTTCATGCATGAATGCGCCGATCATTGTGGGTACCGACATACTTAATCGTGACGGTATCGTGTACATTCGCACCAAAGATAGGCAGTACTTAGCTAGGGCTGATGATTCCTCGGTCCAAGTTAACACGGCTCAGCGTCAGCAATCGTTTGAAATAAACACGCCCCTTATGGGAGACGACTATGAGTCTTTAATGAAAGTAATTGAGGAGTTCTCGAAGTTTTTAATCGCAGGTACGGCTGCTACCACAGTTAATACGGGTGAGATGGACATAAAATTGACTAGTCCAACACCGGTTGTTTACCGACCCTATAAACTGTCATACGATGAGAAGCTCCGAGTTCGTAAAATAATAGACGACCTTTTGGACAAAGGAATTATCAGGGAGTCGAAATCGGAGTATGCGAGCCCGATCATACTCGTTAAGAAGAAGGACGGTTCGGACCGCCTATGCGTTGACTTTAGGGCACTGAATCGATTGACGGTCAAGGATCGGTATCCGCTACCCTTAATCGACGACCATATTGATCGGTTGGGGAACTACAAGTACTTCACCAGCCTCGATATGGCCACCGGGTTCCACCAGATACCGATAAATGAGCGGTCAATCCACCTCACGGGGTTCGTTACGCCGGAAGGGCATTATGAATATGTCAAAATGCCGTACGGATTAACGAACTCACCTATTGTGTTTCAGCGCGTCATCAACAATACCTTGCAACGCTTTGTGGAAGCGGGTCAGGTACTGGTCTATGTTGATGACGTACTGATCATGAGCTCCACGATCTCAGAGGGTATTTCTCTTTTGAAAGAAGTCTTGCAAACTCTCACTGCCGCCGGATTTTCTATAAACCTTCGAAATTGTTCGTTTCTGGCAACTAAGGTCGAATACCTTGGACGGGTCGTGAGTCAGGGTCAGGTGAGGCCGAGCCCACACAAGGTCGAGGCCCTCGTGAATTCACCAGTCCCCGAGAACGTACGGCAAGTGCGTCAGTTTCTAGGGCTCGCGGGATACTTTAGACGTTATGTTAAGAACTATGCCACACTTACTGCATGCGTTGCCCGTCTAACTAAAAAGGAAAACGAGTTTAATTGGGGTCCTGAGCAGGAAAAAGTCCGCCAAACCTTAATCAAAGTCCTTACCAACAAACCGGTCCTTTCCGTCTTCGATCCTCAGCTCCTCACTGAAGTCCATACGGACGCAAGTAGTATTGGTTACGGCGCGGTTCTATTACAAACACACGCGGACGGCAGCAAGCACGTGGTAGCATACTTTAGTAAGGCGACTCAAGGCGCCGAAAGTAAATATCACTCATATGAGTTAGAAACGCTTGCGGTCGTCAAGGCGTTGCAACACTTTCGACATTATCTTGTGGGTTTAGAGTTTAAAGTAGTTACCGACTGTAACGCTTTGAAGGCCACTGAGCGCAAGAAAGATTTGCTGCCACGTGTTGCGCGTTGGTGGATTTACCTTCAAGATTTCCATTTCTCGATCGAATACCGAAAGGGTGTGATGATGCCACACGCTGACTACCTTAGCCGCAACCCTTCCGTTGTTGTAGCGAACCAAGTTTCAAAACCGCGTAATTGGGCTCAGATAGCACAATCCGCGGATAGTGAGACACAGGGGTTGCTGCAACAGCTGAGGGATGGCGAACTAGACCCCACACGTTATGTTTCCCAAAATGACCTCTTGCTTTATAAGTATTCGCCTGTTGGCGAGGATATCCGCCTATTATGTTACGTTCCCAAGGGGCATAGGCTCAGCTTATTAAGAATATTCCACGATGAGCATGAGCACATAAGCGCTGACAAGACTCTTGACCTTATACTTAAACACTTTTGGTTTCCGGGACTTCGTCCATTTGTTAACAAGTACGTAGCGCACTGCTTAGTCTGCATTTCAAAGAAGAGGGTACCAAGATCCCCAAATCAAAGCATAACGTCTTGGGAAAAGCCCGATACTCCCTTTCATACAATCCACATGGATGCTTTGGGTCCTCTACCCATGTCTAATGGGTACAAATTTATATTAGTAGTTGTGGATGCTTCCACTAAATTCAGTCTTTTGTATCCTATTTACCGACAAGACGTTGGTGAGCTAAAACGGGCTTTCATGCAAGTAGTCTCTTTATTCGGGGTTCCAAAGTTGATAGTTACCGATAGGGGACGAATGTTTGAGTCGGGGGAATTTGTAACCTGGATGACGGAATTGGGGAGTGATTTGCACTACATTACACCGGAAATGCACCATGCAGACGGTCAGGCGGAGCGATACGTCCGCACTATCCTTAACATGCTACGGATCGAGGTGAACTACAAAGCCTCCTCCTGGTCGGAAGCCTTATGGAAACTGCAGTTGGTCCTCAACATCACCAAACAGAAAACTACCCAGGCTTCACCACTAAATTTGATGATTGGCACAGATGCGACCACACCGTTAATCCGTAACCTCATTCGTGATATCGCTGTTGAAGGCACCAATCCTAATAGAGAGGCGTGGCGTGAAATGTGCCGCAGCAGGGCAAGCGAGTTGATGGCCACGAACAAGCAGCGACAAGACGACTACTCTAACCGACTAAGACGCCCACCTCGTCAGTTCAAACTTGATGACTTGGTGTTTGTCATCAAGTTCTCTCAGTCTACTGGAAAACTTGACCCGGGAATGCGAGGGCCTTACAGAGTCGTGAAAGTTCTACCAAACGGGCGGTATGAACTTAAGTTGCTCAGCGGCAGCTATGGGAAGACCACACAAGCAGCAGCACAGTATATGGTGCCCTGGCGTGGCGAGTGGTGCCCTGAGTCATGCGCAGCCTTCTTTGAGGGTATGTGCAAGTTTTTGTTGTCTGAACTACAGGCTAACCCAGCCTTGGCGTTCACTGTTTAGACTACAGGCTTTCAGCCTTGGCGTCAGTTATCTGAACTTCAGGCGTGAAGCCTTGGCGTTCTAATGTCGAACTTCGGGCACTAACTGCCCTGGCGTTCGTTGAACTTCGGGCTAACTGCCCTGGCGTTCGTTGAACTTCGGGCTAACTGCCCTGGCGTTCGTTGAACTACAGACATATGATCTAGGCGTTCGTTGAACTACAGACATATGGTCTTGGCGTTCGTTGAACTACAGACATTGGTCTTGGCGTTCGTTGAACTACAGACATTGGTCTTGGCGTTCGTTGAACTTCAGGCATGTTGCCTTGGCGTTCTTACTCACACAGGTATTCCCGATGGTGTTGGTGGCAGAACGCAGTTTTAATGAAGCCCTAAACCTATGAAGGAAACGCCTAGGCTTGGTTTGTTGTTTTAAGAGACGTCTCTGATGGTATTTAAAGAGTGATGTATGTATGTGTGTTCACAAGGATGTACGATAGATGAACTATGAATTAATTGAGAGGCGATGGAAGAAAGATTTGTGAGGATTAGTGCGTTAAATCTAGGCTAAACTGGATTATTATTAACAGAGTCTTAACTTTCAGATGAGAACGTGGATGATCATGAGCCATTGGATATCACATCGTCCTCTGGGGAGAGTCTTTCTGTGCCTTCACTGGACAGACACCAGGACTCCGGATCTGCTGGTGTTGCTGGTCCAAGCGGCGTGACACCGGGCTCTGAAGTCGGACTATCGATGCCCCTATTGGGCAAAGACATGGACATTGATGGAGACTGCGCTGCACCACATGTCGTCTACTTGGGAACTCGTGTCGAGGACGACACTTTGTCAGGAGAGGCCGTATAAGCAATCACCCCTAAGGCTACCTAACTACCCTCGCCACCATCTTATAAAAGGAGCAACGAGTCGCCGGGCGGTCACTTAGTTCCGAGCGTCCGAAGCGTGTACATCGGTCGAGTAGTATTTATGTTTAGGCATTCAGTGTTAGACTTTCAGTTTAGGTCTAGATTCTGTTCCTCTGATTAGTGATTTACTTTTGTTTTGTTAAAATAATGATTGTTGAAAGAATTAATTAAATAACGGTTTCTACATTTGTTTTTTTTTTTCAAATATTTCTGCTTCTGATTTCTAACAAAAGCACCTTCCACACAACCTCTACATACTCTTCAAGTCTTACTTGGAAGACAGGATGTTTCAGGTCAAAATTACCGACTCCTACTCTGATTTTCATGACATTCGAGCCGGAGTCCCTCAAGGATCTGTGCTAGGACCAAGCTTGTATCTAATTTACACAGCTGACATACCAACAACACCTGGAAGTATGAAACCTTCGCTGATGATACGGCAGCATTATCGAACAACAATGATCCCACATTAGGGATTTCGTCCCGGCAGTCTCGAGTCTCGAAATCCCGGGAGTCTCTGGACTTTTACAATCGAGACGGAGACCGAGAGTTTGATGGAAAGTCTCGAAATTTTCGAGACCATATTATATTTCGTCGTTTCGGTAGAAATTTAAGTAATGAAATATTCTTAAAATCACAATATAAAACTTATTAGCATATTTTATATTCAGCAATTCTGGAATAGCTGTAAATTAGCGCCAGTTAGGTATGAATGGGGTAACGAGATTAAGAACAACCAGAACTGACGGCCAGGAACTTGAGAGAAGTATGGATCGATTAAGAAGACCTGAAAAGAACACTAGATCAGCTGGATTCCTTTATTCTAAAAGGACTACACAGTACAGTTTTACACAGCCGTAGAATCAAGGCTATAATTATGCAAGCGAAACGAAACAAAGCCACTGCCTTTTATCTGATAATGTGAAAGGTGTTCAACAAAGTACCCAAAATAGCGGGTGTGATCTCAGATGGAAAAATAGATGTGCATGATCCTCAAGGCTGGTAAGCTACCGATTAAATAATATAAGAGAATAACACAATACCTGACCACCAATTCGAATTTAGGGAGAGCCACCTGACAGTTGCACAAATCCACCGGTTGGTTTCAAAGATAGGGGGGCGATACTTTGGAAGGAAAGGAATAATGATCAGCTGTATTTATAAATATTAAAAAGGTTTTTAATAAAGCATAGAACAAGGGATTACTTTAGAAGAAGATTTGAAGCGAAAACTTCATCTAAGAAATATTAACTTAAACCTTTCTGACATGAGATAATATTTCAAGTGATGTTTGGATAAGATAATTTGAATTCTATGACATCAATGAAATAAATAAATGAGAAAGGCGGACCCTGGGACCTCACACACCAGTGTGGGTTCACAACCGGGATAGACCGCACGGATGATGATGATGAATTCTATGACATCAAAGCCTTTGCTCCTCAGGAATCAGTGCTTGGACCTGTGTTGCATCCTTTTATTTATACACTAGAGATTTATCAACAAGCGAGGATGTTATGACAGACTCCAAAGCCAAGCTGTATCCGTCGATGATACAGCTTGTCTTAGGAGCGATTCCAATCCGAGCACGGCATCACAGAGACTGCAAAGCCAACTGAACAAGGTAAACAAATAGAGAAATAAATGAAGCGTATAGTAACACACACACTCAGCACACTTCACGATCACGATTATCTAAAAAGAGGACTGTTCCTGCCAACGAATAGTTCTGTTAAATAGTTAAATGCCTTGGGATGCATTTTGGCCTAAGATAGACTTGGAGAAATTACATAAGAGTTGAAAGAACAGAAGCAACCTCGTTGTTCAGAAACTTCAATATACCCTTGCGTCATAAACCCATCAGGATACATAGTAATAACTCACACCTGGAAATTCTCGAAATTTTCCTAAACATGGTTCTTCGTTAAAGTAACGCCCTTTGGTTTTCAAGGGACAGAAAAATACACGATCACCTCTATAGGAACTCAAATGAAGATGATTCAAGAATATTTAATGTCGCAGCTGAAATTTGTTGCTTCAGCTCAAAGTTCAAAAAGTCTGAAACGATCGTCTATACTTAATCTTGGAAAACCAGCACTTAAAAAAAATAGAGAATATGAAAGACTGTTTCTCGTTAGTCAATACCTTAGAATTTGATTAAAGCTATACTAATCTATCTAATAATGGCTTTTATGCGGCCAATAATTCAAAAAGTCGTGGTTAATAAGGTGTAGCGACATCTATCTCGCCACATACGAACTACAAACTGACGTATCCTACATCGCGATATTAAAGTTCTCCGAGCGATTGAACATAGATACAAGAACCCGACAACAACCGTTGGGCAGTAGCCCACCAGACACAACACCCGTCTGGTCGGAGGATCCTCCCTTTTCAATGGTGGATGAGGAACTTTACACCTTGTTCCTCACACACTCCAAAAAACAAAAACTCAGATTCTCGAAATTCTCGAAAAAAACATCGAGACTGGTCCCGGGACTCGAAATGCTTCCGAGACCGAAATCCCTAATCCACATATGGCTTCGGCCCATCTACAAGACCACCTGAACAAAGTAGATCTATGGATGAAAGTATGGCCTATAAAAGCGAGCGCTGCTAAATCAACTCACGTAACATTTGCACTGAGACAAGGAGACTGCGCTCCAGTCAAACTAGGAGATGATATCCTTGAAAGAGCGAAACAGCAAAATATCTTGGCATGCACCTTGACCTAAACCATAAATCTCCTGTTTCTCTGGAAAATAAACTCCTCATCTACAAAGCTGTGTTAAAACCAATTTGGGCGTACGGCATTGAACTCTGTGGCTCAGAACAAAACACTCAGAATGATTGCAAATGCTCCATGGTTCATCAAGAATTCTGAATTGCATGATCACCTAAAGGTCGAGACCGTGAGAAATGCAGTGGAGCACAGAGCGGGGAGGTACAGGAAACGAATCGCCACCCATTCAAACCCCCTAGCTGCCTCTCTACACGCATCCCCAGAAGCTAAAAGGCTTAAAAGATTCCACATCTGAAAATTAGCAAATCAGCGAACTAACAAACAAACAACCATTTGACAGGCTAAACTTCCAGTCTTAACATGAGTGGCAGATCCTTGCTGGAGGAATAAGCCACACTAGATATAGCCCCCCCTCCCCCCCCCGATAAAAGATCTGCTAATGGTTTTGTTTAACCGATTGCAAGATGGAATTATTAAAAAAAAATCAAAACTTTACAGACTTCCTGTCAATGATTATACAAGCACTAACAGGACAGAATACAAGATAAATTTTAAATACTAGTGCCTGCTACGTCCAAGATCTCACTCACCTGCCGAGCATCTGTCCCTTGCCGGAGAAGGCGCTGCTCTTGCTGGGCTGCGCCTGGTACTCCTCGTGCCAGCGGTCTTCCAGGCTCACGCGCACGCCGCTGCCTTCGCCCGCCAGCTCCGATGGCATCTCACTAGGAATTGAGTAATTTATTATTTTTGGAACTGTTATCGAGATAAATGATAAATAAATGAGTGCGCCCTGCATTCCATAAAATTATTAAACCTAATTTGAAAATCTATTACAAACTTGACATAAAGTTAATTAACCTTACAATTGAAGTCCTTTAACGTTATTAGTAGAGATGGGCCGACTATAGTATTTGCAGACTAACCGACTAGCCGACTAGTCGGTTTTCAAATTACCTAAAACCCATTTTTTGGACGTGTTCGGGCTTTTTCGTCATCACTTGGTTAAGACATCGCGCGGCCGCTGATCATGTTATGACTTGCTTGTTAACATTTTTATTTTCAGTTTGTTTTGTGTTTACTGCGCCGGTGTGTGTGGACGAAATGACGAAAAAGAAATCTCGATAATTTTTGGCTGATATTGAAGATGAGCCGTCGTCGTCAAAAGTGCAATGTAACCAGTGCCAGGAAATTCTTTCACGCGACAGTCAAGGCAGGAAAGCGAATACGACAAGTATGACGAATCACATAAAATATAAGCACAATGAGTAGCTGCCTCAATTAGCAGGTTTTATTTAAAGTAGTTCTAATGATTCCCATTCGTCAGTTGCTTCTGTATCCCTTCTTCTTCTGAGCCCTTACCACCATCGTCAAATCCATCAATTTCAGCGGGAAGCGAAATACAAAAACCACAACAGTTCAGTGGTCACTTCAGGTGTCCTGATCAAGAGAAATAATGGTAGCAATAGGAGAGATGATTCCGTTAGATAACCAGCCTGTCTTTAGTTGAAACACTGGTTTTATCAATCTTATGAAGAAGGTCAAACCAAAATACGTTTTACTGAGTAGGAAATATTTGATAGAAAATAATATTCCCCACATTTACGAGGAAACTAAATCGAAAAGGAGTGCTCACTGCTGCTGCGCCTTGTGTAACTACAGATTTGTGGACAAACACAAACATTAAATGTCGGCGACTATTCGGCAAAATATGATAGATAGATAGATAGATATTCGTTTATATTTGGATGATACCTGATGTTGACATACCTGTTAGTAGTAAATGTATCTTATTTGACATCGTATTAATTTTGTAAAATTGTAATTTATTGTAATTTATTATGTGTACTTTTGTGTAATTATTATTATTATTTGATGAATCTTGTACTTCTAGCTCGTCAACAAGACGTAACGAACCTGACGTTGACATAGTGATGGTATATTAAATGTATCTTATTGGACTTCGTATTAATTTTGTTTTGATTGATTGTAAAATTGTAATTGCTCGTAATTTATTTTGTGTAATTTCGACATTTATTATTATTGTGTTTCTAGCTCATAGACGACTTGGATTTTGATCTGTAAGTGTGCAAGTTATTGAATAAATAAATAAATAAATAGATATACTTATAAAAGAGGTATTACATAAAACAAGCAATTTGTACAATTTAGGCAGCCTTATCGCTAGGGAGCGATTTCTTCCAGGCAACCTTTGGATAGAGGAACTTTTTAAAGCTTGAGCTTTGTGTGGAGTGAAATAAATATATGAGAAAAACAACAAAAAATATATATATATATATTAATACTTCAATCAAGATTATATACCTACAAGTACATATATATTAAATGTATATATCTGTATACAACGTGATAAATGAAATAGCGCAAAACCTAAGACCTCAACTTATTTTTATTTTGAAAGAATTAAGTAAATTTTTAAATTTATATTTCCGCGGATTATTTACGAAGATATTGGCTTTTTTTGTTTTCTTGTGTTTGTCTGCAAATAAAAAAGTCTATAGTAATAATTCGCGATATAGTGCGAAGTCGCCGCTTCGCGTGCCGCTGCAATAGGAGACTTAAGTATAATTCAAATATTTTTTTGGTCAAAATTTTACCCCTGTTTTTTATTAGTGGAATCGATTCTACTCTCGATTCTGACCAAACGTATTTTCAGGTTTTGCGCTTTCTCATTAATACAATAAACATGCATACCATACACACATACAAAGATTTATTATGGCAAGGACGTCGCAGCACAGCAAATATGCTGATTATAATCGGCTTTGCCGAATAGTCGCCGACTAGTCGGCCCACCTCTAGCTATCGGTCAAAAAATAACGTTGGAAATATTGACTAAGTGAATATTGAGATGAATATTACCACCTACGGTAGAACAACATAGAACAGCTGCTTTCCGAGGTAGTTTTTCCGACGTTTGGCAACCAAATGTTGGCATAGTTAATAAATAAATAAGCAAGCCAAAACTAGATTTATTTTTAAATGTATGTTTGGTCAATACCAAACGTTTGCAATATTTAAATTGAAAATTTAAATTGAACAAGAGCCCAATCACAGTTTTTGAAATGTTGCATTTGTGCTTTTGTTCGGTAAACCAAAGGCATATAGGTTAAACCTTCAGATAATACATTATTGGTTCCTAACCGTTGTAATGCTGATTAACTTATCACAATGTTTGCGCAAACGTAATTATACACAATTCAACAAGTAACAATCACTAGAATTTTGAAAGATCTAAAAACACTTTGTCAATCACTGTCAGTTTGTCAAGTTTGTGTCAGTTTGTCTGTCATTGTCAGTCAGTGTCAGTTGGAGCGCAACTGACACTGACTCAGAGAGGACTGAGAGGTCGCGGGTTCGATCCCCGTACAGTACAAACATTTGTGTGCATGAACATGTCTGTTTGTACTGGTCTGGATGTCTCCTATGTATAATAAGTATGTATTTACAAAAGAAAATGTATTTAAGTATGTTTATCCGTTGTCTAGTATCCCATAACACAAGCTTTAATTAGCTTACTTTGGGGCTAGATGGCGCTGTGTGGAATAATGTCCAGGGATATTTATTTATTAATTTATTAACTCACCCGCGCCGGATGCAGTTGAGGAACTCGATGTTGTCGGGGTCGGCGTAGAGGCGCAGCGCGCCGCCGTCCACCGTGAAGCCCTCGCGGTACAGGCGCAGGCGGACGGAACGCACTTGTTCCTGCACACGTTATCATTATAAGTAAACAAGTAAAGTAATTAGGCTATATACTGTCCCACTGCTGGGCAAGGCCTCCATCATTGAAATCAAGACATCGCTACAGTTGATGGGTGTTTGCTTTAATCACCACGCTTGCCAAAGTGGGTTGGTGATCATGAACCCGGCCTGTTTGAAAAATCAGAAAACACACTTTACCCGACCTGGTAATTGAACTCGGGTTTCGGGCAGAGCTCTAAAACCACTCGGCCACGGAGGCGATATCATTATAAGGAAAAGTAAGAAAAGTAATTCCTAATGCATGCAAAAGTAACTACACCATTTTAAAATTTAATGTTGCATTTTAACTACTAATACTTATAAACGGGTTTTTGCAACAATCAAATTACGGTAAATTGCTTTACCTATTTTAGTTGTACCGTAATATGTTTGTTGCATAAACCCGTTTACTATTATTAAAAGTGACTCTGTCTGTTACTAAGCTACTAAACTAACGAATGGAAGATATTGCAAGAGAAAAGAAATTCATCATTATTAAAGACAAAACATGATAAGGGATAATTAAGTTTTTTTTGCGTTTTTGAAATCGACAACAACAATAAAAAATATGACTTGAGCCTCAGAATAAATCTCCCTTCTTTATTTATGGAAACCTCTAAGACTAAGAGCCTTAACTCGTGAACGTAAGAAAACATACAATCTAAAATTAACAGGGCCTAGATTCTGCTAGTTCAATACCAATGGAATCGTAATTGAATGGCGTGAATTTGACAGCTGGTATAGACCAAATGTCAAAATCACGCCATGCAATTACAATTAAATTGGCTTTTAAATAGCAGAATCAGGCCCCAGGTTATGTGACGTACCTGTCCTCCTGTTGGGTTTGATGATGGTATTATTTGTTCATGATCATCACTTGTTTGACCTGCAAGAAAAGCAAACAGACAATGAGCCAGTCAGTAATCAAAAATTGGTTTAGTTTGGCATATAAAAAGAAAAATAGAAATAGAAATTATTATTTTTTCATTGAGTAATCAAATGCTTGTAGACTTTTTAATAATGTTACTGCACCTTTTTTTGCAAATCTCCTGGGATGGAACTGATTTTTTTGAAAACTTATTGCTGGGAACAACTTTAAAACAATTAAGTGCTGCCACACACTAGAGCCTCTAGTCGCAGATACAGTGGCCCAGTGGCCACTACAACCTATCCGACGGGTCGCGAGCGCTTCCACCTTCAGGCTACAAAAAGTTTTAGGATCCTTCATGGGGCAAGGTATACATTATTACCTACAACAGGATCCCAAAAGGCATTTGTGAGTTACCACTACATAGATTCAAAAATCACATCAAAGCAGCTTAATTGAAAAAGGGCTATTATACTACAAAAGACTACCTTACAGATAAAAATGCCTGGGTGTAAGCTCTCTGCTCGATGCGGGATTAGATAACTCTATTGTAACAGATATTCTATTGTAATACCTAGTTAATACTTAGTTTGTACTGACAACAATTTTTATTTCTTGTTTAAATGGCCTTAAGTTTATATTCTTTTATGTTTGATTTTTTTCCATTGTTTTATATTCTTTAGATTAGACACTCAGTAGGTTTATTTGTATCACAATGACACATTGTACTTTACTAACGCCTGTTGTAAACCCAAAACCAGTTTAAAAGAGTAACTGCAGAGTTTTTCGCCGGGTCTTCTCAGCAAGAAACAACTCCGACGCGGTGGTAGAGTCGCATTATGTCTGTATACTGTTTATTTACATATCCATATTATTATGGTATTTATGTCTATTATTTATTATATCTTGCTTCAAATTTGACGATTTGAGAGTACTTACTGTGAAAGTCTATTTCAATAAAGTTATTTGAGTTTGAGTTTCTTACCGAGTCTATATCCGACTCCAGCGAAGATGCCGCCTCGGCCGCGACTGGCGGATGGAGAGGCTTCGTCCTCAAACGCCACCGCACCTCTTCTGAAAGAATGCCCATGAGCCTCAGGTGACTTCGACAGGATCCTGCCGTCTTGCCAAAATGTATTTGGAAAAAATTACATTTCCCAAACAAATTTTAGCAACCTTTTATTATGCCAATGAAATATTTCGAAAAAAAATTGTTCCAACTTGAAAAAAATTTTAGTTGGCAGGATATTAATATGGAAAATGTCATTACGGCATTTGGTCTTTTAGCAAATGATTTATTGCAGCAAACAATTTTTAGACAATAGACATTTAGTCAAAAATAAAGACAAAATAAGGTGTTTTTTGGAATTACATTATTAAAAAATGCAATGTTATTAAAATTATGTCAATAATTACAATTAAATTACAATTTTAATTACTTTTTTTTGCAGTGGTCATTATTGATTGTATTACAGCGATTAGTCAGACTTGTGTTGTAGAATTTGAAAAAGCTAGGTTAGGTTAGAACTGCGACTTAACAACGCTTTTTTGAATACAGAAACACATTTTTGAATGTAAAACTTGCCATGTATAGTTTATAATTTTCTTAAGAGTTTACTGAAATTTGCTACGTAACACGCTTCAGTTATGTACTTTTTTCTTAATCAAAACAGCTAGGTTAGGTTAGACCTGCAACCAAACAACGTGCTACAAACATATTATGAAATGTAAAACCAGAAACTACCACCAGAAGCGTATATAAATAATAGTATTATTTCGGTATACTGTGCAATTGACATGGAGATGGAAATCATTTATTTTGTCATTGACTTAGCAATTGACTCAATTTAAATGGTAAATTGAAAAAATAATACTAAATATTTGTGTTTTTATATTTTGCGTAAAGTATGTTTTACCACCATTGGTTCTAATACCATTGATGAAAAGTGGGCTTCTGAGTGTTACGTTCACCATGACAACAGTCACTTGCCTCTGACTACCCCGTTTGGGATAAATTCGTGATGTATATATGTTTTACCAACATAAATATTTGACCAAATAAAAATTGGTAAAAGTACTATTTGGAAAAAGTGTAATTGTTTAAACATTCACTTGCCAAACATAAGGTTTGCGTTACAATTATTTTTAAAGAGTTTATTTGCTAAGTAATAATTTCGGAAATGAAATTTAGCGAAAAATTGTTTGGGAAGCGATCATTTGGTCATTTTTTTTCGATGAAACGAATGGTTACCCGTCTTCGACGAATTACTTATATTTGACATTAAATTTCTGAGTAGTAGGTTGTGTAGTCAAACATCAGTCATTATATTTCAAGATAAAAAACTAGAAATATATTGTATTTACTTTTCAGCATACTGCATACACTACTTATGGATTATTATTTAGCTTAGATAATTTATAATATTCGAAATAGCAATGTATCAACAGTAATCTTTTAGTATTCCCATTTTCAAAAGATAAAAAAATTATGAATTAATTTAAGGGAAGGTAAAAAAAGGGTTGAGAATTCATCATTTATCTTCAAAAATAGAATGGAAGAATCGTGTTCAACTTACTCCCTCACACTTTTAAACATCTCAGTAACAAAATCCTTCCTGCCCTTGCCAGGACCTATGATTTGCTGTCCAGACCTCTCGGAGCCACCAGCATAAAATGCTTCACCTGCAAAAAGCAAACCATACTGTCAGCCACAAAATTTGCTAGACGCTTAAATAAAAACCAGTGAGTAATTTTGTTACAAAAACTATTCTTTTGGATTTTGTAAGAACCAGAAGAAAAAACATTGTAACATAAAGTCCTAAATAGAATGTCCTAGCTAGAGTTAAATTGGAAATTCAGTTTATTAAGAAATTACATAGTTCACAGACCTGGCGTTTCATTGCCTTTTAGTCTTGCAATCTCATTCCTCAATTCATTATTTTCATTTGTCAATCTTTCAATTTCTTTTTTCAATTCATTAACATCATCAGCTTTTTGTTTGATCAAACTTTCGTTGTTATTACTGGGAGATTCTTTGCAATTTTCTAAATTGCCTTTTATTTTTTTAGAACATGACGCGTGGTCGCAAAAGAACTCTTGCACTATGTATTCCATCTCTTTTCTAACAGAGCTGTGTCTGGTTGCTAATGCGCAGAAAATTTCGCCAAAATGTAGTCAGGGATGCCATTTCAGTCCAAATAAAAAAAAAATATACCTCTACTAAGCAAAGTAATACGTTTATGGAAATGCAAATGAGTAATGGCAAGTGGCTTTTTTGTAAATATTTTTCAACATTACTAGTACTACTGATACTTTATCTAGTCATATCAATATCGATGGCAGCAAAGTAGAAAAAGACATCTACAAAATCGCAATTTTACAGAATTAGTAAAAAATAGTGGTAATTTTGAGTGTTTATTTTATTGACCATTTAACATGAAACTTAGAAAGATGCATTAAAATAACAATATTTATTGATTATTTAACAGATTATATCTGCATTTGTTTTTTACTGAAATAAAGCAGATGTAATTTTTTTATATATTGACCGTCAAGATGACCTCACTCCACCTGATGGAAAGCGGTCATGAGGTTCAGATATAAGGTTGACAAGCCCAGTCATTCAAATGAATCACTGGGCTGGCCATCCTCACCTTAAATACCTGCGGAAATGCCTTTTAACGCACCGCTTGAACTCAAACTCAAATAACTTTATTCAAATAGACTGTATCAGTACTTTCAAATCGTCAAATTTACAGCAAAATATACTAAATAATAGACATAAATACCATAATAATATGGATATGTAAATAAACAGTATACAGACATAATGCGACTCTACCACCGCGTCGGAGTTGTTTCTTGAAGAACCCAGGACTGTAAGAGGTAGGAGGAGGTCTTCTTTTACTCCTAAAAAACTTTGACGTAAAAGAAGATTTCTGCGAGATATCTTCTTAGACGTCTGTATATCTGCTAGATATCTTCTTCTTCATCAAAAAAAGAAGAATACATCTGCCAGATATCTTCTCAAGTGTCTTCTTAATGGGTTCACTTTTAGATTGTGCATTGTACACCTCTATGGGCCAAATTTAACAGTAAATTATTCCTTGTGTCACTCAAGTTTCAATGAGATAAGTGGCAGATATCTTTGAATATCAGAAGTAATGGGGGGTAAGTTCAAATCTCCATTTCTACTGCGGTGTTTTTTAAAACCGGAGTGTAGATGTATTCATTTACATGCTATAGTTTGTCCAATTTAGGATAATAATTTTGATAGTTCACGCCTATGAAGTATTGTATTTTTTTTCGGTAAAGTGTACTACAGATTATATCGTACTTTATTAATGGGTACCGCCCACTAGTGAAGTGCCTTGCTAACGAATAGCAATAGAAAATTTTAAATCGGTTGTGAAATAAAATTAATCTAACATTTAAATTTAAAATGGCACAACATTTTATTTCTATACATTTAATTTTGATTAGTATTAAAGTTATTTGCAATTATCTATCATACAATTATTCTTAATAAACGTAACGAACGTAAATATCATTCGACTGTGCGTTTGTGAACAAGAATTATGAATAAACTTAAGGGACAGTTCTTCTAGTGATAATGACGATAATGATTATGTAAGTGATTTAGGGTGTGCACCATAATATAAGTAATAAATAACTTCAGTATAAGTAATATAAGTAATAATAAAGTAAACTGGCTGACTTTTCACTGAAAGACTACTGTGTACTATTTATTGGAGAAAATGATTTTATGTTTTCAAACAACTACTGTGAAAAAATAAGTTATATTAGAAACCGACTACAAAAAGTGCAACACACCAATATAATAATCTGTGTTCCTAATTATAAGCTGGGTAACTATTTCAATATCTACAATCAAAGAATAGAAACATTTGATAAAATGCTATATTTAGATAACTTAAATAGCGAATATACATATTTATTAAATACAAACGAAAACCTATTATACTCATACGAAATGTTTTAAAGTGTAAATGGATGCATAAACAAACGAGCATGAATTACTATTTTCAACGATATCTCGAATTCAATGAAAGAAATATCAAATTATTACAATAGTTGCGACGACAAACTAACAAAAGAGAACCAAGACAAGTTTTTTCGTCCCTAAAGCAAATGAGGAAAACAACATTCGTGAAGCTTTTTCATCGTCAAACTCACCAAGTAAAAAAATAATTAAAGACAGAAATAAACTACGGATTCTACAAAACATCGCGGGGTTAAGCGGTAAAGCTGATTTAATAGACAACAAGATAAATGAGTTAGGAGAAAATAGTAAAGATATTGATATTTTATGTTTTTCAGAAACAAATGTGAAATTGGGTTCAGAAAATAACGTTAAACTTATTAGAAATAAATTAGTTGCCTCTTTTTGTCGCGAAATAAGTAGAGGTGGTACCTGTATTTTGGTAAAGAAGTCACTGGAAGTTAAACCACTTCAATTTCCACTGAAATTAACCACAAAATATAACTTTGAATGCTGTGGAACAGAAATAGTTGGTCTGAATCTCATCATTTTAACAATTAACAGAATCCCGAATCACTCTTTGTCTCATATTAATAACTTTCTTCGCAAACTAGATCAACTTTTACACTTCTTAGCTTCGAAACATACCAGGAAAAAAATTGTGTTGTGTGGGGACTGGAACATTGATCTATCTAAAAATAGCTCATTTTCTAAGGATCTCATAGTGGTTTTAGATAATCATAATTTCACTGCACACATTCAATCTCCGACCAGAAGAAATGCTTGTTTGGATCAAATAGCCAGCAACACCAAAAATGCAAAGTCTGAAATTTTATATCTTAGCCTTTCAGACCATGAAACAGCTCAAGTATTATCTTTAAATATAAAAAAACAAAAGTATTTTACTACCTGGTTTGAACATAAGCGAGATTATAGCGAAAAGAAACAAAATAAATTTATTAACGCCATATCGGCTCTTTCGTTCGCAGATGTTATGAACACCAAGGATACAAAAAAGCTTTTAATACGATTCGCTTATTCTACAATTTGTGCTTTCCATGTATAAAAGTAAAAATAAATAGCAAGGTCACAAAGCTTAAATGGTTAAGTAAAGGATTTAAAAAATCATGTATCATTAAACGACAGCTCTATCTTAAATACTGCAACAGTTCCCGCCAAAATAAACTTGACAAAAATCAAATAAAATTTAAATACAAAAAGTATAATACTATCATAAAGAAATGTATCTTTACCTCTCAAAAAAATCATAATAAGAAATATTTCCAAAAAAATGGTTTAAGCTCAAAAACGATATGGAATACAATTTCATCTACAATATCTAATAATCATCATAACAATGACATTAACTGTATAAAAACGAGACTCATTCTGATCCTCAGGAAATCTGTGAACTATTTAATTATTATTTTATAAATGTTACGAACGATAATTCTTCTAATGCTATTGTTTCACAAATTTCCATTCCTGAAAATATATGCACAATGTTCCTAACTCCAATATCTGACAGTGAAACATATAACATTATGATGGCCTTAAATAACAGTAAATCCAGCGGTCATGACGACATAACTACTAGGATTTTAAAGCTAAGTGCTTATTACCTTTGTCATCCACTCAGCCATATTATTAACCTATCTTTTGAACAAGGGCACTTTCCGGAGCAATTAAAAATGTCTATTGTCAAGCCGCTCTTTAAAAAGAAGGGTGTTAAGTTAGATACGAATAATTATAGACCTATAACTATAATACCGGTAATGTCTAAAATACTAGAAAAAGCTATGCACAAAAGATTGAACGATTTTTTTATCAAATTCAAGGTTTTACATGCACAGCAATTTGGATTCCGTAAGGGTAGTTCTACCTCTCTTGCATGCTTTGACCTAATTTAGTACGTAACGGAAACTATAAATAATAAAACACCAATTTCAGCCATTTTCCTTGATATGTCGAAAGCATTCGATTTTGTTAATCATAACATTTTGCTTCACAAGCTTGAAAAATATGGTGTAAGAGGTAAACCATGCCAATGGCTACAGTGTTATTTAACAAACCGATTGCAATGCACTCAAATCATACAAACTAATCCTCATGAAAACATTATTATAAAAAAAAATACTCATCAACTTATTTATTCAACAACACAGGCGTCTGCAAGGCAGTATTCTCGCTCCCTTATTATTTTTTAATTTATATGAATGACATACCTTATGCAACTCAACATAAATCCAAACTCTTCACAGACGACACAACTTTACTTATAAAAAGCAATGATATAAAAATCTATGGAACAAATCACAAATAAAGCTCTTTCCGACATCATACAGTGGCTGGATTTGAATAAGTTAAATACTAATCTTTCAAAGACCAAAGTAATGTAATTCCGCTCATATAACACTATGGAGACAGAATTTCAGATAAAATATAATAACACAGAAATAGAAAAAGTAAACACCATCAACTTTTTAGGCTTAATAATTGACCAGTACTTGAATTGGAAAGGACACATCGACTTCATTTGTCACAAACTAGAGCGATACGTGTATGCACTGAAACGTCTGAGGCAAACCACCGTTTCTACCGAGGCTGCTTTAACAGCCTATCACGGGTACGTGTCCTCCGTTCTAAGTTACGGTATTATTATGTGGGGAAATTCAGTAGAATTTGAAAGAGCGTTTAGGCTTCAGAAAAAATGTTTAAGGGCCATTTGCGACATGGGGTTCTTAGACAGTTGTAAGCCGTTATTTAGAAAACTAAACATTTTAACACTACCCGGTCTATACCTACATAAAAAACATTTGCTGCCTTGTCAAATCACACCCGCACTACTTTCAAAACCATACTGTATCTCGCAGACGACCCAGGAAACAATATTTACATTTATTACACAAACCTCCTAGTCAATGCTACATATATAAACAAAATGCATATAATATGTGCCTTCTCCTATTTAATAAATTACCTACATCTTTGAAAAATCTTGAAGGTCATCAATTTAACAAAACCCTAACAAAATGGCTGCTTGATAAATGTTTTTATAATTTGAAAGAATACCTGTATCATGATCTAGATTTTGTAGTATAATTTACTGTATTTGTAGTTTTAACTTAGTTTCATTTTGTATTTAGGTTAGTTAAGTAGCTAGCGTTTAAACTTAACAACACTGGGTTGAATACTCAAGTTAATTAGTGTATATTTCAAATTTTATTTTTAATTATTTATTATGTGTAAGTACATTCAAATGTATATAAGCTAAAGTTTTTATTGTTAAATAGTTTTGAATATAGTACCTACCTAGCATTTAACGCATTGCTACTGTTTGTGTGATTATGCAAAAAAAAGAAAATATTTGATTTTTTAAGGTACTTAAATAAATATGTAATACTAGCACGAATAACAAATGTTTTAATAATAGTGTGCACGCCTGCCTGCAGGCCGAATACACCGTCCAGACATTGTTTTACCATTGTTTTTTCTCAAATGTATTCTTAGCAAATAAATGATTTAGTTACTTACTTACTTCAAAACCTACCTTATTTAATTCACTTATATGTATATTTTTCTTTATTTAGTTATCTCTTTTATGCATGTTAAACTTAGAAAAACATTGTCTTTGTTTAACTATCTATAAGAACTAACACTCGCAAAAAATGTATCTACTTTGCTGCCATTGATATTTACTACAGATGAACTCAGAACTTTACTTTTTTTACAGCAGCAAATTCTTGTTGTAAAAGAAATGAAGATACAGTCCAAGGAAATAGCAGTTGCAATACACACAATAGCAGTGCTATCATAGTTTAATCGTAAATATGACTACCTAAGTTCCATACAGGTAAATTTTACATAGTCATCATCATCAATAGGATGATGACTTCACATAAGTAAAATAAAAACAAAACATACCTTCATCTTCTTGACTAGAGCTATCCTGTTGAATTGAATCTAATGTAGCAAAGTTTGTGCTTGACTTCTTCGTGTCTTTTTTCTGCGGCCTGGCCGGTGATTCCGGTGGGGATTCCATATCACTGTCTGACAATGTAGGCGGAGATGCTCTAGCTACTGGATTGGTAGGAACTTCATCGACATTACCCCCATGTTCAAAGAAACTAGTTAGTGCTATCTGTAAATTAATAAAGAATAGCCTTACCCTACATGCAAATACCTTCAAAACACAAGCCAATGAGTCAATAAGATTTCATTGGATTATAACATGAATGTAATTGCTCTAGTTGAGTTCTAAAAACGAATAGGATTTGTTTGAATTTACAACAAAAAATATAATTTGTAAATCCAAAACAAGAACCCGTGATACTCACTTGTATTTGCCAATTGGACGACTCTAAAAAGAATCTACTACGGCTTTCATCGGCGCCGGTAACATCACAAAACTGCCGCAATGTTTCGTCTTTATTAGCTGACATTATTAATTTATTGCGAATAATTTACTTTGACAACTTTTATTTTATTCCTTGTTGGTCTTGAAATACAATTTTCTTTATGGTCTTGAAAATGCCGATGGATGACTTGCTATTAGTTTTGTTTCTGCAAGTTGGCATCACGGCACTAGTGCTCTCACTTGAGTGAGTCTGAATCTATATTTTTTTAGATTAGTCTATTTTCTTGGCAATTCAATCGACAATGCACAACGATGTTAAGCGATGGAAAAGAAACGTTAAAATAATGGACTTCACCATTTGCTGTAACTGTCACCACCGGCAGGCTGTCATCTTAAATGTCAAAATAAAGAAAAATGGTGCTGCTCAGCTGCTCTGCACCAGGCAGTTTTTCTTATCGTTACTTGTCAATTATTGCCTGAATCAGTAAGTCTCAAGTTGCCAGTTCTAGTAGAGTATTGCAGGAGTATTTTAATTCATGCTTCTAACACAATACTTCTATTACAGATAAATGCCGGCGCATAGATGAAGAGTCC
This sequence comes from Udea olivalis, assembly GCA_947369235.1. Taxonomy (NCBI): domain Eukaryota; kingdom Metazoa; phylum Arthropoda; class Insecta; order Lepidoptera; family Crambidae; genus Udea; species Udea olivalis. The sequence goes on along the minus strand of OX376364.1, from coordinate 10,854,155 downwards.
GCGTAACTCATCAGGCAATATGAGGAAGTATTATCAGCTGATTCTTGTTATTGTCTGCTTCATTAGCATAGTTACTTTGCTCATATACCGCCACGAATACTACAGACTACGCTATGTCCTCGAGGTGCTCAATTTCTTTGGTAAACCTGGCCTTTCGGAGATCGAGTTTTGTGGTCCCGGCTTCAACGCCACGATGCTATCGGAAATACTCCGCAACTCGTCCATGGAGGTTCGTCAGACTCCACCGCTATTTCAAGAAATAGATGAGGATTTTTACTCGTACTCTTCATTTTTGAGGTCCTACCAAAAACATGAAAAACTTGCTCAGGAGCATGCTTACAATATAGACACGATTGTTATCGGTAAAGCACATGTACGGCCAAACTTCCGTTGTAACATTTGGCTTGACAACTCTGCACGGCCTAGATCTGGCAGGTTTAATTTCAAAATTAGCTCTGAACCTGTTAATGACTTTCGTATTTACATCTTTCAATGCTCCTTGAACAAAAATTTAGGAAAACCAAAAGGTGTCAGTTTTTATAAAAATGACTACAACATAAGCCCCATACATTCGCCCATTAACAGAGTGATTCAAGTGAATACTAAACGGAAGGCACGGGAGAGAAGCAGCATCCGATTTGTGAATAATGTTGAGCCAGCTATCTGTGTTATACCTAATCAAGTGCCACTAGTATCTAGGGATGCTTTTATCGAATTCCTTGTATACCACCACATGATGGGAGTGAATTCTTTCACAATTTATGACAGTATGATATCAGAAGATATTATTAGAAGACTGAACTTACTACCAACAGATATTACTCAGTGGAGCATTCAGTTTTTTCCTCTGAATTATCCCTTTGTATTTGCAAAATCCTATGAAATTGTGAGAAGTGCCATAGAACTTGACTGTCTGTTTAGACACTTCAGATTCGATAAGGAAGAGTCCAATAAAGCCAGTCATGTGATAGTTTTGTCTTGGGATGAATTTTTAGTACCTCGAGTTCATACTAACATAAAAGCTATATTAGATGATTTGGATCCAACACGAAAAATAAGGACTCTACTTGTAAAACCACTGTTATTCTGCCTTAACCAAAATGATGATGATAACGCAGAGATTGGTTACCCGGATATTATGAAGAAGACTCACTATTTTACATTGCCTCAGCCTTTGCCGACTGTCTTTGTAAGAAACTTTGATTCCATGACAAATTTTAATGACATTTTTAATCTTAATTCTACAAACAAAGAAGTTCCAGTAGATATTTTTGCTGTTCATAAGTATACAGAATGTAGAGATCCAAAGTTGTACCATCCTGCTGGTGCGGGGTACAATGAAACCCAGATGCAAGTGTTTCAGCACAAATTTGAAGGGGCCATGTTGAAGTTTGGACAAAGTTTGGTAAGCAATAAAATTTACAGATTGTATACATCAGGACAAATATGGGAGAAAGGGTCCAGTGAGAATGTCCGAGACATGTTGTGAATTTAAGGTGCAGTCTAATAGAGGAATATCTATTTATTTGTTGAACTGTAAGTTCATAGTTGATAATGAAGTGTCCACTATGCATAAAAGTAGGTACACATAATTTTGTAATTTAAATGAACACCAAAATCAGTTGATTATTGTAAAGCGCAGAACAAACTGAGGCAGTAAGTGGTGCAAAACGCTCCCGATATCGCCTTAGTATGTTCTCCGCTTTATTTCCAATAAATAATTGTAGTTTGACTTATTAAAACAGAACATAACAATGTTCACTATACAATGTTATTGCAATTGATTAATTAAATTAATCAAACTTCAGGTGTAAGCCAAGTTGAAATTACTTTGTAAGTAAGTCTTAAGTGATATGCTTGATTCATGGTTAACTCATAATAAGTCTGCATTAGCACAGTGTTATATTGACAAAAAATCATATAAAATCTTCTTCTTCTTTAAAGTCCCTAAATCCAAAGTGTTAAACAGCAAGGGCTGCTCCTTTTGGAAAAATCTTTCAAACTCAGAGTGTGAATGCGCGGACGAATAGTTTTGTAGATAAATTATGATAGCCTAATAATTCCTAAAAAATATATACAGAAGAATCATTAATTAATTTGTTTTTATTGCAAATTTGCATGAGTAATTTACGAGCTCAATGCCATTATCTACCAGTCAAACCTTTAAATGCACTTTTTCACCAGCAATATTGCCTACAATGTAACAGCTCAGATTCCAACATTGCTGTCAGTGAGTTAATTGTTACGAGTACATTACAGGCAAATTTTCCCAATGCACCTTTACAAATAATTTTGGAGATTTGATTGCAGATTTGAAAGGCTTTGAACTGCTAACTTAATAATAATGCTCATGAGACACTGATGTCTGTTACCTTTTACTAACAAAGTTACATGTAATAATTATTAAGATATCTAACTTCAAATAAACTCTTTTTGCAAATCAGCCGGCACTGGTATTTAGTCTTAAGTCTGACTTAGATCACCAGAATAAGCCATAACATTTATAATATTAAGAAATCAGATTTAAGGAATATTTAAATAGGTAACCATACTGCCAGAACCATTAAAGTAAGATACCTTCTCAATGAACATAATATTATGCTTATAAAATTAAAACCACCAATGAAGTTTTGATGTGGAAAAGCTTGAATTTAATTTACTTTAAATATCCCTGGACATTATTCCACACAGCGCCATCTAGCCCCAAAGTAAGCTAATTAAAGCTTGTGTTATGGGATACTAGACAACGGATAAACATACTTAAATACATTTTCTTTTGTAAATACATACTTATTATACATAGGAGACACCCAGACCAGTACAAACAGACATGTTCATGCACACAAATGTTTGTACTGTGCGGGGATCAAACCCGCGACCTCTGGTGTAGTAGCCAACTTCTTAACCATTACACCAAGTCGGTCGTCAACTTTGTTTTGTTTAAATTGCTCTAGCAGCTTACTTTCGAGATGAGGATGTAGCACTTCATATAAACTTAATAAAGGTTGTGTTCCAATTGGTATGTTACGCCCAACGTTGCCAGACGTCCCGATTTTGCCGTGACGTCCCAATTTTTGAATCAAAATTCAATGTCCCGCGCGGCAGGCTTAACTCAAACGTGGGAATTTTTAACATAAGTTTTATTTGCTCTCTTGAAATTTACACTTCCGATACATTGGATGTAAATTTAAGTTTGATGCCGTTAAAGCATCTCACTGAAATCAACAGGATGAATAGTTGATAAAATTGTTAAGTCTTTGAAAAGATTTGAATGAAAAAGTTTACGTAACTTCTTTTTTAAATGGCCTTCAAAACTTAGGGATAAAACCGTATTTTCCACTATAATGGTTTCATTTTTTTTTTCTAAATTATATTTCAGTGCTATAAGAGTAAATGCTTCTGAATCAAGTTGGCCTAGTGTTCAGCTAACGATGGAAAAACAATGCATGTACCTACCTCAGCTATTCGCGCCACAGTAACCTAAAAATTGACAACACAGAAATTTTTGAAACTTCGTAAAACATACCTCGAAAACTACCAAAAATCGCGGACAGGCTCTCCACCACTGGGCTTCCGCCTATCACTATTTTTTTGCACACCCTGTATACCTACGTTGTTTTTTAGTATGTCTCGCGTTCGACGAAAAAATCCCGCTATTTTTTCACTCGAAAAGATTCAAAATCCCGACTTGGCAAAAAAAACTGGCAACGCCGTTACGCCTGACTTGGAGCCTTTTAAAGGTTAGCTAGTTAGAGCCTAAAAGCCAGCGATTACCGAGTAACTTACCAGGGGCCGGACTCTTAAACAGAATTTCATTGGACAAGCATTGCAGAAATGTCAAACAAGGAATTTATGAACCTTTTAACAAAGCATTAGGGTTCAAAAAATGTTTTGGTGACAGTAGTCTAATGCCAATCCGGCGAAATAAGATTCAAGAGTCAGGAGCCTGGATCCCAGGTCTTTATTGAGAGGTTTTAAACAGTAAGCTCTGCGGTCCATTTTTGATAATAAGTACTTGGTGTTATGGAGTTTATAAATTGGTATCAATATTTTCAGTAAGGTAATAGTTCGCGTCAAACTTCCGAGTCCCCTCTGATGTTGTTTTGCGCCTGCGCAAAACTCGATTTACTATGAGAAAAATCGAAATGGGGGCTCGTTTGAAGTTTGAAACGAACGTACAGTTGTGTACATTATGCAATTTCTTTTTATTGTGGATTTGTTAACAAATACAAATTGTTGAGGAGGACTGTGTGAAGTTCAGGAAAGTTGTGCCTTGTATAGAATGACGTGGTTAGCAAAATATAATGTACGATAATAGTCTTATCTTATTTGACAAAACTAGCATGTGGAATTAAAGATATGAAGAGGCTAGACAAGTGCAGTTACCGTAGCACATACTACGTAAATCAAAATAAGTAGGTACTTTAAAAACTTAGTAATAAAATGGAATGAAAAAGAAAAAGCTCTGTCTGTGTTGGTAGTAGTAACCTTAGAAGTTTCTGTTAAATTTACATAATGGAACTAGCCCCTAAGCGCGTCTGCCTAGCAACGCTGATCGCGACTTTCCTTGATAAAAATTGTTTGCTGCTAGGTGTGCTTGTCTAGACTCCTTAAGTGTAAAAAATGCATAAAATTACAAGACTGCTTGTTTGTATATTTAAGAATATGATAGTTTATAACGCGTTGAGTTAGTGACACTTTTTATAATGCTTTGGTAGTGTTCCATTAATAATTAAGAGAGCGTTACTTACCACCTAGATTATTTCGTACTTTTGACTTCTAATAAAAAAAAAATTATGATACTGTGTTTCACTATGACAAAAGGCGATAGGCGAATAACTATTATTGAACGCTATCGTGACGTCCACACACTTTGTTTTCATATAAACGAAGCGCCTTGCTTTATCTATGTTGATTTATGTTATTGCCTTCAATCATTCCATCTACACTAATATTAAAAAGGCGTTTGTATGTTTGAGGTAGGTAAGTAATCTCCGAAACTACCGAGCGGATTTCAGAAATTATTAAACTGTTAAAAAGCTTCATTATCCCTGCCTGATTGCTATTTAGGGCAAACAAACTTTTTTCAAAAACGTTAGGGATCCGTATGAAAACTTTGATATAGAAGCCAACATGTGAGAAAAATGAGTCCACGCGCGCGGAAAGCTAGTAGAAAAATAGGTATATTGCTATTAAGTTGCTAGCTTAGCTATCAATAAATTGGCCGCAAGGTGAAAGGAAGAGCCGATAAAGTCGATGGTTTTCGTAGATCAGTGTTGCAGATTTATCTATCTTTGGCAAAATTTATAAAAATGACATTATATTTCTTAAATGGATGTAAAGTCCTTCGACCCAAAGATTGCAAAATTTAGCTGGTCTCTTCACAAACTCTCCAGAAGTGTCAGCGTGCAGTAGGGTTAGTTATAATCTAGGACTCTAGGTTATCAAATAAATCTACTGCCGTCAGTAGAGTCATAGAGTACATTACATAATATCACGCTTTGGACTCAACTAAGCGACTCCACTCACCCCTACATGATCTTGAACACCACGCTGAATTTTTTTATTTACATTTGAATTGAAGTAGCCACCATCTCTGTTATAATTATTCTAGAAAGACGGTTTTCAGATGAGATGACAAGTAGTCTCTTGCAATTACAATGAAGGAGTCAAATGTCCGCAAATATTCAGTTAGTCGCAAATAAAGCTGTTTTTATAAAAAACGTCTTAAAGACGGACTTTCTTAGTCATTGAGGCAAGTCCGTCTAGAGGCAACATTTGACATAACATGTAGGTACTCATTACGGAATGAACACTAATCAGTAATATGCACAAGTAGGCAGTGTTGAAAATAAAAGGTTACTGATATGAACTTAAACCCTATTTTTGGTTGTATTTATTAAGTTAAAAATTTAGGGTAAGTCCGGCATATCTTTGGGTGCAGGGGTATAACACATTTTGATCACGCTAGTCAAACAAAAAATGTGTGATTATTAATTCTGTTTATTAATCAACTTTTAATAGGTACTAGACTATGTAGATACTTTTTTCGCTTCGAAGACAATATTTCTTAATTGCTAACATTAGGAAATTTAAAAAAAATAGCTAGAAAATCTGTTACTTGCTATTCCCTCTAAATAAATTATAATAATAAAACATTTGTGTTAGTTGAAATGAAGAGCAAAACCAAAGCAACCGATCAGTATCTTGATTTCTAATTTTTAATGGTTTCGACACAAGTTTATTGAATTCAAAATTATTGTACTTTAATTTTGAATTAAAGTACCGATAAAGGTTGGTGATATATGCTTTAGGGTGAGACCGACTTAAGATGGACTTACCCTAAACCAACTAGACGGTCTTTCCAAACACTGCGTTTTGATGTTATTTATTTTTGATGTTCAATAATTTGGAATACAAACTGTAATTTCTTATTATACATACAAATATACTGAGCAGTTAATAAACTCCTTTTGCAAATGAAATTCGTAGCAATTTAGTATTTTCTTGAATTGTTTTTGCGACACGTTGCTATCACAAAACGACTTCAAACACACATAAAAAAATTCATGCCATTTTTCTTGACCCATACGCGATACAACGCCATCTATGTTACGTTATTTGAACCAACTTGTCCTACTGTTTTACCTACATTAATGTTACCTGAGTAGCTGTACATACAATTATGCTCTCAAGGAGCACTAGACGGACATACCTCCTAGACGGACTTCCCCACATTGACCTTGCTTTAGTTTTTTTTAATTTAGAGATTAATATTGTACCTAAGTTTTATCTTATTTTATATCTGTTTATTTATTATCAATTGAACAGTCTTCGTTTCATTAGGATGGCATACGTAGTTCGGGAGATATTCGGTTTTATGTGACTGACCCGTTATTTTTGGAACCAAGTCTCTTTTCGTTAACAGATAAACAAAAAAATATCAAATTAATGTCAATATATTTATTAATATAATTCCAAATTCAAATTAGGAAAATGTGTGATTTTCATTTGTTTTTCTAACTATCAAGATGAGTGAATCTAATGAGAAATTAGATAATTTTAAAATTTTACTACAAAAAAGTTAAAAATGAAACGCAAGCCGCGAAAAAAATTTGCGATGTTTATGGACCTAGTGCAGTGTCTGTGAGAGTAGAACTTACAATTTGGTTTAGGCGTTTTCCATCCGGTAATTTTGATGTCAAAGATGCACGTCGCTCTGGTCGCTCTATTACGGATAAAATGGATGCCATTTTTGAAAAAGTGGAGCAAGATCGGCATATCAGTTATTACGACGTAGTTGAAGAACTGTGAATTGAACACAAAACAGTTTTGGCGCATTTGAAAAAAACTGGGTACCTACACAAAAAAGCTCGATATTTTTACCACGCGTGCTGGACTACGGCGTCACCCACACACAATTCAACATTTGTTGGCCCGAACTAAAAGGTTCGGTGACTCGTTTCTTTGTCGTACCATCCAGACGTGGAACGCTCTTCCAGCACATGTGTTTCCTTCCTTGTATAGTCCCGGGTTCTTCAAGCGGGGCGTGAAAAGGCATTTCTGCAGGCCTTCAAGGTGAGGATGGCCAGCCCAGTGATTCGTTTGAATGACTGGGCTTGTCAACCTCATATCTGGACCTCACGACCGCTTTCCATCAGGTGGAGTGAGGTCATCTTGAAGGGCAATATAAAAATAAAAATAAAATTTGGGTAGGTAGGTACCTCGAGAGCTCACTGAAAGAAACCTAATGATCCGTGTACTTATTTGTGATTCCTTATTACGACGTAATGAAACCGAACCATTTTTAAAAAGAAGTTTATAACTGGTGATGAAAAGTGGATCACGTACGACAAGAACGTGCGAAAAAAATCGTGGTCAAAGGCCGGTCAGGCTTCAAAGACTGTGGCGAAACCCGGGTTAACTCGCAACAAGATGCTGCTGTGTGTGTGGTGAGACTGGAAGGGCATTATTCATTATGAGCTGTTACCACCAGGCAGGACCATCGATTCTGAACTCTACTGCGAACAACTGATGAGATTAAAGCAAGAAGATGAGAGAAAGCGAAATGGCTACTCCTCCATCTCCTCAACCTGGCCTTACCTTTTACCTTTTAAATAATTACTATAGTTGCGCCTATTCCTATAACTACTTTTCGTTTTAAACGCTGATAGAAAGTCAGTAAACTGAATTGTAACTCGATGTTTGCCTTTATGGAAATTAATCGAGCCGTAATTAAGTAATTGATATTCTATTAATGACATATAAAAAATATCATAGTGTTCTGCATGTCACAAATGCTCATATTTCATTCTACAATAACACCAAATCAATGAATCCAACAAAAACTACAAAAAAGTTTACAACCCCTTATATAAATAAGTCACTTACCTTCTATTTCCGTAAACACACGTAGATAATCACTTTTATTAACACATAAACGAACAGTTAAATTGCTCGCGTTCGGTTTTGGGTGGCGACTAAACTTACAGCAATTGATAACAACAAAAAAACGATAGGTTACATTACATGGCAATCATAAAAGTTTTATTCTATAATATAATAGCCTCGTGCTCAGAATGGTAGATCTGTCCAAAGAGGATATATTAACTAGCTAGCGTGATCTGTCGCCAAATAAATCGAATAACGGTCCCTGATTGCGACTTCTTTTTATTGGTTATGTTGTCACCGGTGCAGTGGTTACATTTTGTTTCGTTCGGTTATTAAAATAATACTATTCGTTACCAATTTGAGAGATTAGTTTACGTTCAAACACTACGAAGTACCGGCTGGTAAGGCAGACGAAAAAAACAAAACGTGGACTGTAAACGAGAGTGTATGGACTGATTTTGATGATTTACAAAGTCCAATGGTTCAGCAAATGGAAAGTGGATCTACCGCACATTATTGACTGGATGCATGGGAAATGCAACTACCCTGCATTTTACAAAAATTATATGTGCAAACATGTTAAGAGATTAGCTATACGCTTAAAGCTATCCAACCCCCCACCAGAAGCAAAAAAACGTGCTTATCGGCCAAAAAAGAAAAGGGCGCGCCCTTCGAAATCAAAACCAGCGCTGATTATTCAATGATAAGATTGTTTTATGTTATTTTTAACAATAAATATTGGTTATTGTGACTAGAATTTAATTATATGTTTCATTTACTATTCTATTAGAAATTATTATTTAAATATAGGTATTAAGATCCATAACACATTGACTGCCACCACCATTTTCTTGAAGTTCATCCAGATGCCACTGTATGAAACTGCAGACACGCTAGGCGTGTTCGCGGCATTGCGATTTGAAAAAACAGTTAAAACGCCGTGCGTGTCCATGGCACTGAATAAGGATAAATTCTTAAAACGGTTTTTTTCGGTTTAAGTTTTCCGGTTAGTATTTCTTGTACTGCTCGACAGTTAAGGTGTTTATAATAGTGTCGTGAGTTTTGGTACTTTGAATTATGGCGACAAATAGATTTTCATGGTAAGTAAATGTATTTTAATGGGTATGATTTAAGCTACCGCCAAAATTGGTTTTGTATTTCTTAAATAATAAGGTTTTCCCGCAAAATAGTAGATTTGTAGCCAAAATGTAGTCGCCAAACAATATAAAATCAATTCCACAATAAATCACCCAAAATCATCAAGATATATATTATGATCTGGTGCCAAATAAAAGTTTTTGTTTTTTTGAATAAGAATAAAAAATATTTATTGTCCAACATAGGTACATACAACAATTCCTTTTATTAAATCTTATGTACTAAATAACTGTATAGTCAAACTAATTGAAAGAGATCATTTAAAATTATATAGATATAATGTCACTTGATAAATTCATAAAGCTCCAACAAAAATGTAGGGTCGTCGTCATCTTTTAAACTAAAAGACGCCTAGTGCTGGACATAGGCCTTCCCATAATAAACGAAAGTAAAAGGACTGAACGAAGCTACATGGACAATATTCGCGAAGCCGTTGTTTGTTAGGCCAGCAGGTTCAACCATAGGGCACGCACTTATCATAGGATTCAGGTACTAATATTATAGAGGAATGATTTGTCTGTTTGTTTTTTTTTTAATTGATAGGCTCCGAAACTACTGGACCGATTTTAAAATTTCTTTCACCAATATAAAGCTAAATTATCAGGGAGTGACATAGGCAATTTTTTTAACTTAGGATATATTTTAATGAGATAAGACGAAGCCGCTGACAAACAGCTAGTTAATACTATAGGCGAAAAATAAAAGGATCAAATCGATACTAAGTAAATGTTTATTTCATTCATCTATTCTAAATGCACAGGCGTCGCCTGCTTATCGTCACAAATCAAGTCGAAAAATTATACCAAAGTCATCCGTAATCAAGTAATAAACGAATCATTTATACACATACAATAATATCAATGAAACTAGATACAAGGAATAAAATGAGCATAAATTTGAGCAATACATAATTGTATTGTCGTTGCCACAAATAATTAACTCAAAAATGTGGAGGGAATCCGCGAAGTTTAAATACAGACCTAAAATATAAATATAGATTAAAGCTTACTTACATAATCATTACTAAATATTGCCTCGAACGAAACTTAAAGGCTACAAATTTAAGTACATGTTGTCATCTCACTATATTAATGAGTTCATTATCTTGGTGATACAAATCTTGTTTATTTATTTAAAGAATGGTATGAGAAGTGACACAAGCAGTGAAACTGAATAGTTTACGAAGGCACGAGAACTCTTAGCACAAAAAGAGCAGTTAATAATAGGTAACAAACAAATAGATTTCTCCTATGGTCAACGCTAAGGTTAACTACAGTAGAAAACCTAAAAGCTAAGCCCTGGTCAATACGAATATTTAGAACCCAATATATACCTAAAAAGCGAGCGCAAACTACCAGCGAATTTTTTACAACGAAAAACACCAACTTTATAAAAGATTAACGAATAGTGTTAAACGAATCGCTGACTTTTGAGTTGAATAATTGCTGAAATGGATATCTAGATTAGGAATACGCTAGCTTTTCACGATACTAACGAGCGGTGGTATTTGGTCACTATTTTAACTTCCGTAAGTGTATCTTTTACAAAACTTACATCACACAGCTCTCTTTACCAACATTAATATCACAATCATATCACTCCCTTTCTTCAGCGTGACTTTCTTTCACTACGTAGAAATGCTGATAGTCAAACTGTGATGTGAAATAACCTTAGTCCAAAATTGAGTACACGTTTAAATTGCTGCATACGCTTAGATCTAGAATAGAAAACATATACAATGAATAAGAAAACGTTACATTCTATTTAAGGAACATGTATTAAAATGCATTATCTCTGGCCATTAATCGAGTGAATACTTTAAAGAAATATAAATATTGAAGTAAACGTTTGAAAACGAGAGACGAGCGGGGTTTTTAATCGGTGTTTTCCATCACCGGAGAGTTAGTGGGAAATTTAACAATGATCGATCGCAAAGATGGTGGTTTTGAACTCGGAACCACACGATCCACGATCCGAGTTGTATACGCTACTATCAAGAGCATAATACTTAATATAATATTTAAACGCACAAAATATTGAGTGCATCAAACACTTAATTCCACTCATAAATATCTGTAGCGTTTCGCAATCATACAGAAAAATATACATTATTTATTATTGTCATCATGTTTTGAAGATCGTCAGATCAAACAACAAAGTAAGACGTCCATTGTCAAACACGAATTCTTCAAAACATTTAATTTGTATTTCCAAAAAAATGTGACTTTATTTAGACAATTTAAAATAATTAATGCAAAATTTTATTGCAAGGTAAAATTTATTTCGGTCTCATTTAATAGAAATCTAATAAATTCAATAAACTTTTAGACACGTTTAAGATTATCTTACATTCAATATATTCAAACATCAACGTCAATATATGTACAATACATAGTATGAAAAGGTATCCTAAACAAGAAAATAGTTTTAAAATATCACCTTCTCTAAATACTAAATAGTAAAAAGGATTACAGTAAATGCACGAAAAATAGTTACATAGTCTTATGAGTTTTTGTAACAACAGTATTCTAAATGAGCTAAACAACTGTTGTGTGCAGATATTCGTACTAATATAGATAAAGATAATATGATAATAATAAATAATATGAATCCCAAAGTGAAACTAAGTATCAAATCAAGTGATTAAAGCAACATAGTCATCTAAATATGCAAATCATTCTGTAGGTATATTGCACATGATGTCTGCACACAAACCTAGAATAAATGCGTGTAGCCGAATACCATATTCCGAATGATGAACTAACACTACAATTTGAGCTGAAATGTTGACACGTCTTAACGGTTATAGCAAGGCTATGGAGCTACACGAATTTGAAATTCAGCATATAGACTAGCAATTGTATGTTATTGTTTCTTGAAGTAAACAAATGAAACCATAATTATCTTTCAAGTAGTTAGTCATTATGTATTTAATCAATGAAATGTTGTATGTTTTGGCATTAATAATATTTTTCAGAGATAATTATGACGTATCAGGCACATTAGATCCATTTAATACTCGTAATAAGCGTATAATCAAAACAATGATAAATCAACAATTACACGGGGTCCAACATGCAATTGCCACTCCCACCTATGTACTAGTGTACATATTTTGATAATCGCGAATTTAACATCCTAATACATATTATAATAATAAACATTTCAACATATTTACATCGATAACAGTTATACAATAATCGATTCTTATAGCAATCCTACTTTTCAAACAGTTTCAAAGATAAAATTAGTTCTATATTTATTTTTTTACGCCAAATTTAACATTGTCATAGAATTTTAAAGCATTTTAGGTATATGTTTTGATTGAGAAATATATTCAGTGTGCTATAAGTTCAGTTGCTGAATAATTAGATATCAAAGTATTCTGTTACTCTTTGCATTAGACTTGCTCTCCTATTAAAATCTTTAACTTTGGCCTTTACCGTTTAGAACGCTTAAAATAGCATATTCTACAATTGATAAGTTTATTGCAAAAAGTAATTAACAACAAGTATTGTAGCAAAGAATTTTATGAAAAGTTGAACAACATTTCATTTCAAACAGTTGGCTACAATTATTTATCTATGTTAAAATGTAAATGTATTAACAACAAGATTTTGATTTTTACCAAAAACATCTAGTTTAACAACCTCTATGCCTATAGACCGCTTTTCGCTACGATAAAATTTTCAATTTATTATTACTATTTTAAGTCCAACACCACGTTTTGGTAGAATAGCGATTTAATAATTCGTTTAATATGTTTTAAAAGTCATGCATGATGAACCCTAACTTGTAAATTTATTTTTATATTTATTCGACTTAGATTCCCTAAAATGTAATTTAGGAATTGAGCTTAAGTGTTGTAGTAGTAACAAATAAATATTCATTTAATTTTAATAATATATTTTATTTGAATGCCTAACAATCTGCACATCTAGTTCTGCCATGATGTCAACTCACATATTATGAGCAATACGTTTATTAGTAATATATAGAGATCATTTTCGTTCATGTCATTTTGATATTATTTCTTAGCTCCTTCCGAATTTTTGTACTTCGTGTAGGTGTTTTAGTAAAATATATCTTTGAATTTGCCCCCTGTGAAATAGAATAGGTGAGTTGATTGATTTGTTTTTTTTTTAAAGTTAGGTCCATTAATTAGTAGGAATAACGTGATATGAAATGTATTATTTAGATTAGGAATGTCGAGTATAATAATTTCGTAACTTTATCCGAGCCTTGAATAGATAAGCGAAGTGCAATCGTAAAATTATGTTTATGTTTGGGTTGATAGTTAATACTAATCCAGGCATTATTGTATTGTTGTTATATGGTGCCATTATACACAACAACAACAACACATTGCTTCGAAATGGGCAATATCCTGTCTATCTACAGTTTTCGCATAAATTATTTGTTTTAAGCTTTTTATTTAATTAGTTTGAGTATATTATGGCCCATAACGATGATATTAAAATGCAAGGCAATTTTTTTACAGGACCTATCCTTTCCGAGTACTTACGAGTAACGTTAAAGGAATGGTATTTAGAGATAGAAAAACCAGAAAAATTCGAATTTCTGACCTGGAAGAAATCAGACAGGATTCAAACCCGCGTCTTCCACAATCCGGGTGGCTGCTCCAACCACTGAGCTACCGTTATTTTACTGGCCCGAGAGAATATTTTTAGTATATGCCTACGTTGCAAGCCAACGTTATTTCATCAATGTCCTAAGGCAAGTAGTACATACCTTCAAACAGCCGAAAGAAATATTTTTACAAATATTTAAACTTTCAGTTAAGATGAAATATGCTATTCGATTATTACTTTGTTTATTTTAGCATTTAACAATGCTTGTTTTTCATATCTAAAGATAGAAAAACTAAAATGAATGTTATTTATTTAGACTAAAAAACTTATTAATTGCTTAACATTTTTTTCAAATTAGTCACTAGATATTGAAGCTACGGTTTTGCTGAAAAGTTTTGGTTCAGAAACCTCTCAATTTTATTATTTAGTTGGAAGAGTTTGAGTATGTTTAATTTTAAATATTTTTACATTGTGGTACACGATCAGTGCACGTCGGACCACATTTCACAATTAGTATGGAAAGTTAGACCATCCTCAAAATTATAAAGGTTCAAATTAGTCGGTCAGCTGCGCGACAGATAGATATAATTGCTATGCAGATTTGGTCCTTACTGCCTTTATTTAGGCTTTAGTTATCCTCTACTAACAGTATTGCAATGTGTGCCTTTCGGTCTAAGAAGGAAGCTTTGGGCGAATTTGTTTCTTAATGCTGTATTGTTAATGACATTAATTTCTACCTGGTAGGACTTAAAGTTCATTTTACTTGTTTAATCATTGAAACACAATGCAAGGTCTTGTGCCTTATAATAACAACGCATGAGTTCGGTCGCTCATGATAATAAATATTTAGCTGTCGTAAATATGGAATCAGTGCTCAACGTCAGGTTCATAGTCATAGTCATCATAGTCTCTAAAATTAACTAAAACATGAGATTACACATGTAACATAAAAATATTCTAGCATCGCCTTTTTATGCAACGAGCAGTTAATATTACAATTCGCCTAAAGTGGCCTCTCGATATTATATTATGTCGTAAAATGTACGTTTACACTCACACACCTGAAAGTCTCGTAAGTGTCCCGTATATTTACGACAGTCGGCACTCTCAGGAGCGCTCCGGGTTGCGGCGCGGGGGGGGCTGTCAGAAGTAGATGACCTCCTCCTCCGCGGCGGGTGCGGGGGGCGCGCGCGGGGGCGCGGGGGGCGCCTCGGGGGAGCGGAGGCGGAACTTTTCGGGGAGCTTCGGGTACGTGTTCGTTCTGGAACAAATACATTTCTGATGATTTAGTTTCTTTTCACTAAACTAGCGCCTTACGCCTTCTTGTAATCTCTTATATGTTGTCAAGCGCATTCCCTAAGCTGAGCGTAGCCTACATTTCGTAATATTATTTCATTTCCAGCAAGCGGTATCCTGGCACTAACGCATCTTCTAGGCTTGATATTAACTGTTAAAATTGCTCGCTAAGGTATCTTCTAGGCTTGATATTGACTGTTAAAATTGCTCGCTAAGGTATCTTCTAGGCTTGATATTGACTGTTAAAATTGCTCGCTAAGGTAAGTTTAGAGAATGAACTTGACTTGATTCAGGAGATGTAATAATAAGGCCCCTTTTAGACACACTTATTGCTATTGCAGATTATTATCATTTTTATTTATTCATTCATTACGCAATACATGATGTCTTAAACATTTATACTATTACTCGCGAAAGGATTTGCACAGTTTATCAGCGTTTAATTTAAATCAATACAAAAAAGCACCAGCAGCTACGAATAGTGTTGTTTTATTTTTTATAAAAATGTTATTGGATGTATTGTTGTGTTTCCACATTTATGGACATACAAATATTTCATTAGTTTCTTTTAAATTATTAAAAAAACGCAGGCACCCTCTTAAATGTAACAAACTCACCTAGTAGCCTTATTGTTGATCTGCTGCTGCTGCGAAGGCAGCGGCGCCGGCGAGCTGCCGGTCCGCGTGTGGTGGATCACCAAGCCTGGGGGGTGCTGGAACAACCAGTCATTCATAACAGACTTGGATCTCCAACTTCTAGATCTTTTGAATCAGATATGAGCTAGGAAAATTCAACCTCGGTTCTAGGGATCGACCTCATCTTTAGACGGTAATGATTAAATAAAATTCAATTATTTTGAATCACTTGCTCTTAGCAGTGTTCGCAGATCTTTTTGTGATAGCGGCCGATGAGTAACAGAACCGATCATTTGGCGTCCCGCATAGGTCGCAAAAGAAATGTTCTGTAAATCAGCCAAAGTACAAGAATATGTATTTAGCTAAACAGTATCGTCGAAATACTTAATAAAATTATAGAAAAAAGCAAATCAAAAGCTTTTTCTATGAAAGGTTGAATGAAATTGTTTGGTTAATATGCAAAATGTATTGAAAATCGTGGTAGTGAAATAAATTAAAATTTCAATCAAGTCCATATTAAAAAACTCTTTGTTTAATTTAGTTTTAAAACGAGTTTTAATGTTATTTCCGACATTGTCGTCTCTACATACTGCCTGACGAACAAGTAATTTGTAATTATAGCAGCGAGGGCATATTGTGCCAAAATTTTGAGAGATATACTTTCGTAATCTTGGAATACGAGTAGACCTTGAAATAAAGGAATAAACAAATACATGCTCTAACACCAAAAGCTCAACAGACAAAATGGTTGTTACACAGACGGTGTTCCAATCTACCGACACATACGTACTCGTAGTATCACAGCATCAGTACTATAAAGCGAAAGCCATTGGTGCGGGCTTAGAAAAATTCGCTACAAGTTGGTTGAGGTAGTAATTGAAATTATGCCAATTAAAACTTTGTTCAAAGGGTGTACGACTTACAATCGTAAATTGTTTTCAAATAGTTAGCTATAGTATAGTTATATTCGAGGTATGTAAATCTAAAAAATAGTAATCAAATAGAACTGTTGGTGGTTTTAGATTTCTGGAGCTCTAATGGCAGGCATTCTTTGCAATGTGTGTGGTCAGAATATTTTTAACAGTCTGACTTAAAATAAACAGTGAGAATGTTTCTCAGCAAACAGACATTATAGCCATCATTTTCAATAACAAACACAATTCTCATTTACAATTCTCGTTTTTGTTTTTGAATGTTTGTGTGATTTTAATGTCAATGAAATCCTCTCCAAAAATTCATTCGTCCTTAAAAAAAAAATTTTTTTCACATAAGATCTAAAAAACTGATAGACATCCATATTTTCACCCAATTTGAACAAAGTTACCGATCACAAAGAACAGTGTACATATACAACAACGAATTTGGAAGAGTTTGCTACAAATGCGTTACTTACTATGGCAAAATATGACCTTTTTAAAATACGTTCGGATAGTCGAATTCCTGTGAATGGCCGAAAAACAATACATCAACCATTTGATCTGTTTGAAGACATCATATCAATTAATAAATAACATCTAAGTACACATTATATGAGATGATTTGAAACATTTTCCCATTCATAGTACATGTCATACTCAGTGAGTGATGTAGAAACTATCTAAGAGAAAATAAAACTAATTAACTTTAATTTCGAAGTCACCATACAAATCAGTCGAACAGTCAGTATTTTTGTATGAAAACCTTAAAATTAAAGTCAATTGAAAAAAAAAACAAAGTTCACTTACATAGTTAGTATATCACTTGCTGATTACTGAGTATGTCATGTCGTTTTGTAAGTTATTTGACAATCACCCGGTATAAAGTAACACTGTTTTTACCAATTGACGGTTTTGCTATTTTTAGATTTAACTCTGTCTCACATACTCGTGAGAAACCAGTGCATTGGATAACGCATATCGTTTTTATGAATAAGAGAGTTAGACTAAAATTAAAACAGAATAAATGGCACTGACATGAACAGAATAAATGATTGTATTACGGGTCGACCATTTATATGGTGTGTTCTTCTATAACAGCAATACTGTTTTCACTTTTGTATTTATGAGACTTTACTAAAAAAAGGCTCTTTACAAAAGCGAAAAAAAATCCACGTTATACACGGCGAGGGTATAGACTTGTAATCAAAATGTACTCCGAGAACAACATTGTTCAAAGATAATTGACCTGGAAAGTGTGTCCAGATATTTAATGGACTACTTAATGAAATAAAAGAGCTTCCACTGACCCTGTTTAAAAAAAAGTTAAAAGCATGGTTATCAGATAAGTATTATTATTGTATCAATGAAATGTTTAAATCAAAATGATCAATAATTAATTTTGTGTCGTTCAATTTTTGATGTATTTGACGCATTTTTTATTTAATTACATGATATATCAATAATAGTTCAATGCACGTACTTATACAATTTCACATGCTTAGTTTTGAGTAAGATAGTTTGGACTAAATGTAAACAGCAAGACCTTACGTACACTATTTGATATGAAATAAATTTCATTTCATTTCATTTCTAAATAAATACACGGGCGAAGGATGTCAAAGGGAAACTTTTATAGCTATAAGAAAACGTTCATAGAAGAATGTATGAGTTTTGCAAATGCATTCAGATTTTTGGTAATAATCTGCAGTTTGTATTTATTTTTGCAATAAATAGATAATTTGTTGTCCTTACTTCCAATTATTTCCCTGATTTATTACACGATTCATATCACGTGATATACAGGGTGTAAAAAGATCCTTAACGAAGCCGAGATCTACGTATTCTGCACATACCCAGGTTCCAAGGAACTCAATAGTTACCAAGTTATGTTTTAGTTTGACGGTCAGTCAAAAAAATAATCCCAAGATTTTGATGAAAACAAAAACTAATCATTATTTCTTGTCCTAATAAACATCATCAAAGTACTCCTAACAAAAAATTGCTCTAAAACGTTTAACTCGAAATGTACATCATGCCTTCCGCTTCATTATACGTAACAGTCACGCAAACAAGCGCAGGTGCGGTCTGTAGCACGCGTTACATTGCGTAGTTCGTTCTTACGTTTAAAATTGAGACCTAAAAAAAACATTTCTCATCAATATTTATTTTTTCTCTGACTGATTTAATGGTCTGCGTGCGTAGAAGCCGGCTTGTGATGGATCTTTTTACACCCTGTATTAAGTATAAATCTTTCCCAAGGGTCAAGTTTTGTTTTAACTGTTCATGGCACAAAGGTGGCGGACTTAATGCCAAGAGGCGTTCTCTACCAGTCAACTACACGTCGAGACATTGATGATACCGTTTTTTTATTCAAGCTATTTTTCTACAGGCCCAGGGTCCAAACGTTAATTGAAAAGCAATAATAGGCGTACCTCACTAGGAGACTCGTGAAGGCGCTGGTAGCCGGTCGCGGGTTGCGGTTGGGCTTTGCCGCTCGCCAGCTTCAGAGGGAGCTGTTGTTTCACCATTTGCTGTGAAAAAAATAAGACAGGTTATAGTACCCGGCAAACTTCTTGAGCATTTGTAGTCGTAGTGGGGGAAAGTTCGCGCATTGTACACTTACGTGCAAAAAAATAGATACTTTTTTTTTAACTGTGAAATGCTCATATTTATTTAGGTATATATTTTGACAACCTGCGTGGCCCGTTGGCAGGGTCTACTAGCCCAAAGGTCCTGGGTTCGAATCCCGGTACGGACAAAATGTTTGTGTGACGAACATATTCATTTTTCCTGAGACATGTTTTTTTATATGTATTTATAATGTATATTATTTATATATTTTATATGTATGTTTATTCGTTAACTAGTATCCATAACTCAAGTCATTTTTGCCCTGTTTCTTCAAGAAGCAATATACGTCGTATACCATTTTTCTGGCTTGTCGTTTTAATACCACATTAGGTTGTCGCGGCATATTATTCATTTAAAAACAATCCTCAGAATCGCAACAAATAACAATAACAGTAACAATAAGAATAACAACAAAGTCAACAAAAAATTATAACAAAAAAACGTCTACAACAACAACAAAGTACTTTTCACTGCACGCAAGTGTATTTGGGAAGACAGCGGGACGTAGACACAACGCGGGAGACGAGGGTCGACTGATCTACCAATAGCGCGCTCGATACGATGCCCCCCGCCGTCGCGCCCCGCCTTCACCACCCATGACACCTAAAATTCGGTTCTGCGCAGTCAAGGTCATTTGCTCAAGAAGTTTGCCGGTTACTGTACACACACGCGAAATCTTAAAAGTGGGTAAAAATTATAAAGGGATTCATTAAAATATTTTTTTGGTACAGCTTACGCCAGGAACGCTGACCTCAAACTGCTTAAACAGTGGTGTGATAAACATATAAAAATATTTTTATGTTGTATTTTAAATTAAAAAGATGAAAAGCAGGGCTTGGAAACCGGTTTATTTTTCAAAGCGGAATTCATCTAAATCGGTTTAGTAGTTTACGCTTGAAAGAGTAACAAACATACACACATCCTCACAAACTTTCGCATTTATATATAATATTAGTATGAGTAACAAGTAAGATTATTCATCCTTACATATTGAGGTTGTGTGACGATGATTTGACGGTCCGATTTGATTTGAACAAGCAAGATTTTGCGGATTTAGCGGATCGGCAACGATCCGATGGTAAGCAACGCCAGTCAGGTCGGGTTATGGATAAGTGACCACCCAGACCGAAATTAGGTGATGAGTTTTTCGGGCATCTCCGTGCTTTGGAAGGCACGTTAAACAGATGGTCCCGGCTGACGTCGCAAGATATCAGTCGTAAAGCCTAGTCAGAGGCCTACAAAGGCGGCTTGATAACATCTGACGTTAAGAATTATCACTGGCTTTAAATTCACCTCTCCAACAATCCGCACTGAGCCCGCGCGTTGGAGTATGGCTCGTACCACCTCATAGTTGAGGTGAGGCCTGTGCCCAGCAGTGAGAAGTTTATAAGGCTGTATTTGTAAGTAACATTTTGACCGAGCGGAAAGTGGTTCTAGCGCTTTCAGCAAAGATTCCCAAATCTGAGCACAGAGACAATGACTCACAGAGATAGCGGGGGCGCGTGCTGTGGCCCGGGTCTCGTTGTGGGCGGACAGCAGCTGCGGACGCTGCAGACGCTGACGGAAGACTCTGAGCACAGAGACAATGACTCACAGAGATAGCGGGGGCGCGTGCTGTGGCCCGGGTCTCGTTGTGGGCGGACAGCAGCTGCGGACGCTGCAGACGCTGACGGAAGACTCTGAGCACAGAGACAATGACTCACAGAGATAGCGGGGGCGCGTGCTGTGGCCCGGGTCTCGTTGTGGGCGGACAGCAGCTGCGGACGCTGCAGACGCTGACGGAAGACTCTGAGCACAGAGACAATGACTCACAGAGATAGCGGGGGCGCGTGCTGTGGCCCGGGTCTCGTTGTGGGCGGACAGCAGCTGCGGACGCTGCAGACGCTGACGGAAGACTCTGAGCACAGAGACAATGACTCACAGAGATAGCGGGGGCGCGTGCTGTGGCCCGGGTCTCGTTGTGGGCGGACAGCAGCTGCGGACGCTGCAGACGCTGACGGAAGACTCTGAGCACAGAGACAATGACTCACAGAGATAGCGGGGGCGCGTGCTGTGGCCCGGGTCTCGTTGTGGGCGGACAGCAGCTGCGGACGCTGCAGACGCTGACGGAAGACTCTGAGCACAGAGACAATGACTCACAGAGATAGCGGGGGCGCGTGCTGTGGCCCGGGTCTCGTTGTGGGCGGACAGCAGCTGCGGACGCTGCAGACGCTGACGGAAGACTCTGAGCACAGAGACAATGACTCACAGAGATAGCGGGGGCGCGTGCTGTGGCCCGGGTCTCGTTGTGGGCGGACAGCAGCTGCGGACGCTGCAGACGCTGACGGAAGACTCTGAGCACAGAGACAATGACTCACAGAGATAGCGGGGGCGCGTGCTGTGGCCCGGGTCTCGTTGTGGGCGGACAGCAGCTGCGGACGCTGCAGACGCTGACGGAAGACTCTGAGCACAGAGACAATGACTCACAGAGATAGCGGGGGCGCGTGCTGTGGCCCGGGTCTCGTTGTGGGCGGACAGCAGCTGCGGACGCTGCAGACGCTGACGGAAGACTCTGAGCACAGAGACAATGACTCACAGAGATAGCGGGGGCGCGTGCTGTGGCCCGGGTCTCGTTGTGGGCGGACAGCAGCTGCGGACGCTGCAGACGCTGACGGAAGACTCTGAGCACAGAGACAATGACTCACAGAGATAGCGGGGGCGCGTGCTGTGGCCCGGGTCTCGTTGTGGGCGGACAGCAGCTGCGGACGCTGCAGACGCTGACGGAAGACTCTGAGCACAGAGACAATGACTCACAGAGATAGCGGGGGCGCGTGCTGTGGCCCGGGTCTCGTTGTGGGCGGACAGCAGCTGCGGACGCTGCAGACGCTGACGGAAGACTCTGAGCACAGAGACAATGACTCACAGAGATAGCGGGGGCGCGTGCTGTGGCCCGGGTCTCGTTGTGGGCGGACAGCAGCTGCGGACGCTGCAGACGCTGACGGAAGACTCTGAGCACAGAGACAATGACTCACAGAGATAGCGGGGGCGCGTGCTGTGGCCCGGGTCTCGTTGTGGGCGGACAGCAGCTGCGGACGCTGCAGACGCTGACGGAAGACTCTGAGCACAGAGACAATGACTCACAGAGATAGCGGGGGCGCGTGCTGTGGCCCGGGTCTCGTTGTGGGCGGACAGCAGCTGCGGACGCTGCAGACGCTGACGGAAGACTCTGAGCACAGAGACAATGACTCACAGAGATAGCGGGGGCGCGTGCTGTGGCCCGGGTCTCGTTGTGGGCGGACAGCAGCTGCGGACGCTGCAGACGCTGACGGAAGACTCTGAGCACAGAGACAATGACTCACAGAGATAGCGGGGGCGCGTGCTGTGGCCCGGGTCTCGTTGTGGGCGGACAGCAGCTGCGGACGCTGCAGACGCTGACGGAAGACTCTGAGCACAGAGACAATGACTCACAGAGATAGCGGGGGCGCGTGCTGTGGCCCGGGTCTCGTTGTGGGCGGACAGCAGCTGCGGACGCTGCAGACGCTGACGGAAGACTCTGAGCACAGAGACAATGACTCACAGAGATAGCGGGGGCGCGTGCTGTGGCCCGGGTCTCGTTGTGGGCGGACAGCAGCTGCGGCGGCGGCAGCGCGGCGCTGCGGACGCTGCAGACGCTGACGGAAGACTCTGAGCCGGTGGAGCCTCGATTATCTACGGAATAATGCTAGGATATTAATTCTACAAACATTTTCAATTGAAATTAGCTTGAATAGCTTGGAAGATGGTCATAAATCATAAGAAAACATGTAAGATGCGATTGAAATAGAAAATTTTCATGGAAACCTAAGTGTTCAGAGGTCGTAGTGAACAGCAGCACGCTAAAGTCTGTTTAAACATAACGAGTGATGTTACCCATAGAATAAGAACGATTAAGTGAATGAATGAAAGATGAACTTCATCGCAAGAAAACGTATTATGCTAATCATAAAAAAAAGCATTCTAAAGATTCTGGTTTTTGTTACGATAATTAATAGTAATAAAGGGTTTAAATTTTGATGAATGATAATAATAGGGAATACGCTAAGCTCTACGTAGATGAAACAAGCACACCTGCGCGCTTTTTTCCTTCACCAAAATAACTAATTTGAATAACAGGCCTGCATTAATTTTAACCAATTTAATCTCGAAAATAATAACAAGATTTAATGTTAAATGACTTGACTATTGTTATTCTTTCGCTATTACAAATTAAAAGTTATATGTAAAATATTTGAGTAGTTTTTGTTGTGACAACCCTGACCCTTGACGAGTTTCTGTACCTACGCAGTGGCGGCATGCGTTTATCAACACAGGAGTCGGAGTAATGGTAGGTGATTTACAATACTGTGCCTTAGCACATTCATCGCCGCTAACCGAGACACAATAGAAAATTATATTCTATTGTTATATTCTATAAATATATTCTATTGTTTGCCGGGCATGGCAACCAAAAAACTTGCGTACGTGTCCCGGGTTCGATTTCTGGTAGGCTCAATTCGGAAAACGATTTTTTCTTAATTGGTCACTCACCACCATAAACTACTTGGTCAAGGTATCAGGCGGAATTCAAACTGGCAACATTTGGCTAGGCGGCCGAACTCCAACCAATTGAGCTTCCGATATTCACATTAGTTTATTTATAGATACGAAATCCTAGAAAAAAACAGTTTGTTCACGGCGGGTCTCGAATTCCCAACCTGTCGGCAGACTGGTTGGGAACTTGATAAAAAAAAATCTGAAAATCATTGAATGAAATTACGGGTTTATTTTGCTTTTTATCAAATTCAACTTACTTCTCCATTTGGGGTCTTTCCGTCTTGTCGTATCGCTAACGCTTGAATCAGGCGAGAGCGTGCCAACGCTTGCGATCTCTTCTTGCGAACCACCTGTAAAACAATTTAAGGTATTCTTTAGGTACGACTAAATCCTAGAAGGAAAGTCGAAAGCAAGCGGCCATTGCCTTCTCGATGACAAATAACTAAGACGCATATTATTTACTTATAAACTTGGCAGGACTTATCGCCTCAAACCTAATGTTATACTACTTTCGCCGTATGATGATATCCCTGACAGTTCATAAGTGTCAATTATAGTTCAGGAACGAATGTAATTTAATCGAGTTGGCAAAGAAAATGGAATCGCATTTACCGATTATTAATTTTTAAATGAATTCTTAATAAAAGGGTTATGGCTAATAGGTTATAGAATAAAAAATGCGGTATCACGAAAATAATAGTTAAAAATTAGCACACAAGGCAGACGCACTCGTACTGATGCGAATGACGTGATTACAAAATGGTTGCTACTATTCATCGATTTTTTGTCGATTCAGTAGTGTCAATACACTATTGAATAGCGTTCCTTTCACGCATCAGGCGCTGTAAAGATATATTAATTTAATTTACTTCATTTAATAACACTTAATAATTATAACAATAATTTATTTGATAAGATTCTAAAGGACAATAGTTTTTCAATAGTTTATAACATTTTATTTTGCCAGTTTCTTTTTATTTAGTTCGAAATAGTATGCGTGACATGGAACAATGAGGGCTGTCAGGCATATCATCTTAAAGTGAAAATAGTATAATTCCATAATGATCAACGGATCATTATGAAATATACTCTGTATGTTTCATCAAGATCAAAGCTTTTATTTATATAAATGTTACTAGCCTGATTGTTATAAAACACTAACCCCTTTAAACCAACTCATAAAAACTAAATCAGTTTTATTCTTATCGTTGATAAAAACAAAAGTTCTGTTATGCGGTGTACTGTGTGGTCAAATACCGTGTTGTTGCAGCCGCTCTAGCCGCCGGTATAGCCGCTCTCTCTGCTGCTCGACATCTTTCTGTTGTTCAGCTAATTCTTCTTGGGCCGCTTGGAGTTGCCGCTTTTCTGTGTAATTAAATAGTGAGATCAAGTAATAGTGCAGATAATTCTTGTTGGACGTGGTCTGCACAGATTTTGAGAAGGCATTCGGTCGACTACGTCATCCTGCTTCGTAAATTATTATAATTGTAATTAAATTTGGGGATACGCGGAAGTCTTCTGAGGTGGTTTGAGTCCTACCTCCGAAACCGTTCACAGGCAGTAGTTTTAGGCGGCTATTGCTCAAATTTTATTGATATCTCGTCTGGCGTACCGCAAGGCACCATTTTGGGTCCACTACTATACGCATCGTTTTCATATGACGTTAGTAGATGCTTTCACCATGCTGTATTTTTCATGTATGCAGATGACACAAAAAATATAAGAAAATCAATAATAACTCAGACGGTTTGGGACTTCAAGCTGATCTTGATCGACTTAGTAAATACTATGAGTAAAACCGTATAGGGATCAATGTAGCTAAATGTAATGTCATCTCTTTCACTCGAAAACCTAACCCTGTGGAATTTGCTTGTCACAAAAATATGTCAAACATAAGCAGAGAAAGTGTAGTTAGGGACCTAGGTGTGCTATTAGACGTAAGCTAACCTTTTCAGAACAGATAGGTGCCATAATAACGAAATACTACAAATCTCTTGGTTTCATCCTGCGTGTCTGACAGCCCTTCTCCTACATCAGTTGTCTTAAGTTGCTTTCTAACTCATATGTTAGAAGTATATTAGAATACTGTAGTATCATTTGGAACCCCCATTACATAACATATCATGATTTACAAAATATTCAGCACAAATTCATAAAACATTTAAACTACAGAAAACATAAGACACTTTTTAGAATATGAAGATGCATGCAGTTTCCACCACCTTACTCGTACCATCCTTAAAGACCGCCGCACTCTGCTGGACATGACCTTCATTAATGTTTTATGCAGGAGTCAGATTAACTGCCCGGAACTTACATTGAAAACACTTCGATTTTGTACTCCAAAAACCAGGACAAGACATACGAACCATTTTGCTGTCCCTCACTCTTCGACAAACTATGCACAAACTCCGTAATTAATAGATTGAACCGGACATTCAACAGTAAATTTAACATTGCTGATATCTTTTACACTGGTAAAGCCCTTACAATTTTTTTTAAAACCTTCAAAAAGGATATCCTAAAGATAATACTGGATGACAGAGCATGAAACATTCACTAAGTATAGACGTACACGATTGGCGTAGTGTGCTGTAACACGGTTTCTCGCCTCGACTTCCGTAGTGTCCCGGGTTCGATTACCGGTCGGGTCAATTCAGGAAACGATCTTTTCTGAATTGACTCGGGTCTGGGTGTTTTAGGAGACGCCCCTAGCTTATTGCCTTGTGTGGTACCTCGTAACACAGGGATATAATAATCCCTACTTCGAGACCATTACAAGAGGTGTGTTGTCTGGCGCATATTTATATTTATATTTATACGTATCTATCTGTATTGATACACACACACACCCATTCGAACACAAACACACACTCTTTCATACTTATAGACACACACCCGTTATGAAATTGTACTAACAAAGATTTGTAATTTAAAAATGTTTACTTTTCGTTTTATTTATATAAAGTAAATCCTTTATTGGCTGTTTGTTAGTTCAATAAAAATTTCTTGAAAACTTTGGATTTTGTAATGAAATAATAAAAATAGAGAAAAGTTTTTCTTTCAGTATTTATTGCCAATCTATACTTTGGGATGTTGTCGATGTTCCTCTAATAATAAGCATTCCGACATTCGTCTACCGATGGGGCGGGCGTGGCAATCGTGTCGTTAAACTAATAAGTGTGACCCTTTCGATTCTAATGTCAGTAGTTGGCCAATGTAGTAAATTGTCATAGTAGCTAACCTGACATATCCTGACCATCTTTTTAGATGGTCAGTCTTGATGACCAAAACAACACAAAAATTTCTTCATTTAATAGACTACAGGTCTATAGGGCGAGTACTTTTCAATCGTCAAATCATTACACGAAAAAAAAATACATACTTAATAATAGACTATGGATACATAAATACACTGTATACAAACATAATGTGACTCTACCGCCCCTTCGGAAGTTGCTCTTATACTGAGAAGACTCGGCGAGAAACTCAGTACTTACTCTTTTAAACTTGTTTGGGTGTTACAAAACTTGACCTTACTCCAACTGATTTTGTTCGTGAGGTCCAGATGTGAGGCTGACAAGCACAGCAATGCAAGCTGTGGAGTGGCGCTCACCTAAGGCGATGTTGGCGCGGTGCGAGGCGCGCATGGCCTCCCAGGCGGCGCGCTCGGCGGTCAGCTTGGCCTGCGCGTGCCGGAGCTCTTCTAGCTGCGCGTCGTGCGAGCGCGCTGCGCTCCCGCCGCTGGACCGCCACGCGCACACTTGGGCTTCCAGACTGGAAGATACATGAAGATGTTAGTATGAAATAGCCCCACAGATATGAAATTTCAACACATGTGTCAGTGAAATGTGGAAATAACGAAGTCTCGAAAGGTAGACAACTAGAAAAAATCGAATTTCGGCCCTTGAAGAAATCAAGCAAGATCTTCAAGGGCCGATATTCGAATTTTTCTAGATTTTCATCTTTCGATATGAAAAGAAGCATTGTAAAATGCTAAAATAAACAAAGTAATAACGAAATCTGATAGGTTATTTAAAATACATTTGCTGTCGCCTCCGCTTTGGTGGAAACCGAGCCTAACAGCGCGAAAATCCTTTATCAACAGTTTAGGAAGTTAGTATATGCTGAATATGCATGAAACTTCAGCAGTGACAGGGCTGAAATCCTTTTTAATGACTAAAATTAAAATTTACCTCTTATTTTTTCTTCCTTTAACTGTAGATTGCATCGTGGATGGATTTGAATGAATGTATCTTGGTTTAAAATGCAATGAATAATAATATTTATCTTTTATCTATTGACAGTTCACGGTCACAATGATATCTATTGCTGAGAAATCTGATCTTTTACAATCCATGCCTATAAGTGAGATATATTTAGAATTGTAAAATCGCACATTATAATCTTTTATCTTATTATTATCTTTTATATTATTATACAGGCTGGAATTTTTTAACGCTACCAGGAGGGAAAGTACTGCTAAAGTGTTTAATTTACCACGTTTGTTAGAGAGATTTGATCCTTATGATTGACCCTATCGATCGATGCCGTAAAAGTACAGGCTGTTATTTCTTCGGATTGTACCCGGTTCGATTCCCAGGTGTGGCAAGCGAATTTTCGAAAATCTGTGTATGCAGTTCTGTTTCTTTGTGAAAATAAAGGAATGTTTCCTTTGAGTAAAATTGTCTATCTCCAGTATGTACAGTACTTTAACTCCAGGCGGCGATAAAAAATTCCACCCTGTATAGAGGCATGTAACCATTGCATACACAAACGCCCATGATCAAACTATTTTACATCACTCAATTATCATATCCCTAAATTGCATAAATAGTCAGGAGTAAGACTATAAAATTATTGTACATTAAGAAATTTCATTGCTTCGAGTTTGCTTTTAAACATAGTAACGGATTGTTATCATACAGGCTCTAAGATCTATTTGAAACATTTAAGTTTGTTGTGACCAAGCCTGTTCTTACCTGCGTAAGCTAAAGTCCACAAGAAACAGCCAAACCTAGCGTTCAGAAATTCAAGCTTGGTCGCATTGTTGCGTGTGTGTTAAAAGTGTATGTTTTTAATTAAGTAAGATTTTCGTAAACTAAACCCATAGTATGTTGTCAATTCGGAATTACGATGATGTGACGTCATAGATTATATTACGCGACTTATATCCAATACCAAATGCGTGAAATTATTGATGATTTGGTCAAAAATACCAAATGAAAAAATATTTTTATCATTCATAACATCAATCAACTACCCTATTCGGCATAGCGATAGTGGTAAGTTTTTGTACCCTAAAAGTTATCACCTGTGTATAGAAGTGAGCTGCTGCCAAACGATACAAGTGAGCGTGTATATAGCGTGCTGTAGTTTGATAGTCGCGACCGCGCTCACTTGCTATAGCCTTGGCTCCCCTGTCTATAGTACTTCTGGTTCCGCTTCGCCGTAATTATATACTTATTAGCTATTATTTATTGGCACAAATTACGCATAGCATGGCGCACCGAACAGATAATACGTTTAGAACTAACCGCCATTTTGATCACGCACACAAAGTGAGTTTACAGGCGATACTGATCAGAATTGGGCCAGTCGCGCAGTCGCGAGTCAAATCGGGTTTATACACCTACTTCATTACAAATTCAGAGCGAATATAGTAGGCAAAGTTAGGTAATTATACCGGAAAAAGGCGAGAGCGGTCTTTCTGTAAACTCTTTGTTTTGTGTTATAGGTCTCACCTGTGTATAGTAGTGAGCTGCTGCCAAACGATACAAGTGAGCGTGTATATAGCGTGCTGTAACTTGATCGCCGCGTCCGCGCCCACTTGCTCCAATAGCCTTGGCTCCCCTGTCTCTAGTACTTCCGGTTCCGCTTCGCCGGGGGTTTCCGTCGACATTCTGAGGGCTACACCTGGGGAATAAATGGAGTAAATTAATATCTGGAAGTGTTACACCCAAAATATGCCTTAAAAACTAGGCAGAGTTTGTTGCAGTTTGGCAGAGGCGCGGCGTGGTATGGCGGCCTTTCGTAAGCGCGAGAATGCCTCTCCCCAGCGGAATTTGTACTTTTGCCCAATCCCAGGCCGGGAGCCATGACGATAGATACTCAGTGTTCCATAAAAGTATCTCTATAAAGAGTCCGTAAAAAAAATTATCCTCACAGTAATAAATAAATAATAATAAATATAACAGGAAATACCGCTCTTTCTTAAAATAGATTAGTTAAGTACACACTAAAACTTTAACTTTATACCTTTAAAATATCAGTTTTCGATATATAAAAATAATAGAAATTCACAATTTAATTTAACTACAGTGCTGCAAACAAATTGTGTGAGTGTGATTGCGCGTGTGTGTGTGGGTGTGTGCGTGAGTGTGCGCGCGTGTGTGTGCCTGTGAGTTTATGTGCAATAACAGTATATTGCGTCTAATTCACGTCCAGAAAAGATTCAATGTCATCATACGATTTTGGTTCTAGCCATGTTTCCAATAATCTTTTACAATAATAGTGTCACTAGAAAGTGTCTCGTCATCACAAAAAAGCATACTTAAAAAGTGCCCTACCTCTGTGTTTATTCGCGTCAAAGCCGGCGAAGGTGTCCGCGCGGCGCGGCAAGGCGGGGCTTTCGTAAGCGCGCGAGTGCCTCTCTCCAGCGGAACTTGTACTTCTGCCCAATCCCATTCCTGGGGCCCAGCTGCCGCTCGATGCTTCCAGTGACTCCTGTGAGGGATAAAAATGTAAATATGTAGGTCAGACGGATCCGGCTTGCTACATGGCCAAAAGCCTTTCTTCCAAATCTCAAACCCGCAACGGTTCATATTGTCTGTGGTCGAAACTTTGGACCGTTTGGACTCTGGGTCAAAATCTCACGCGAACAGCAGAAATCCGGCCCTCGGTCACAGTTAAATCAGTACGGTACATTTTTTTTTTGGATGTGTTATCAAAAGAGAATAAATAACTCTTTGTTACAAAAAAATATTCCTAGAGCACGTTTCCCCTTTAAAACACATTTTTAGACTTGCCTAAAACTAACTGACGCCAAATCGTTCAGTTTTCCTACGCGTTCTGCAAAACATTTTGTTGGCAGCTACATTACATTTTGCATTTATGAATAATATGGTTTCTAAACGAAAGGTGCTAATTATTGAGTGGTTTATCAAATGGTAGATTTTTTTAAATAGGCTAGCACTCCCAGATTTGTAGAACCATAAAATAAATTATACATAAGTTAACATACTAAAAGTTTTCATAAATCCCTGTATTATTTAATAATATGAAATAATTCATTGAATCTGATTATGTTGACATCTACCCTAATAATGTTTTTAGTACTACCACAAAGTGAATAAAGAAAACTTTTTACTTCTGTCTAATGCTACAATGAATGGAGTATAATCTATCACCACAAACCTTGACAACTCTGCAGACTTCCTGCCACAAGGCGTGAGTGTCCGGCGACGGCGCCGCCAGCCGCACGTAGTCCGGGAACGTCAGGCCGCCGGGAAATATCGTCGTTACACCTGGGAAACAAATAAAACGCACATCTAATTAAACTAGGGTATTCTTTCTCAGTTTCCATTTCTAGATGTTATTTTTTTTTTCTTTATTAAGGAAAACAAACCGCTATTCCTAATACATTTGCTCAACTTAACTAAAATAGTACATTAGCGTTTAATGTTCTCACTGTTGGGAAATACATAAAGTAGTGATCTAGAAAACACTGCGATCACAAAGAAAAAGGCTATCAAAACAACACATGAAGATATTAACTAAGTATGTTTGTTTGCGTGCTATAACTAGTGAAGCAAGATTTACTAGATAAGATCCGCTGGCCTTTTCAATAAGCCACGGAATCGGTCTATTCTTTCATGAAATATAGCATTGCAAAATGCTAAATAACGCAATGTATTGTTCTCGCTAATACGTGATTTCACCTTTTTGTACCGACTGATTACCCATACATAGATTGAAACATCGCTTAATGGTTTTAAGACTGCATAAGGTGCCCATATGTAGGCTTGTCGTGAACTCGTGTGTACATAACAAGACAAAAAAAACCAGTGTTAGTGAATCCGTAGATCCTTCCCAGAAAATTAGTAGTTGAAGTAAAATGAGAGCTATTTCGTACTGCAGAACCTCATTAGTAGTATTGCCGTTGTTAACAACCAGTAAGGATTCGCACGTAAAAAATTGGAACTGCATTTCGAAAGATAGAAAAGTAGAAATTTGAAGAAATCAGGCAGGATTCGAACCCGCACCACAATCCGGGTGGCTGCTCTAACCACAGAGTTACCGAGATCTCAATGGACCGAACGAATCTTTCTAGTACATGTTCACGTTGCAAGCCAACGTTATTTTATCACTGTTTTTAAGGCAAGTACCTTCAAACATCCGCAAGAAATATTTTTACAAATTTTCAAACTTTCGGCAAAGCAATATGCTATTTGATTATTACTTTCGTTTATTTTAGCACTTCAAAATGCTTGTTTTCATATCGAAAAATAGAAAAATTCGAATTTCGGACCTTGACCTTGACCTTGCATCTGCATCGTTAAATTATAAGCAGATTTAACGACACTGTACAGATAAAATAAAAAAGTGACTGTAAAGTTTTTTCCTCACGAATGAGTTTTTATATTACGAGCATTTAACTTTTTTAATTTTGGAGTATGTGAAAAGCTCGGTTCATGGTATGTCATTCCGTCTTTTAAAGACCTGCGTCTTTTAAAGAGAAGTGATGTAATATTCACCTGTGTTTGGTACATCTAAGGTGTAGTTCCCAGTGTGCGCCACCATCCTCATATGTAACGCCATCTTTTCTTCCAAAAGTGCCGCGTGCTCCCTGTCTTTAGCTCTCAACGCCTCTGTCAACACAAACATGTAACAGTTAATATTAAAAAAATGGTTTAAATTTTTGTGTTAAAATAGGGAGACTTCTAGATGATGTGCAACCTTTGCAACCGATTCCCGAAATATTAAGATGTGTTTTATGTGTCAGTCAGTAACTAGATCTAGTTTCTGATAGATTTATTAGAAATATTATAATCAGTGCTCAAACGCAAGCAGAGTGCTATAATCTGTTGTTTGAATTTCCAGTAACCAATAACGTTCGTTGACATGGGGTTAACTTGATTCGCCTTTCAGTAACAAGTTGAGTATTTAGTATAATTTTAAAATTAAATAATGAAGGTGACAAAGATACGCAATTTCATTGTAGATGAATATTTCAAGCCCGTAATCTAGAACGTACCTCGACCAAACTTGAGTAAAGATTAAAAATCTGAGTAACGTTTCAAACGGGCGTTGTCTAATAATAAAATGAAGTGGAATTTTAGAATACGAGCCTCAAGCTCTTCTCCTTCGCTTTTATTATAATCAATGTGTTAAAATATCATCCTATATAGGATGTTCAACGTTGTTGATACAACAAAAAACAAAATGAACTATAGGAACACTAAATGGTGATACAATTAATTATGCCGTGTGCTTGGGTCATAACTTCATAACATAACATAATGCAACAAAACTAATTCAACTTATCTCCCCAATAGATATTGCAATAGTTAAGATTAACTTAAATGAATAATGAAACATTTATCTAACAATCAAGGATTCTAAGTACGTTTATCAAATAAAGTACAATATTATCATATTACATCAACATTGAATGTTCAAAGTAAGATTCGAATGATATAAGTAAAAAAATAATGTTACACTGTGTTTTTTGGAAAGGAAAATCATGGACAACTTCGTGACATTAAATTGCAAGACATTCTTGGTGTTATTACAAAAAGAAAGATACTAGATGCTGTTTAAAAATAGTCTGCCAATTTTAAATAGCACTTAAAAAAAAAACATGGCGGCAAACTTCACATATCCATTATGAAGTTAAGTATATTTTATTTATTTCAATGTGTCATTTCATTAATTCACCACTATGTTATACGTCAGATACCAATTCATTTATTTTTACCAATTGGCTACCGTCACTTTTTTTTAGACTACTTCTTCTTCTTTTGTTATGTGGCGTTCTCTGGGTTTTTTTAACCACAATTCCGCCAATGTCACGTGAGTAGCCTTTACACGGTTTTTTTAAGACTATTCAAGACGATACCAGCTGTCACTGCCATCTGCTATTTGGTCTAATATTTTTTTTTTCCAAAGTGTGTAAATAAACCAGGAAACAATACAGACTACTTGTCATGTTAAGTCAAAATTTTCAATTTTGCGGTTTTTTTAAACTAGGCATAATTAATAGGAGAATATTATCTTTGTAATAACACCTTGAGGGCTAGCCAAGAGCAACACGCTAATTTGGTTTTGACATGTCAAATTTAAAAATGTATAGAACTGACATCAAATATCATCTCGATTACACGAGTGCTAATGTCATTCCCGTACATTTTGCACATCTGAGATGTGGCCACGAAATTAGAGTGTTGCTCTTGGCTAGAGCCAAGAAGGCTAGAGACTAAGGAGAGATAACTCCCTGGAAAGGGTTGGACTAAATCCGTATCCCACAGTGACGCATGCGCATTACGCTTCTTTGCCGCGATCCTCGCGAAGTGTCAAAATTGGTCAACACAACCTCGAAAAACAACAACTGTCGCACGTGACACCGTTCAAAACAAAACCATGTGACCATGAAATGACAAATAGCTGCCGCTGCACATGCGCAATACAGCGTTTTGCCCGGCACAGAGTATACGACTTTCGGCCCTCGAAAGCTTACCCCCACTTCGGGAGTTATCTCTCCTTAGTTTCTAGCCTTCTTGGCTAGAGCCGCTTGTGTTGACATAATGTCTGTCTAACGAAAAGGTTTGAACGTAACATGCTGTCATGCAAATGGGACTTGTTTAATCACCTTCCGTTTGCCACCATGGTGAGTCATCTGTTTAATGACAAAATTGAGATTATACTATACCGACTCAACATTTTAAATAGCATATCCCTAATACACCTACAAGTATTATAATGAAAATAAAACGTCTAGGATATCTTCACACATAGCCATCTCCCCTATTTTAAGCAGTTGTTTTGCCATACATTTCACATTTTATTAGTACTACATACAAGCTGCCACGACAGACTTCGTTCTGTCAAGTGATTGACAGCTGGTGCCCATTATCACATCTTGCCCGCTTTTCTCCGACTTGATTTACATATATATACTATAATTTAACACTGAATTTTTTGGTCAATCATAATAAAATATTATGACACTAAGGCCCGTATTTTAGAATCGTACTCAAGCATTGCTCTGTACTTTAGTAGAGATTTCAAAACGTCAGTTCATACAAAAACGTCACTCAGATCTCTACTCAATTACAGATTTTGTTTTAGAATACGGGCCTCAGAGATACAACACTCCTGAATAGTTTAGCTTAATGTAAGTAAAAAAAAAATCACGATCGGATACAAACAAACAAACAATCAAATCTATTGTCTTTATAATATTAGTAAAGATGTGTCACCTTCTGATGAACCTACGTCGGTGGTAAATGGGGTTCAATTATACACATCCACATTATCGGCTTTGAAGTTGAAACTATTTAAAGGGCGGGCAGTATTGACTTTGTATAATTGTGGTCTGGAGCCTTAATACAATTCCAAATAACTTGTCAAGTTCATTCTGACGAAATTGCTCACTACCCTCAGTTTAGGGAATTAACTTGACTGGATATAAGTGCGTTGAGAGCGTCGTGGCCTAGTAGTTCAGCACCAGAACTCAGATGGTGGATCGTGTGGTTCCGAGTTCGAATCTGGCCAGAACCAAAATCTTTGTGTTCATTGTTAAATATGCGACTAACTCTCCGGTGACGGAAAACATCGATAACAAACCAAATCAACCCGGATAACCGCGAAAGGATCAACACCTACCACGTTGGGTTCTAATACCATTGGTGAAAAGTGGGCTTCTAAGTGTTTCGTTCACCATGACGGCACAGTCACTTGCCTCTGACTACCTCGCTTGGGATAAAGTCGTGATGGTATGGATATAAGCGATCGCAATAAGGCCCATGTTAACCAAAACTGCAATGTTTTATTTCAAAACTACATGATATGTATCAATTGCTGCTCCAGAATGTTTACATTCCCTAATTAACTTTTATTGTTTCATTTTTTCATGTCTAATATTTAGGCCCGCTTTTTTTTTCAATTTTCAAAATGGCATTACGAACTTCCCTGAATCAAGTATAAAATTTTTACCTGTTATCAGTGTGATATTTTCTTGCCTCGCTTCTAACTGCCTTTGCCGCTCGTCGGCAGAGGGCGCTAGTGAATGCGCGTCTGGTTCCTTCTCTTCTTCGGGGCATTGTTGAACTGACGCTCTAGAAAGAAACTAGTGTTAGGATTTGGAACAAATGAATGAATGAATGAAATATTTATTTCCTCTTCACTTCAGGACCTTAAATATAGCACTTAGGTATATTATTACCTGAGTAATGTATATAACAAATAAAAAGAATATTCCTAAGGTGTGAGAGGCTGGTGCCTAAAATAGGTTTAAACCAAACCTGTGTTACAGGTCACCAGGCCTACCCACCCCCGCAGTAGAATGCACTTGAAGAAACTTGAGAAAATGTGTACTCAAAGAACATAAAGGCTTAAGATAAAATTTGAGTGGAATAAACAAAGCGGAAGCAAAAACAGCAAAAAAACTGTGTTGTTTTTGCTTCGAAATTCGTAGGAAATACTTTTTTTTTAGTTTTTATGTATTTGTGAGAATGGATGAATGGTCACAAAACTCGGCCTGTGATCCAGGTTGGTACTAGGTTAAATTACTAGGTACAGCAGTGTTTACCATTTTTTTTTCAGGGAGATGGTATTTCACTTTAAACAGCGATTATGAAAGCAAACAAGTGACGTAATTCACTTTTATTGGTTTTAGTTTTCGCGTGATTCTGTGAAATAATTGCATTTTGATATTGAATAAAAATCATATTGCATGATTTATTTTTTGTTTTGACATTTTTATTCATGGAGACTACCTTTGTAACTATCTGAACAAAGCAATGTAAAATGTTAAGATAATGAAATAAATGATGTTCTATTCTATATAAGAAATCCAATTTTAATTTTCATAATTATATCGGTGATTGGCAATACTGCGTTCTGCCAGCTAAATTGGTTGAGTGCCAGCGCCCAGCGGAATATGAACGCTCGTGCTACGCAATAAGTTTCAATATCGCACTTCTTTTACCTAAACTCTACTTTTGTTCGAGAGTGATTTTTCTCTACGGCAGTACTATTACTTATTCTACTCTTACCTAATGGCCGTAGTCCAAGTCTGTATGTCTTGAGGGCGGTGCACGCGCCTTTACAATATTCTACCTATATTCTTACCGTAATCCAGCCTTGTAATATTCCATTGTGGAAACGATTGGCGTAGTTCGCTGTAGCACGGTTTCTCGCCTTGACTGAAAGTGTCCCAGGGTAGATGCCCGGTAGGGTCAATTCAGTAAACGGTTTCTTCTAAATTCGAGTCTGGATATACTGGGAGATGCTCGCATATTGATTTATTTACCTATTTTTTTTTTTTTTTACTTTTTATCTTAGAGTGATCTTTCTCTATGTCCGCAATTTTACTTATTATATTCTTACCTAATGGCCGTGATCCAAGTGTGTATATCTTTGGGTCTGTGCACGCGCAGCTCGAACATTTCAGGCTCGCTGGGGCCGCTGCAGATTAAATATAGGCCTCTGCCCTCCGCGCCGGCTTTCTCGCGGACTAGAAGCTTTACTAGGGATACTACGCCAGTCTGGGAAAAAATCATAAATAAACAAACCTGTTTTGAGTTTTTCTTAACAAAAACAAAACATAAAGACAGACTTAATTAATATTGAAAAGTTGTCACTACATATGCTCCTAATGAAAACGCACTGATATCATTCTATATCATAAATAATGTATTATTTTTCAACTCCACGTGGTATCAAAAAATAGCAACTTATACTGAACAAATAAGTGATATGTATAGCACACTAGCAGCCCTGACAAACTTCGTTCTGTCAAAAGTTATTAACAAATGCCAGCTGTGAACATTTAGTATGGAAAAATGTTTTTGCTTTTCTTTATTTGTTTCGTCCATTTCCCAAAGTGTTTAATACTTATTATCCTATTACCGATGTTGACGAATACAAAAATCATGAAAATCGGTCCACCCGTTTTTGATTTATAAGTGGTGTAACTAACACGACTTTCTTTTATACAGGATGGTCCAAACATAAACGTCAATAAAAAAAAATTAAGCTCACTCACACTCAGGGGTATCCGAAAATACCCCATGTATGTTACCCGATGTTTTGTAGTTATCGAGTTATGAATCCTTCATAACTCCATTTCTTTCATAACTCGAAAACTACAAAAGACCGGGTATTTTTGGTGAGTGAAAGCTAATGATTAACGTGTATGTTTGGATCACCCTGTATAATATATAATATAAGATTAACTAGAATTAAGATATTAGAATATGGTCCTTCGCTGATGGTTTTTATCATTTATTATTATTATTCTGCTTCTTACAAAGAAAATAGCTCACCTTATTGTCAGGCGTGAAGAAAGTGTATTTATTATTGTTGTCGTGTAGGAAGAAAAGTACGTCGGTCAGAACGATGACTAGAAGAGTTTGCATCTTGCTGCGGCCTTGCATCAGGGTCGCTACGCCTTCGAACCTGGAATATATAGTTTTACTATAGTGTTAAACTAACATGTCCTGTCAACTAAGGCTATGCTTCAGAATGATTAGTGTTGTAGACGTACTATTATTTAAAACATTTACACCACTATTGCAGGCTAAACAGTGATGAAAAAATAATTGCTGCATTTGTTGAAACGTAGGGGTGTGGCTTTCCTCGATTCATTGATTATGTCATAATTTACGTAGATAATTCAATCACATTTTTCAGCAGCTTTGTTACTTTTTATATATTGTAAAATATTGAAAATTTGGAAGAATGAGTACAAGTATAAGTTGAGTCTCAAAAAACTAAGTTAACACATGAATTACACAACGCAAATGAAACTTGAGCACTCTCCAAATTGATACTGTTATTTGTTCTTTTACATGGCAGTAATATTTAAGGGCAACAAATGAAAGTGCTGCTCTCAGTTTTGGAATTCCGGGTTCAACCTCTTAGCAAGAATAGAGGACATTTTTAACTTAAATTTGTTTTATTTCAGGCCCTTTGAAGTCCAAAGGAGCTTACATGTAGTTAAAAATATGTCATAGGTACTGCGGAAACTCACTTCAAGCTCCTATTCCCCTGCAATATATCGCTCTTCTTGAACTTCCGCCCCCGGAAGTTCGCGAAGGACTTGGCGTCGATGCGGTGGTAGATCTCCAGCTTGCGGTCTTCCCGCTCTTTGGCTGCTACTTGATTATCCACATCTACTAGAATCTCCTATAAGAATGAACATTAAAATTACAAGTAAACTACTATTTGAGGGTATTGTGAAACGTTGCACATTTTGTGTTTACTGAAACCCTAATTCCCCCCCCCCCCCATTCGCAATTTTGAATATACTCTTACTAGTTAAATACTGATTATCATGTGTTATTTGAATGTTTTTTACGTCCATTTTTATTTATGGATTGTATAAACTTCGTTTTATTAATATTAACTTTAAGATTATTCTGGTTTAACCACTGTAGTATGGACTCAACAGTATTTGTTATTTCCCTATTGTAATCATCCATGCACACACAAGGTATCACCACAGATAACTCATCGGCAAACAAGATGCAGGGATGGTCTGATAAAGCATTACGAAATATAACCAGTCGCGAATAATTCTTTCCCGTTCATTCGTAACTCAAAAAAACTTTAACATACCAGTTACATCATGTTAATTTTTAGGATTTATCGAACCGCACTGGGAATATTAACTTTTTTAATCATAACTTCTTTTTTTAAACTCCATTTTGTCTGCCACACCGCCTTTTTGCAACCGACAGCTGGACCAAACTTCTTATATATATTTACTTTTTATACTTTGATTGTTTTAGTTTTAGAAGTGTTGTCAAATGTAGTCTATTTTTTTGATTTTGTTTGTGAAATTATATTCAAGTTTTTGGCTCTAATATTTCGGTTCTTTTATTGTTTAGCCGCCATCAGAACAGAGGCCGTATTACCATCTCTTTTAGCCAGTCGAATTAATTTTATAAACTGAGGGTTGCGAGCAAATTCGTCAGTAAATATCTGACCCAGAGGATGCATTATTGACAGGTAATTGCTGACTGGCTGAAAATGAAAGAACATATTAAAGAGGAAATCGTTCGCTACGCTCTGTTTTAGAAATTAACTTGACTGGCAATGAGAGATGGTAATACGGATAATTTTTTAAAGGTTTTCAGTTGTACAGTCCGTTTTCGTCGGTACAACCGGCTACATACCTTGACGCCCGTGAGCGCTTTCTGCAGCAGCTCGCGCTCGCCCGCGTCGTCGCCGGCCGTCTTCAGCAGCGGCTCCAGCAGCAGCGGGTACTTGGTCAGACGCTGCGCCACGAATAGCACGCATTCTGGGACGCCCTGGGGGAAAGATTGGTTAAAAACATCGGATTCCACTCAGATTAAATCAAATAGCGGAAGATACTCTCACAAAAACTTTTACTTTGCCTCCACACAGAACGAATCTTGGTCTTCACTATCCCTTGGCTAGAATTTGTAACACTTATTATTTATTATTATTTCAACTGGGGACGCTGGCAGTGGGCCGGGTGATCGGTCCGTTTGTTAAGGGCCATTTCACCCATTTCCCCGGATTTGTAACACTTACAATCATGTTAATCTAAAGTCAACTGACCTGGATGTTTTCTGCGTTTCTGGGAAAGTCTTTAAAGGTAATTTGTTGAAGGTGCTCGAGTCTCATAAGCAAATATTTAAATGACATCGTAAAGCATATTTTTCTTTTTTTATGTTTAACTGTAAATTTTAGTACCTACCTAATCATTTAATACCTGTCACTTTATTTTCAAAATTGTTGTGTATGCTTATAAAGGCTTACATGTATGTCCTAGATATTAAGTGGATTTATATAAATGCTGTACATGTTTAGCTGTAAGCAAACCTAAACAAATAAATAAGATACGGCATTATTCCCGTTTTCAGTTATCAATTTTAAGGACGAAAATTGACAGCTGAAAACGGGAATGATGCACGACTACATGCACGCACACTCACACTGCTCAGATTCTATTCATCGTTGTGCGATGTTGAAAGACAGAGACAAACCTATTTGTTTTGACCATAGCGTAAACGAGACAGACGTGCGTCAGAGTAGTCATGTCAATCGTATATTTCGACATTTGCGACTGAGTGAAATTAGGAGACGGGGCTTATTTTAAGCGGTCCACGCGCTAGAGGAAACCTATCCTCCGTTTTGATTTAATCTAAGGTAATTCCGTCATATTTGTCTCGACAGTGACTCAAAGACTATTTGACTCTTAAAAAAGAGTATACTGGCAAATAGTTCTGTCGAGGTTTTTAACCCGTTGGGAGTGTGGTGAGATGTGACAAGCCTCACGATACTTCCGCCGGCATAAGTAAAGGTATCAAGGCGTCTGCCGTGCTTTTTATTCCCTATTTCTTTTCTCTGAGGCGGTTAAAATGGCCAGTGATAAAATAGAACAGTAGAGTAATTTTACACATACAAACATAAAGCATACACAATTTTACTTCCGCGAAAATATCATAGCGTTTATAATCGAGTTGGTTTACGCTTTCAGGGAAACGGTTAATGATTTACAGCTTTTCCAAGGAAGTAAAATTCAGTGCGTAGTCACTCATGTTGATTTACTACATTATGACGTAATACCTTACATGTAAAATAGGTGTTTTGATGGATAACAAAAATAATTTATTGTTACATAATTTTAACTAGAACACTGAACTGAAGCGATAATTAATATGAATGTATTTTATTTACAGCGTCAAAGAGGTAATTTGACCTGAAAATAATAATATATTTGTCGGGGATTGCTCAACGAACGTCAAGTTGTAATCGACTTGGGGTATTCGGATATTGGGATTGGCAGCGTCGGTTTCTAAGGTTGGCGGCTGTCATCTGTCAGTGTCAGCTGTCTGTCTCCTGTCAATGTCAGCTGTCAGGATGAGTCACAGCTATCAGCGCTGGGCGCGTGGCGTTGCGGCAAATGGCGGGGACTTTCCATCGAGGCAGCCAGCAGTGCAGTTGTGTGGCCAACCTCTATCCGACTTCTCCGCGGTCCAAGGCAATCCGTTTGCATCAGTGCTACTGAGTGTTATTTTGAGTTGTTTGTTAACAGAATAGAACTTATTAAACCTTTAGAGTGTAGACCGACTCTTACGAGTATTTCGACGATTCATAATAGACGACGACCCAACACCTAACGAACGCCCACGAGCTCCCCCCTTCTACATATTTTAATTTTTAAAGAAGTGCTTACCTTCTTCCTAAGCATAGGGTTCTGTTGACACTTTCTGATGAACCGCGCCAGCCGCGGCTCGCGCGTCACCGCCTCCTTGAACACTTCCACTGCATCGTGGTGCCGCGAACAAAACTCGCCTACAAGAAAAACATATTATAATAATTTACTAGCTTTCCGCCCGCGGCCTCGCCCGCGTGAACTTATCTTATATATTATGGCCAAATTATATAAAATGTTCATAAATTGTAGCCTTTGTGTTATTCTGATATTCGTTGCCTTAACCTGTCATCGATCGGGTGCCCACGACACAGGAATATCCTAGTGTGGGACCCACAATAAATAGCAATTACCTATTGTTGCAGTGTTTGTTTATGTTTTAAAATTAATTGTATTTAGTATTTAGTGCAAAATTGTAAAACCTTACTGTTTAATAAAATTATTTGTATTGTATATTTGTATTTGTATATTTGATGTCTAGGTATTACTGTAAAGTTTCATCTGAATCCATTCAGTAGTTTTTTCGTGAAAGGGTAACCAATATACATATATCCTAAGAAACTTTCGTATTTATAATATTATTAAGATAGTGCGATATTTACGGAAGCAACGCCGCATATCGATTTCGATTGAACTGATCGAGCCCAGATTCGATTTAGCCTGCTAACCAATCTACTTCTGATCGAGAGTAATTACTACGTTCAAATTAATACGTTTTCTTTTGTTTTTATTGTATTTTTGAGTTTTTAGTGTTTTATTTTTCATTTTTGTCATCTCTT
The DNA here is from genome assembly GCA_947369235.1 of Udea olivalis. NCBI lineage: Eukaryota > Metazoa > Arthropoda > Insecta > Lepidoptera > Crambidae > Udea > Udea olivalis. The sequence continues at coordinate 10,810,793 of OX376364.1, read as the reverse complement.
TATAGTTTTTATTGTTGTTATGATATTGATAATAAAAGCTAATGTGGTAGTTCACATAATGAAATGAATTATTTTCAATTGAATGCAGCACCCATGTGCATTTATTTATTTGTCTGTTGATGTTTTATTTTTTACGTACTTAACCGTGTTTTAAGCTGATTGTACAAATATGTTGAAGCAGCTCTGATGAATGAAAGTTTTATCTAGCTATCATCCACAGTGATACTATTACCACAGATTACATATTGGTCACTAACGTAACAGATAATCACTGTATAGAAAATTTAAAATTTTGTCAATTTTAAATGGCTGCTCATGTGACAGGCATTTATTGCCAGGCCCCCCTTTCGATATAGATGTCAGCTAGTCGGCACTTACAGTCATGTCAGTTTTTCCTATCTATGAAATGTTCTACGCGGTTTTTGACAATGAACTGCCAAATGCATATTGGTTGTGTAGGTGATTATCGCGCGCTAGTACATAGAGTGACAGAGGCCTGCTATTATTTATTTTGTGTCTATTACTATACAAACTTATTATAAGCAGCTTTCAGTTTATTATGCGCAGGCGGCGCAAAGGTTTCAGCCGATATACCCGGTCATACATCGGCAATAAATTACCGGTCACATATGGTAAGTTTCAGTCATTTTGAATCCCTATTCACGAGCGATTTTTCTGTAGGGTAAAATACTATTATTAATTATGTTTTAATAAATCACCAAAAGCAGCTTAAACTTTATCAACTGAATTTTTCAACCGGTCCGGTCAATTAAATTGACTCAAGCATCAGTGTTTTATTATAAATTCTAACTTTGATTTCTAATTCAAGATTAGTGTTAAAAATGATTAAAAGGACTTAACTTGACCGGCTGTCAATTACGTGTAAAATTGGTCAAAACGCATTTTTGCCCAATGAAAATGATGCTTGATTAAATTTTACCGAATTTGACAATAAATAAACCGTAATATATAGTCAGTTTTAGTCATTTTCGATCTCTATTCGCGAGCGATCCTCCTGCAGGGTTATACAATTTGTAATTCAGTTATAAATAAGAAGCTCACCATAAGCAGCCTTGAGCTTGTGGTGGTGCGGCGGCGCGAAGGTGTCGGCCAGGATGTCGGCCACGCTGCGCACGGCGGGCTGGGCCCGCTGCCGCGCGCGCAGCCGCGCCAGCAGCGCCGCGTGCAGCGCCCACAGCTCCGCCACGCGCGGGAACATGCGCGCCAGCTGCGCGCCCGACACCGAGCCCAGGCGCAGCATGCCCTCCACGAACATCTGCGCGCAACAATACTACATTGTTACACAAGCTGAGAAAGTTACCTTTTCAACGCACGAGATGGTTTGGCGCGCGAGCGTAGCGAGAACGCTAATAGTTCGAGGGCATTGAAAAGGGCTTTCTTCTGAGGTAAACACTCTGACACAACATGACGCAATGATGTTTTGTTTCAATTAGATTCCAAAAACTAAGCAAGAAGCAAGTTACATTCACTGAGAGGAGAACGAGACCGATTACCGTCGAGGGTGTCGTTTGAAGCCCGAGCCCTAGGCGAGGGCTCTAAAACACCCGAGATCGGGAATCGCACTTTCTCTCGAGTGATACATAGTGCTTTCTACTACACCTACGAGGAAAATAAAAAACTACATCTTTACTAACTGAAATTTATATTGAAATTGTTGCAGTTACTGAAGCTTAATGTAACACTCTTTCCATAAATGCTTGTTTCAACTGCGGCGGAGTTAAAATCTTCATCATCACTATCACAACTTATCATTTTGATAGTTTTATTTTACTTTCTACGAAAATTGAATTTTCATTTTCGCCATTTTCAATTTCTGTGTTGTTTGAGACACAGAAATTGAAAATGGCGCCAATGGCGTCTGCAATTTACACATGTTCTTTTTTCAAATAGTTTATCCTGCCGCCGCAGGGTCGCACTGCCAGCCCGACACCATCCGACACACAGCTAGTGGCCAGTGTCATTTTGCGAACTTGGAGATAAAAACTCACTGTAAAAACTTTTTGGCTTTTGATATTTAGGTTACCGGCGCATAGTCTTACCCAAAATTAAAAAAGAAAAACCACGTAAGAAATGGATTTTCATACACTTTTCTCTCCTGCTCAGATGCGTTTTCTCCGCGCATATTTGTTCGATATGCAATGACGTACTTTCTACCGTAAATTTGATAAAGTATCAAGGTACTTTCCGAGCAGGTGTAGTATAAATTATATTAAAAACTGATAATTTGTCTGTATTGTATCAGTCGTTAAAGCATTACATTACAATGTAATTTAATATATGACAATTTCCCTCACCTTCATCTTGTACGACAGTCGCCCAACCCCTAATCTAACCTTCTTAAGTAAAGTGGTCTAATTTCAACCCTAAAAATAATCTTCTCAGGTTGGATTTTTGGCCAACATAAGTAATTCGACGGGGACTCACCCTTTGCATAAGTCTAATTGTAAGACAATGGTGTTTTTCAGTCAGTATTAATTCATAAATGTGTTCCTGGCGTTTCGTTTCTCTTTCACCAAGTGATCTGTAAACAAAAAAATACTTACAATTTAATAAAAGCTTCGAATTTTACTTCTACATATATTATTTATACCGTAATATTGCAGGAACAGACAACAGGGCATTAAGTTATCACAAGCTAGAAATTTAGGAGTTTATTTAAATATCCACTAAGGTTATAGAGCATGTGTTTAATAGGACTCTGTCCACTAATGCCATTTTATGTGGAAGCCATATTTTGAACTTTATTAACTTAACAGAGCATGTTGCAAGTTGTTCATTGGCTTCGACCTTAACCAAAGAACAATTGCAATATTATGCTCCGCCCTATAAAAGGTTAAAATACTCTATTTACTGCATTCACGGACGACTAAAAAAGTGAGGACTCCGTGCTGCCTCCATTTCAATCGACTAGTTTGTAGTAATGGAAATTAATGCTAATTTTTATTAATTTCATCAGCATGCGAAATTTCATGTCTTAGCATGCTAAATGCTATTGCTATGCTAATATGAAAATTCAAATTATATGTAAAATGCTAATCATATCAAATTGCGAAATAGTGAATGCTTTGTGAATGTGATATAATTTTTTTATGGAAATGTACGAAATTTAATTTTTGTAAGTATTTAAATTTAGTAACTATTCAGTAATTCAGTATAATATCCTCGAAATCCTAATGAACTTCCCTTCTTATTTTTTCCAAGCTTAGGACTGGCAGTTTAACTTTAAACTGACATACTTCAAAGTTCATTGATTTATGAACATTAACTCAATCACGTACGTTTCCGCGCGCTAACCATGAATTTCAGCATTCATGAAAATTTGCAACTTCAATTGATTTAGTTATTGCTAATGATGATTTCGCATGCTAATTATCCATCACTACGTTTGTAAAGTAGCTAATAGTATCGTAATTACGTACTACTTTTACACACTAGCAGGCCCGGGCCGCCATTTTGCGATCTATCATTGTCTATGAGAGTCGCATGACACACACACACTAAGATTTGAAGGTGTCAAAGTGCTTTACCCTCTAGTGTCACAACGGGGAGTACTTTATAGTCGTCCGTGACTGCATTATCAAATTACAAAATATATATTTCAGTTCATATTGGTCACCAGAGTGCGGAGTGCGAGTTGCGGTGAGAGAAGTGAATGACTTACCATCGCGTTTTGCGAGCATGTAAATGTCAAATGGAATCTATTCAGCGCCAATCTATCTAGCGGCAAAATCAGGCAACATTTAGGCCGCTATATGGCGCTTATACATATTCGTGTGTTTTTGCTCGTAAAACGCGATGGTGAAGTCACTAACTTGTTTCACTGCAACTCTCACTCGGCACTCAGATTACTATGGACCGCCTGGCCACTTACTTGGCTAGTCCTTTAGGCGCCCCGGCGGCCCAGGTGTCGGGCTCCGAGGCGCCGAGCCCGAGGGCCGTCGCCTCGTCTCCCAGCTGGTCCGCCGTGAGGTACACTTCCGGCCACTCTTGAGCTCCGGAGTCGTCTGATGCACTGAAATATGAATGAGTTTTGATATAGTTCTTGCATATCACGAATGCATTTATTGTACAATGTGTCATTTTGATACAAATAAACTTACTGAGTGTCTGATCTAAAGAAAATAAAAACAATGGAAATAAAACAAACAATAGTATATTTTATATCGAGGGACTAAACGAAGCCATAATATACCAGAGGTGGTTTGACTCCCGAACTAGCGAGGGAGTCAATGAAACCGAGGGTATATTAAGTTGGCGTTTAGTCTCGAGGTGCAAACTGTAATTTTCACTTAGAGTGCGAGAAGAATAGTCAATTTAGTTCAAAAACATTTAGAACCGAACTTTACACTTGACAAAAGTTCTGAAATTTTCGTGGTCAGTTTTTTTTTCTGAACTGAACCACAGAATAACAATTTAAAAAACATGGCGCCACCTTCTTTGCGGACAAACCATGGAACTAAAACTCTCAACATTTTCGCAATGAAGACGGTCCGGTCCACACTCCACAGATAATATTATATTGTTGTTACTGGCTGTTTGAGTTTGTCTTTCTCACATAAAGGAAATAAAATAAAAAAAACTTTTTACTCCCTAGGGGCTTAAGTGGTCACTTAAGGCCCGCTTCGTAGGGCTATATTGGAGTACTTCTAGAGCATGAGAAGTGAAAAATTATATAAACTTGAGGCCATTTAAACAAATAAGAAAGAAAAATTGTTAGTCAGTACAAACTAAGTATTAATTGTATTTCAATCATTAGGGGCGCTATATAGAAATTCCATACAAAAACGTAACGCGGACGCTAGCCATTGCGGTCAACTCATACAAATCAGACTAAATATAGTAACCGAAATATTATTTTAAAAAAATATATCTCTACACTTACTTGCTCTGATCGTGTTTGTGGTCGGAGCCGTCCTTCTCGTCGTTGTAACCGTGGCCGGTGCTGGAAAATGAACACAAATCACATAATTTACATTGCAAACACTTTTACGGCTTTACGGCGGACACAGAATAGATTTGATGTTTAAACTGCATTTAGAATCAAACTTAAACCCTTGATGGACTAAAAAGGCTTAGGAAGCCTGAAATACATATGTCTGTAATGGGCATGCCAGTGAGAGGCACTTCACAGCAGAAACCAATCATAATCATGATTGGTGGATGAAAATTGGACTGTCATTTGATAAACCATTATTAAGGTCAAGTGACATAATCTTACGGCAGAACCATATTGGTAAGTCAGGCGATATGTCTGCCGTAATGGTGTTTAAGATATTTCAACCAAGTAGCAGTTTCTTTTTTGTGTGTTTCGGCATTATTTAGGGCATATTAATGTGTATTATCTAAGTTTAATCATTATTTTATATTCTTTAACGCAATTTCAATAATTTAGCGAAGAGAGAAACTTGGATTTATTTAACTTCTATGAATTATTAACAATTTATTAACTAGTTGCAATAATGGAAATAAAAACGTTAGTCTGCAATAAGCCTATTGCATAACACGGCCAATCTATTCTGTGTTGCCATGTAGAAGAACTAATTTAACAGTGGAAGATACAGACGGGGTCAAGGTTTCAACCGACACAACAAATGACAGATGAAACGAGAGGTTTTATACGTCATTTTGAATTAGAAAGACAGAACATTTTCGGAATCTTAAATTAGTAGAGATAAAAATAAGCTTTCTCGAAGAACCTACATGACTTGGATTTTCAAACAAAATAAAATCAGCAAAGCCTAAATAATACAAAGAAGCAATAATCAAAAAGAGACGGTACACTTGCATAAAATATTTCTTAAAAGAAAATAACGTCATGCAAAACCTTTTTAACAGTGTAAATAGAAACTAAATTAGGCGAACCACCTAGAGCTGAAAACCTGTGTCAAAATAAAGTAAGTCTATTTCAGAAATGGGCGCAGCTAAATAAGCGCAAAAAGGAAAATCGCTAACTCATATTTTATTGACCCACCAGTTACACCATTCATACGGACTTTATATAATAAATAAATTCAAAACATTATTCTTTTATATCTAAAGATAGAGAACTAGAAAAATTTAATTTCGCGTCTTTCACAATCCCGGTGACTGCTCTTTGGATTGTGAAAGACGCGGGTTCGATTCCCGCTCGAAATCATCTAGATGCGAAATCGTTTTTTTAGTTTTCTATCTTTAGATATAAAAACAAGCATTGTTAAATGCTATAATAATCAAAGTAATAATTATTAATTTCACTAATTAATTAAAAAGTCGTAGATTTTATGTAAAATTTACAAAATTAAGTATTTTTAGTACTTATCTTCCTTTCAGTGGAAACTACATACGAATATACCTATCTGATGTAAGTTCCTCGTGTATGTAAAAGTGCTTGTATATGTATGTCTTTGTGTTGTAAAAATAAACATATATCCACCTACGATACGCACAGATACATTTTAATAAATAGCCTATCATTTCTGGCTAATAATAAAAATGTAAAGTGATAATAATTGTATTCCTTGTTTAGCATATTCGTAGCCACCATGACTGAAATAGACAAAAAATAGTAAAAAAATAAAGTCATCAGCGAAATAATAACTGATTTATCAAGAAATCAAAGTCTACGACAACATTTCTCAAGAGAAGTCCAAACTACCTCGAACAGACAGAAAGATACACAAGTAAGGCTCGTGGATGAGACGATTGAAGATTTTACTGATGTGTGATGGACGAACGACGCGGTTTGTATGTAGTGTTAGCTCTCTCTCCCGCATAACGACTAAAACAAAATCAGCCTTCAACTCGCCTGCAAAATTAAGTCGACATTCTTCGTATAGACGTCCAATCTTAGGAAGACCTTTTTACTTTGCTTGTAGAAGTGACATGTACAATAGTGTACACTCACTGTCTTAGTGTCACTATAAGCTCGGTGTTTCTCACTTACACCTTTTTTAGAAGACGTCACAAAGCAGAAGAGATACGCGTTGTTTGGATACGTATTTTATCGATATCAGTGGGCTTCAAAGGTATTTGCAAATAAATTTGTTAAAAAGTAGTATTTATGTGATTTTATTGCAAGACCTGAAACGACATGACTTGTCGTGATCTTCTCGTTTCTATTCGTCATGGTCGTCGGTGTCGCTATCGTCGGTGTCGACATTTATTATCAGCCATACGCATAAAAACGAGTTCTTCAAGTCCTGTTCTTGTATAGCCTCAGCGTGACGAACACATTTTTGTCAATTATTGATAGTCACATTTTTCATTTACACATACACACATTTGTGTAGCGAAGACGCACGCACATTGCAGTTTATCGACAGTCCACGCATTTTGCGCGTGCGCATCTCTATTACAAAAGTGATTTATGGCACCGTTTACCGCGAGTCTTTGCGTCGAGTATAGTGTGAATTTGTTTCCGCTGAGAGCACGCACGCGTTTGTCATACTGGTATGACAGTTCATGCCACCACCGCAAGCATAGGTAAACGATCTTCATAAAATAGACAGACTATAACATGTCTTTGCTTTTTGTCAGTCAGATTTGAAAACCGGTTTTGAATTGGTTGATATGATTGAGAATGGCTAGGAGGTTGCGTTTGTTTGTGAATTAAACAATTTCAACAATCAATAATGAAAAAACAAAAATTTTAACAAAAAAAAACAACTTCAAAAAAAACTATTCCAACACCAAGTAAAGAAATAATTGCGTATTCTTCTAAAATGTATACGATAATATAATGTAGGTACAATTATTGTTATTGTTGGAGTCGGTGTCAGCCAAGGAAACACTACAATATACCTGTTTTTTATATCTCACGTTTACGTATGTGTATAGGTAGTTACAAACCTACATTAGCAGACACCGACTCCAACAATAACAATAGTTGTACCTACCCTTTATATTATTGTATAAGTTTTAGAAGAATACGCAATTATTTCTTTACTTTTTAGTGCTTTGTTTTAGAATAGGTAGTTATTTTTGAAGTTGTTTTTTTTTGTTAGAGTTTTTGTTTTTTCATTCTTCTTTTGTTTATTTCTTGATTTCCAGTGAATAGGTCTTATTTATTTTATACATCGAAAAAGTATCGTTGAATTGCTTCTCAAAATTGAAGAGTTACATTACTTTGCCATGGATCCCATAATCAGAACCTAACCAAACTCTCATCAAACTACCTTTGAAGTATATAATTTCCAATAAAAAAGGAAGCATCGAAATCGGTTGGCGTGTAATTAAGTTATTCGTCCATTTGTCGCGCATATGGTTTATCTAGATTTAAGACTTCTATGGTTTTCTCATGGATGCCACTGTCAGAACTAGACCAAATTAAAATGGGACCGCACGGGAAGCACCAGCTTTCAAATAAAAAAGAATGATCAAAATCGGTTCACTGTCTGTTTTGACATTATTTCGATAAATGCAAATTGTTGATAAACACCAACTAACAATTTCTGAAAATGAGGTCCAATTCCCAAACAGACTGTTGTCAGTTTTAGATATTAACAGAAAACTTTTAATTTCACAAACAAAACTCCTCAACAACTCTAATCGAATACATCAAAAATAACTTACAAAACGAAATCACAATCGAAACAAAAAACTGCCAACAAAAACGAACCCTAACCTAACCAAGTGACCAGGAGTTCAGAGCCGCGTCGCAGGTGACACGTAAGAGAGCGAGACAGAACGATGACGGTGAATGTATGTATGATGATAGAGTAAGAAAGAGGCAGCGGTATATCGCAGCATTCGCGCAACTTACTGCACTCCGAGCTTGGTCGCGACGCGGCGCCACGGAGAATAGCATCCGCTCGGCTTCTTGCTGTGTGCGTGGGATGCAACAACACATGTACATATGTGTGCGTGGCAAAGTTTGGGGTTTTTGTTTTTTTACGCATTCAACGCGGTCACGTGACGCTAGTGGCCAGTTCGAGGCGGCATTCGCTGTCAGGCTAGTGATCTCTAACAAACTTTTGACTCAACCTCAACAAAATAAAAATAAGTTTACAATATCTTTTTTTATTTGCTAGAGACCACTAATTGTTGAAATTCTTTTAGAATGTCACCTCAAACTTAACAAACCAATATCCCATTTTTTCCTTTATAAGAAGACATAATTTGTTTATCGAAACAGAATCGAATATAAAACGAAAAGTAAAGCATTTAAAACCAAAAAGCCTCCAGTAGCGGATAAAACCAAAATAAACGAAAAACAAAAAAGAATCAACCAAATGAAGAACTAGCAATGACGTAAAGCAAAACTCCAGTGTAATAAAAGAAGTGTAGATACATAAAGGTTAAATCACAGTGTCACATACTTGTGTATCTTCTTATAATTAAATCATAAAAACCGTACAACTGACACTGAATGTTTATTTGACACCTAAAAATACCTAATATTTTTTTATTTTATTTGCTTCTGCAAAATACATAAAATCTCGCACAACCTGCACGCAAAACAAATCCAAAATGCATCAGCGTAAAACGGCAGTCTATGGCATTCCACATGATCCTTTGCCATAGTGATTGCGACAATGAAAAAATAAGCAGCAAAATATACGCCATACAAAAACATTTTAAACTATTCGTTTATTCATTGCCAGTTTCATTATTCAACGTTCACTATGCGAACTTTAAGTTCATGGTTAAGTTTTCTTTTTATTTGCTATGCATTAACTCTGGCAAAGGTACTTACCCAGTTGAGTTTTGTGATTGGCCAGAGACGGAGCTACGCTTACTGCTTTTGCCGCTATTTGCACTCAATGATTTGCCGACAGAAGTCTGTAAGTAAAGTAGAATGGACCTTCAAGATGTTAATTCAAAGCACAATTTTTATCTAAGAAATTGGATCTATTATTTTTGATGAGGTTCGAGCCATCGTATTTTCTATTATCGTCAAGCAAATCTCAATCTCAAAAATACTGTTCTTAAGTTTTGGGAAGTCTTATCTTTTTGAGGACACGATTGGGGCAGTTGAGGTTTTTATCTGTACTAAACATTCGTGACTTCACTTTACAGATATTACCGATACAAACCTTTGAAGTTTTTGGTTTATTGCATTCAACGATGTAGTCTTTGCACACATTCTGATGCACTGTCATTGTACAATCTGAAACAAAAGTCATATTTAAAAAGTCATTACATTAATAACTAATTAATTGAGTAGTAAGTATCATTCTAAAATATTTTTTTCAGCTTACACGCCCCAGATGCGTCGTAGCCAAGAGTAACAAAACTTAAACACTAGAGCGGACTGCTCGTGACCACGATGACATGCAATTGTCGTCGAAACGTCAAGCAATTTTTTTCTCGTTGCTGAAAGATTTGTTGTTAAAATACAACAAAGAAGCTTAAAATGTTATTTAACAAATGAATAAGTTTCGACGTATTGAAATCCTTAAAAGTGTGGCGACGACATGAAATAATACTTTTTTATTTAAATGTGTTTCCTTCCTCGTATAGTCCCGGGCTCTTAAAGCTGGGCGTGAAAAGGCATTTCTGCAGGCCTTCAAGGTGAGGATGGCCAGCCCAGTGATTCGTTTGAATGACTGGGCTTGTCAACCTCATGTCTGGACCTCACGAGCGCTTTCCATCAGGTGGAGTGAGCTGATCTTGACGGGCAATATAAAAAAAGTATCAGGCAAGTTTCAAACATTATCAAGTTCTTGCTATATAGAAACATCTTCGTTTGTTGCTTTCGGCTACAGTATTATAGTTATCAATCCAACACCGTCGTGAACTCAGCCAAGTACTCACTCTCGCAGTAAAGCGCGGGTTTGTCGGATAGGGCGCGTCCACACCAGTCGCAGTCGCCGCCGCTGCCGGCCGCGAGCCACGCGTGAGATGCTTTGCGGGACTTATCCTGGAAACGAATTCCCTTAGTTACATTTTGCAGGCTAGAACTTAACTTTCACTAGTTAGTCGATAAATGATACAGATTATCCTATTGAGAACTATTATGAATCTGAAGTTTATGACATAGGCTTCTTCTTATAGCTATTCTGAACAATCTAGGAACGACATGACAAAACTCCAATTTGGATGTAAAATAGTGTTGCGAAAAATATTAAATTTTGAAAACGTATGTTTCATATCATAGAAGTAAGTTCTTTATGATGGAAAGGAATATAAGGATTTATTATAAATAGATCTCATTTCGAGCGAAAGTTATTCTATACGTTAATGAAAGTATGTATCCTAAGGACAGTTAGTTAGTTAGTTTACTATGGAATATATACAACAATTTGCTACCATTGATTTGTCTATACTTCCACCAGCTAGCATCACGAATAAAACACATTTAATAAACTATTCAAGGAGTTAAAACAATCACCTTTTTCTTCCTGAAGAACAAACTGCCCCGTTTCCTTCTCTTCTCCGCGTGATGGTCAAACGCCGCTCTGCCAAACAAAATGTCACCTCAAAATAATAAAATATCATTAACTTTTAAATTCTTGACCATGGTAATAATTATTTTTAAAAATTGTTTAAATTCCCCCTAAAAGTTTGAGAAAATGTCAAACATTCATGCAGAGATGCAAATCAAAAATCCTAATTCTTTAAAAAAAAGTGATAAACAAACACACAAGCAAAAGCCTTGTGCGGAAGCATGCTTAACTTCAAAAACATCTATGTGCGATTTATTCTCTAAACTGTCACGTAGATAAAGAATTTTGACGGCGAAGTAAAAAAATAAACTGTTACTTACTTGTATCTTTAGTAGAGGAAGCGAGAAAAAAAATGCAACTCAATTCATGAACAAAACTCTAAATTGAAAAACCCTAAATATTTCCCGTTCAAGTCTAATGATTTTGAAAATCAAGATCACAGTGCAGTGACATCACAAACGTGATACTTACTTACATTTAATATTGGTTTAAGCTATGGATTTAGTTGTATGAAGTGACGTGAGTGTAAAAGAAAAGAATTGCCCTTTAATTAAAGCTAAGCAAAAACCTTTGTTATACATGTGTGGTGTATACCTCCAATTGATTTGTGCAATCGCTTGTATTCGTTTGCCTGTTTTTTGGCTCTTGTATTCTATAGTTGTAAAAGTCGTTGGTATACCAAATGAATAAACTGATTGAGAATGCAAGAGTTGTTATTAGGCTACACTTTGAGCATCGGCTTTTCAAAAAGAAGTAAAGAGCTTAAAGTGTACACAATTGTTTCCAAAACCAGTACTTTTTACTGGTTGCAATATACAATAGCAGGGACAATCCTAGCAAAGATTTACTGTTCTAAGAACGCCAACCGATGAAGTCCCTAATGTTCCTGATGCGCGGTATTCCTTCCTTTATCCTTTTATATCCGTATTATACCAGGCAATACTTGCCTGTATACATGAACGGAGTGTAGAATCTTATCAACTGAGTCACTTAATGTTCTAAAAACGCTGACCGATGAAGTCCCGAATGTTCTCGCTTTAAATTGTTCGTTCTAGCGACTAGTCCCTTTCATCTCTCTCGCATCGAACCAGCCTATATACAAGAGCGTTGCGTAGAATCTTATCAACCGAGTCACTTACTGTTCTAAAAATGCTAACCGATAAAGTCCCGAATGTTCTCGCTTAAAATTGTTCCTTCTAACGACTAGTGCCTTTCATCTCTCTTACACCTAACCAGCCAATATACAAGAGCGGTGCGTTGCGTAGAATCTTATCAACCGAGTCACTTACTGTTCTAAAAATGCTGACCGATGAAGTCCCGAATGTTCTCGCTTTAAATTGTTCGTTCTAGCGATTAGTCCCTTTCATCTCTCTCGCATCGAACCAGCTAATATACAAGAGCATTGCGTAGAATCTCATCAACCGAGTCACTTACTGTTCTAAAAATGCTAACCGATGAAGTCCCGAATGTTCTCGCTTAAAATTGTTCCTTCTAACGACTAGTGCCTTTCATCTCTCTCACACCGAACCAGCCAATATACAAGAGCGTTGCATACAATGTTATCAACCGAGTCACTTACTGTACTAAAAACGCCAGCCGATGAAGTCCCCAATGTTCACGGTTAACATTTTTCCCTCTAGCGACTAGTCTCTTCCTATCTCTCTCGCACCAAACCAGGCAATATACTAAAGGCTGCGCGTAGAATGTTATCAACCGAGTCACTTACTGTTCTAAAAATTCTGAACGATGAAGTCCCGAATGTTCTCGCTTTAAATTGTTCGTTCTAGCGACTAGTCCCTTTCATCTCTCTCGCATCGAACCAGCCAATTTACAAGAGCGTTGCGTAGAATCTGATCAACCGAGTCACTTCCTGTTCTAAAAATGCTAACCGATGGAGTTCCGAATGTTCTCGCTTAAAATTGTTCCTTATAGCGACTAGTTACTTTTATCTCTTTCACACCGAACCAGCCAATATACAAAAACGTTGCGTAGAATCTTATCAACCGAGTCATTTACTGTTCTAAAAATGCTAACCGATGAAGTCCCGAATGTTCTCGCTTGAAATTGTTCCTTCTAACGACTAGTCCCTTTCATCTCTCTCACACCGAACCAGCCAATATACAAGAGCGTTGCGTTGCGTAGAATGTTATCAACCGAATCACTTACTGTTCTAAAAATGCTAACCTATGAAGTCCCGAATGTTCTCGCTTAAAATTGTTCCTTATAGCGACAAGTTACTTTCATCTCTTTCACACCGAACCAGCCAATATACAAGAGCGTTGCGTTGCGTAGAATGTTATCAACCGAATCACTTACTGTTCTAAAAATGCTAACCTATGAAGTCCCGAATGTTCTCGCTTAAAATTGTTCCTTCTAGCGACTAGTTACTTTCAGCTCTCTCACACCGAACCAGCCAATATACAAGAGCGTTGCGTAGAATGTTATCAACCGAATCACTTACTGTTCTAAAAATGCTTATCAATGAAATAAAAATAAAACATTTGATTTGATTTAATTTGATTTGAAGTCCCGAATGTTCTCGCTTAAAATTGTTCCTTCTAGCGACTAGTTACTTTCATCTCTCTCACACCGAACCAGCCAATATACAAGAGCGTTGCGTAGAATGTTATCAACAGAGTCACTTACTATACTAAAAACGCCAGCCGAAGAAATCCTCAATCTTCTCGGTTAACATGGTCCCTATGGCGACTAGTATCTTTCCATCTCTCTCGCACTAAACCAGGCAATATACAAGAGCGTTACGTAGAATGTTATCAACCGAGTCACTTACTGTTACAAAAATGCTAACCGATGAAGTCCCGAATGTTCTCGCTTAAAATTGTTCCTTCTAGCGACTAGTTACTTTCATCTCTCTCACACCGAACCAGCCAATATACAAGAGCGTTGCGTAAAATGTTATCACCCGAGTCACTTACTGTTCCAAGAACGCCAACCGGTGAAGTCCCAAATGTTCCTGATGCGCGTTATTCCTCCTCCCCGGTTGCGCGGTCGCGCCGACGGTCGCGCACGAAGCGTCCTCGTCGCTCTCCGTCTCGCTCGCACCCGCGCCGGACAAGCTGACACGAGCGGGACGTACAATACGCGAGTCGAACTAGCGTGACTTGACATTTATTAGGAAGGCGGTTCCGTTTCATTCAACGAATTTTTTTTAAGAGAGTTATATTTCCGGTAGATTTACGTAATTTTTTTTGCTTTTAATGTCACGATAGATCTACTCATTAGTGCAAATAAAAGTTCGGTTATGACCGTTTTCAGTGTAAAAACATAGCAAAAGCCAATAGTGCAGAAAACAAGACATTGATTTTGACATGCACAATCAGTAAAAAGCGTCATGCATTTTTTGTTTTGTTGAAGTCAATTTGCATTTTTTTTATTTTGTTTTAGATGAAAAAGTTAAAAAATTAACAGAATAATTCAAAATCATCATTCAGATTTAAGCATCGCATTATAGAAAAAACTTATTCTACGTCAGTCGTTAGTCCTAAGTTTTATGTGTCGTCAGTGGATGGATGGTATGTGTGTTTTTGACCAAATACTTGTAGTAATCAAACTTTTTGATGGCCACAGTGTGAATTATACTCTTTAGTTAGACTATAGGTGCTCTCATAATGCTATGTATTTGTATCTTTAGCTTTATACATCTGTTGTACACCTATAGTTAGAAACTATATAAAGCGCCCCCTATGGGTTCACACATAAACAAAACTTTACTTAGAAACCATGTAAAGCGCCATCTATGGGTTTTACACATTAATAAGTAATCATTATATCCATTACAGCCAATACGGCCTTTTTCGAAAGTAGCAAATAATAGTACAACAGTAACATAGATGGCGCTACAGGCAGTATAACATTATTTGTTTGCATTATCGATGAAGCAGCATTGTGGCATAGTATAAAAGTACATAGCTCTGTACAAACGATCTCTCTTTTTCCACCGAATACTCATAATAATAAACAACTACAACCAAACACGTCTCATCTTGTCTTTCTTCTACCCATAGTCTGGTGACACCGAAGTGATCAGTTAGCTACTGTGGAAAAAGGCCGTACTGGCTGTAATGGATATAATGATTACTTATTAATGTGTAAAACCCATAGATGGCGCTTTACAAAGTTTCTAAGTATAGTTTTGTTTATATATGAACTACTATAGGTATAGAACGCCATCTATAAAAAGAGCAACATTCAAAACGGGTCATCCCGCGAAATGTAGAAACAAATGAATGTTATCTAAAAAAAACTTGTGACAAGCACCACTTTTAGCTCATTTGGGCATGAACACATTTCTTCTATTCTGGATCACAACAATCACAAGTTATATGAATTATAAGTTCATTTTAGTAAATTACGTTTAGTTCACGTTTCAAATAGCTTTTGGGAGTGGGAGTAGCATAAATGAGTAATGCTCTCCCGTAAATGGCAATTTTCTTTTAAGTTGAGATAGATTTTTAAAAATCTTCGTAATAGGTTTATCTATCAAACACAAGTTATTTGTCTATCTGGTCAAGTTAAGAAAATGTAAATTAAGGTAAGTATACTATTTAATGCCTAACAAATATAAAAAGTATACCTTTAAGTATCATTCCAAAGTGAATCATGAGCGTAAATTTTTTGAGTGTTATGGTCGTTTTATGTCATTCAGAAATGGATTATGTATGTTAGTACAATTGAATGCTACGTCCATTTTATATGTAATTTCAAGCTGAATCATGTGAGTATTGTGTTTGTATGATTATCACTCACATAGCAGCAGGCGGCTGCGGCTGCGGCGGCTGCACCGCAGCGACGATGCTCGGCGTGGACACCGACTTCTGCAGCGGTAACCGCGCGATCAGCCGCGCGCCCTCCGCAGCGCCCGGCAGCGCCGCCGCGCCGCTCGCCGCGCCTACGCCGCCCGCGCGGAGCGCTGCGGTTACCTTCTCGAAGTCTTTCTGCAGATGTATTAGATACACACATTAGTACATTTTATATAGATATAGAGGCGTTCACAGCAGTCTTTACTAAACCACTGCAAAATTGATATTGTCAGCAGCATAAGGTGCTCCTATGTAAAGGTTGATGTGAACGCCTCTGTACCGCACAAAAATACATACAGGCTTTTATTAAATTTAAATATACGCAGAAAACATTAAACATACAGTGTTGCCCTGAATAAAGTGCAACCCTGAAAAAGAGTGAACAAGATAAAATATGTTTATATCACAAAATCATTTTTTTTTAATTTACGCTAAATTTTTTGGCGGTGTTGATAAAATAACAATCTTCGGTGAAAAATAATTAGAAGCCAGTCATAAACATTTTTTTTGCATTTCGAACAAATCGACATTCCGTTGCCCAACACTATTTTCATTATGGTCACGTTGCCAGCAATGACAAAAATGAATGTCCGGAATTTTGGTACCAACTGCGTAGTAACCGTTTCAGTCACCTACACAATTTTATTCGGCTCTGGTTTGCTGTAAGTATTTCAATCCAAACAGGCAGCCAATTATAGGCTGTGATATCTTCACTTTAAAATTATACTAACCTACACAACACTTAAGTGGCACTCACCGCTAAGTCGCTGTCGTTGAGCGAATGCGTAGAATGCCGCACCGGACGCGGCACCTCGCCTTCCGACTCCATTGAAGAGAGCGACGCGCTGTGACCATTTAGTGTACTGTAAATACATTATATAGGTAGTGAAGTCTAGACTAGCTGCAAGACCTAAGTTAAAGGAGCTGTTACAAGCGTACTGAGCAATATAGCTGAAAATGTCACCATAATAATACACTTATGCGATTTTTGCATTCCAGATGCTATTATTCTTATCTGAATATAGGAATGCGACTGCTCTGACTGCTGAATAGAGCAGTTTTTCTTTAAACTTGTTTTAAGGACTGTAAAAGGAAAAAATGCGCACACGCAAAAAAAGCAGTCAATGTACGGTCTGACCACGATACTCAGACATGAGGTAGCTAGCGACTATTGCTATTCCTATTGCTTAAAAACTGTGAAAGTTAAACAGTGAATAATGTAGATAGTCGTACGGTACGTATAGTGAATGGACGTATAAGACTTTGGTGTTCATAGCTCAGTCTGTTTTGTACCACCCTGTATACTCATCTGTCCATACGTATAATAATGATTACGTTCTGACACCCTAATATATCGCTACAATTAATTTAGGTGTGCGGAGCACGGTTAAGAACTAAGAAGCGCCACTGCGAGGACATCAACAACTTTCACGATTTTTTAAACTTATTACAATCAGTTAAGGTTACATCGATAAAAGACCAAATCAACCCGGATAGCGGCGGAAGTTGGGTTCTGATACCTTTGGTGTAAAGTAAGCTTCTGAGTGTTCCGTTCACCATGACGGCAACAGGCACTTGCCTCTGACTACCCCGTTTGGGATAAAGTCGTGATGGTATGTGTGTATGAATGTATGTTAAGGTTCACAATATGGTACATAAATAAACGGAACAGAGAGCTTCATACAAGTAAGTGTGACAGGTACACTACTACGCTAAAACGTGAGCGCCCTAGCTTGAGCACTGGGCGAGCCGGTTTAAACCGGTTTCTTCTGTAAGCGACGAGGCCACCAGTGTTCATGAGCACACTTTTAGTGTCGCCTGTCACATTGTTGAAGCTTTCTCTCAGTTCCGTTTATTGACTCATGTGCCTGAGCCAAGCCCTAACTCAAGCCAAGCTTCGATACTGTTTGTGGTGGGTACCTGCGTTGCCTGTGGGCTCCTGGTTCGAGCGCCGCCCAGGAACTTCGGCGGCCTTCGTCGCGGCGCTCCCATAGGCCCCATTGTCTCGATTCACCTAGTAAAATGTTCAAACACCGTATTAAAGTCAAAAAGCTTGTAAAAAGTAGGGGTTTAAAAAAATAGAATATATCATAAACCGTTTACTTTTGAGAAGTTGCGTAAAACCTTAAAAATTAATTCAAAGATTTAATTATCATAACTCAAATAGTTTCCTCACATGTGCGAGGATGCGTTGCGAGGAATGTTATTGTTAAGAACCAATAGAATCGCGGAGCTAGGTGAATGAGACAATTCTATTGTTTCTTAACACACACATTACTCGCAACGCATCCTCGCACATCTCTGGTGGAAAAGCACCCTTATCCTTACGAGAAAATATAATCAGCGGTATAATACGCACAAAGGTGTTTTTAACTGAAATTTTTTATCTATTTTACTGTGGGTGAGTCCATAAGCATAGTAGGTATAGTTCTCTAACTCAAATAACTTACTCTTTAATCTTCTTTGTATTGCAAATTCTCAATATGAACTTATTAGATAAACTTAAAGCTAGTAAGTAACCATTCGTATAGCATCAACTACTGACTGCTTAAATATCACAAACTTTAATATTCCACTTACCACTGCCCTTTCTACTCTGTGGGTAAAAGTCTAAATGTGTGGGGGACGAACATTCCTGCTCCGTCACGCCATCTTTGCACAGAGATGGACAAGATGTGCTCAGCCGACTGCTGCCTGATGCCTGTAAAATAAACTTATAGAAAGAAGGGAAATAAAAGAAATGATTACCCAGAATTTTACAGTAAAATTGATATCTAAGGACTGATTAGAGACGATTTTATCACAAATCCGGATATGATCTCCATGAAGTAAAGTGAAAAATAATAATAGTTAAGAATATGGAAGCAGACATGGCTGGCTTGCCAAAAGTCAAAAATACTTGCAGGCACTTAGTAAATACGTATAACTATTGCAACATGAGTAACCCAGTTGTTAAATACGCTGGTGGCGCCATCTGTTAAAGTTTTTCACTCCTTTTGAAGACATGGCTGGCTTGCCAAAAGTCAAAAATACTTGCAGGCACTTAGTAAACACGTATAACTATTGCAATATGAGGTACCCAGTTGTTATATACGCTGGTGGCGCCATCTGTTAAAGTTTTTCACTCCTTTTGAAGACATGGCTGGCATGCCAAAAGTCAAAAATACTTGCAGGCACTTAGTAAATACGTATAACTATTGCAATATGAGGTACCCAGTTGTTATATACGCTGGTGGCGCCATCTGTTAAAGTTTTTCACTCCTTTTGAAGACATGGCTGGCATGCCAAAAGTCAAAAATACTTGCAGGCACTTAGTAAATTTATACGTATAACTATTGCAATATGAGGTACCCAGTTGTTATATACGCTGGTGGCGCCATCTGTTAAGGTTTTTCACTCCTTTTGCTTTTGTCGGGATTTCACAGTATAGTGCAACCATGCCTGAGGCCGCAGCCAGGAGCCAAGACACGGAAAAGCTTCAAGCACTAACAATGTAAAGTCTGTTCCAATCAAACATAAAAACTTTGTAAACAAACCATCTCGAAAAGATATCTGAAGATTTTCTGATGAATATCACATTCACTGCACATAATTTTATACACCACCAAGTCTGACAACTAAAGGACTTTCATATTTTTCTGATTTCACGCTAAAGTACAGTCATTAAGTATATTATTACAAGAAAAAACTAAACCCATACTAAACTAAAATGCACCATTTTGCTTTCTCAACAGTGGTGGAACAGATGGGACGAACTGAATGTCGTGGGACAGATGGACACCACTACCACCACCACCACCGAAACCAGGATTTGTTCAATGTTTTACAAAGATGTTACAAAAATGTTAAAAAGTATTAAAATGATGCAATGAAATTCGCTATTTGACTGTAATGAAAATAGAAGATGAAAAGTGTTGCATAGTGTAGCTCATAGGTAGGCAAAGTTCATTATATTATATTTTTATGAACCAAATCTCCATTTTTCAATGCGCAGGCAATGAGATACTAAACATAAACAGCCATTCCTTGACGTAAGAACTCTGACATACGTCACGACTTCGACAAGATTTTGTTAGGTTTACAAGATTGACCCGAGTTTACAGGCATTTATTATTGCATTTTCTTTTTTTTAAAGTTTAAATATTGAAAATTATAAAAAGCAACAAACGAAAATTCACACAAGACTAGTAAAAACTCATTTAATAAATTAATAATTAAATTCAATGAAAGTAATACATTCCTACATGTCAAAAGAACGTTACCCCTCAACTTAAACTTCCTTCTCACTTCTGTCTCCTATTTAAAATATCTATGTAAATATATTGAAACTTATTCCATCCGTCTGTAAATAACCTCCCCTCTTTTCCCAGCGTCTCCCCTTAAAAATTTATTGTGACGTCTCGTGTCTATGTTGTTTTTTTTTAGATGGTGCTGGTAAAGAACTCAATTAACACTGAGCATAGACACAGAAGTCAGACAGAACTCACAATTTTATTTTAACCGGCCAACCGCTTCTGTGTCTCTTTAAACATCAGATTTGAAGGAAGAAACGAAAAAAATAGTCTTACTGGCCAATCAATATAAAAGTTTTGACTCTACTTGACATTGGCGAAATCAATCTGCTAGAAAAGCAAGATTGTTGAGGCCACAAAAAAAAATAATGATAATTTTGACAGCTCACAATGGGGATGGGGTAGTTTATAATCTCTAGTGAATCGATTCAATTATCGAATCATTATTTCATATACCTTGAAGACGTCACTTTATGTTATTGTACAATAATGATTTAATGAAATAAATATAATGACGACTATAAAAGGCCTCAAGTGATTCATTTCACTTGAGGGTTTTTATGGTTAATTATGTAGGTATTAGGATTTAAAGTTATTTATTACTAATATAATGGTGCACACCCTAAATCATTCTCATAATCATCATTGTCAACATCAATAAATGAACTGTCCCTTGAGTACATTATCAATTCTTGGTCACAAACGATGTTCACAAAGTTTATATGTTAGATTAATTTCGTTTCACAACCGATTTTCTATATTTTTATGTTATTCGTTTGCGAGGCACTTCACTAAGTGGACGGTTCTTTACCGAAAAAGAATACAATACTTCATAGGCATGAACTGTCAAAATTATTATCCTAAATTGGACAAGGTATAGCGTTTTCGCGAGAATTTCAATCCACGCTGAAAAAACTGTTATTTTCTCCTAAACTACACCTGTTTTTTGCAAAAGTCTTTTGTGATGGGCATGGGGAAAAAGTGTCAAACAGCGAATTGAAATCTTTTAGCATTAAGAAAAAAACTAAAAAAAAAAAACACTTATCCAATAGCTAGTCTCATCTTAATCGAAAGTTAAATATTTGCAAAAATATTTCTTTCGGATGTTAAAGGCGCTTGCCTATAAAAATTGATGAAACAACGTTGGCTTACAACGTAAAATACGAGTACACTAGATAAATTCGCCAGGTCTGTAAACGGCCTCGGCAGCTCAGTTGGAAGAGCAGTCACCCGGATTGTGAAAGGTCGCGGGTTCGAATCCCGCTTGAGTCCCAGGACCAGGTCGAATTTTTCTAGTTTCTATCTTTGTGTAGGAAACAGAGCATTGTTTAATGCTAAGAAAATTCACTTAACATCACCAAATTTCATAAAGTCCATTGACCTATGTTTGTTTACAAAGTTTTGATGTTTGATTGGAACAGATATTATAGGTGCTACCCTAATGTCATTTCTGTACATTTTATGATGACATATAAAACGATAGAAGCGTGTTGTTCATGGCTAGGGTCTCTGATCTATCTCTATTGTAGGTACATGACTGAGCTGTTGCAATACTTGCAATTAGCCCTAACTGCCCATTAAACGGTTAACTTACCAAAAGTGGCAAAGGCGCCGCTCGCATGCGCTGCACGGCCGCATGCAGCCTTCGTAGTTGCTGCAAGCTGTCGTCAAGCACTCCAGGACTGTGCGGCGTCACGCTTATCGTCGGCACCTGCGAACAAAGGAATTAAAGGTAGTTTGGATCCTAGATCACAATGGCTAAGATACGCAAATATTAAAAGCTAAGGGATTTACTCATCCATGCAGGCAGACTTTATGGTGAAAGAAAAGCTACAAATAGTAAGGTAGATATACAGGCTGTCCCGTAAATAATGGTCCAACCGTAAATCCTAGCAAGGTCACCAGATTACCTACAACTAATTTGAACCGTTTTTTTAAATTCCTTAGGGTTGCCATAATAAATAATAATATGTTTTTTTTAATTATTTTCTGTCATAAATAGATTTTTTTATGCTATAGATGCAAATATCAATATTTTTGAAATCTTTTTATGATAAAATATACCTAAATAGATGGCCTACCAAGTTTTATACCATTTTTGTAAAATGACATTGCATTTCTTTCAAAAATATTGATGTAATTTAATATTTTTATGAATTTAAATTTGATGACTCAAATTAAAAATTGTGTCTTGTAAAAAAAAAGTATGACACCAAAGTGTATCAATGTTTTAAAAACATGAGCAGCTAATGAGGTTTCTAAATTGGTATTAAACTTATCGTCAGCTACTAAAATTGCAAACATAATGCGGTGAATCTGAAGAAGGAGCGAATATCTCAAAAAATTCAATTTTAAGATTAGTATGTTTTTCATTTTATGATTATTAGAATTACGTTAATCAATGTGACTTTCATGAGCTTTTATGACTCTATTCGGTATCGATATCGATGGGCGAAGTAGGTTAAGTTCATTGAAATAAAAACCAAAAAAACCAGTCATAATTATTCATTTATTGAATTTTACAATAAATGCTCAAATTGCCGCCCTCCTACAATTATGCACACTCTGCATCTCCTAATGAACGAAGCTTTCAGGCGCCGATTAAAAACCGAGACATTACGCTCGAAGAGTGGAGTTTTGTAGAACGATGCTCCGAAAGATTCGATAGGATCCGCAATTTTTCAATAAAATTTTATGGAGCGATGAGTCTTCCTGTAGAAAGGATGGATACACCAATATGCACAATTTGCATAGCTGGCAACTAGTAAATCCACGCTTGATGAGAGAAGATAGAAGCCAAACAACACTTAAAATTAATTTATGGGCAGGAATAATTAATGGAAAAATAATAGGACCCTTTGAGTTGCCTGCAACTTTAAACGCCCAATATTACTTACAATTTTTAAGACAAAATGTGCCAGAAGAAATAACATCCACAATGTGGTTACAAAACGACGGGTGCCCCGCACACTATGCTACGGTGGTAAGACAGTATTTGAATACCACATTTCCTGGGAGATGGATCGGCCGGTTGGGACCAATTTTGTGGCCGGCGCGATCTCCCGATCTAAATCCGCTGGATTTTTTTTACTGGGGATGTCTTAAAGACAAAGTTTACAAAATGCCGCCCATCACGAATGTTGAAGACCTACGCCAAAGGATTCAAAATGCTGCAGCGGAAATAAGCGATATTAATTTTAATCGGCGCCTGAAAGCTTCGTTCATTAGGAGATGCAGAGTGTGCATAATTGTAGGAGGGCGGCAATTTGAGCATTTATTGTAAAATTCAATAAATGAATAATTATGACTGGTTTTTTTGGTTTTTATTTCAATGAACTTAACCTACTTCGCCCATCGATATCGATACCGAATAGAGTCATAAAAGCTCATGAAAGTCACATTGATTAACGTAATTCTAATAATCATAAAATGAAAAACATACTAATCTTAAAATTGAATTTTTTGAGATATTCGCTCCTTCTTCAGATTCACCGCATTATGTTTGCAATTTTAGTAGCTGACGATAAGTTTAATACCAATTTAGAAACCTCATTAGCTGCTCATGTTTTTCAAACATTGATACACTTTGGTGTCATACTTTTTTTTTACAAGACACAATTTTTAATTTGAGTCATCAAATTTAAATTCATAAAAATATTAAGTTACATCAATATTTTTGAAAGAAATGCAATGTCATTTTACAAAAATGGTATAAAACTTGGTAGGCCATCTATTTAGGTATATTTTATCATAAAAAGATTTCAAAAATATTGATATTTGCATCTATAGCATAAAAAAATCTATTTATGACAGAAAATAATTTAAAAAAAACATATTATTATTTATTTTGGCAACCCTAAGGAATTTAAAAAAACGGTTCAAATTAGTTGTAGGTAATCTGGTGACCTTGCTAGGATTTACGGTTGGACCATTATTTACGGGACACCCTGTATATTTGGTTACGAGTAAGTAGTACCTGGAACTATAGAAATATTGACGTGACAGTGAAGATCCCGATAGCCTCCGAACGGATGTGAAGACTTGGATTGGAAACTCTCCTTCATCAAAGAGGTTTTAGAGCTGCCGCACACAGGGCCACTAGTCTGCTACGTACTAGACGTGACCAACAAAAAAGGACCGTTGATGGCTGGGTCAAGCCACAGACGTCGCCACTTAACGACGCCGCCGTGGAACGCGGTACTGATAGGACGTGCGCACGCTGTCCAGGCTGTGTGTAGTGGTGAGGCAGTGTGTGTTTTATAGGATTAAGGAACATTAGGTCCTACACTCCCTAAAAAGGCTATCATTACCTGCGCTCTAGCAGCGGCCATTTCTGCGGGCGGCGTGGAGCGCGTCACGTGCTCCGTCACCTCGTCCTCGCTGCTGTCAGACCGCGTGTCCGAGCTGCCGCCGCCCTCGTCTGAAAGGAAAAACGGGGTCATTGACTTAACTCTGAGGAATTTCGTGTCATTATCTGGAAATTTAAATGCGAATAGAAGTTACACAACTGTGGTTCCTTCGCATGTTTGTGTGCCGGCTAACTTTTCTTCCCAAATATTATGTCTGATTATCGTCTCCCAGTGTAGCTCTAAGCTAAGGTCTGTTTTCCACTTTGTGGCGCCTATGCACGTTATTAAATGAATGTGTGACTTCAACGCTCATCTTGTTTCGTTTATTAAACATTTAGGGTTAAATAATATCGCCTTACGAATTCAATGTTGGGTGTGTCTCATAATATTAAATCCTGATTGAGTTTCGATTTCTTTATTTATTATTTTTTGACCGCTCTTGCGGCAGCCGGGTCAGGCACATACTAGCTGATAAGATGTAATGTTCTGATAAAATTGTATGCGTGTCCAGACATTTTTACATCAGCTCGGGATTGACAAGACTGTCTCTTTTATCTCGATTTATACAGGCATATCTTTATCAAAGGCTTGCTTGCACCGATTCAGTGACGTAGGCTACACTGATAAGTTAAAAATATTTATCAATCGATTATATTTAACAGTTCGCATAATAGTAGGTTCACACAGTCATTCAATAGTTTAGCTTGAACAAAGTAACATTTGCCCGTAATTTTATTAAATGTATCCACTTTCAGTGTCAAATTGTTCGTTGTTAACTCACTTTATTCAAAATAAATAAATTTCTTGAATAACAAGATGTTCACAAATCGGCTACCTTGTATCATAATGTACTTTTTATCAGTAATTTCAGTATATGTTTATTATGTACAGGATGGGCTCGAAAAATTAGGCCAGGATCGTCACTCAATGGCAACAGGTAGACGGGTATCATCAGGAAGGTAATCCGGGTAAATGATGGCGAGACGATCTTGGTAAGTACTCACAGGATTTATGGTTAAGGATTCATAGAAGACCGATGCCCAGCAGAAAGCCAGTATAGATAGGCTAAGCAAAGGAATAACAGAACCGGGAACTGGCCTCTTTATATAATCTGACTGTTCTTCAACATCAGATTGGACTGCTGACGGCGAGAATATGGAAATAGGCGTATTTTTCATCAACGTGCTATGACCACCCATATGCGTACAGAGCGCTAACTTTTGCAAATTTAATGAAGGGTAAAATTAAGTGTCAAAACAAAATTAATACCCTTCTTAATCCTTCCCTGACCTCAACGACACTGTCAGTAACTACGATTAAAAGCCTATTATCTATAATTAAATAGGCTCTGTCAGGCTCTACTTCGTTTGCTGATATGTACACAATACCCTTATCCTTGACGACCCTTGTATGGGCTATGACAACACATTAATTTCGGTGAAAACAGAGTTAACTTGACCGTCACGAGGCCTTGAGGAGCTCATAATATTGTCATTGGTGGTAATTAATTAGGCGATGTCAAGGTGAAAGGATATATCATCGTAAAAGGCATTTAATGTCAATTTGCCATTTGGGACTTATACACGTGTCAGTATCAGGTATAAACGTACTTCACCAAACCAACCAAACTGCGAAAGTAATGCGTAATATAGAATTTCTTTTTTCGTCGTTGTTAACAAGCATACGAAACCCCTGATGGTATGTGGGTTTCGCAGCATATGAACAGGTGTTCCCTGCGCCTAGGGGAGTAGAATACTGCCGAGGTATCCCTGCCTGTCGTAAGCGGCGACTAAAAGGGCAATTGAGGTCGTGAACGCACGCGGGAGGGCCTGCGTGTTTCGGTTTGCGATCCCGAGGAAGACGGTAACGCGTGTCTTCGGACACAGTGGTCTGTGTTATCGTGCACTGGGGCTAAGCTTGCTCCTTCCGAGCCTGGCTGCCAGGCGGCCTTGCGCGCCGAAGGGTCCTGCGAGGAGTCTCTCCCTTGTTGGGGATTCCGGGTCCCTCCATTCTGCGCCGAAGGTGACCACCGTCAGGTTTTAGTGGCTAGGGGTCTCTGTTTTCCACATATCCCAGGTGTCCCGAACCCAGGGCCCTGGGAATGCCTTAATGCATTTCCTGACGCAAAAAAAAGCTTATGAACAGGTGCAACACTAGAGGTATCACTCGAGCGTGGTCGACCCTGGAAGGGTAATTGATAATGTTGTATAGAAAGACAAAAGGGAATCAGGTTCCCCATCTCCCTGGCCAAGAAATAGGTCCACAGTGACGACAGGCCCCCTAACTGCAGTATTATTAGCTGCGATTATTTGTCAGATGGATGCACAAAGACCATTCAGCTTAATTTCAGGAATCCTCTGTGCCCTACCTCTCTTAAAAACCAAGGCGACAACTAACATTATTTAACACATGTAAACGGATTCAAAACACTATTACGGAAGCCAAACATGTTCCGGAAATCGCAAAATGCAACCCTTTCGGAGACTTGCCTGCACTGCAAACACCTATTAATATTTAAAAAGAAAACGGGTCGCCAGCTAAAAGAGGCATAAACGTTTTGCAATTCTCGTGTGTCAGTTGAATAGTATTTAAATCAGTTTCCACACGAACGGAATTGAAACAATACAGGCACACGTATCCGTTTCCCATACAGCGGCAAAATGGCTGTCAGGGAGTACAGAAATACAGACTACGGTACGTGACCTACTTACGTTTACGGGTCAAGGTTTCCAGAGCAGTGTAACCTGATCTATGGTAGCATACAACGTAGCCTCGGGCTTTTTGCTGATAGAACTTTAACATGTAAACGATTTGCACAAGGGAAAATGGTCAGGAAAAGTTGAATGTATGGCGTTGCAATCTCGTTGGAGTCGAGATTCTTTCAAAATATGAATTGGGGCACCCGATGCAGCGATGTTGAAAGAAACTTAGTGAAATTAGGTCTCGCAATTTAAGAACTTATCTACGTATCTCTAGTTCAATGAAAACTCAATAATGTTGTCGTAATAGTGTGTGAATATACGCTGTGTCTGTTACACATGATCCGAACAATGTCTGGGATACCTCACATTCAAACAACTACAAAATTGTATCTTAGCGTCCGCCATTCGCGCTTCTGATATGGGAACATTGTTGTGTCAGAGGGGTGTTATGTAGGCAAACTTTATCTCATACATTATACTCGTAGGAACTACAGGTTGAGTTTTGAAGGACGACTACCATTGAGAGTAAGTCAGTTTCATGCCACAAAGCAAATAACTAGAAGTTAAGTTTTACTGCTTCCGTCAGTTATAAAATTAAAGTTACATAGTCCTTATTGCCAAATACTAAACGGGGTATTTCGGATATCATTTGGTTTGAGGCGCCATTTTTTATGGACATTGCTCTTATAGAAATAAATTTATTTTGACCCAAATATCTATTTCACTAAAATAGGAAGCACACCAATGTCAGCTTTCAGGATCTCAAGCTAATCTTCACTTTTCTGATCAGAAGAAGACGAACTTCTGTTACGTTTTATTTATACTGTGTAAGGAATAAATAATAAATAAATAAATATCCCTGGACATTATTTCACACAGCGCCATCTAGCCCCAAAGTAAGCTAATTAAAGCTTGTGTTATGGGATACTAGACAACGGATAAACATACTTAAATACATTTTCTTTTGTAAATACATACTTATTATACATAGGAGACACCCAGACCAGTACAAACAGACATGTTCATGCACACAAATGTTTGTACTGTGCGGGGATCGAACCCGCGACCTCTGGAATGCAAAATAAATACTCTTATATATCTGGGTACTTTGTTATACATTTTCGGAGCCGCACACAACACATTCTTGTACAAAAGAGCAGTATTTGCCTTAGGAATAAAAACAGTATCACTGTCGCGTCTGTTACGATTCAGAACCTCTGATACATAAAGATGGAGGCGGTTTTCTTGTGGGAAAGCAAATCGGGGTGTCAAGTAACCTGCCTTTGCAACGGAATACCTTGTGAAGGCCGCGATTGATAAACCAGAAAACTGGTTCCATGAGTCAGATGGCTCCATTTCTTTTTCATTTAGATATTTCTGTTTGCTTTCTACTGGAGGTGAACGATTTTTCGAGCCATAGAACGATTCAAAGCGATACTGAGCTTGCTTCTACAATTTATTCTAATCTATATATATAAAAGAAAGTCGTGTTAGTTACACCACTTATAAGTCAAGAACGGGTGGATGATTTTTGTGTTTTTGAATCTACATCGGGAATAGGATAAGTATTAAAAACGTTGGGAATTAGACAAAAAAAAAACAAAAACATTTTTCCATAATAAATGTTCACAGCTGTCAAGCATTTGACAATAACTTTTGACAGAACGAAGTTTGTCGGGCCGCTAGCTATTATAAATAGGAAAGATTTGTGTTTTACTTTTATGTTGTTTGTAACTAACAAACATAAAAACATAAACTACATCATCAGCGAGTAACATATATAGGCTTTAATTTAAGGTCGTGCGCGGGAGTAAGATTGGAAACATCGCATTATTGTAAGATTTTAGTGACTATTTTATGAAATCAAAAAGTATAATTTTTCCTGTTTTGTTTTGCATATTACTATGAAGAAACACATTAAATCATTAAATATTAGGCAGTCTCCCATGAATCTATACTAATATTACAAAGAGGTAAGCGTTTGTGAGTAAAAAAAAACTACATTTTCAGGGAGTGACATAGGCTACATTTTTTTTAAATTTAGGCTATATTTTAAAGGGGTGACAGTCTGCGCAGGCGAAGCCGCTGACGGACA
The DNA here is from genome assembly GCA_947369235.1 of Udea olivalis. Lineage (NCBI taxonomy): Eukaryota > Metazoa > Arthropoda > Insecta > Lepidoptera > Crambidae > Udea > Udea olivalis. Next base: position 10,781,148 of record OX376364.1, on the reverse strand, counting down.
GCTAGTCACTAACTGAATATATTAAAAATAAACTTACATAATAACATATTAAAAAACATATAAAATAACAAGATGCACAACAAAAACTTGTAGCAAACCTTTATCAAAGTTAGGCCTACCTAGTTGGATCACTTGTCCGTCCAAGGTAGAGTACTTGCCAACAACTTTGGAATGGAGTTTCCCACAGAAACCGTAGTGGGCGGCACATGGGTGTTTAACATCACCTTAGTCTTGTCCATGTTCATTTGAAGGCCCTCACGTTGAGAAACTACATTGGGGTTTTGGAGCCAAACTAGCTTTTTATTTTGATACCCTATGTATAGGGGTTCGAGCCGACTTTACTTGCGGACATTTGCTTGGATAATAAAATAAAGCATGATCCAAATCAAGCTTCCAAACTTACATTTGACGACACGATTGGCGTAGTGCGCTGAAGCACGGTTTCTCGCCTCGATTTCCCTAGTGTCCCGGGTTCGATTCCCGGTCGGGTCAATTCAGGAAACAATCTTTTCTGAATTCACTCGGGTCTGGGTGTGCTGGGAGACTCCCCTGGCTTATTACCTTGTGTGGTACCTCGTAACACAGGGATATTAATCCCTACTTCGAGACCAACAAGAGGTGTGTTGTCTGGCGCATATTTATTTATTTATATTTATTTGAAAAAAATACACAACGCGCAATTTTTCTTCTACATTTATTATGAAAAATTACTTCAGCCGCCTCTGGACATTCCGCAAGAGGTGATTCGTTTGAGGTAATTTTTAAAGCCATTTCAAAGACAATTTTCTTGCCCGGTTGAGCTCGTTTCCTTCTCACTGGGTAAGTTATTTAACAAAACTGACACATTTGGGGCGAGAGTGATCCTTATGTGATACACGAGACTTATTTTTTTTTAATAATAAATGTAAACCACTAAATATTAAATCAGTAAATAAACATAACAAATTGTGTCTTCTGTGTTTTTTTTTTTCAATGAAAGTTCGGAAGCTTGAATTTTATCACCCTGACCTCACCCTTTTTGAATAGAATTAACTTGCACGAATTGGCTGTAAAGAAGTAAATCATGAATGTAATTTCGTTTTTAGTTCCAAAATAATACCAAACCAAACAATATAGCCGATTCGATCCGAAAATAATAGCACGTTTGTCCTGTTTCAGCAAAGTCCCCCTTTTCCTCCCTCAACACAAGAATACGCTTCATCAAGCCTGACCTACACCAGACCCAGCATACAGGTAGGCTATTTATGTTAGACTGCGTTGCAGCAGAGGCAGGCATTTTGCGGTCTAATGATGACCATTTTAAGCCGAACAGAGTGTGAAGTTTTGAGACTTTTGAGGGAGATTCTGTAACAATTCGAACTTGAACTCGCTCAACCGACACACTTTTACTGATAGATACACAGTTTTCTATAAACTTAAATCAAAACAGCATTTATCTTATTTTTTGACGACACGAATGGCGTAGTGCGCTGTAGCACGGTTTCTCGCCTTTAATTCCGTAGTGTCCCGGGTTCGATCCCCGGTCAGGTCAATTAAGGGAATGATCTTTTCTTAATTGGCCTGGGTCTGGGTGTGCTGGGAGACGCCCCTGGCTTAATTCCTTGTCTGGTACCTCGTAACACAGGGATATTTATCCCTACTTCGAGACCATGACAAGAGGTGTGTTGTCTGGCGCATATTTATTTATTTATTTATTATTATTTTATTTTCCAAATTAAAAGACGTTCGTCAGTTCGTCATTATCGTATCGCATACACGGGCTTATTACGGCGTGTTAGCTGAACCGGTAGTGGTGAGGCAGTATCTATATGGACTAAACGAGCCTATAAGCGCGTCAACACTCGTAACAGTTACGTATTTGGCAAAAAGCGAGCGCCTGTACGCGCCTACATGCGTTCCGAGCGTATACGAGCTTAGACGCGTCTAGTCCGAAACAGGGGGCCTACTCACTAACGCAATGTCCGTAGTTCCGGTCAAACGAATGTCGAAAAAACCTTAAAAAATAGAATATTCTTAAATATTTATTTCTGTATGCTAAATATCATATTTTAGAGTACAAAAATACATGACGGTTGTTAAAATTATCTTCGTTTTTGTACCAATTATGACCATGTTAATTTGCCCGAAACTACGTAGATTGCGTTAGTGAGTAGGTACCCAGCTCTTACGAGAATAAGGCCGCATCTCATGGTGTAAGCAAACCATCACGCTGAGTATCCATTAGGGGGAATATGCGATAAACGCGTATAATATCTCCACAATCCTGAATAGAGGCACGTACTCGCTATAATCTGCTGTTAATTAGATTCCACGGATGTCCTCCCTTCATAGCTAAAATCACTTCTAACCTCATAGTGAACCTATTTTGGTAAACACTATTAATAGATCGGGTCTATTACAGTCGTAATTGTGTTTTAGTAAACGGCAGACACAAGTCTTAAATTAATTATTTTGTATTCCAATCGCATTTGATTTTCGAATACAGATTTACATCGGTTACCGTTTTATTAGGTATTATTAAGTATATATAATATACTAGCTTTCCGCCCGCGGCTTCGCCCGCGTGAACTTCATTTTTCTTTCCCGCTTTTCTGTTGAAATTTTTCCTGAATTTTCTTTGCTATAAACCTCACGGAGCCCGAGACCTTTTCAACGAATGCAAAACCGTGGAAATCGGTTCTAGCGTTCTGGAGTTATAGCGTCAGGAAGGAAAACCCGACTTATTTTTATATAATAGATTAGAGAGCATCGTGGCGTCGTGGTTCAGCACCCGAACTCGTGGATCGTGTGGTCTCGAGTTCAAATCTGGCAAGTACCAAAATCTTTGTGTTCATTGTTAAATATCCGACTTACTCTCCGGTGATGGAAAACATCGATAGAAAACCAAATCAACCCGAATAACGGCGGAAGGCTCACCACCTACCACGTTGGGTTCTAATACTATTGGTGAAAAATTGGCTTCTGAGTGTTTGGTTCACCATGACGACACAGTAACTTGCCGCTGACTACCCCGTTTGGGATTAAGTCGTGATGGTATGTATGTGTGTATTAAGTATCTATTTCTATGTATCAGCCATCTATTTTCTGTAATCATTTTGTTAAACAAACTATCTGGCAGCGGTTTCGCCTGCCGTAAACTATTTCTCTAGTCAAAATATAGACAAAATTTAAAAAAAGTCCATTACCCCTATTATTAGCCTATTATATTTCACTAATAGATGTAGCTTTATATTGGTTCAATAATTTTTGAATCGGTCCAGTAGTTTCGGGGCCTATTCAATAAAAATCTTTCCTCTTTATTATATTAGTATGGATTACTAAACCAGCAACGAATTAAACAAAGTCACGTCAGTCAACGTCCTTCAACATACAAGTAATATCAAAACGCAGTAAGCGATCTCAAAGACCTTGCAAGGCTTTACGTAAAGCATTAAAATCCCGAAACTTTTCGACGGCTATTACCATATTTCGGTCTCGGTTAAAAAATATCTTTGATGGCCGCAAAATGGCCGGAGAGTGGTGGCAAATGAGCCTTATCCAATCGAGACGTTCGCTTTGTAGTTCGCCGCGTTTTAGTACGCTGGATTAAAGACGTAAGTAATTAGATTTTTCGAGTCAAGATTGTAAAATCATTTGACTCAAGTAAAAACAAAAAAAATAGACTATATCCTGTCCCATTGTTCGGCAGTATCAGTATCTGCATGAAATTAAGTCGTGACGTCGTGAAGTTTGCCATTCACAAACCCCCGAAAATCTGGATACTGTCTGTCTGTCTGGATACCACGATCTGTCGAAGATCGTGGGTTCGATCCACGCCCAGAACGAACATCTTGTGTTTGTTTAGTGTCTATTCAAGTATGTATTTAGACATATTTAAGTTGTTCAAACTCTGCTTAGTTTTGGGTCAAATGCTTGCTGACCTTGCTGTGTAAGGTGTTACAGATATTTCTTTATTTATTTGCCAGCTTTTGTTTTAATCTACCCCGACAACGTGGGTGAACTGAACTCTCATTTGAATCCCCTACTAGCAGCCCCTTATTTGCGCGAGCCAATCTGAGGCTTACACCCTCTTTTTACCTTGAGCTTAAGCCTATTCAAGATGGTGAATAGGCAATCAGACAAGCTATTTCAAGAACTGTCGTTGGTGACCGATACAAAACTGAAGTGTTTACGAATAAATATACAGTCAGTCACAGCTCAAACGTTTAATTGTGGTTTAACTACTATCCACGCCTAGTGATTAGAAGATGTTGCAACGATCGCCCCTATTGTTGGTCGTACCTGCAAAGAAAACAGAGCAAAGACCTGGCTCCATACCTAATAAAATCTTTAGGTTTACCATAGGTAGGTAAAACAACTTTTTTCTTAATTAGCTGGAGGTCGCAGTTGTCCAGGTGATTATTTTTTCAGCGAATTACCGTATTAAAAACTCGCCTAAAATAGATGGCACCAAAATAACTCGTTCACCTAATTTAGGCATACGATTCAGGACCGCCCAAAACCGTAAAGGGGCTACGCTACCTCATAGGGAACATTCGCTAGTAATGTAACAGTACACATATATATTTAGATTCGAAGTAATTAAATCAATGAAAGAGGCGAACCAAGCATTGTAATGCCCAACGTTAAAACAAATCCTATTTTTTTACACTCCAGGACAAAGCCCGTCAGTCAGTTAGGTAGTATTGTACCATTTGTACCGTAACTCTTCCCATCAAATCTGGTAATTGTTACAATGTTACATTACAGGCTAGCCAAGAGCAACACACTACTTTCGTTTAGACATGCCAAATTGAAAAATGTACAGGAATTACATAAGCACTCGCCTGATCGAATACAGATTTTTTAAATTTGATATTTTGAAACGATAGTAGTAGCGTGTTGCTCCCCCCCCCCCCCCCCCCCAAGTGACTGCTACTGCTGAAGTAGCCCCTTGACTTAATGAAAACGTTACAACGAAGTTAAAAGAAGTTAATAATAAATAAATAAAAGACGACATTCAAAGACAACAATAAACTGGATTTTCATAGGGCTAAAAGTTGTCGTTAGAATAAAACGAGAGACCTTTTTACGATGTAAATAAAACTAAGTAATATTTGATTGGGCAGTATCCGTAACATCGTTATACAGACTTAAATCGGCGCTATGGAATGTTTTACAGGCTTTTTATTACTCTTAATTTTTTCTCTTGGGAGAGAACGATATAATTTTTATAGCAGATCATAATATTATAACAGCCAATTTTTTTACAAGCAATAAAGTAGGATTGCTTGTATCTTATATTTGCCGAGCAATCATTATTTCGGTGATTATTTTCTTATTATTACAAGAAAAATCATATTGGAGCTTTTAAACACTGCTACCAATAAGACATGATGCTGATATAATTTGTCTTGTATCGTTTTTCTTAGTGTTAAATTTCAATAAATATCATTTGATATCGTAAGGTTACTATGAGTAATATATAATTATAATAATACACTGCAAAAGTAAGAATTTATCGACTTATTTGAGAAATATAGCAAGAACTAGCGGTTTCCAGCGAATTTGCCTCGCCTTTAGTATAATATTTACATACAGACAGACAGTCAGAAATTGTAAAGAGGTTTTTTGCGTATTCAGTATCGTTTATTTTATACATAGCAATTTTACCTGTACGGTTACTATTATATATTGTATGGATAATAGTCTGTGTATTGTTATCAATATAAGTCTGTGTTGCCTCAGGTGTTTAATTTTAGATGATATAACTTGAGATTCAAGGGGGAGGGAAGAGGGTTTAAAATTAAATAAACAATATCCAATATTAAATTAATGTTAAAAATAATAGAAACTAAGTGCATATTATAGATCGAATACTATTTTGGCGCCCAACGTGTTAGTATCTTTATTTGATGAGAAATAAAGGGGAGGGAAGGGGGTTTATAAATTAAATAAACAATATCTAATTTAAATGATATGTTAAGAATAATAGAAACTAAGTGCTTATTATAGATCGAACTTTATTTGGCGCCCAACGAGTAACTATCTTTATATTTAGATTTTAATGCCATTAAAAATGTGAGTACTATAATATGTATGACTCTCACACTATTGATCGTCGCCTTTACCTAATCGAGCCAACATTTTTTTATAAGGATTTATTGGAAGATGTGCTTCTTAAATGTGTTAGTCAAGATAGGAAAGAGAAAAAATTTACATCGTAATTACGTAATCCAGACAGAGAAGCGGGACGCAACAAGTAAGGGATGCTACAAGTATGGACACTTACCTGCCCGTTTTTAGACGCTACATTTTTACCCAACTGCTAATTTGATAAAATCCCTCTCAATATAAAACGCTCGCACATTTTAAACTTAGAACGTACTCTTCATAGCACTTGCAAAAAAAAACAATTTCAATTCAAAAAAAGATTTTTTACTTTTTAAAATAAAAGTTCATTTTTTTATCGTTTTGTTTTTATCTTTGGAAGCGCGTCGCGTGCAGTTTTCGCGAAAATCGAGTAATATTTTGACGCGCCGGCCCGTATGGGAGCAGCCGAGCCTTTGTACGGGCTTGTGACACGGCGCATGCGCGGCATCGATCCAGGGAAGCCTTTACGGGGATTTGAACTATTCAAAACCTTCAGTATATCGGAGGGAGCGTTCAGGGTTGATTTGTACGATTTCTTCTTTTTAGGCCGAAACTCAGAATGGCTACTGCTTTGTGCTTAGCAATAATAAATAAATTAAACCTTCCCGTTCTTTCACTGGATTACCCGTTGGTGTATGGGTCCCGATTCCCGAATGAATGAATCCTGTCTAGCGGGTAGGTCGTGGGTTCGACTCCCACCCAGGGCGAACATTTAAAAAAAATGTTTATTTGCTTTTTAGTTTTACAGTTCTTCATTTTACAAAATCTGACAAACTATACAATACTTAGTTGGCAGAAGCTGGCTCTCATTTTGTTATAAACTGTTTAATCAAAACAGACTCAGCCAATAAAGTACAAAGATTACTTACTTTAATAATACTTATTTTTTGTGTTTGTTCTTTAAGTATGTATTTTAATATCTACCGAACATTGATCTAGCACGCTAGAAAATATGGCAAAACTAGCTCTCAGCAGCAGCTCTGATCCCAAACATTAATTTAGAGTATGTTTATGGAATCCTTAGGTTGTTCCACCGCTGAAGCCAGTCGAGCTAGAATAAAGGCCTGTTTTATTTTTATATGGCCCGTCAAGATGACCCCACTCCACCTGATGTAAAGCGACACCTGCTTACACTTACACTTTGCGTAGTAGTTAGTGGAAAACACGTGTGGACAGCGATTAGTGCGATTGAATAGAACACGCTCCTAATCACTAACCTACGACGCAGGTTACTATTCAATCGCTGTCCACACGTGTTTCTCCTTACAAGCACCTTTTTTTGCGTCAGGAAATGCATTTAGGCATTCCCAAGGCCCTGGGTTCGGGACACCTGGGATATGTGGGACTCGGGAAAACAAAGACCTCTACCCACTAAAACCTGACGGTAGTCATCTTCGGCGCAGAATGGAAGGACCCGGGATCCCCAACGAGGGAGAGACTCCTCGCAGGACCCTTCGGCGCGCAAGGCCGCCTGGCAGCCAACCTCGGGAGGAGCAAGCTCAACTCCAGTGCACGATAACACAGACCACTGTGTCCGAAGACACGCGTTACTGTCTTCCTCGGGATCGCAAACCGAAACACACGCAGCCCCCCCGCGTGCGCTTCACGACCCCAAGGGCCCTTTTAGTCGCCTCTTACGACAGGCAGAGATAATCATCCTCATCCGTGCGGTCATAAGGCAGGGATACCTCGGCAGTATTCTCTTCCCCTCACACTAAGCACCTGCACTAACTACTAAGCAAAGTGTAACCGGGCCTTTAGAAACGAGTTGGCGAGCAGCGGAATGCGAGTGTGTAGTTCCGATAGTTTAGTCGCTGGGCTATATAAGCGAGTGTACGATAGAGACGGGCGATGAACTAGACAACAAGAAAACGAGCGAGAAAGAAGAGCGACAAGCAAGAACTCTCTTTGATAGCTCTTGTCGCTCAGCGACGAACTATTGGAGCGAGTCCTCGCCGGGCAGTGTGAACAGTCAGCGATCAACTATTTATATATGCATCTCCTTTGTTTACACGGAATGTATACCTATTGTACGTTTCTTGAGCGAGAAAATAGCCGGTAGTTAGTCGTTTACTCGCCGTTGGTGGGACAACTGCCTAATTAAACTTGTTAATAAGTCAGAAACTATCAACGCCATCTATCAACAATCGCCTGAACTACCTCACCAAAAAATCACGTGAATGGCACTACAACGAAATGTGCGATCCCAAACTATTCCAACTTTTAGCTAAAGGATTATTTTTTAACCTAAATTCATTCACGAAACAAATAACTATCTAAATAGCTAATAGCTATCTAAATCACATCCCATCTTCATAAATAATAAATATAAATAAATACGCGCCAGACACACCTCTTATAATGGTCTCGAAGTGGGGATTAATATCCCTGTGTTACGAAGTACCACACAAGGAAAAAGGCTAGGGGCACTCCCAGCACACCTCTCTCCCAGCACATGGGCATTTCCCAGCACACCCAGACCCGAATCAATTCAGAAAAGATCGTTTCCTGAATTGATTCAGGAAGCGATCCTGAATTGAAGCTTACCTTCTGTCACTTTGACCCAATCGCCTTCTTTCCAGTTTACTTGCACCTATACGTTAATCCATACCATATGCAATATCGTATGTGCGCCAGACATCACACCACACGTCTCCTAGTAGGGATAAATATCCCTGTATTACGAGGTAACAGACAAGGAATTAAGCCAGGGGCGTCTCCCAGCACACCCCGTTCCAAGTCAATTCAGAAAAGATCGTTTCCTGAATTGACCCGATCGGGGATCGAACCCGGGACACTACGAAAATCGAGGCGAGAAACCGTGCCACAGCGCATTACGCCAATCGTGTCGTCATATGTATAAGTATGTACTTACATATATGTAAGTTCATTATTTTGCTTCGGTATTGTATGTATGTCTATTTTTATGTTATAGTAAATTAGTTATTGTATCTCTTATTTATTAATCATCTTGCACCACCACTTAATTTTCTTCCTGGTTCTTTACCTGAAGGTTTCCTAGTTGAGATCGCTACTAGCGATGAGACCGGCTATATTGTAAACCTAATTTATTTAAATTAAACTCTTATATTTTGTTTGTGCAATAAAGTTTATCTTAACTTATCTTATAACACGATAACGTTCTACGTAATATTATGCTTAAAACATTCTAGAAAATACTTTTTACGACAACATTACACACGACCATTGTACAACATAAGAATAGAATTCTTTAAATGCCTCATTTATCTATAAGGCATTAGGCAACCTATGAGGTAGCAATGAGAAATAATATCACTCAATTTCTAACTCTATTACCTTACACGTAAAGCGACATTCAACAGCTCTACACAGTAATTATCTGGGTTCTAAGACAATACTGAGGTGATAAAGACGTTCGGGCAGTTATTTAAAAACTGTTCAGCCAATTGTATGTTCCAAGATGCTTATTCAAAGACGCACTAGAAAATAAATTTATTAGGCATAAAAAAATGGTTTTAGATATATACAGTGTAAGATGGCATTGGTACTAAATAACATGTAACACTTTTAACTTTCACAAAAAAGTAATATAATCCTCCCCTCCCCCTGTTTTAGGGAGCTTTCGCAATGCACGACGCAGTATGAAAAACCCAGGACGCTGCTAAAACTGTCTAGGACATCCCAGGACACTACTAAAACCAGGACAGGTCGCTAAACTTAATTACACTTAAATGGCTAAACTAGACTTTAAGTTTCATTATTCATAAGTATGTCAAAATTGAGTAATAAATCATACATTACAGGGAAATGTCCCTGGTGAGAGAGCACCTTTAGGTAAAAGACGCAACCCACCAGATAAGTGAGTTAAGTGGGCAATGTACTTAGTCTTTGCGCTAAGTGCCTTGCCCACGCGATGCGGAAGCAGAAAAATTCTGAAAAGGGGACCGTTTGATAGCAAACGAAGCGTGCCGCCCACCCGGATAGGGGCAGGAAGTGATTTCACTATGGAGATAGCTGGATTTCCGAGGACACGAGCACTGTTCGCATAGGGGGAGGCCTATGGAATAATAGATGTCGGTAGGCTTCGGATGATGATGATGAATTGAAGCCACAAATCAGGACGCAATCGAGCCAAATAGTGTTGCAAAAAAAACGTTTTTTTTTGCTGGTGTGAAAAAAAACGTTGAAATAAAACTGTTTTTTTTTCTGGATCATGTTTTTTTTTCAAGAGTGTGAAATCCAAAACTGTTCAGGCAGTTACCGTTACTTAAGAGTATATAATACAATTTTAGGTTTATTTTAGCACCTATACTGTACTTTTCTGGTTGTAGTACCAAGATTTCATGAATATATCGGCAACATTCATTGATTTTACATCAACGAAAGGGAAATCCGCAAAAAAGTAATTGAGTTGTAATTTGTTTCAAGTATATTTATAAATAAATAAGTTGTTTTATTATACAAATTTGATTTAGAATTGAACTAAATGCAAGGCAGAAAAAAAAACAAATTTCATTAATCAAAAAAGTAAAAAAACAAATTGTGTTTTATTTTTCATTTTACATCACTAGCCAAGCCGCACTTAATAACAAGATTGTGATTAATTTTTTTTAAAGTTTCTAACCACGCTAACCTTCGAATTTTGAAACAACAATCGAAGTTTAGCAACCCTTACTTACATGTAGTTGTAGGTATGTATAGCTGTCATTTTTCTTCATACTGACATGTGACAAGACAGCATCAATTTTAAGGGTGCTAACTGTTATCTGACAGTCGTTTCTGGATTATGGGGTAAGATTTCTATACTGAACTGAGACTGGTCAGTAATTCCAACCTGTTTGTATGTTCTTTAGCAGAGCGGGACTACACATTCTAAAATAAGACGTAATTTATGTTTTTTTTTATTACACATACATAGTGTGTCTATCATGAGTACTATTCTTCATAAACATCTTAAAAGCCATAGATTGAAATATTGTTGTTATAAGTTTTAGTCTCAATGATATGGTTAAAGAGGTGTAACTGGCCTTAAATACCTACTTAAACGAAAATTAAAGATCAGCCAGAATCAGAACTCATACTGTTTTTATACATGATTATTTTGTCTAAATATTTAGGTAAATAACAGCCCTGAGGATTAAAAGCCAAATTATAGTAAGACTTAAAAGTTAACTAAGTTTCTGCAGGCCTTCAAGGTGAGGATGGCCAGCCCAGTGATTCGTTTGAATGACTGGGCTTGTCAGCCTCATATCTGGACCTCACGACCGCTTTCCATCAGGTGGAGTGAGTCATACGAGACGGTGGAGTGAGTGACGGGCAATAAAACTATCACTTTGGTGGCAAATGGCTTTTCTAAATTCCTCTTATATCCTTCTAGAGCTAGGCTTTCCCACTTAAGGGAATATTTAATATCAGACACTTTTTACAATGTTTTTCTCAGAATACTTATTTCACGGGAATTCGTAGAATCTGCCTCCAGCACCACATTTCGAATGCATCAATCCTCTGCCTCTCTCTTGTTTCTATGGTCCATGTTTCGACTCCGTACATTAATATCGGGAAAATCAATGCCCGTACTAAGCGCATTTTGCTGGTTATTTAAAACAATTAAGGTAATTCATTCAAATAACAGACATTTTTTTTTAATGTTGATTATTATTCAAAGATTATGCATCGCGCCTACGACAACAAGCGACGTGGGATAGAATGGGGGATAACCGATGTCGAGGACTTGGATTATGCTGATGATCTCTGCCTGCTGAGCCATACGCATTACGCACCGCGACATGCAGTCCAAAATGAACGACCTGCGTGAGGAGGCAGGCAAAACAGGGCTTGAAATTAATTGCCAGAAGACCCAAGAAATGCCACCTGGGAGTGAAGAATCGCACACCGCTGCCGATTGGTGCAGAGGATGTGGAATTCGTCCACAATTTCACCTACCTCGGAAGCGTCGTGTCAGAAGCTGGGGGTACCGAAGACGACATCACTTCCCGCATTGCCATGGCCCGAGCTGCCTTTGCACAACTTCGACGCGTGTGGCAGTCACGGAAACTGACCCGAAGGATCAAGATATTAGGGTCCAATTTCAAATCCGTATTGCTGAATGGGTGCGAAACGTGGAAGGTCACCAAAGCCATCTCGCAACGACTTCAAGTCTTCTTCAACCGCTGCCTTCGCCGAATTCTCGTTGTGTACTGGCCCGAGAAAATCTACAACGAACAGCTGTTGGAACGTTGCCGCAAAACCCCGATCGACCAGCTGATCGAACGCCGCAAGTGGAACTGGATCGGCCACACCCTCCGAAGGGTTCCCGATCACATTCCCAAGCAGGCTCTGGATTGGAATCCCCAAAGAAAACGCAAACGTGGCCGCCCCAAACAAACCCGGCGGCGTAGAGTAGCGGAAGAGACAAAGAGGATCGGCAAGACTCAAGACCGAACAAGATGGCGAAATACTTTGGACGCCCTCTGCGCCCATCTCAGGGACATAGGACTTTAAGTCAAGTAAGTTAATAATCAAAGTTAATTCTATAGAATCAAATCAATCAACAAAAATATACCTGTTTCTATTGATCTAATAGAATAGATTACATTTACTACTGGAAAACTTTGTGACACAAAAAGCACATTATTATTATTATTTTACAGCTAGAAAATTAATGCAAAATATTACCTGATGACAAAAGTGCAACATTATCCTGCGATGGCACATTCATTCTCGCCTGGTTTACTTGTCATGCTGTAACGGACAAGATTAATATTTCAATTATTTTGCTTACTACTTAACTTAGACTATAATTTATTCTGTATTACTTTAACCTATTAACTGCCAAGTGATCCCTCAGTTGAATGTGCCTCTAGCGCCGACACATATTTAATAAATTCAGAGGTGGTACTACAGATACAAAATACTTAGGAGACTTTAGTTGCTTATTTGCAACTGCAGGGGTTAATGGGTAAAAAAAGCAATTCTGTATATCCCGGAACTGTGGGTAGTCTCTGTTGCATAAACAAAAAGGATGTGTCAAAAAGAACCCTTCCAAGCAGCTAATTCCCTTTCATGTATACTCTGCTCATTTCAGTGATATTAGAAGACTAAATTATTTACAAACTTTCTTGTTGCATTATACTGGGTTTTTGCAAATGCACACAAAATTACCAGTAAGTTGGTTTTCCAATTTTGTTTAGATTTTGTTGCAAAATCCTGCTAGTGATCATTTCATATATCAAAACATCAACCTTTACATAGCCATAACCTTATGCTGCTCACATAAGACCTGTATTGGAATGGTTTTGCATAACCTGATTTTTAGAACTGTGCACCCTGAGTTTGCATTGAATTTCACCTGCCCGCTAACTTCCTCACTACTCCGCTGTCGGGTGTGAGCGGAGTAGTGAGGAAGTTAGCGGGCGGGTGAAATTCAGTCCTGCCAACCTAATGACAACTTGAGGTGCACAGTTATAAAAATCCAGTTATAAAGGTTGATGTGAATGTGCCCTGTACCTCTATTCAAGGATTCTTAATTACTTTTAAGGAGGAAGATGGTAATTTGATTTGTATTATTTGATTTGTCTAACTACCAAATACACAAACCCCGGCTCAATGAAATGCAGTGGCACAGGGGATATATTACAGTACTATTTGAATGGAAACTTTAAGGTTATGAATATATGATTCCAATATTTCCAATCATGATCAAACTGATTCTATCATATATTATGATACTCATATTTGAAACAGATAATAGGTATAATATAATCTACAAAGTTAAGCTAGATAAAGCTGTCATTTAAAAACTTAACTGGACAAAATAGTTTGCAATAGTAAGTACAATCACCTAAATCGATTTTATGGAAACAGATGTTATCGTTTAATTATATCATATTTCAGATGACAGCAATTAATGCACAACTGTGTGACCTCCATGGAGGCAGATAACACATACAAAATGCATACAATTTAAAGCGTTTTATTGAATTTTAAGGTTTCTAAAGCTTTTAACAATGTTCCTCATCAAACAATAAGATTATTCGACTTCAAAAAGATAACTGTTTAATTTACAATGACTTCAAATTCTTCTAAAGTGTAAAACATGCACAACTTACCAATTCCTTTTTTTCCCATTAAAGATCTAAAAAACTTGCACAAACCACATAGCCGACGGTTTAGCTAAGTTACGCAAGGTACACATGCACTTTTTCCCAAGTAACCCGGAAACATCCGAACAATGGTATCTAAATTTTATGCGAAAACACTTTCACATTGGGACAATCCACGATACGATACACTGTGTAGGTGGCTACCTACACAAAACAATAAACAGTTATTTAGGCCGATTAGGTAGTCACATCACGGAGACTTGCATAATTATCAACTACAATCAACCCGATACATAATTATATGGTTAATTACTACGTAGCAGCACTTTGGAATAACTGTAAAGTTACTTTTAGTTAATCAGAAAACTTTGAAACTTCACAGCAGAAATGTCGACGACTTCGCTTCTCGACTTGAATGACTGTCAGAAGAAAGAAAGAGATGGAACAAGCACGCTTTATCAGGTCACAGATACAGAATTAAGTTTCCTGTAACTGAAGATTATGCTTTATTTTAAACTCAACAGAGTTACAATTGGCCTGACTGACCAAGTGAAATAATGTTGAAGTGCCAATGAACCACGAACGAACTTGGTATTAGTGTTGCCAACCAACAAAAAAAATCCTTTAACAAGTAAAACGGATTGCTTGATGCTTATAAGAAAAGATAAAAATATGCTTTATTTATTGTACAAACAACCCTTATCATCAGTATCACAGTCATGGATCGTACAATTTAGGCAGTCTTATAGCTAGGCAGCAATATGTATAATCTTCTCTTTTGCTTAGGTAGTTGGCAACCTTAAGCTGCAGTTACACATGCTCATTACTAGCACGAAAGCATGCTACTAATGAGTAAGTGCTACTTAGTCGCTCTACTTACGTGTGTCGAAGCCTTGCTGGTTATGAGCATGCTACTTTTGAGTATGCTCAAAAATCGACAGCCATGCGATTTATGAGCATGCTACCTGCGACGCGGGTGGAAGGGGGCGTGCTTTTAGCACGTGTGAACAGGTTTGCTTATTGAGCATGCTACTAGGCTAGTATCCATTGAGAACTGGTATAGAGATGTCAGTCTCTGTTTAATTATATAGCGAGGTTGTGGTTTATCTATACATAATATTATATTTCAAAGAGGAATGATTTGTTTGTTTGTATTAAATGGGCTCTGAATCTACTGGGTCGATTTTAAAAATTCCTGCACCATTAGAAAGCTATACCATCAGGGGCCATATTACAATCTCTTAAAGCCGGTCAAGTAAATTTCCTAAACTGAGGGTAGCAAGCAATTTGGTGCCTAGAGGATGCATTTTTATTGACAGGTAACCGCTGACTGGCTGAAAATGTAAAAAATCGCTCGCTGGAAATCAACTTTACTGGCTATATGAAATGGTAATACGGCTTAGTGACATAGGCTATGTTTCTTTTTAATTTGGGCTGTATGCTATAAATTCGATAGTATCAAAACTATCGATAGGATGCGTGTCGATTGTATCGATACTATCGATAGTTTTGCCCTATCGAAAGTCGAACATATTACGCTAATATTGCAAGCTCATACAAGGTTTCGTTTTATTTCCAGTCGATAGTATCGAAAATACCTCGACAGTTACTAAAGAAAAACTATCTATAGTATCCATAGGTGTCGATAGTTTTAAATAGTATCGATAGCATCGACTTTAATGTCGCGATTCTATCGATAGTATCGAAAAAGGTCAATAGCATCGCTTTATTCTCATTATCGATACTATCGATAGTATCATCACGGGTCGATAGTTTCGATAGGACTATCGATAGTACGACTAATTTTCAAGGTTAACTATCGCTATCGCAACAACACTATTTCGAGTCGAACCCGTGCTTAAAAAGCATTTGTGTTCAATCCTTCGCTTTGAGCACGGTCATTTAGTAGCAGGCTTAAAAAAAGCATGCTAATAAAAAGCAAGTGTGTCAGTAGTTGAGCGTGCTCGTTTGTAGCATGCTTATTAGCGTGCTAATAAGCATGCTACAAATGAGCATGTGTAACTGTAGCTTAAGGATTAAAATAGTTTTATTTACGTCCCACAGTCACAGGTTAAAGTAAAAGCCAGTAAAAAAAGGTAATGCTTTCCGATATTTATGACAAATAAACAAAAAAAAATGCATAATCCCTTTGATACCTGAGGGGTTTATTGTAAGTGTGAGTAAGAGCACGATAACATAATTATGGTTGTGTTTTATGGTTAGCAATAAACAAATTGACATTGAAATTTAATAAGCAGAGCAACTCTTAGTGAATACAGTGCATGTAAAATGCAGAAAAGTATTGATAAGGCGATCACAGTGAACATGCATGCATGATAAATAAATAATAATATTAATAAAAATAAATCGATGTGTGATAATAATGTTATGTAAATTTACATTTAAGTCATAAAATATGAGAGAGATGAAATTCTTTCTTTTTAATTTAGTTTTGTTTGTTTTGCCATTTTACCAATTTCAATTTGTATTATATAAATTGTTCAGTCAGGGACTCAGGGTTCATGTCAGGTAGATACTATTTTTATTATTATATTTATTACAGATTATTTCATTGTTGACAATTAGAAAGGTGAACTAATTTGAAAGGATAAAATGAAACTGTTCTTTTTGTTCTTATTCAGTGATGAGAAATTCAACAAATTGGGTTTTCTGTTGACCGGAACAATTTTTTTTTTATTAATTATCAATAAAATAATGAAATTTATTGATCTCTCTTTACTACATTTTGGAAGATAAATGTTAAGCTGCTTTCAAGTTAGCAAGTTTATCTGTATTTTTTAGGGTAAATTATTTAGGTTTATTTTGAATCATGTATGGCAACACTCATTTGTCACGTTTTGGTATTTCATCGTAACCTTATTTTTTATTTTAAATGCAGATATGAATTAATTTGATACTCACAGCTTTATTCGGCTTTTTAACTGTTACTTTTAACAAAATTTAATAATATTGTAAAAAACAAGTGCTAAAGAAACAAAAATGTAAAAAAACTTTAGAAAGAATATTACAGGAATAACCTAACGCATTTACTTTTTTCTAAACTTGGGTACAGGCTCTGGAAAACAGGCAATTCAGCCAAAACTTTAACGTTTTTAATTTTATATTCGGTTTGAAATTAAAATCTAGAGACTTATAAAAACGATATGGCATACTCAGTCAGTGATAATAGCGCTGACTGAGTATGCTAATGTTACATATCTAATATCTGTTGTGTGTGCGTGCGTGCGTGTGGGCGTGCGTGTGTCTAATGTATATGTGTAAACAATTTTAAGTTAATGGCCCACCTTTTTTAAATATAAATATAATATGACCCATAAATGTATAAAATCTTAGCTGGATTGATTGTATCGTTTTTGTTTTATCGCATTTGTGCTTTTCTTTTTTTATATGATTATAACTTTTTTTTTGTTTGTTTAATTATTAAAGTTAAGCAGCCTGTTTACTGCTGGGCTAAGTGCCTGTTCTGTTTATTTTTTCATGGCATCCGCAGAATATCAGTGGTCGTGACGAGCTCTATTGTCACGCCCTAAGGTAATACTGAGCGGAGACAAATTTGGTACCCATCTATCATTTAAGTTAATTTTAAGCTATTTTTATGATTATTAAGTGTTGTTTTTTTTCTTCTTACTGTTAATTGTTTTGTTTTTTGTGTATATTACTAGCACCAAACAAAGTTTTTTCTTTTACTATTCTATTTCTATCTATGTCTAGAGACAGCTTTCTAAAAATGCTTAGTATTTTAATTCAAGCCGGCTAGTAGACATCAAGTGCCGAAACGAGTTTTTTTCTAGTTTTCCGATCTTTCAAATACACTATGTCACTATAACTCGCCCCATAGAAGTTATTATTAAGGTACTTATTAAAAATGAGATTATTTGAGTTAATACATATACATACGTACCGCTACCATAGGTTTCATCATCATCATCAACAACCTTTAAAAGTCCACTGCGTGACATAGGCCTACTCTATAGAACACCACACCACAGCCAGCGGCATTGGGCCTTGCGCATTCAACGGCTTCCTGCAACCTGCACCCAGGCCATCAGTCGATCGGATGAGTAGTAGGCCCGACCATGAGTTTGCGGCACGTAACCTGCGATAGTTATAGTTCCCGTCATTTAGGAAGGACCCTGGCCGGACTTGCGCAGTGAGTGAAATTAGGGCCAAATCGGTGGTATGAAACCCCCCCCGTCATACTGTACCCGTGCGCAGAACCATCCCCTCAACTGTCGTCTAGCGTTCTTTTCACATGACGCGATCTGTAACTGCATAACTATTTGTGTTTTATTTAAAGTTCGATAACTAGAAGTGCTGTGCTACAAAATTTACAACCTCCATGAAGTTACTCCGGCGAGAGTCGCAAGCGTCTGAAGTAAAGAATTTCCATGCATTTTAATTTAAGAATATGTGGTAACCAATCATTCGATTGGTCAGCTGGAGCAATAGTAGCGACGAGCGATCCTGCTCATAGCACTAACGGTCGTGGGTTCGATTCATTTTGAATTTGTTCTGGGTATTATCATTATCACAGAATAGGTAATAGTAGGTAAGTACTCGTATTTTCAGCTTATGAAAAAAAACAGTAAGTAAGTAACTATTTTGGTCAGTATCTGCCACCCAGGTAAGTCGGATCATAGTGCTAAGTGCGAACGAGTTCATTCCATCTTAAGGCACCGAGAAAATAAACGTGGATTTGCATAAAAAAATGGTTGCGTAAACGAAAGAGAGAGGTGCCACCCTACTACCATATAAATTTGCGTTTATGTGGTCGTGAATGAATAGTGAACGAAACTCGTACTTAGCGCTCAGATGATCTTGGTATTTAAGTTTCGGATATCTGTTTATTTCTATTGGCCTCCTCATCGACTGAGGCGAAACGCAAACCCATTTTAAATAAGAAAACAATCTGCCCGCGACTTTGTTCGCGTAGACTGGTCATTGGTGGAAATATTGACATCGTTTCGCGTTTGCAATGAAGAGGCGAAGGCAAAGCTCAATCTCAGAGGGCGCCACTGCCGATGACGCCTTGTAGTTCTTGGTTGATTTTGTTGTGACGTTGTTGAGGAGGTTGAACTAGATTCTTGGAACGAAAAAAAACTTAAATTTATTAGTATCAATATTTATTTCTGAAGATATGCTCATAACTAGCAGATGTATCGCGGGACTACAGTTTCACTAATTTGCATTATCAGCTTAGGGGAAAACGTTTTTACATGAATTAGAACTTAATTCGTCTTCAAAATGTATGACAGGACATTCGCGAATATTCGGTACAGAGACCCATTTTGCAATGGTTTTATAAAGGTTGATGTGAACGCCTCTGTACGATACGCCATCTAGCGGTCCTATATACTCCCCATTGTATTTTTAAACGACTTGAAAAAAATTGAGGTTGCCAAAAGTCCATAGGTTCTTTCCGTCAATCAAACAAAAGCTCAATTTATAAAAATGTATTCATAAAAATAATGACTCCAAAAATTGCATTTTATTACAATCAAAAACGTACAATCAATTTTAATACCTTTGGTTATTAGGTAACTACCTAACGAGTTATATTAATAGTATTTCCATAGTTAAAGCTAATTACATTATGGCTAAAGATGAAACAAACTATACTCAAAACTACATTATGGTGATTTTTTAAATCAACTTAATTATAACTTGCTTATAACTATGTGAACTACCTTAAATGTTATATTAAGCACCAAGATCAACAGAGCTTGCGATTAGATTCCCGGAAGGTACCTATCAGCTTAACTCTTAATAAATGAGCCTAAGAACACCCTAAAGGCACGTTCCATGATTGTTTTTCATTCCGAGAGAAGAAAATCGTTATCTGATGTAACTTACTTATTCAAAATCTATTGCTACTTTAATGTATTGGTCCGAAACGTAAATCATCTGCGGCTGAAGACCAGTAGCCATTTAGAGAATGAAGTAGAACACTTTAACATTCTAACGTAAGGGAGTTATAAAATGAGCTTTTATACATTACTGTAGCAAAAGATTTAAAAAAAAGTAAGTACATCATTAACGATTTTCTTCTCTCGGAATGAAACATGGTACTAAAAGGTAGTGCCATTGGACCACTAGACGCCGGAATTGATTCCACCCATGTGGTTGACTTTCCAGCAATCTGCACTCAACGGTTGGCTGCGTGCCCGCGTATCCAACCAAGTTAAATTGGCACTAAAGTCAAGTTGCCGTTGCAGAAGAAGTTAATAGGAATACTTTAGCCCGGGTTAGTAGGGTGGTCTCCCAACACATTAATCCAATAATATCTCCTGTCCTGTACCTCTTGATCTTTAAGAAGCCTCCTCGTTTGGGATTGCTTGCAGCAGATTGAAGATTAGCGATAAGAAGAAAATGTACTGGATTTTCGCGTTGGTATCGTTTTGATCACATTACACTTGCTTTGAACCTTAAACGTGCATAATTAAAATTTAAAATACTTCAAAAAATATACACACACATATAAAAATAATAACTCACAACGCTACGTCTTTATATTTAGTAAGATCATCTGATTCATTACCAACAGAGTTATGACTGTTCCTCATGCCGTAATAGACTCTTTCCCTAGACCCGCTAAATCGGTACGGCTCATGTCTTAATAAGTTAACACCATACGCGGCATCTTCTCTTTTATAGTCGAAAAACCTCGGATCATACTCCGGAGGGTAATGACCTTGATAATACGTTCGATAATACGGATAGGCCATCTCGCTCTTACAGTCCATTCGGTCTTCGTATTCATGCGCTGGGTACTCATCAAAAGCGCCGACTATGGAATGCCTCCGCTTGTACGGGTGCTCGTACGGGCCGGATCTAGGCCCGACCCAGGTGCCGTACAGCTGCGGCGCGGCGTAGGCCTTGGGCAGGCCGCGCACGGTGGCGGCGTGCTGGCGCTCGGCGAGCTGCTGCCAGTAGGCGGGCGGCGGCGCCAGCAGCGGCGGGCAGCCCATGCTCATGGACTGCCGGGACGCCAGGTGCCGTCGGAGGTCGGGCATGGAGCCGGACTTGCCTGGAATATAAATAGAAGGATATATTGGCGAACTCGCGCTTTGGGCGTTAGAGATGGATGCATCCTTCCATTTTAAATTAATGCATGCATGCTTGGTAGTGATATCGCAACTAGGACACTAACTAAATAAAGTTTCCCAGTTTTTTTTTTTTTAAGTCAAAAGGTGAATAGGAGGTAATTTTACCTGCAGCCCTGTTACGAGTAAATGATATTCTGGTCTTTGGTCCAATCAATGTCTGGTGATTTGATATTTTAGCTACAGCCTTCTCAAAGTCGCGAACCCTGGTGCGTAACTCATTCTAAATCGCGGCCCAGTTTTTGTGTTTACTTACAAGTCAAACCATCGAACAATGTCACCAAGGGTCCTAACAAAGCGGTTCCCAGGCGCTAATCTGACCGAAATTACATTCTGTTGGCAAATCATCGCGCAACAACTCTTGCTTTGTGACCTAGTAGTTGACCCGTGCACGACTATTTCAGTGTGAACTTTTGAGGGGTAAAGTTAAAAAAAATGATGTTTGTGATGGAGGCAACCCACAGCAAAAAATTACGCAGTTAGTACTGATGAGTATACCTACATCCGATTTCGAAACCTAGACTTCACTATTAATTAGTAACTAAATACCATGACTAGAAGCGATCAGGGATAAAAGAGGCCAATCTACGCCTACTATGTATTTTATAGTAATTATTTTGACTTCAGGGACAACAAAATTGCGTGAATGGATTAATGTTCAAAATTCATCCAAGTGAGGCAGCGAATAGAGAATATTGTAATTAAAGTAAAAAACAAACGAAGCGTTTGATTGATTGATTGATTAAGAAATAAGGAAACACTAAAACCTGAATCTGGCATAAACCCGTCGTTAGTAAAGGCGTTTCCGGCTTCGGGCACGAAGTGGCTGGCATCAAACTCACTGCCGCTCACTCCTTGTCCATTTCCGTAGCCTGCATCCCTGTAATAATAATAAAAAATTAACCATAATACCTTTACAGATATTAATCAGAAACCACCGCTTGTGTTGTATGATTATTGATGGTGAGTAAAACAATTAATAAATATAATTTCCATCAAATTTTTGAAAAGTTTAACCGTCGAACACATCAATCGCATGTTTATCATCATCACATAATCATTCGCAGCCATAAGACGTTGAACATAGACTTCCAAAGTGACCGGTTGGCGGGCGGCATCCACGGAATCTTGCCACCTTTACCAGGTAGTTTGTCCATCTTGCAGGGTCTTCAACCTCCGTGACAATTAGATACTTAAAAACTTAAGTTAAGGAAGTTCTCACGTTCTAACCTGCCTTCCCTAAGCGCGTATGCTGACTGCACCAACACGACCCCCACAACTATAGCCGGTAACCGCGCCACGTAGCACGCCAGCTCTGCACCGCCGTATACTCCTTGAAGACCCTGGAATGTAACAAAAAACAAATAATTAGTGCTTGTTGTTTTTATAGCTCGCAAAAGTTGCTACTTCTGTTGTAGGCAGATAGCTTCTGTGAGAAATATGTGCTCTCTGGCTAGCGTCCTGTGGACAATGCAAGTTTTGAACTGCCCTGCAAGACAAGACCAGACTTTTTTCTATCTTCCTGATTGCTCAAGAAACTATGCTGTAGAGTTACATTTCCAGTCTTCGAATGTAATCCACAATTATGCCAGTTGAAAATTATTAAAAGAAGATACGTAAGTAATGTAGGCGTTAGGTACGTACCCAATGACTAATGGACATGTAGAAGACTAGAGCACATTCTGGGATGAGCACCAATATCACAGCTATCAGCCACGCCAGCAGATATTTGTTGTTTTTCTGAAATCATACAAAAGCAGCCTTTAAAAATAGGACACAGGAGGATATGCCGTGATACAATACAATGTAACGTGGTATAATTCACAACTGTAAGCGTCGCTTCGCTGTATTCGCTATGCTGGAGGAAAAACCACGTTTTCGTTGACAGATCGCTGGCCGCCCGTGTGTTCTATATTAAAAGATAGAATGTAATTTTTCTGACATAGAGCCTTTAAGAATTGCTTATTATTTTAGCTCCAGGTATATTTAGAAGTAGGTACTCACAGAGATGAGCCCATGCACGAGCGTGACCGTGGCGGCGATGACGATGCAGTAGCACACCATGAGAAGCACCGACGGCACCGGCAGCCCGCTCTGCGACTCCACCACCCAAACGATCTCGTAGATCAGCGCGATCGCGTAGGCCACCTGCGAGCAGAGGTGGAATGTCAGCGATGAGAATATTAAAATTTACTACTGGCTGTGCGTAAGCGGCTTCGCCCGCGTAGATGGTCTTTCCCGTCGAAATATAGCCTAAATTAAAGAAAAATGTAGCCTATGTCACTCCCTGATAATGAAGCTTTATATTGGTAAAATATTTTTTAAATCGGTCGAGTAGTTTCAGAGCCTAAAATCAAACTAACAAATAAATCTTTCCTCTTCATAATATTAGTATTGACAAGCTTAGTTATAGTAATGGTAACATACTCGTACATTAATTACACGGTTGGAATAGTGCGCTGTAGCACGGTTTCTCGTCTCGATTTCCGTAGTGTCCCGGGTTCGATTCCCGGTCGGGTCAATTCAGGAAACGATATTTTTAGTATTGACTCTGGTCTGGGTGTGCTGGGGGACGCCCCTGGCTTATTTCCTTGTGTGGTACCTCGTAACACAGTGATATTAATTCCTACTACGAGACCATTACAAGAGGTCTGGAGCATATTTATTTATTTATTACTAATTTGACGACACAACACAGAATAGCAAATAATTAATTACAGTTATGTGATTTTTGTTAGAATGCTAAAAACACAATTGAGTAATGTAAATATTGTAATTGGTATCTATATGAACTGATAAGTTAAAACGACCGTTTTCAGGTTTCTTAAATGGTTATAAATGGTTAGAAATTTAAATTTCATAGGTACTTACGACATTTTAAAACGTACAGAATGAAGGTTACATGTTTAAGTTTACTACATAAATAGTTTTTTGGTGTTTGGACGAACTAGGGTAGGCAGTTAGGCACCCTGGGAAGTAAAACGCATCGTGTGACACCGAACAAGGTTTACGACCTCATCAGGAAAGCAAGATTTAGAAACAAACTTTAATTCCTCAGAACCACCACAGGACACCCCAGCCAATCAATGATAGCCCGTCATGCGTTAGCCAGAGCAATCATGTTTGTTCGTAACTATTCGCCGCTTGCTCGATAGTAGAACAACAATTTGAAAGTTATCTAACACGGCCACTAGACTACGCGTGCCACACGGGCACAGAGAATGAAGTCATGGCAAACGGTTACGAGCCATAATAAACTTACACTGTATTAATATAAGTATATCTGTTACGCGAATTCCTTGGCGTCGATTTGTTCTAATGACTGAGAAACAATTTTATTAATAAAGCTAATCACACAATGAAAGAACGTTAGTTTATACAAAGTCAGCAATGATCAAGCGTGCGGAACACCTGACAGTAAGCGGTTACCGCATCTCGTGAACTCGCCTACTGGCGAACGAAATGTCCATCGTTTTGGTCAAGCTAATGTGTCAAAAAAATATACAAAAATGTGATATTCTTAAATATTTTTTCGTTTATGCTGAATATCATATTTCGGAGAAGAAAAATACATGTTACTTGTTAAAATCATTTTCTATTTTGTACTAATTAAGACCATGTTCGTTTTCGCGATCCTACGGACATAGTGTTGATTATAGTGAGTGGGTATCCACATTTATCACAAAGGTTGTGGTCATTTGACGACCGACTTGGTGTAATGGTTAAGAAGTTGGCTACTACACCAGAGGTCGCGGGTTCGATCCCCGCACAGTACAAACATTTTGTGTGCATGAACATGTCTGTTTGTACTGGTCTGGGTGTCTCCTATGTATAATAAGTATGTATTTACAAAAGAAAATGTATTTAAGTATGTTTATCCGTTGTCTAGTATCCCATAACACAAGCTTTAATTAGCTTACTTTGGGGCTAGATGGCGCTGTGTGGAATAATGTCCAGGATATTTATGTAATATTATTTATTATTTATTTATGGGCCCCAAGTAATTGAGCCTTAATCATGAACTGATCCATAAAACAATATAAAAAACCATCTCTATTCTATTTTCTGCATTTAGTGTTGAACACAGACATAAAATTAAATACCTACAAAAGTGTTCCTACTTCGCGTGCTGAAGAGGAGTACAATTCATTGTACCTCAAGCTGTTACATTTAGTCTCCGTTCATTATTTTTTTAGCACATTAGTACAAGTAATAATAACAAACAAAACAGTTCAGTCCTCCAAAGCTTAAACAGTTTTACAATAAACATTTCACAGTATAATTCCTTGAACATCGCAAGCACACATATCTCTTCAGTCATCCATCTGGAAACACACCACTTGGTTAAACATTCGGAAGTAGCTCCCGACCAGCCCGAGATGGTCTACGTCTCTAATTCTCTGGTTCGGGAAAGTGGGAGTGGGAGGGGTCTAGCCAGCCCGGTCGGTTTTAAGGCCATACTGCACGTAGTTATCTCATAGGATGACGAAACGCCGTTGTAGAAGTGAGAGTAAACTTGTTGCTTAAAGCCTGACACACTAGTGCGACTTTTGACTTGGAATGTCTATTTATTCACTTCAATTGCGACTTATTCTTACAAAGATTAACTACATTGTCCGCTTTGGCAACCGGTAATTAATTTATGACACTATAATAATAATATAGTTACATATTTATGAAAATGATTTTTCAAAGATAAGACTTTGATGAAGATATTGTCCTAAAAGTATTGTCGATATTATTTGAGCCGAACCACTGAGTGATCAGTTGTTCGGCTCAAATAATATCGACAATACTTTTAGGACAATATCTTTATATTTAAAACAAGAACCAGTGGTCGATCTTCTTTTTCAATTGAAGCCAGCTCGTATTCCTTGCGTTTTTAGACGATTACACGCTTGCATAAAGCGCTATAAATCTCTCAACGAAACAACAATCCACTAGATAATGTTACTTCAACACGTCAACGGCTGTCTGGTTGGCCAAATGCCATCATAATTCTTAATTTCAATGCATGTCAGTACGAGTATACCTCTGAAAATAACGGGCGTCAAAAGCTAACCATACTTTACCCAGTTTAAAGGCCGCCACTGTGTATAGTATAGTGCGTAGTATGTATTTTATGCCTTTATAACATAAATCGCTTTCCGCCCGCGGCTTCGCTCGCGTGAAGTTAATTTTTATGACTCACTGGCTTCTGCCCGCGACTTCGTCCGCATGAAATAGTTACTTTGCTCCGCTTCGCTCCTATTGGTCTTAACGTGATGAAATATAGCCTTTAACCTCCCTCAATAAATGGGCTATATAACACTGAAAGAACTTTTCAAATCGGACCAGTAGTTTCTGAGATTAGCGCGTTCAAGCAAGCAAGCAAACAAACAAACAAACAAACTCTTCAGCTAATATTAGTACAGATATAGTAAAGATAGGATTTTTTCCGACTTACGATACTTGATTCGCAAAATCCCGTTTTAGTGAGCACCTGCGTCCTAAAAAGAACCACCATGCAAAATTGGAAACTCCTACCACTTTCTGAGATTTCGATTTAGTCGTTCAGTGTATAGTCGCCCTAAAAGCTTGCTCTGCTGAGGAAAACAGAAGACCCACTACATTTATTACTTTTGCATTATTTATACAATTAATAAACATTTATGTGGATATTCGTCGATTCATGGAACACATGTTACGTATAAAAATTATAATAAGTTCCTGTTGACTCTTAATTAAGTGAGTAAGTATGAGGTGAATCGAGGTCATAAACATTTACAATTACATGTTAGACAACATTGATGAAGTTTGTAGATGGATGCTTGAGTTTAATATTCCTAAAGCGGGAGGATCACCATAGGACTCCAACATACTCGTACGCTTGCTTATGTCATCATCATCATCCGTGCGGTCTATCCCGGTTGTGAACCCACACTGGTGTGTGGGGTCCCAGGGTCCGCCTTTCCTATTTTCTTGGCCCACTTTGCGCGGTCTTGTGCATCCTCAGTGGTGAGTCTGTTGGCACGCATGTCACCCTTAACGACGTCGAGCCACCGCTTCTTGGGTCGACCTCTTCTACCGGTACCTGGCGGGGGCGGCATAGCCAGACATTTGTTGCCCACGTAGTTTGCCGATCTCCGTGAGACATGACCATACCAACGAAGGCGGCACTCCTGCAGCTTGTCTGCGATGTCACGAACACGAAGGCTGCCGCGGATGTGGGTGTTACGCACACGATATTTGCGTGAGACTCCACACATCCACCGCAGCATCTTCATTTCCGTGACGCGCAGCTCCTGCTTGTGTCGCTCTAGTAACGGCCATGTTTCACTGCCATATAAAAGGACAGGCCTAATGATGGTTTTATAGACCTGCCCTTTCAGCTTGATCGGCATTTTGGGGTCACAAATGACACCAGCCACCTCACGCCATTTAGCCCAAGCCGCGGAAATATAAGTACGCTTGCTTATGTCATTAGCTTTTAAAAACTTGTGTCTACTAAAGTCGTTGTAAAAAAATATTTATACCGACCACTTTAGATGAGAGTTAGGAACTGAGGATCGAATTTTTAAAGTGGCAGGAGAAATTGATAGAGAACAAGGTGCTAAGTTTCGATGTCAAAATACCACACCATGTTTGACAGTAGGATGTTCACTCTCACCAAATCAAGTGATGAATTTTTCAGGTTTATCTATCTGGAAGGCACGCTAAGCAGTGGGCCCTGGATGAATTCGCTAGATTCAGGAGGCCTCTAGAGCCTTTAGGAGTCTGGGCACGTCTGTTGAAGTTTATGATTTATTTGCTAGGTTTTGAGCTAGACCTAAAATTTTAAAGCCTACATTAAACCTATATAGTTACTTTAAATAAAATAACTTTACGGATTCTACTTGCGGTTTTACAATTTCAAACCAGACGTTTCAACTCCTTTATTGCAGTCGTGACCACTTTCTCCGAATATACACACTGAGGCCCGTATTCTAGAATCGTACTCAAGCACTGATCTGTACTTGAGTAGAGATTTCAAAACGTCAGTTCATACAAAAAGGTCACTCAGATCTATACACAAGTACAGATTTTGTATCAGAATACGGGCCTTAGTCCACCTTTTGACCATATTTGACGTGAGGACTATGTCCCCGCAGTGGGACGTTTACATTCTGCGGCTGTATTATTATTATCCAAACATACACGTCCATATATGTTTTTTCTTTCTCACTCAAATGAAAATCACACATTTTCCTAATTTGAATTTAGAATCATCTTCTTTAAAATTAAACTTTTAATGATACCAAAACCAGCCAGATACAAATAGTATAGCCAAAGAGATTTTATTACAAGTTCATACATACTATACGCGAAAAGACTTTTTCCTCAACCTAAAATTTACAAAAAATCCTAAAAAAATCATAACTCGAAAACTACAAAAAATCGGGTAACATACATCGGGTATTTTTGGATACCCCGCAGTATGAGGACCTAAAAAAAATATTGATATATACGTTTGGACCACCCTGTATATCAAGGAAAAAGGTAAGTAAACTCACCAAAGCATAGGCGGCGATGAACCCCGAAGCAGCAGTGACGCTGCAACAAAATATCCTGCTCACAGCCGGCTTCATGCGCGCCTTCGGAGACTCCACATCACCCAGGTCATTGCTGGCTGGCATCTTGGCACGTTCACTTAATTCTCATCTCTATGACCTGACGCTTAGGTTTCTTTCATCGAATCTTAGACTGCCATTTTGTTTTCGACCAGATTTAGTTTCTAGTGTTAGGTTTGTTTGTGTGGTGTACGGAAATACTACATCTTCTCAATGTTAAGCAGTTGAGAGGATGGTTTTCTATTTTGCGGGTGGTGGAAGCTTTGGTGCAGATCTGAAAAGAAAAACGAGACGTTGTTAATGAACGCATTAGGAAAAATAACTATTGTCTTTTGATAGTTTGTTCGTCATCTAGTTGTCCCAATGTAGAGCTAAAAATATTGTATAATCTTACCAATAAGTATATCGTAAAGGAGTTTTTTTTAAACGATTTGCGTAGTGCGCTGTAGCACGGTTTCTCGCCTTAATTTCCGTAGTGTCCCGGGTTCGATTCCCGGTCAGGTCAATTCAGGAAACGATCTTTTTTGAATTTACTCGGTTTTAGGTGTCCTTGTCTGGTACCTCGTAATACAGGGAAATTAATCCCTACTTCAAGACCATGACAAGCGAATGTCTGGCACATATTTATTCATTTATATTTATTTTATTATTATTCTTCTTTTTGTTTTAATGGCAATTATATCTTTGAACTATACGGATCCCGCTTAGTTCACTTATATTTTATATGTATTACATGCCACATAGTCTTTACAGGTCCTAAAGAACACAACATTTAAAACGTGGAACAATGTACAGGCATACGTACATATTATGACGTCACTATGCTAAGATGAAAACAGAGATACTAAGGCTGCTTTTCCACAAGAGATGTGCCATACTGAATACCTTGCTGTGGACGCGTTTGATTTCAACCAATCATATTCATTGGTACTCTGCTGTGCTATGTGAACCAATGAATATGATTGGTGTACTCGTATATCAAACGCATCCATAGCTACGTAGCATCTGCATAGCACATCTCTGGTGAAAAAGCGCCCTAATTCAAGCTATTCTCTACGAAAACCTACATATGGACTTTGGCCAATAAACTTAGGCACTCATAATTACTTCCACTAATTATGTATAGAGATTATTTATGTCTGTACTACTATTGCAGCCACAAATACATAACAAGTGGGTAATTTAAGGTAAAATATAGCAAGCCTTTCTACATTTTAATTGCTTTGTTTCGTATTGCTCGCCTTTACATAATCATAAATTACATTATAGGTATATACTTAATTGCATTCCTCTAACTTACGTATTTCCTTAATTAGATAGTTAGTTAAGATGAAAAGTTATTCACTGATATGAATAAGTTGAAGTGAAAGAACTAATTTCATGAATTAGCTCTACTAAAATTGGTTTTGAAAAAATAATAACCTCTACTTTTAACCAACTTCTGTCCAGAGAATAGAATAGAATACATTATTGATGACATTTTTCTTATTCAGTTACAGAGCACATTTAGCTTATTCACTTAGCAGGCAAAATTATTTATTGTTTAGTGAGATATTATTAAGAACAATTTAGCACGTACATGTCAACATTATTATCTATATTAAAAACTTAAGCCAAGCAGAATTATTCTAGAGTTAGCAAATAAGATTAAAAAATAGAATAGAATAGAATAGAATACTTTTATTGCATTAAATGTGGTTGACAAGAGTAAATAATAACAATTTTGGTTTCTCACACTTAACCAAACAATTGGCATGCAACATTGGAGAGGGATACAAGTTTAATATGAATACATAATAGGTACAATGAAGAATTAATAAAATTAAATGAAAAATACAATGAATTAAAAAAAAAAGAATTAATAAATAAGCGAGATTATGATGTATGATAGATATTAATTGTATTTTAAAATTTAAAATTTGTAATTAATAATTAATAAGTTGTGTCAAATGACAAAAAAATTACGAATCCTTTCACGAAATAGGTACGGTACGGTAATGTCAGAAGAAAGCTGTGAGTCACACAAACAAGCCTTCTACAGTGTACTTGACCTATTCTCATAAAAACTGGTGACTGAATGGACATTCAAAGCTGAACTATTAACAAAATTACCTCTTTAGTGATCAAAAGTTAGCGCAAGGGTAGCGGTAGTAGTCTTGGCCTATAGAGCCAAAGATCGTGGGTTCGATCCTCGCCCAGAACATTTGATTGTTCTCTATATTAGTCTGTAACTTCCGGATTGAAATCTTTGCTTGGTGTGAGCTGTATCTAATATTTATTTATTGAATTCTTAACAACCACCGTATTAATAACGAAGTGCTTCATTTAAACTAAAGAACCGTTACGTTGCGCAGCCACATTCCAGCGTATTCTATACCCGCGCATAAAGGACAATAACTAGGCAGTTAATAAGTAATTACTTAGTATAAATCATTCCTTGTCTTACTCCCACGGTCTTTATTTGCCCGGCTGGATCATAAGGCAAATGGCCGTCCTTCCAACAGAGTAACAGAGGTTCTAAATGAAAATGAGTAACAAATTAGAACCTCTTCAGGAAGAAAGTGAACTGGTATATTTTAGGCCACCATGTCTATATTTTAAACCTTATCATCAACTGACACCATCAGAAAACATATTGGAAAGACATTACATTCGCCCGCAGTGCAAGGTGTCCGTGTCTAGGGAATCTATCTGTCGTTTTGACACCCCGCCCCGGCTGCTTATGGTGGCCCGCCCGGGGCAATGGGTGGGTGTGGCCGAAAGCCTTATAGAATTCCCTGTCCCGTTCATGCAGAGCTGCGATACACCGACCCCTTATTCTTTAACTCACAACGCGACTCGGTTGCAAGTCGCCAATTTTTTGACAGCCTGACTGTGGCGTTTCAAAGAATTTTCACCTAATAAAATTCGATTACAATCACACTGCACCTTAATAAAACAGCTTATCCGTACATATTACACACTTTATGTAGTGTTTCTAGCGGAGCTTTTAAGGCATTTTAGCCGCTAACTAGTGCATTTTTGCACAAAGTGGCTACTTTTCGCAAAAACGCGATCTAAAACTAAAAAACAGAAAGAAAAGTCGTGGACAGACGTTTAATATATATTTAAAAGAAAGTATTTTTTGAGATAGGTATTCATTGTTCGGTTTTGAAAAACAATGTCTAATTCAGAAGTTATAAAAATAATTCAATTGGTGGCGCTAGTTGGCGGCTAAAATCGCCATTATCCAAACAAGGCTTCATAAATGAGACAATCTAAATGAAAACAAAATGATGTTGTTGTTTTATAATGAGAGTCATTTTCAAATCGTTAGCAAAGTCAAATTAACAAGTTATCAGTTTTTAGACAAATAAATACGTGAGAAGGAAGTTTGCCTCAATGGTGAGAAACTTATTGTATGCAATTCTCTTGCAACCATCTAGGTACGTGTTGTTAAAGTTTATATGTAAATAGAAAATAGGGCTGGTTCTAGGTTGCCGTTCAACGCTTGCATTAGACTGATACATTAAGAAACGAGCTAATTTTAAGGGCTTACTAATACTATTAGTAAACCCTAATAATTAGTAGTACTAGTTTCTCTTCTTTTGCGCGTCTTTAATAAGATTTAATTTCGTAATGTTGATGTCAAAAATGTCAAGTGTTATTGTTAAGTTATAGTGAAAGTATAATTGTATTGTGTTAATCTTAAGTTTAACATATGTTTGAAAATATATTTGCATGTCTCTTTTATATTGACTAAGCGTAAATGTTCTGTAAACTTTATTTTAAAACCATTTATACAATGTTTTATGCGAATAAATAATTCTTATCTTATCTTATCTTATCTTAATTATGGTTCGATTTAATATTGATTTTCATTTAACGGCAAAGCAAGGCCCATTTATGATTAAGTAATTTGGCATAAAGCGCCCTATTACTGTCTATACGAGGGTCCCTTATCTATATTTTTTTAAAATTATTGAGCAGTTAGAAGCAACTGTAGCACTAATCAGTTTGCAAATGGATCTATTCGATAATTTGATTCTGAAAGATTTCAGTAACGTTACACGAACGGAGTAACGTTGCCAAAAATCTAACTCATGTACAGTGTATTTTCGTAGCTTGAGTAACATTCTGCAATACGGGCCCAACAACGTCAGTGTCGTTTGTTTACCTTACCAAAAAAACTAACTATTACAATTGCCTTAACAAAATTCGTAAATAATGCCAAGGACATAGGGGTTGAACATTACTGAAGACCTAGCCAATAGAAACTTGACAGGTAAGTATTGGTACTCACTATTCTAGTCAAAAACCTTTAGTGATCACAAAACAATATCCGAACTAGAATATTCACCAAGGCCCCTGGATTTAGCGCCTTAACCACTCGGTCGAGACGTTAGATGTAACGTCTCGATGACCGAGTGGAGAGCAACACTCATTATTTAATTCGAGATAGAGGAAATGAACGTCTATTGTTGTTTTGATAATTGATAATGATAACCCTATCAAAGACTGATGACCTCGAAAGCTTACGCTCTGAATATTAAAAAACATAAACAAGCGGCCTTAAAGAAGTTTCTTATCGAATCGTGAATGCAGAGCAATTTGTATAACTGCATAATCGTTGTAATTATTATTTGGTAGCAATTTTGTGAAAAGTAGGTCAAAGGCGAATTCGGTAAGGTGAAAATTGGATGGGATTTCAGCAGTTATTATAAATTGTGCAACAACAGGTTTTGTTTTTTTAACCACGAGATCTTCTTTTGTATGGTTGAAAGTTAAAAAATAAAATAAAAAATTCTTTATTTCAGACTGTGTCCATAGTTAGGTTAGCAAAAAACTTATAAATATTTGTTAGTTACAACAGCACTCTTATGAATAAGTGAATAATGCTTTAGGAAGCTTCTTACATTGCTTGTTACAGCGATCAGAATGGTATTGGTGCTGGCGCGCATTCTACGCAGCGAGGCGGTGCATCGTTTGCGAATCACAGCTGGGAAACCATCCACACGTGCATCCGCAAACATGCCCGACGCACTACAAAAGCGCGACAGACCCACCCACCTTGTGCCTTAACACCCACATCCGAAAATGACTATAGTGAAAACCAGCCTTACAGACTGATCATACAGACAGATAAACCTGAATGGAAAACCATGACCAGGCTTTGACAGCGCTTTCTTGCCTATTTTAGACAGTGTCAGTTTGGAACTGTTATCAGACGCTGAAAATCAGCGTCTGGTCAGCACAGCTGAGCGCAGTTCAAATTATTTTCTGGACATCGTGACACCGGTGCCTGCTAGTTTTTTATCATGTCTTTTTTAATTTAGTTTTATTTACCTTTGTAATTGTTTTTTTATTTACCTTTGTAGGTGCCCGTGGCTAAGTGACGACAGCGGATCGGCAACGATCCGATGTTCAGCAACGCCAGTCAGGTCGGGTTATGGATGGGTGACCATCCCGACCGAAATTAAGTGATGCGTTTTTCGGGCATCTCCGTGCTTCGGAAGGCACGTTAAACAGTTGGTCCCGGCTGACGTCGCAAGATATCAGTCGTAAAGCCTAGTCAGAGGCCTAAAAAGGCGGCTTGATAACATCTGACGGTAAGGTTTATCACTGGCCTTACATTCACCTCTCCAACAATCCGCACTGAGCCCGCGTGTTGGAGTATGGCTCGTACCACCTCATAGTTGAGGTGAGGCCTGTGCCCAGCAGTGGGACGTATAAGGCTGTATTTGTTGTTGTTGTTGTTGTAATTGTTGCTTTGTGATGTTTTATATTTTTTTCTTTTTGTCATTATAAGCCTAGGCCGTCATTAGAGAAAAAAATAAATTATAGCTACAATGACAAGTGGTGTTTTGTCTAGACTCTAGGGCATGTTTATCATATTTATTTATTTATACAATGTAGAAAACTTCCAACCTTGACGTAGTATTCAGGATCATCATAACCCAAAGAGGAATTACGCCACATAACCTTGATTAAAATTCAGTTTATTTTAAAATATTTCTTGCTAAGTATTTTTTGGCTTTGGTCATTGACTTGACATCAAACCAGAAGCGCATATTAACGAAAACATACTTCCTGATATCACTAACTAGTTAAAGAATTGATGCTTGTGTTAGTAATGCCATTTGTAATGAAAGTAAAATAAAGTACAATTTATTGCTGAAGCAATTCAATGCAATTGATAATCGAATATTGGACACTGGATTGCTTCTGGTTACATTAAAAAGTAAAGTCATTCAAAAGAATTACTGTTTTCTAATAGCAGGATATAAAAAAATATAAAAGAAAACATAAAATCGAGAGTTTCCTAAAACTAAACTTGTAATTAAGTGACGTAATCTCAGTTGCCTAGCAACGATGCTCGCTGCTTGTGACTTTTTCCTCACCTACTTATTCTGGGCAGCCTACCCTAAAAACCTAATTTAGAAACATTTTTTTTAAATGGTGCCTTTGGGATTTGTGGCCTAGTGGTAAAGCACTCCAACTCGGATCGCGGATCGTGGTCCCGAGTTCAAATCTGGCCAGAACCAAAATCTTTGTGTTCATTGTTTAATTTCCGACTAACCCTCCGGTAATGGAAACACCCATAAAAAACCAAATCAACCCGGATAGCGGCGTTAGGTTCTAATACATTGGTGAAAAGTAGACTTCTGAGTGTTCCTTTCACCATGACGGCAACAGTCACTTGCCTCTGACTACCCAGTTTGGTATAGAGTCGTGATGGTATGTTATGATATGCTAGATGACATTCGTCAAAGCAGCAAAATCCGCCAGTCAACCCTATTCAAAAAACGAAAAGGCTTTAAAGACGGTTTCTCTCCATAGCCTGATAAGTAGGCTAACTC
Source organism: Udea olivalis (assembly GCA_947369235.1). Classification (NCBI taxonomy): domain Eukaryota; kingdom Metazoa; phylum Arthropoda; class Insecta; order Lepidoptera; family Crambidae; genus Udea; species Udea olivalis. The sequence continues at coordinate 10,745,380 of OX376364.1, read as the reverse complement.
CACCACTGGGCTTATTCTTTGTTTTTAATGCACGCTATCCGGAATATATAACGTAAAAATTATAAAACTTTTGCCTTTCACTGTGATTTTCTGTCTCGTACAGTCAACCAAACCTCTCTCAAAAGAGCTCAGCTCATGCTGGTAGTGTGACGTTTTTGCTATGGTTAGCATAATAAGTGCTATCAACATGAAACTAACCCTCCTGTGATGGATAACATGGACAAAAAAATCAACCCGAATAACGATGAAAGGCTCATTACCACGTTGGGTTCTAATAACATCAATGAAAGCTGGCTCAAGACTGTTCTGTACACCATGACAGCAACAGTCACCTGCCTCTGACTACCCCGTTTGGGATAAGTCGTGATGGTATGTTTGTTGTGTTAACATATGTAAATACAATGTCATATAATTGCAGAGGTTTTTAAAGGTTGACCTGGTGTCCTCCGTACCATCTCACATTAATTTTGTCCAATTTTCGTAGCAATAATAAGGAAAACGACAGATGGCAGGTAGAATAGCAACAACAATAACAAATCAGCTTCTTTGCTGACCGTACCGCCATTTGGATTGCGTCGAACCAATTGGATTTGCCCGCTTTCCTCAGGGAAAGTCCTTATCTCTTGACCCTGCGTACTAACTTGTTAGACTAGTTGTACAACAATCTACAAGCAACATGAATTTATCATCAATCAACAAACACTGGCTTGGTGACTTTTACTCGCTGAGTGACTGCAGACAACATTTGGAATGTAAGTTCCTTGAGTGTAGAGGAGCACTAAGAGTGGATTTCCCGAAATTTCTACGAGAAGAGCAAGAAACGGGTACGCCGTAAGTCGCGGGCATAAGCTAGTAATTTAAAAAGTTAATGCTTCCATGGCTTAGTACCTACGAATAAGAGCGCTCGGTCCGAAACCTGAAAATTCCAGGTCGGGCAAAATGTGGTTTTGAATATTTCGAAACAGCCCGGGTTTGTGATCACCAACCAGCATTTGGCAAGCGTGTTGATCAAGCCAATACCCATCAATTGTAGCGATGACTTGATTTAAATGACTACCTACTACTATATCAGTTATTGTTCGGCCGCCTTGTATAGGTTTGGTCTTAGCGGCGGAAAAACAACCGCCCGATGCATACGATATCCGTAAGCAAGACAAATTACTGTTTAAGTGGACTGTGAAATCAATCGGAAGGCAAACATACATACTACAGACACAATTTAGACATGAACCGAGAACCGTTGTGGTAAGCGTGTCCTAGACTGCGCGCGGCATCTCGGTAAACGTATTGTAGGGCGCCCTCCGGCCAAGTGGTGGATTTCCTAAATTAGTCAAAATCACTTTATTAACTAAATTTACTATTTTTCCCGCACTCAAAGTGAAAAGTACAGTTTGCACCTCGAGACTAAACGCCAACTTAATATACCCTCGGTAACTCTTCATTTTGTGCTACAGACATTGAAGTCATTTTAGTTCATTTAGATACATTTTACGTGTCTTTAACGTCATTATCATTCGTTAACATACAAAATTTGATTACCTATACATAGGCCTCTATCATTTTCAGAGTGGCTTATAGGTCGTATGCACTCACCGAACCAGTGGTCATCTATGCATCTTGCACCTACATCTAACCGACTCCTTTCTTTTTTTTCTAGTAAATTTTGGCATTAGGTACCTACTTATAATATTTTTATACGAAAAACTTCTCATATTTTATTATTTAATCGAGGTCATATTAATTCCATAGAAATCAGTTGACCCAATTAAGTTAAATTTAATTGTATTCATTCAAAGTCTGATATTTCAACAGATGTGTTTTGTTTTGAGTATCCTATTGAATCTGTTATTATGATTTACTTCATTCAAATAAGATTGCCTATTGTTCCTAACAGCTTTTTGATGACTGTCATTAGATGACTTCGCACCAAAAAATATTATTTGGGATACAGTTATAAAATTTTAATAGACATCCAATGTGGTCCTGATCTGGCAATTTGGAGATGTTTACCTGACGGCATTTGTATCCATTACCTTGTCATTCACAGCTGTACAAATGTTATCTTCTCGTTTGAAAATTCTTATTCAGTAGATATTTTGGTGATCCTTTGTTTCACAATATATTTAATAATTTTCATAGAATTCCGGTTCACAGAGAATGTTTCATAGAATTTTCGGTTCAAATATTATTGTTTCCACGACTATTTATTTCATAGAATATTCAGTCCACATATTTTCATGTCAAATATTATTATTTCAACGACTATTTACCTCATAGAAACATACTGCACAGAAATTTTATTAATATAATAACAGACATTAGTTTAAAAAGCCTCTGTTGGTTAGGTTAGAACTGTGACCACATCGCCAGAAGCGAAATTTCCGCGAACGAACATAAGTGGCGAAAAAAAGATTCTTGCAAAAGCCAAACATTATGAGCAATAATAATACTTGATTTGATATTCTATGATATGAATATTCTAAGAAATCTATGATTTACTCTGAAGTAACTATTCTGCGTATTGATTATTCGATGAAATGATAATATGAGAAATAATTTATGTAAAACGATTTTCTATAAAACAGTGTACAACCAGATATTTTGTGTGTAGAATTTATAATAACACTAGCTGCCTCGACAGACTTCGTTCTGTCAAAAGGAGTTGCAGCGTCGGTAAAGCAGCACATATCGCCCGCGTTTCTCCGACTTGATTTACATTGACTGACTTACTGGTCTGGATGCCTTGACTGGCCTGTTGGCGCAATGGCAGCGTTCCTGCCTTTAGCGGCGGCGGTCGTGGGTTCGATCCCCACCCATGATCAACATTTATGTGACGAACATTTGTGGTTGTTGTGCGTCTGGGTGTTATTATCTATCTAAGTATGTATTTAGAATTATTTAAGTATGTTTATCAGTCTCTGACACCCATAGTACAAGCATTGTTTAGTTTGGGGTGAGATGATCTTGGTGTGAACTGTGATATATATTTATTTATTTATTTTATATACTACTAGTTTTCCGCCCGCGGCTTCGCCCGCGTGATCTATATTTTTGTATACAAAATCTTTATAAATTGTAGCCTATGTGTTATTCTGATGTATATAAGCTGTATTACTGTAAAGTTTAATCTAAATCCGTTTAGTAGTTTTTGCGTGAAAGAGTAACAAACATACATACATACATCCCCACAAACAGTCGCATTTATAATATTAGTAAGATTATTTTTAACTGAAGTTTTGTTCAGTCATTATAAAATATAGCCTAAGTCACTCCCTGATAATGTAGCTTCATATTGGTGAAATACATTTTTAAATCGGTCCAGATGTTTCGGAGCCTATACAGACAAACAAACAATCAAATCTTTCCTCTTATAATATTAGATAGTATAGATACATAAATCGAGTCTGAAATGTAGGTAGGTATCACATTCACCAATACATACTTACTAAGATATAGATATTTACACCATCGCAGAACAAACATGAAAACCTGTTTTACATACAAGAAAATTGATCGACGGTTCTAATTAAATTCTAGGTAAGTATAATATTATATCTTTGCTGTATAAGTTCTATTTCTCCAGCTAGTTTCTGCTCTATTTATCACAACCCTATGTTTACTTGAAGCCGCATTCAATTAAACGCATCATTAATCGTAACTTCTAATATGTCTATTTTTGCACTTTGATGTAAATTCTTATCTCAGCCAGTATCCTCAGTTTAGAGCCTTAGAGCCAGCTTACCTAGAATTAAATCAGAGAGCAATTCGGTATTTAATGATAGCCACAACTGTCTGTTTTCGTGTTGCGTGCTAATGTGTTTGCAGATTGTACTTAACCATATTTTTCCCAACGTCAGAAGTTTTAATTTATGCAGTGAAATTTGTTTCTATCGTCTTCAGTTATTTTCTAATTCAAAAAGGTATAGTAAACAGGGTCACGGCCGCCAGTGGGAGTTTGGCCCACATCTACCGTAGTTAGAATAAGTAAAAGACGTCTTTTTTGGTTGGCACCTTAGGAGATTATTTATTGAACTTTCTAAACACTTAATTAGACCAGGTGTGTTAATTTAATGTGGATGGAATCACAATCTAGTGCCCAACTACCAAATATGTAGATACATTTCTGGCAGATACTGGCCGATTAACAGTTTATTGTACCTAAAAAAATATCACTAACAATAATCAAACTATATATAATATAAACTGAACTCTAGGTAGAGAGTCTGACGAACACCTGCCAACAAACAAGCTACCACAGGCGCACGCTCCGATCCGTTATGCGTTAAAAAACTACGATAATGTTCTGTTGTTATCGACGCAAGCGCAACATGGAAGGATGTAACGTGAGGTAACGTAGTTCAACTGGCCTGTTATTATCTTCTTGCGGAGATAACGGAGAAAGCATAGCGAATCGTAGCAAATCACATGGTATGGCACGCATTTGAATTTAGATCTTTGCTGTGTAAAGAGGTGCCGTGGTTTAGTGGCGACCACTGGATCGGAACTGTTTGTTAAGCTACTCGTGCTAAATTGAATAATAGAACGGGTAATCAACCATCTAGGCTGAAGTTTGGTGGTGCATTTTCAGGCATATCCTTGCTTCAGGGCCCTTCACGGGCCTTATTTCAATCGCTCACATCGAGTCATGTTAATTGCCTACCTAAATATCCAGCCTAGAAGATGAGCTTGTGCCAGGTAACCGCTGATGCTGGAAATGAAATATCATGTTAGATGGCTTGCTACGCTTATTCTAGGGACTTGACAAGTTTTATGAGATTTTAATAAGGCCTCAGGAGGCACGTTGATAAATAATAAATAAATAATATAAATAATATCCCTGGACATTATTCCACACAGCGCCATCTAGCCCCAAAGTAAGCTAATTAAAGCTTGTGTTATGGGATACTAGACAACGGATAAACATACTTAAATACATTTTCTTTTGTAAATACATACTTATTATACATAGGAGACACCCAGACCAAACAGACATGTTCATGCACACAAATGTTTGTACTGTGCGGGGATCGAACCCGCGACCTCTGGTGTAGTAGCCAACTTCTTAACCATTACACCAAGTCGGTCATCAAACGTCAACGTCAACGTTGAGCAGTTGTTCCCGGCTAACGTCGCTAGGTATAAGTCTAGTCGAAGGCTTTCATCTGACAGTAAGGTTTACCACTAGCCTTCTCCAACAATTCTCAGTGAGCCTGTGTGTTGGAGTATGATGGTGCGTCTCACCCAAAATTGAGGTGAGGCTTTGCGCTCTGAAGTACTTAGGACGTATAGAAGCTGTCCAAGAATAGTCAGTGCAACATACTTCAGTGTTCAAAGACGAAGGTCCAGAACCACCAAATAGTAAAGTCTCTTATTAAGGGCTCTATAGAAAAATACAGGTTTATTTGACGGGCTAAAGAGGAGGCTAGGATGAAAACAAGGAGCCCAAATCGACTTATACTGTGGTTAAACTTGCAGTTGGCATGACGCGAAGAGCTGACGGCCTTTGGAGCAGACCTTCCGAGCTCGAGGAAAGCGCGTTCTTTATTAATAAAGAAAAATGGAATTAACCACTAAAAATAAAGAAGATCCGCTCAGTATCAACTTCCAAAACAATGAAGCCAAAGGCTTTATCATGCTATCAAAAGTTTGCTCACTCGTATTTCGTTTGTCATCAAACAGATAAAACTAGAAGCAAACATATCTCACAAGTGCCTTGAAACTCAAGTGCCTCCGACACTCTGTCCTCGATTATCAACCTAATTCCTACAAAAATGGAGTCGACTTTACCAAAACGTCACATTACAGTTATGCTACTTCCGTCGAGGCGTGATAATATGGTCGTTGGACGTGAGCTGAAACTCTGAACGTCCAGGGTTCATAGAACTGTACCTCGGGGTCTTACGTGCTTTGAATGGACTCATATTGCTATCCTATTATGAACCTTATGAGTAACTGAATGTGGCCTAGATTTTAGGCGCGAATATCATGGTGGTAAAATTCTGTAATTAACCTAGAATGACGCTTATTAGACCAACCTGATCCATGTCGGCCTTCACATATAGTATATAAATAAGATAAGGGTAATACCCTTTTTTTTACAATGATATCATAACAGAATGTGTGAAGCTGTCGTACAGACCTACTTAAATATTTCTGAAGCAGTTGTTTGGTACGTGAACTAATTTTAAACGCAGTCTTGTCGTAAATACTCGTCCATTCACTTGTTGACTATCTCGTTACCGCGGGTCGTGGGTTGCTAACGTCCTAAGGCAAATATTTATTTGGAGAACTTAAGTGTTTGTTCTGTGCATATTGATAGAAGTATTCAAAAATATAATAAATGTGCTTATCGTCAGTTTTGAATCCATGGTAAATACAAATACAATTACAAGTTCATTTATATGGCTTTTATAAAGTGGAATGTATTCAGTCAGTTTGTTTGTACAAATCAACCACAGCTGGAGCGTAAACCTACCAGCATAAGTTGACTTCCTATTGCTACGAACTCGCATACTAAACGCAGACGATTTAAGTCCCCAGTGTTACGCTTGATTTGGAGTGGCTGTACTACAGCGATGCGATTCTATAACGTCTTGTTTCATCCCCCCCACCATCTAGTTGTCGATGATGTCACTAACCTAATGTTAGTATCATCAATCATCATCAGTGATATTGTAGACAAGAAACTAATGTAAATAAAATAACACGGCCGGAGGTGATGAAAATATTTCGTTGTATAATACTATTAAGATGATGATGATAATTCTATTATGATACAACTCCTTGAAACAACTATAACGGTATCTTTTAATTAGGAACAATGCTATAGACAGATGTTTTACATGTTAATAGGTAATTAAAACTTCTTATCACAATTCTAGCTTTTAAAATTTCTGTATAATCTTGATGTTATGAGTTCATGTCATAACTTAGAAAGTGTAGTTAATCTAAAAATAGATTTAATTAAGAATGAACTTCTAGTCTTCGATTTTTGTTAATAAATTGATTTGACTTTCAACGAACCGAACGATATTATTCAGCAATAGTATTATACTGAAATAATTCACGTAAGGTTATCAAGTTATTATTCTGGTTATGAGTAATTTTTTAAACTGGTAGAGACTAACATGATCGAATCGCATTAAAACAATAGCCGTTTGGTTTTTTCCTTTATATATTATGAAATTGAATGTATGACACATTTGTTTGGAAAGCATTATTCCTACTTTGAATTGTTTTTTTTTTTTTTTATATTAAATTTTAGACTCATACATTAAAATAATAAAGGCCTCGTTGGAGGGCTGAAGGCAGCTGAGTAAAATCTGACACTAAGGTTTATATTCGGCTTCAATAATTACCCCCTTATTTATAAAAACTTAAACAGTGCTTCAGACCCACTATCCCATACTGAAAAGATTCTTAAAAGAGTCTTATTTTTTAATGAATAAGGGGTAAAAGAATTAACTGCAAAAAAGCCAGTTAAAAAAACTAGTTGAATCTGCACAAAAAAGATTCGAAAACTCAAATAAGACCAAAGCAAGCAAGACAAACAAACCGCAAATGTCAGATCAAATTCCAACTGTAATTAGATAACATATCAAAAGTACAGTTGAAAAGTCAAGTTAATTATGCCGAAAGCGTTATTTAGAATAGTTAATTGTGTTGTTTCGCATGCGTGCGCGCTGCTTAAATGCTAAAGCCCTCGTAAACGTTATTCTCGCTTTGTTTATGACTGTACCCTGTCTGAGATGTTGCTGATAACTAAATTATTTTTTTCGTTATTTTCAATGTAAGTAACCAGGTAAGTACATTTTAAAGCTGCTTTTATGTGCTATGCTACGATGCTGTGGATGCGTTTGATATTAAGCTATGTTTTTAATAGACACATGAATGTGTGCTATGAAGGCGTGCTACACGGATGCGTGCTGTGCGTGCCTTCCCTACTGTCGATACATCGCATAGCCCGAGCTGCGCATCTTCCTCGCACAGCTACCTTGCGGCGGCGCATCTTTATGTCACATCTTAGGTACTGGCTCTGTTGCATAGCATCAGTAGAAAGGGTGAAATAGTTTCGTAGCTTAGCTTGCACATGCTCGTAGCACTGCTGCATATCACATCTCTGGTGGAAAAGCAGCCTTACGTTTACGTCGGCAAAAGATTTCAAAAGGTAAAATGGAACTCCACTCGCGCGAGATTTTATCGAACGCTATAAAATGGGTGAAATACGGTTTTTTATTACCATTATGCAAAGTTTATTGTAACGAAGTAACTTGACAGTTTTGTTATTCATAAATAGTTCTGCCTTTTGACTGTTGTGCTGAGATATTTACCGATAGAAAGCCAGTACGTAGTTTGGAATTATGGTAATATTTTAGTGCAGATACGTCTAACGTAACCAACTTATAATAACTGAGTATCCGTTTTTAAATGGGGGGGCAAAACACGCCCAGTGTAGGGTTTGGCCGAGATTTATTACGGGCCCCTCTTTTTTTTTACACACCTCTTGTAATGGTCTCGAAATATGGATTAATATCCCTGTGTTACGGTACCACACATCAAGGAAATAAGCCAGGAGCGTCTCCCAGCACTCCCTGACCCGAGTCAATTCAGAAAAGATCGTTTCCTGAATTGACCCGACCGGGAATCGAACCCGGGACACTAAAGAAATCGAGGCGAGAAACCGTGTTACAGCGCACTACGCCAATCGTGTCGTCAAATAAACTTTACCTTTGGGCTGGTATATATATGCTCTGGAGAACATGTATTTCAATTACTGAAAATACTGATACTACTGAATGACTGAATTACTATAGTATATTTTATAACGAGGGTGTTTCTTTCTCGATGTTGCAGGATGATATGGTAGATAATTTTTATAAATAAAATTGTCCTTTGCTTTAGTTTTGTGTAATAAATAAACATAGATCAGAATTACATTCGCCTCGTATCGAACTTGAGCAATGCAGTCACTCCTTTTCGCACCGAGCACAGATTAAAATAAAAAAAAATATAGAAAGGAGTTCTGTGACTCCAACATGCCCGCCCGCGTTGAAAGGCTGGTCTTTCAACCAATGTGATGTTGCACTAAATAATGTCCACTTCGAGAAGACACAATATCTTGCTGAAAGAACGGCGAGGCACTAGAAGCAGTTCAAATATCATAATGTGGTGGATGCTGTCTTCACCAGGGTTAATTCGTGAATTTTTTCGAGTTTCCATTTTCAAAGTCAGCTAGTTGATTTCTTTGATAACAATCATAGCGTCGACACCGAACTGCTCTTTAGTTTTACTTGAAATTCCGTAACATATCGTACCATTATATCATTGACTTCCAAAGGATGGCAAAACTTGCTTGATTTTAGTTGTTTTGTGATGGGTTTGCATCTATTCGGCACGTCCTTCGGAAAGCAGATGTGCCACTGCTTAGCAAAGTAAGGGAAGAGAGGAAGCAGGCCGATGGGCAGTGGTATATATCTAATTATATTTGCAGCCGCGAGTGAATATAGCATCTATTTGACACACTTGAAAAAATTAATATCTCTTCGTAAATCCTTAAAACTTTGATTTATTTGTGTTTGATGAAGTTCCCAACAAAAACCTATAGGTCGCCAAAACGGTGAAAATGGCGGAACGAATTAAATTAACTATTTTCGTTTACATAATATAGATTCAGACAACTTTTGTATGAATTACAAGAATTTTGCCTCTAAATCACTGTGCAATCTTCAAACTTAGGTATTTTACCTAGTCATAAGTGTATTGTTCGAATGAACAATCATGGCAGATCGACGCAAAACTACATATAAAAACGTAGGCAAAGAAGTAAATACAAAGCTAAAGGTTTAGTCATTTTGTTTTATAACTAATTTAATTTTGTAACGATATGCTGTTTGACTTTACATATTTTTAAATAGGATGTATTGTAATTGACATCGACAGTATAAAGGGATAAGTTAGATTCACTCGAGGTAAAGGTAAGTGGCTCATGAGTGGCGCCACAGTAGCACGTCGCATTTTTGTTGCACATTTTAATTTAATTTGGTCGAGTTTGTAAGTAACTATCAGAAAATCAATAGGCGATCTACGTAATACATCTATTTCAATAGCATGACTTGTAGATTTATCTATAACAAATCTTAGGTTATTGTGAGGCTTGCAACAGATATTTATATTTTGGGACAAATGATAAAGTAAGTTAATTTTAAAAACAAGTGTTTTTTTTGTTGTACAAGTGGGTTTTTAGGTTTGAACGTACTTCGTATTTTAAAAATAAACTTTCATAGGCGTCAATTTAATCAGCTTATCAATTGTTAAAAAATATATACATAATATTGCTATGGGCGTAAACCGATACGATGAATACTTGCATGTCGCTTAATTTTAGGAATGCAATAATCGATGTTATATCCATTTAATCATGTGTAATTATTTAGTGTTACTTATTTCGGTGTATATGGTACTAAACAGTAGTGAACAGTTAGTAAGTCCTACTTGTTAAATATATTTGAAACCTCTTAGAGGTTAGTCACACGACGAAGTGAATGGTGATTCGTGAGACATTAAAATTAACTTTTAGTCTGATTAATCGTAACATTGGAAATATATCGCAATAAATATATTAGTGATTGAGGAGTAACTTTTATAGATTGTTTCATTCTTTTGAAGAAATTCAGCACGCGTCTAGAAAAGCTTCATTAGAGTAGATGTTTGATGCTGGGTTTATTGTGGGTTTGTCATTTAAAGGGTGCGTCAATTTGTTATCTAAATATTTTCACTGTACGAAATTACAACGTACACTGTTGGAGCTAGGATTATTTGTACAAGGGCCAGAGACAACCCAACCTAGCTTGGTTTCGTAGATCGCGGGCTTGTTTCGTCCCATTGTCAGTTTACCATTTTCTAGCAATTTCCAAAAAACATCGGCGCCGAGAAGAATATCGACATGGCCCGGTAAGTAGAATTTAGGATCAGCCAGGTCGAGCTGTTGAGGTATGTCTAGCATAGTTAAATCAACTTGACGTAATGGTAAGTTTGTAGTAATTTCTGGAAGTACAAAGTAGGTGGTCTGAACACAATAGTTGTTAACATTTAACGATGTTAGTTTAGCTTGACATGATTTATTCAACTTGGTGTTGGAATTTGTAATTCCTGACACTGAGGTGGATGTAGTTTCAGTAGGCAGATCGAGCTTACTACATAGGCTCTCCGTCATGAAACTTGAAGTACTTCCGTTATCTAAAAGGGCGCGTGCTAGGTGAACTGTGTTATTCCGACCGTATATTTTAACTAATGCTGTTGAAAGCAGCACCTGCGCTTGACCTACGTTGTTTTGAGACTGTATGACACTACTATTGCTAATTTGACATGCACTGGCTATCGGATGTTCTATGTTAGCATCGCTAGCCTTTAGTAAGGGTTGCATTTCTTGAATGTTTGTTGTTTCATTCTCTAAATGCAGCAGTGTGTTATGGTATTCGCCACATAATCTGCAAGTACCCCGCCTGCAGTACCTAATAAAGTGACCGGGTTTAAAACAATTCATGCAAAGTCTCATCCCATGAACCCAATCTACACGATCTTTAATAGCTAAGGCAAGAAAGTCGGGACACTCGTATAGGAAATGACTTTGCCTACATAACACACACTCAGGCGAATATTGCGGTGACTTATTTAAATTAGTGTTTTTATGGGCATCAAGTCCTACAAAACAGCTCTCCTTTACGCATCGTGCAGTAGAGCCCGCGAATGCTTCGGTAGCGCTAGCGCTTGGCCACACAGGGCACGATACGCGCTTTTCCGACTCACCCATCGCTATGGTCTCTAGCAGGTCTGCACGGTTTCTGAGAAACTTGATGAAGGCATCGAACGAAACTACTTTGCAAGAAGGTATGTATTGCTCCCACTCGCGACGGGTCACACTATCAAGTTTTTTACAAGTTAAATAAATTAACAAAGTGTCCCAGTATTGCGTTGGTTCGTTCAGTGTCGCTAGCGCTCGTATATTTTTAGACAAAGTATCTATAATACGACGGATACCTGTCGCCGATTCTTTTGTTATAGGGTCCATATTAAATAAAGCAGTGACGTTGTTATTTACTAGTAGTCTTTTGTTGTTGTATCGATCACATATTAATTGCCATGCTATTTGATAGTTACTACTGGACAATGCCAAAGATTGTATTATTAACGCTGCACTGTCTCTTAAAGATGCCCGTAAGTAATGAAATTTACTAATGTTGCTAACTGACTCGTCTTTATGTATAAGACTATCGAAAGTGTCGTGAAATTCTAGCCATGCGTCATAAGACCCATCAAATGTAGGTAACGCTATCGTGGGCAACTTACATTTAACCTGCGAGGGCCATCCATTGCTCGTACTGTTGTCATTACCATCGAATTTTGTATATTTTGAAACTAATTCCTTAGCTGCCGCGACTGTACTATAAAATGTATCCTCAAACTCACACCTTTCGTCTACTTGCCGCTGTTCATCCTCAGACATACACTCCAACTGGGTTTGTAGCTCGTCGTATGTGTCGTACAAACTTTGTAATTTATCGATACGGAGTTTAAGTTCAGTCACACTGGCTGGGCACAATGATTTATCGGTTATTTTTAGCAAATATTCAGCAAATTTAGTTAATCGTGCCTTTATAAAGCCGCGCTTTTTAGATAACTCCGCGTAAACATTTTTTTCTGCCATTGTTTTCGCTTGTATTAACAAATGAGATTATGAAAAAACTTTGTTTCACCAAAAACACTTACATAAGTTCCCTAAATTATAAATGTTAAGTAGGTACTTTACTGTTACAATAATATTTAAAATTCACGACATCGAAAACATGCACATATTTATACTGTTTGTTGTCAACAATTCATCGGGTGGCGAAACTATGGGCGACCTTGACCTGATTTGAACCGTGATACAAAATGGCGGCAATGTCCGTGGCTGGTTGACCTAAATTTAACAAACAAATTATTAATTTACACAAGTCACATTTTTACTAAACAGCTTAGTTATTTAAGATTCAAGTGCCAAATAGAATGACAAGATGCTAAAAGTATTTTTTTTGATACTATTTCACTTAATCCAATCTCAGTCCTTATTTCCTTGCACAGTCGACTCGTTTTGCCTTAGGAGTAATTTTTCCGTATTTCGCTGGTTCCAAAAAATTCGTATTTGGCTTCGCAAGGACCAATGTTTCTTTCTCGATGTTGCAGGATGATATGGTAGATAATTTTTATAAATAAAATTGTCCTTTGCTTTAGTTTTGTGTAATAAATAAACAGATCAGAATTACATTCGCCTCGTATCGAACTTGAGCAATGCAGTCACTCCTTTTCGCACCGAGCACAGATTAAAATAAAAAAAAATATAGAAAGGAGTTCTGTGACTCCAACAGAGGGACTAAACGAAGCCATAATATACCAGAGGTAGTTTGACTCTACCAACCAATGAAACCGAGGGTATATATTAAGTTGGCGTTTAGTCTCGAGGTGCAAACTGTACTTTTCACTTTGAGTGCGAGAAAAATAGTCAATTTAGTACAAAAACATTTAAAACCGAACAAATTTACACTCGACAAAAATTCTGAAATTTTCGCGGTCAGTTTTTTCTTCTAAACCAGTCACAGATTAACAAAAAACAAGCCACCTTCTTTGCGGACAAACCATGGAACTAAGCCTCTCAACATTTTCGCAATGAAGATGGTCCACACTCCACAGATAATACCTAGTACCCATAGTTTACTGGCTGTTTGAGTTTGTCTATGTCACATGAATGAAATTAAAAAACTAATTACTTTTCACTCCCTAGAGACTAAAGTGGTCACTTTAGTCCCGCTTCGTAGCGCTATATTGGCGTACTTTTAGAGCCGTGAAAGAAAGGTGAAAATAATATTTTTTGACGATCATAATGCAAATTCTTATATGTGACATCTAATATAATGTATATTGTAGTTTTGTATTATGAAATAAATTAATTATAGGGACGTAGCACTTCATGAGTCGTCCACAGAGAAGAGAACGTGTGATGCTATAAACAGTTTAAAGCAGGTTGATGACATATAAAGTCCCTGTTCAACACAGCGGACAGTACGAAGTCCAGTGTTAGCTTTACTTAGTTGAATTAAATAAATCCCATGAAGAGTTTTTCAAAGTTCAAAGTAACTCAGCAAAAACGCGTTATAATAATATAGCTTGACGCCCACTCAGTCGCATAGCAATCGCCTGAGTCAATACCGTAGTAACATTTGCATATTTAAATATTATTGCCTCACGCCGAGTTTGTGAATGATTTAAGAATTCTTGTAACACATTTCTTGTTTTGGTATGGACTAGACGCGACTAACTGTTTTATTTGTAGAAGAATATTAATATTCTCCTATGAAATGAAAATCATGAGTTATTTATGTGGAAATCGGTTAATTAGTACAAAAGTTTCTTAGTAAACATATTTTAAAAAAAACGTAATTAGATGTCAGCTAGAAAGCGTAATAATATGGACTTCGGAATGCCTAAGTTCGGGGCTTCCAAATCACTTTTTGCAGAGGGATTTCCAACCTCATCGAATAGAGGGAGACAAAACGAGCAAAACCTTTGTCTAGACACCAGTAGAATTCGCACTTGTCGGAGTGATAAATGTCACCCGAACCCGTTCCAAAACAACTGTGATACTATCAGGTGACAGCTTGGTCATCTTCGATTTAATTTGGGGTCAATTTGGAACGGGTTCGCGTGATTTTCACTCCTCAGAGTGTAATTTCCACTCGATTTTTAACGCAGCCCTGCTAAGCGATACATACTAAAGCAATGAGACGTTGACTAAATGCCAGACGTGTAACGATCTAGTTGTGGTTATCTTTACGTTTAAGGGCGAGTTACACCTCCTGAGTATAGCTGTAACTTTCGAATCTGCAGAAAGGCTTTCTAACTTTTTAAGGCGCGTTTTAGAATTCAGGGGGCAGTTTTGCAATGGAAAAATGCAATCAACATTTTAGATATAAGCAATTTCAATTTTAAAGTGATTCACACTATTTTTTTGGTGATAATATATTTAAAGCTCTAGGTATGATGTTGACTATGAAGTCTTGAATTTTTTAAGTGTTGCTTTTAAATAGAATGCTTTAAAATCTCGCCTGCAATTCACCCTTTAGAGCAAAACACCCGGCTAGCGAGAAAGATAAACGTGAAATTGCTTGAATTCAAGGATATCTAGTTTAAAATAGGCCCTTTCCAGCGGAATTTAGCGTTAATGTCACTGACCAAGAGGAAATGTCGAAACCTTTAGCGACCACTTGATAATTACGTTGTCAGTCAGTGGGTTCGGACTTTAGAAGGAAATATCGTAGGTTAAGTAGATACGATAGCACTGGTACACAAATATTAAGTTCTCCTTCATGCTCATAGTTCATAAACGGGTGTTCCATCATAGATAGTTACTTAGATATAACCTATTTTAATGATAGTACATTTGGATCTCATCACGGTCTCCAGGAAATGGTGTTATCACAAGAAAAGAATCACGCAGTATATTTTTTAGATCTCAGGCGGCGTTATTTTTTTGTGTTAAAAGTTTACTTTTGCATTTTCGAACGTAAATAGGAAAAGAAACATAAAACGTGAACTATTTCAAATTATAACTTGTAGGGTAAGTAGCTTGTCTTCACGTTTTTTTCTTATTGACCATATATTTAATAAACAAACATGTTGTTACTCTTAATATAAAAATTTTCATACTAAGGTGATAGGTATAATGATTTCCTTAACGTTTAGTACACCGACTATAATGCTCAACAACAAAAGATTGAACTAACAAGCAAAAAGTATTGACGAGAAGTGACTCAAAAAACGACGTTCATACCTAATGAATGTTTCCGTGGGACATCATCAGAGATCAACAATGACGGTACATGCATAATGAATCAACGAACCGCAACAATGGTCTATTAAGCAAGTAAGGTAACACTTGCATAAGCAATGTCATAGCTAACATCTTGCGTCTCGTCTACTCTACAAAGGTTAATTATAGTTAAAAGTTAAGCATAGAGGATTATGAGAGGAAACACAATTTGTTGGCTGGTTTATCAAAAAAGCATGAAAAAATGATGGTACTTAATCTTTGTGACACCTCGGAGACTAGGAGCAGTTTTGCTGACGGTTCATATTGTGTTTATTTCATATTACAAAATGTATAGATATTGCTCGTCAAGATGACCTCACTCCACCTGATGGAAAGTGGTCGTGAGTTCCAGATAAGAGGCTGACAAGCCCAGTCATGTTATCGAACCACTGGGCTGGCCATGCTCACCTTGAAGGCCTGCAGAAATTCCTTTTCACGCCCTGCTTGAAGACCCCGGGACTATAAGGTGAAGGAAACACATGCGCTGGAGGAGCATCCTACGTCTGGATGGTACTACAAAGGACCGAGTTACTGAACCTTTTAGCGCTAGCCAACAAATGCTGGATCGTGTGTGGATGACTACGTAGTCCAGCACGCGGGGTGCGGGAGTGGAAGGCTGGAATAGGCTGGATAAGCTGGAATAACTCTTTTGGCTATATGCCTTCTTATAGATAGAGGAAATCACAGCACTAGGGTAAAGTTTATGTCAGAGAAGACAATCTTGTCTAGAATACGAGCAACGCAACAAAATTTTATTCCAACAAGAGAGGATGCATACCAAAATTCCCTTTGATTACATGTTGATGATTTTTTATCTGTAGTTTGATATTTCACCAATCACATGAGTCCAATGTTCAACAATGAGCTTGTAAAACCCTGGCCATAAAATCTTTCTTATGGCCGATTGCACCAAAAAACTTCAGCCAAGCAAGTCACGTTATTTCAGAAGTCGTTCATAGTATAAAATGTCAGACTTTCAAGTAACTAACTAAACTAATAACCAAGAAGGCTAGAAACTAAGGAGAGATAACTCCCTGGAAAGGGTTGGACTAAATCCGTATCCCACAGTGACGCATGCGCATTACACTTCTTTGCCGCGATCCTCGCGAAGTGTCAAAATGATCCTCGCGAAGTGTCAAAATTGGTCAACACAACCTCGAAAAACAACAACTGTCGCACGTGACACCGTTCAAAACAAAACCATGTGACCATGAAATGACAAATAGCTGCCGCTGCACATGCGCAATACAGCGTTTTGCCCGGCACAGAGTATACGACTTTCGGCCCTCGAAAGCTTACCCCCACTTCGGGAGTTATCTCTCCTTAGTCTCTAGCCTTCTTGCTAATAACTTAGGAGTCTCGTATTTTTGGTGCAATTTGACATCATACTTCACGGTCAGAAACGTCTTACTACAAAAAATATGTGCAAATCATGAAATTAAGTGTTTCGATATTGTTTATTTCTTACTTATAACATAAAGTATTGCATATAGAATAAGTTATGTTTTTATGCAGATAGCAGTAAGTTTTTTTTGCATTGCAGCCACATATTTCACCGCGTGCGTTATTTCTTCACAGTTAGGTATGCCGTTTCGAATCGGTGCAGACGAAGATATTGCTTTTTACCAACAATAAGGGTTGTCAGTTATGTGAAACTAAAATATCTCAATACATCGGTTAGGTTTTAGGTAGATCGCAAAAGTGTTAGTCTGTAATAATTAGGGATCCTAGATTTAATTACAAATATAGGTGAAGAGCGTTCGCACTTTTAGGAACCTCATGCAGTAAGCGTGTTAATACAAAATTCAGGGTATTATCACAAAATAGGTTAATGGTACTCCGTATTATTCCAAAATTGCGGCTGACCGCAGCCGAAAACAACCAAATTCGTACTAAGTTGTCGCTTGCAGTCGGCTGCAGTCTTCTGCAGTTTGTGAGTGCGGTCTGCCGCTTAGAGCAGAATCACACCTTAAAAAAATTGTGGTAATATTATTGGAGCCTGTCCATATGTTACGAGGAGCCAGACAATATGAGCCAGGCCTCTCCCAGATGACCCAAAAAGAGCAATTTTGAGAAATTCATTTCCTGAATTCGACCGAAGACCGAGAATTCAACTGCGCTACAGCACACTACGCATTTCGTATCGTGCTTTGGACTTTTTTTAGCACATAGACAATCCTTGGTCGAAGCTTGAGTACCTATTTTAAAAAGACTTTAGCTCTGAATATATTACAACCCTAGTAAAAGTAAAATGGGCAGTGATCAGCGCTAAGTGCGCTGTTTCATCGCCGCGTGGTTGACCCACAGCTTACTACTATTTTTGCCAGGAAATAGTTTTTTTTATAATGGCCAGTAGGCCCATATTCAGTTTATAGACAGATTTCTGAGAATGCCTGATGAGAGAATTGCGAAGCGCATTTTCATTTCCGAACTGAAGAGTGGTACGCGTAAAAGCGGTGGCCAATTACTCCGATTTAAAGACGTTCAGAAAAGACACACGAAAAGATGCAACATAGATCCTTCTCATTGAGTAACTCTAGCACAAAACCGTGATGAATGGAAGCGAAAAAAGTGCGTTTATACTTTTGAAGATGAAAGAAGGCGAGATCTGGACACTAAACGGAACAATCTTAAATACAATTCGCCTTGAAATATAATTCTCCTCACATGTGACATTTGTAAACGCCAGTTCAAAGCAAAAATAGGGTACCTCAGTCACATAAGGGCACACCAGCGAAGGCTTCACAGTTTCATAATTATGAGGAGACTGGTCGCCATAGCCGAAATCGGCTAGAAGAACATCATCATGAACAGACAGATATCGGCTGGCTCCAGCAAAGTTGCCTAGGATATTTTTTTAACCCTCCTATGATTCGCAAGTCCCAATGTTGTTATATTTCTTTAAACCAACCAACCTATCTGTCTGCCAACAACAGCTAACCCGCTAGATCGTAAATCACTTTATCATGGCGCCTGCAACAGTGCCGAAATATCGGAAACTCATAATAAATCAGGTAAAGACGCGTTCACATCAAGCTTTACATAGGGGCACCTTATGCTGCTAAGACCCATTTTGCAATGGGTTTGTAAAGGTTGATATGAACGCCTCTGTACATGGTAGTAGGTAATCCCGTTTTGTAATATCCCAATGTTGTTACCTCGACATATCGTGAACGACTGATAGCACCACATTCTGTATCGACTTAGTTAACATCTTACTTGACTTCTATCGACCGAAGGTAATTCTTCGATACGATTTTCACGCCTCGACGGTACTAGTTTATGCGTAACGCGATTAGAATATCTACGTATAACTTACTAATTATTTCATTAACAATAAAATTCTCACTCTAATGTTATTGCTTCGGAAGTTCCAATGTAACAATACAATATTATAGAGATAATATTACTAAATCATAATACAATACATTACAGATTGGTGTAAATACACGACAAAGAACTCAGCATACTCTCAGTGAATTTTTATTTTTAGCATTACACACTGCTCTACTTTTTACACAAAGATAGAAACTAGGAAACCACTTGAGTCCCAGGATCAGGTCGAATTTTTCTAGCTTCTATCTTTCAGCATACACTTTTATGAAAAATATATTTTAATGATTTTTTTAATTCCATTAACTGAGTCTTCATAAGCATTCACATTAATGTTTATTTTTACTGATACAATTTTTTTTATATAAAGATTGTAGTGTGTTTTTCGGTCAGCAGAAAATGCAACTATTTACTAGCTCGTTGGTGTCTTTTCTATGTTGTTTTTGATCATTTTAAGATCCAGTGATTAGGACAAAATTATTTAAATGCCAACTGTTTGTTAAATTAAGGGATATTATTTTGATATTTTGATGCCAATGCACCCCATGCTATGGACTGAAAAAACAAATAGTTTTTTAAGTATACCAAAATGCTGATGAATGTAGTTAATTTCCTTTTTTAAACAAATGTGAATTCATTTAAAACCTACAATCAAGAGTCGGTTATTCGTATTTTTCTGGTATTCGGTTTAAATATCGACATTGACTGTTAAGGTCTTATAAAATCATTTTACGAAAATGAAAAAAAAACCAACAAAGTAAATATATGTTTGTGTGTATTACCAATATGACCTTGGTTACATAATGCCAGCGATTGAAAAGTTAACACTATAACATGAGTCCCACGAAGGTCATCTGCAGTAATTAGCATTAGACCTTCTTTCTATGTTAACTGTTTTAGTTAGTGCGTGACTCCAGGAGACCTACTCCGGTGCAAAATTTACAAAGTTTCTCGTGCAACTTTGTCAGGTCGAAAAACAAAAAAACGAGAGTCATGGTTCAGGGGGCGTCCATAAATTACGTGAGGTGTTTTTTTAAATTTTCTGTAATGGTGAGATGTCGTGAGATTTTATTCAACCCCATCCCTCAATCTCACGTGAGATTTTTCAGAATGTGTGTTTCTTACGTAAACGCGTTGGATTGTTATTGTAAAAAGAAAAAACAAATTGCTGCGCTTGGCGCGAAAACAAAGAACGGGCTACACTGTAGCGTAAATTCAGATTAAAATGAGCTATTTGGTATAAAACAAATATGCTGGTATGACATTCAGTAGATGTATATGAAAGTACTGATACAGTCTATTTGAATAAAGTTATTTGAGTTTGAGTTTATAACGTCGAAGTATGAATGAAATTATTTTCTTTCGAACGAATTAGTGAATGATCTTAATCGTATTACGATTTAAGATTTAATCTTAAGCATGTATGTACAATCTGGATTAAATGGACCAAAATAGTATTTTTTTTTTGTTTCAATCAGATAAAAAATTGCGTGATATTTGCCGAGACCCCCTTCTGTCTTCAACGTAAGATTAGATGAGATTTGACTCGACCAGGGGGTAGATCTCACGTAATTTCATGGACACCCCCTTACGAGTGTTATTACATACATACATAAGACATACATACACCATTACGCCACCATTTTGGTACCTTTGTCTATTAGGTTAAGATTCAGAGTGTATTTTTGTTTTGCTGTCGAATGTATGTTTTTTTTTGTTTCTTGTATATTATTGGTACCGAATAAACATTTTTCTATTTCTATTTTTCCCAACGGGGTAGGCAGAGACCACATCATGTGCTCTACTACTAACACTCGTAAATCAACGTAGATTCACTACCAAACGACTAGTGAAGTTTAGCCTAATTCAAATATGTGCACAGACGTAAATTATTCAAGCGCGTGTAATCGTTGCTATGAACCAAATGAAGTAATTACTGCCTAATTTAGTAATTCGCGATTGAGAAATCTGTGCAAAAGGTCGCCACCTATCGGCCCTCCCCAACCGGTATCACAACAAAAACATTTCGCAAAGAACCAGAGAACTTTTATTTGCTAACCTGACAAAGAGATAATAAAAACGCAACGAACCTTTTTTACAACTTGTATTACAATCACGGAAGAGGTTTCATATCACATTCACGGAAACTCATAAAAAAACACTTATTCCATTTGAAAAGACACTGGTCGTAATTTCCCGAACGGATTAGAATTAAAAAGTGAACGCGCGCGTTTGCGCAGGCGTGTGGTGCGGGACTGGCGATGGACTGGCGCACGATTGGTAGGTTGAATGGCGGGAACGCCGATATCAATGTGACGATCTTCGACGATGCCTGTTGGGAAATAGGTTTCCGGGAAAACTTTTGAAAAACTGTGGTACTGCACCAAAATATTAAAATCATTTGAAAAAATCGAGTTTTCACTTAGATAATTAATTTTACTACATCACTTACTGAGAATGCATATTGTTTTTGAAGTCTTTTGATAATTACCCGGGATACTTACGTGAAAATAAGAACTTTTTAAATACTTTTTACTCTGAGGTTTTCATACAAAGCCAGTCAGACATTCGTGCTCTGTGTATGAAAACCTTAAAATTTAAGATCATTTAAAAATTTAACATCAAATGTAGGAAGTTCATACATCACTTACGGAGTATGCTACATGATTTTTCTGACGGTATAAATAATAATAGCCGCTATGTTGTATATTGATAGTTATGATAAAATTGATCACTAAGTATTGCAGGCTGCTGCAACTGCAAACTGAATTTCCTTGCCCCAAATGCACAGTCAGTGCTCCGTGTTGTAATGTAATGTAACACGTTATGATTGTAATCAATTAAAAACTAGTTAGGCAGTAGGCAGCCGCCACTCACTAGAATAATATTAATTCCGGTACAATTAGTAAAAACGCCTGCACGGTCTAGTGGTTCAGATGCCGGTTTCAGTTGTGAGATCCTAGGTTTTCTGTACAACTGTACGTACCTACTCTAACTTAGTTTTCAGATGTTACAAAGTGTTGAGCTAGCAGGATTATTAATTGCCTTGAGCGAAATAAAGCAGTTTTGACAGCGAATTTGCTTTTGTCGTTATTACTTATTTTATTTGCGGAAGCCAGTTACATTGCGAGTTGTAGAATCAGAGGGACTACTCCAGTACTACGTGAATTAGTACTGGAGTAGTAGTAAGTATCGTGAAACTGTTGGAAGGGTAAAAATAACACAAAACGTAGTATATATGCATCTCTGACCCATAAGCCTCTCCAATTGGGCAGAGACGCGCCATGTTGAGGGTTCTCTATCGCTTCTGCAATGGGGAATGCTCAGAAGAGATATTCCAACTTGTCCCATCCTCACCCTTCCACTCTCGTACCACGCGTGCTGGATAAGATAAGGTAAGATAAATTATCTTTATTGCACAAACAAACAATACATATAGTATAGATACAGCAAGTTATACAGTAAGTAGACATAAAATGTACACATAGACATATAATGGCAATATAAAAAAAGAATTATAATAGGTTTCATGCATTTTTTACAATGAAATATGGTTGGAATACCAAAAAATCCACATTAATTCCCAACGGTAAATATATTAGTTGTTTTTATAACTAAAAATTCACGCTACTAGGTACGTTTTCGACGAACGGGAGCAGGCCCCCATGTTTCAGGTTACCTAATTTATACCTAAGTTTTAAGGGCTTACTGCTTGGAAGCCAGATGCTTCACAACATTTATTGCAATAAATGATGTATGTCAAGCATCTAGCTAAGACATAACTTTTACCATCACCTGTAATAACAAACATTGGCCAAGAAAGTTCCAACATAGTTAAATATTCTTCAAGTAAAAGAAGACAGAAAGTATCCATCTACACACTGTAGAAAAGTCACATGGAAAGAAAGAAAAGGCACAGTGAGTTCTTCCGCTTGTAATTCAGCTACCCGGCTGTCTGGATGCAAACACCAATCGCACCTAAGAGCCTTAGCAATGTCCTGCGTCTGCTGGTGAATAAGGCCCGTATTCTGAAACAAAATCTGTACTTGAGTATAGATCTAAGTGACGTTTTTTATGAACTGACGTTTTCAAATGTCTACTCAAGTGAAGATCAATGCTTGAGTATAATTCTAGAATACGGGCCTAAGACAGCTTAGGCTGCTTTTCACTTTGCAGCTATGCTACGAGAATGTGCAAGCTAAGGTACGAAACTATGAGACCTTTTCCACTACTGCTATTCTATGTGACGCAGCGAGAAGATGTCCTAGTATGGAAGGCACGCACATCACGCATCCATAGCACGCATCCACAGCACACATCCATAATGTGTCATATAATAAACATAGTTTAGTAGAACCCGTTTCCAAAAATGAATATGATTGGTAGATATCAAACGCATCCACAGCAACGTAGCATAGCTCATCTCTAGTTGAAAATCCGTCTAAGACAGCTTATGCTCAGCTGTGGTATCGCAACCTCTCGCTTTACCTGCCGCCTGTGCCTGACTGCATGGTTAATTGCGAACGACATAAAAGAAACTTTAAGTAAACTTTACAATTTAAAAACAAAGTTAAAAGTAGGCCCAGACAATCGGTTTGGAAAGCCAACGCATCGGACGCGTCGGAGCCCGTGACTCACACTCCTGCATATTAAGCAGCTGTTCATACAAGCACCACGTATGGTACGACGCGCCGGGTGGAAATATGGACTTCAGATACCTATTTAAATGAATGGTGTCTATGGTTCGTATTCTAGAACATCACTTGGTCACAATCTGTAGGTACTTAGGTAAAGATCTAAGAGCCGTTTTATTATGAACTCTACTTAAGAAGATCCTTAAACGTGGAGGTTTTATTTTAGAATTTTGGCCTACGGCGGCAGGCTCACCACCTACCACGTTGGTCTTAAGGTACCACATTGGTTAAAAGTGGGCTTCTGAGTGTTTCGTCCATCATGACGGTAACAGTCACTTGCCTCTGACTACCCGTTTGGGTTGGGTTCGTGTTGGTATGTTAAATTATGTACCTATGTTATGTTATGGACGAGAGCCATACAGACTTTTACTCAGTCGTTATTTAAACTCCATGACAATGCGCACCCTAAAACTATTAATCATAGTCAAGGGCCAAAGTTTCGCTCAACAATTAAATATGTGTGTCAATAGAGAGAGTCGAATGAACGCGTAGGATCCTAGTACTTATGAAAATGCCGTCATAATCCTAGCAATCTAATTGGTAACTTTAATGCTTTTTGTTGATCAAAGTCGGTAGACCAGTTGCTTTATTTTGAACCTTAACAGAAATACCTATAGTTATATGCATAATGTTTACAACAAGGTCACGCGCTTAGGTAGTAGGTAAGACCTTAAGATTCACCGAAGGCATTTCCAATTAAGATATGGCGTGTAATTAATAATAAAATGCTATCAGTTTTTTCTGTATCACCCGAGATTTTAAGGAAGCTACTACAATACTTTGAACTTAACTCAAGCATTGAATAGTAAAAAATTATCAAATGCTAACTACGAGTCAAGTTAACAATGGTCAGTTTTGAATAACAAAAAAACTAGGTACCTACTTACCTACTTAACACTTGGGTGGTATCGGTTAGGTGTCCCTCACGTTAAAAATAAAGTAGGCTTCCTGCTTCCAGGGTAGAACGGCTAGTTTGCATTATATATTTAAGCCCCAACGTATTTGTAACAACAGTCCCTGACATTTTGATTAATTTTTTTATTCGCTACTAGGTACACGAGGTACTGCATTGTTATATGTCATCAGTAATGCAGTTCAGCTTCCTACTATTATTTCTGCTACCTAATACGGTTGGCAGTACTTTGCTAAGTACGAGTACCTTCAAGACTACCCAAGCAAACATGACTCAGTAGTTTTCCCACGACACCAAATAAAACAATACATATTTTGTCTCTCTCAGGCTGAACTCTAAGAACGAGACGAAGTAATCGTAGGATTCACATCGCTTTAACATGATAAACGTCTTAGCGAAACCTTGGAGGTGCAAATGGTGATGTTTTAAGCGAAAACATTCATCTCCCCTTTGTTCATTTCAATAGCCGACAGCAGGCGACATGCCGGAACTCGAAATTTAACTCAATAGCCAGTAATGAGGTTCCAAATTGAAATAAGTAACTGCCCACAGCATGTACTCTGTAAAGCGTAATGAGGGACAGATTACGTTGCCCTTTAATGTATAGTCTTATGTCGACCTAATATACTCGTAGGACTTACTCGTATGTTCTTAGGGTTGTGACTTGTGAGCATTTCTCCACCGGATTCAAGAGTAAAGACCGTGCATATATGCGTGCGTGTATTGGCATGGCTTTTACACTAGGTACCGGCCTAAGTGTAAAGTCGATACTGGGACCGAACTTGATGATACATAGGTATTGACGTTCTGACTGCACGACTTTAGTAGCACAGGTGGAGGCACTCGAGTTTTTTCTAGGTACCTCTTATTATGTTGTATGTGCCCTTGCAGACCTCCTGATGGTTAGGGATTGCATACCCCTAACCATCAGGAGGTCTATGTTTTGACTATGTTTGTCATACATATAGTATGATGGAAAAGAGCTCAGCTAATGAAATTGGGCTGACCATGTGCAGCCTGGTGCAGACCACTTTATGGATGACCAATATAGCGACCGATGGGGTGAACATGAAGTGGAAAGCCGCTGTGACCAGTATTCCTCCACCTTAGCATACTACTGCATAAAAACAATTCCTACGAACCTTTGATTGTAATTCGAGCAGCCTTATCGCCAGCAGCGACCTTTTCCTACTTACAAGTTGTTTTTAAATAATTTCGGAAAATGTCATGTTACCACGTTTTGATCTTCTTAATCATGCAGGGTGCATAAATATGAAGATAAAAAAACATTTAGAGTTTAATTAGATATAGGTTGTGCAACACCTACTGCACATAAAAAATACTGATAATCCTTTGCTTACTCACCATCATACATCACGAGTCAAGTGTGGGTGACGACAGGTGTATCTTCAGTCTTCACTGCTAAACATAGTGGTTCTCAAAATATAAGCAGTTTGCAGAACTAAAACCACACACCTGTATTAAAATAAGTATCATCTTAGCACATTGCCATTCAACCCAAACTAAAAAATATTACGTAGATACCTACTCATACATTACTAGCTGTTCGTCAGCGGCTTCGCCTGCGTAGACTGTCGTTCCCGTCAAATATAGCAAAGTAAAAACAAACCAGCCAAGTGCGAGTCGGACTCGCGCACAGAGGGTTCCGTAGAAACTTGTATATATTTATTAAAAATATTTGTATTATGATGTAACTAAAAATTTACGGTTTTCGCAATTTTTCCTTTATCTATGCCATAAGACATTGTTTCGTACCAAATTTCAAGATTCTGACTTCACGGGATTCCCTTGCGAGTGTCGAAAATTTGCGGCATAAACGGCTGTATCTTTTGATTGCGTTGGCTTAGAAGTTTGATTTTCACAGCTCCAAGGGACAGTAGACCTGAGTATTTGATATAAATTCCAGCTTGATAACTCTACTTACTAACTAACGTTCCTGAGAAAAAGGGTTTTGACAGACAGACAGACGGACAACAAAGTGATCCTATTAGGGTTCCGTTTTTTCCTTTCGAGGTACAATGTTCGTCTCTGATGAATGAGTGGGAAAAAACCACCCATTGACCACCCATACCCACCTGTTAGATATCATTCAAACGGCGCAAGGCAGACCAACAAGTACTGGGTTGGCATAGAAAACACGACCGGTGTCAACGGCGGATTCGCTACCGTTTCGCCGCCAACAAGCCAGTCACATTTGTAAACTTTGGCAATCACTGCCTGTGCGTGAGAGTACGCACCCACCGCCACGCTTGTAGGTTAAGGTTGCTACCAAAGCTATTTTATTGTTTAAAACTCACAAATCATCCTAACACTGTGGGTGTTCTTGTCTCAGAGGGCATTATTCACTTCTGAAGTTTCGTTGTGTAAGTTTAATGCACGTAACAATTGTAATAATCTTTAAATAGGTAGTCACTTAAACAAGCTGTTGAAGGACACTGTAAAGTAAACAGTACGCCTACCATGAGTTTCCGTCACGTGAATTGAATTACGATAGTTGACTACAGCAATTTGTATGACATTTTTAGTTTCATTTCTATGCACTAGAGGCGCTGTACCGAAATTCCATACAAAAAACAACAACGCTAACGACTGTCATCGGTGTAGACTTATTGTAGGGGGACTCATACAGGTGCTTAAATTATTACCAAGCAGTCTTAGGCCCGTATTCTAAAACAAAATCTGTACTTGAGTATAGATCTGAGTGACGTTTTTGTATGAACTGACGTTTTGGAACCCCTACTAAAGTACAGATCAGGCCCCCGATTCAGAACGAAGTTATCGACCGATTCGGTAAATTTGTTTTAATTATAGTAAATGATTCGCTTACCGCTAGCAATCAATGTTTTTAAACGTGAAAGCCAAAGGCCTTAAGTTTTCACAAACTAAATTATCTAATAACTACTCTACTCTACTCAAAAAAAAAAAAAAGTAAATAACCGAATCGGTCGATAACTTT
Source organism: Udea olivalis (assembly GCA_947369235.1). Classification (NCBI taxonomy): domain Eukaryota; kingdom Metazoa; phylum Arthropoda; class Insecta; order Lepidoptera; family Crambidae; genus Udea; species Udea olivalis. The sequence continues at coordinate 10,717,562 of OX376364.1, read as the reverse complement.
GTTCTGAATCGGGGGGCAGTGCTTGAGTACGATTACGGGCCTTAGTAATGGTTTGCAATACAAATATTGAAATTACCTTCCTACTGCTAGGCCGCATCCTCTCTTACTTGTCTTTCGTTTTTTAAGGCCAGGGGGGCTAGCCAAGAGCAACACGCTACGACGATTTCTACAATCGAAATAGTACAATTGAATGGGGATGACATAAGCGCCAGCGACCCCCAGGCCTTTACGAAGGCATCCAGATCATCGTGTAATCTCCGTCGTCGGGGTTTGTTCGTCGGTGCTGGTCAAGAATTTACCTTCGGAGCAGATCAACTAACATCATTATCTCCGACCTACGCTTCTAAACCAAAATTGTTCCGGGCTGGACATGTTAGCTAGCATACGAGATAATCTCCCTCAATTTTATTTTTAACTGCTATTATCGCTTTGTCCTATCGCGGCTCCAACAGAGTGGGCCCCACTAGTGTTTTGGTCTAATTTCGCGATTACTGTATACTGTAAAAACCAAACTACAATTTTTTGATAAGATACGACGAATTACATACTCGTACTTAGCCCATAATCCATTGCGCAAAGTAAACAAGAAGTTCTTAGTCTATAATATTACAGGTATTCAAATTATGAGGAATAAATAAAACAAGTTCTTTACTACTACACATAATGAATATACTTTAATCATGTGATAGGTACATAAATCTATATATCTTCGGGTAACATCAAATCGTCGACCAATAGCATCAATATGGTAAGTACATGCATATTACCAACTAATCTTAGCTATGGAACGAATCAGCACGACTTGGCAGAATACCTACTTTATCACAACTAAAATTAAATCCGTGTAACAGTTCCTATGACTGAGAAAATATCTAGTACTTATTACCAGGACCGTCTTTTACCTATTTGGGGCGCTGGACACATAAGGATGATGTGGCCCTTCTATTCTGAGTTTACCTTGTTTTAATATCCGAAATCTTAACTGATTTTAGGGGCCCTCGGGATCGTGGGACCCTGGGCACGTGCACGTGCAAAAAGTTGCATATTTATTACTATCTTTCAATCAGAAGGGTCGGTTTTTTGGTTATTTCTAGGGTAGGTGAACAAACGTCCTGCTACACCAGCGCCCGTAAACACACATTTGGTTACTCGATTACGTGTTAACATATGCTAAAATCGGAAATTATAATATATCAGTATAAACTGTCAAATACGTGCAAAAATGTTCCAGTTACAAATGTTTATTTGAACAGTTCAACTAAATAAATCATAGATATCTATTTAATAGATCTATTAAAAAGCAGTCCAAGGCAAGAGGATTGTACATTGATAAATTTGTCACACATTGCAGTATACTTTACCATATTTTTTGTAAAAACTACGACGCACATCAAATTCCCATAAAAACGATTTTATGATTGACAACATTTACAAATATAGTATCGTCATAATTATTAATTGCGATTAAAATCAATTTCGATACAACACCCAAACATATACAATTATAATTCGATAACACTTTAAAACAATTTAAACATTTTTTAGATTTTAAACACAAATAAACTCTAAATATTCATAAAAAATAAGGTCCACGTCTACTAGCCGTTCTTTACACAATTTCAAGAAAACCAGAGATAAACCTTTGGTGGACCCCTAACAACATTTGCGAAGCTATCTTTTATATCACTCCCACATTCCCTTCAAAATATCATTAACGCTATTAGATGGATATTTTATATCACTCCCACATTCCCTTCAAAATATCATTAACGCTATTAGATGGATATTTTATATTACTCCCACATTCCCTTCAAAATATCATTAACGCTATTAGATGGATAAGTACAACGATTTGGTCTAATTCTAGGCAATTCGGTTTAGCGAAATGGTAGCCTTCATATATGCGCTACATACATAACTCCCAGCAGAATATATCATCAATCACAGTTTATTTTTTCAAGTATATGTTCATATGACATATATATGGCACATATATAAAGACTAATCCTCTTATTCATAAAAACGCAATCATAATTTAGAACACCGTTATTAACCGTTATTAACCGTTACTTATGCACTGTTTGATTTTTTTTATTCTTGATGTTGTCAATGTTTACAGAAAGATGACAATGGTACATTTATCTAATTATACTTATAATAATTATACAGTACTGATTGTGTTTGTACGAATGAGGGAATACAAGGTCATAAAGAGTATGGCAAAATAATGAAACAATTCGATGTTTTTATTGCTTTAATTAGATGACTAGATGAAAAAAGCAAATTTATAAAATTCTTATCACTGACATAGAGGTAAAATTCTCTTTTTAATGTTTACCAAACCCTCTACGACAAAAGTGGTTTCATCCTACATATCAAGCGATATTTTGAAACAGCGTTCGTCAAACCGAGTTCGAGTTGTTTCACAGCCTTTCGAAGTCTTGGTGGTTTTGCAACTGCCCTTTTTAACCCTGTCCCATAGGTTTACAACTTTATTGCAAGGTATAGTTCGCGTCAGACTCCTAGTCCGCTCTGAACACGAGACGAGTCCCGCATTCCTACATTTCCCAAGAAAAATAGCTATTACGCATGCGCGCAACAACTTCAGAGTGAACTAGAAGTTCGGTGCGAAATATACAAGGAGCATCTACATTATCATTTCTTATTAATTTCAGTTGTGTTTAACAGAACATAGGACAGAGTTTCACACAAAATGAGGGGCAGGAATGATGATACAATAAGATGTCATTTATATGCGTTATTAGATATCACATTCAAATTTTAAACGAGTTGTAATAATATTTATATAGTTGTCATATGATTTTAGCTCTTATTAATATTTTGTATTATGTTGTTATCCGATCTTAGCCTCTCCTATTCGTTTTTCAGTCTCAGGGAATGTATGTTGGTAAGTCTCTTCGTTGCCTTACTAAATATATGATGTTAATTCACATCGAACTTTATAAATGTCATAAAAAATATTTTAAGGAAATTATTTAAAGATTTTGTTTCATATTTATTGTGAGTAATAATAATAGTTATATAATAGTCTACTATTCTAAAAATTACTTATTATTATAATCAATTTGAAGCATTAATATATTTTTGTGTTGGCCTTACGTTATATTTTTACGGCCTACGAATAATAATTGTCTTAAATATAATTTGTAGATCTAAAGTTGAAAATACTTTGAAACTAAATTGAATTAGTAAAGGTTATTTAGATTTATTATGTTTGTATATTTAAAGGCATGTTTGAGTGGTTGCTTCTACTTGTTAGATATAGATCACATTATTAAATTGTGCGTGACTATCATTTTGAGATTATAATGTTTTTTCATAATATATTTCAGCTTAACCCTAAAATTGTTGAGATAAATAGTTAGTCAAACAATAATCCGAAATTGTGGTTCATTTGATAAAAAGCAAATAAAGTTTGTTGGCACATTTAGAAAGTTAAATATGAAACACCAAAAGTTGAATAAATACCATTAAAACATAATGAACTGTCTTTCGTTGTCCTTATTGCAAATTATGTTTCTGCCTTGACTTTGCTGACATGTGTACGACATATCATCGCGATGGTTTTGACCTACGATTAACTGGAATATTTTAGGCAGCCCTCAAGGTATTAGAAATAAGTCCGAATTTCAACTATTAAAGAGCCCACGCTAATAGGAACTTTATTTCACAGTGTGGAAATACCAATATTGTATTTTTGAGTAGTCAAAAATCACAAACATTTCGTAATAAAGCGACATAAATTTGGTGTTTTGTATAATTTATCGAATAAAAGAAGCAAACAAGTTCTTAAAATTTACTCTTGAATGCAACATTATAACCTTTTTCTGCATTAAAGATATTGATATTTATTTCTTTCATGTCACTTTAATTATTGTATTGCTTTTTAAACAGGATGTTTAACAATAGTAGTGGCTCTCGAACCTCAGACAGAGAGAGAGAGAGAGAGAGAGTAATGTCAACCGGCAAATGGAGTGTATATGCCTTTTTAGTGACATATTCAGTCTAAAGCTTATGTGACATTAATTTATTGTACATAATGACATTATCAGGTACCAATTTTATTTTATTTTACTCATTTGTTTTAACCTAACATTGACGACGAACTATAGGAAATTTCTTTAAAAAAATTACATTTTCTTCGTTTTCTACATTTAAATCGTCATCCAAAGTGCCAACGTTGTTTACACCTGTGCAGCGCGGGCTCTGCTCGAGATGCGCAGAAGCATTCATGGGCGATCATTCAGTCTATATATTCACAAATGCAATTGAGTTCGATGGGGACGGACTATTTGTTACACTTTAGTGATGGAACAACACTACCACTGCAGGTCAAGTATTAGTTAGATAGTCGTTTTCGTTCTGGGGCGGAGTTAGGATTATAGCAATATTGTTTATGGATCATAAAGTCAATTACGATATTGTGTTCTGTCTGCTTTATATTTACTGCATAAAGTTCAGATTTATTTGTTCTGGGTGTAACTTGCGGATATTATATTTTTCACAAAACAAATTATCTCCATATCGAACGGTAAAACACATTATTTGTACTGCATACGTGAAAACCTAACCGCACCCCCGAGTGCGTTCGTTGTTATACATTTTCTATCGTTTTATAATACATGAACATTATCTACTATCTTTTGTCCCGAAAACAATATAAGCAACGCGTGCTTTGCCTTTTTTATATATTTATTATATATTTAATAGTTTTAGAAACATTTATAATAATACAATCGCTTAATCGACGCGTCTCTAGATCTACATTTACTAAGTATTGAATTGATCAACATGACTTATACAAAATCGCTCCCCGATATCGTTCGTTCTAAAATCACTTCTAAAAGGAGCAGGTAATTTGTTTGATTTCGTTTCTCGAGTTCTCAAAATCGATGACTAACTTTTTTAAAACTCGTTTTTTCACGTCTGTACGCCGTGTTCGTAATATCAGTGGCACTTGGTATAACAAGACTGTATTTAATACAGCATCGCGAGATTGTTCTCTTAAAGCTATAATGTTGATATAAATAGTATGTATTTGTAATACTTCATGTTTTGTGCAATGCTCGTATTACCCGTTGTATTGGCTTGTTTTGATATATTTACATTCAACGGGTACCTTGACTAGATGTTAAAATATATTATAAAAAATTCAGTAACATCAAAATCTATGATCGTCAAAATAAGGAACATGTAAATTTGTATATAGCACTTCGGGAATTTCTTTTTATGTATATTGTTTTACCATAAACGCAGCATGTACATCATAACATTAACAATAAAATGTATATTTGGATGAAAAGTACATGTATGTATGTAGTACACAAACTATGTATAATAGAAAAACTGATTCCTAAAAGACTATGAAAAAAATAAGTTCTTTGTTATCAAAATGAATCTGAGATCACTAAATAACATTTTAATTTAACGCAAATAATTGATATTTATATAATAGAAAAAGAGATTGCCAAAATAAACACGGTTAAAATATCACCTGACAAATTTATCTCAAAATGTTTCAAAAGCTTCTATTACCTGTAAAAACTATCTCCATTATACATTACTTATTGTTTTAAGTTGCACTGATGTCTTAAATACCTACTTATTTCAGTGGTACGCTAAATTAACCTGCAAATGGTCTTGAAGGCAAGAAAATCGGAGCGATTGATCTTCAGGCCATACGAATCAATTTGACCCGTAGCACGGAAAAAAATAACGTTTGCTCTGAAACCTATCGTGTGTGGTATCTAATTAAAAAGCTTACTGAACCAATTCTAAAAATATATCACATCATTACCTTCTAATCACTTGTATTATTTAAGCATATTTAAAAAAATATTCAACCGTATCATATCTGGTGGCAAACTTGGTATGATTCGAAAATGATTTTTATTTTAATTTAATACACGGGACTAAAAAAAAGGTAACGATGTGATATATTTTAGAATTGGCTCAGTCCCTTTCATTAAATACCACACACACGATAGGTTTCAGAGCAAAAAAATATTTTTCCTATACCAAAAAAGACGAAGCCATCTCCTTCCCGTTTTTTTCGTGCTACGGGTTAAATTGATTCGTATGGACTAAAGATCAATCGTTCCGAATTTCATGCTTTTAACACCATTTGCAGGTATTGACTGAATTTCGGGGTGTACCGCTAGCACTATTTATCTATTTTGACATCTCTATCATTGGTTTGTTCATAGAGTGATCAAAAATTCTGTAAAAATTAATATTTTCCATAGATTTTGATGTAATAGAGAATGAATCTTTGAATGTTCTCACATTGCATTATTACAACTACATGATAAATTCGCGATTTTGAGAGATGTTGCCATTAAACATATCATTCGGCTTTTCTCATTTTCCCTACACGTTACAGATCTATGACTAAGACTTCTACCTCCTGCGTCTAATACACTTTTCTTTAGGATTTTCGTTAATCGAGGTGGGAAGATGTTTTAACAAATTTTGGTAATATTTTAGATTATATTTTGTTTAAAATTGATTACTTTATTCATTTGGTGCAAACATTGTTTTTTGTTTCCTTTATATTATTTTTATTCACAATATATTGCGTTTTTTTTTATATTTTCGCATTTATAATGAGAAAAAATATCATACATAATATATAAATTAGCCATTTACAAGCAATGTACGTTAAGAAAAACTTCTAGAATACATTGGAAATCGCAAAAGTTTATACATTTTTCTAATAAGAAATACCTATGACATTAGAAAACATTAAGTAGGTGTGGGTACTTAAAGTGGAAATTTAAATAAGCATATTTGTTTACTTTACACATTTTGCAGGAACTTTGAGATGATAATAAATAACTACCAATAAATTCGATATTGTAATGAAAAATAATCATCAGAATTCAATTATAATTTTCATGATATATCATTTAAAATAAGGTTAAGACCTATAGATAATTTCCTCATCGATCGTATAATGACCAATCAAAGTGGCCTGACAATCTCCTGAAAAAAGATTTTTTAGGAGATTGTCATTTAAGTAGAATCGTTTTTTGAGATTTTACATAGGCCTTTAGATTTGGTGAAACATAAACACATTTAACATGTTTTTTTTTTACTTATCAAGTAAACTTTATAACGATTCGTTAAATCTATAACCCAATACCAAATTAAAAATAAATATTAAGTTGAAAAATACCAGTTTCATTTGTAATGTAATAAAATTTATTAATTAATTTTTAACCGATTTATTTGTCAACGTGGTTTTTTTCTTGAATAGCTGCTCAAATTTTTGATCAAAATGAAAAAAAAACACTATTATTTTAAGTTATTGTCTGAAAAATACTTTTGTTCGCTGGATAATCAAATATAGGTTATCAAAATAGCAGATACGTTTGAAAAATACCGTCATGATAATTTAAGTTTCCTTAACCCCGATAGGTTATTACTGGAAAAGAACAGATAGTTCTAAAATAACATGTTTTTCGAATACATTTTTGGATAATTATCCGTAAATCTATCTTATACTATCTAAGAATTAAATTTAATCTACATCAAAATTTTGATAATACATTTGATATAAACATTCAATTAAGTATAATTCAAAGATTTTATTTTTTAGATTTTTTATACTTGCAAGAAGCAAGTTTTTAATATGATAGAATTTACACAGCACATATATCAGATGAATATTTGATTCTAAAGAAATATTGTTTCGTGCTTTGCATTACAATTTTGATCTAAAACACACGTATTAATACTAGCGTGCGTAGTATGTGTAGTAAAAGCAATTATTTCTGTATCACATACGATTCATTGGGCAGTGATAGCATTTACTATAAAAAAGAAGTCAAAGATTCATATGACACATGCTTAAAATCGATTTTCATGCTCACGTCAAAGCTCTGCAGGGTACGCAGCTCAAAGTCCATCCAAACTAACCTGGATGTGTACGACAACAGACACTCTGTCGATACTAAATTCGGTAAATCACGATTTCATGCATCAGAATCTTCTAATATTCGCTCAAGCCACAGTCTCAGAATTGATGGAAGGCTCCCCCGAACAGTGCTACTTTCACCATCACATAGGGTGCCTGGAATGCCTGAGGGAAATTGAGGAGGTCCCACTAGATACCAGTCGTGACTTCCAACATGAGGATGTTTCACACATTCTAGGAAAGTGGAAGCCGGCCAACGTCCCGTGGTCGTAAAACATCGGGATCCAAGATATTCCTCTCGGGAACTGGAGCAGATTACTTCCCATGGAGCAGAGATTCCAATTAGGACGAGCATGTGGCTTCCTTTATGGGGACTTCCTGATGAGTGGAGACTCACGCTCAGAAGATGCAAGCATTTTCCCTTTAAGTCATCAAAAGAAAGTTATCCCTCGCTCATTCATACTTATAAGAGCATCATCTATCCACTGCATATCCCGGAGATCCGTGGCAGATCTGAAGAGACCTAGAGAGGCACTCTTGGGAATAGGGCTCCACATTATCAACGAAGTGAGCAATCAGCCAGGATTGGTGACTATGTGGAGGTCTGAAGGCTTTGAGAATTTGTTCCTGGAGCTACCATATAAAGTGCCTCCCTCTTATCCTATGTCGAACAGAGACCTCGGAGCCCCAGGAAGGTCCTTCCTGAGGCATTTGTACATGAAGCGTTATGTAAAGGTGGATCAATTCCACTTCAGATACAACAACATATGGATCTTCGCCGATATCAATGATGTGAAAATGTTCGGTATGTTGTCAGTATCAACAAAGCTGGTCCCAGCACTATACAACAGTCAGATAACTAAACAAGTAAAAGACCTGATTCGCGCCTCTCAGTGTCAGGTTGTCAACCTCAGGGACCCCAACGGATCATCTCAAGAACTGATCGTCAACACAAAGGTAATGCTGAGAACCCATGAGGAAATTAGGCATACAAGTAAATCCATTGTTCTGGCTAAGTCCATCTTAGTAAGAAACCACCTGAGATGATCCAAAGAAACAACAACCCCTGTGACCTCCATCCAAATACCGTACTTATCAACAAGATCCGATCTCCCGAGGATCCCCAGGATTCATAATCCCCTGATCTCTGGAATGCGATTGATTCAATCCGCGACAGGAAGCTAAGATCCAGAGCATTATGCAGGCTCTCAACATCCTATTCCAAGATGCGCTAGGAGGGGGGGGGATGGATCTGGAGGAATTTGCTGCTTTTTCTACTCCGATCAAATCCAGAAGCAAGAGTCATCTTCAATAGCCTTCTCCAACTAAATGACGTAGATCTTCGAGGTGCGGCTCCCTCTCCACCATCAGCCATTGCAGCTCTGGGGAATCATTCACTCAGATGCATTAACTTTAAAGATGTGTGGGAAAATCCAAGTGATTTGGCTGACCCAGCAACCTAGGAGTACTTTCTCAGATTTAAGACTTCTTATCAACTAAAAATTGACTTAATAATACTTGACATGGAGAGCAATTCAGATAAAACTTCTGATCAAATCGTGTACAATTTAGCAGATTTTGTATTTCGCCTCATGGATCGACAAGGGGTACTAATTTACAAAACTTTCCTGCACCGAGTAACTTCATGTGACTCACCTTTGCTTCGGAGATCAGTTCCACAAGGTTACCTGCACAGTTACAGACATTTCGTCCTCTAACACATCAGAAGTGTATGTTGTGATGGAGGGACGTGATGAGAATTCATACAGGAAGGTCGCCGACTTAAGACTGTTTCTCTCAAATGTACATCTGTTTCCGTCACAAAGGACTGTTAAACAGGAAATCACTCGGGCAGTATCTCTAAAACAAATAGATATGTTCAAAGGAGTTCCAGTCGAGATCAAATCCAAATCCAATGGATGACCTGACTATAGTAATCGAGACATTGGGAGTTGAGATCGGTGTCTCCGCATTGCTAGGAGAGCTTATCAAAAAACACTATGACCAAGGTAGTGCTGAGATTCCTTACCTCATTTTGTTTGTGAGCTTAAACTCGATTTTGGGACTGTCTGCAGCAGATCTCTCCTACCCGAAACCTCCATCCGATAGCAAAGTTTACAACACAGGTATATTGCTTTGCGAATTCCTTAATTGGTTGGCCCTAAGCACAAACTGCAGTATGTTCCATGAAAATGCACAAGACATGATTGACTACAGTTTCAATCTATCTTGGGACGTTAAAACTGCACATAAAAGTCTAGAAACCCTAATGCTCAACGAACAAGACTGTACATCAGACACTATTCCCTTACCGGCAAATACTCGAAGAACAAAAAGAGCTTCCACTTGGATGCCCAAATGGCAAAGATTGGTCAAGTGCAGAGATGCTTGACTCGGGTTTTTGGTTATTTCTCTGTTTACCCTGATTTGGATATTACTGAGGACCTCCTAAAAATCTTTGGAGAAGGACTGACCCTGTCCACATTCACAACAAGAATTGATTTGGACATATTATTGAACGAAAGAGTGACACAGACAAACAATATCGTCAATCCGACATGGATGGAAAGCGACAAAAATGAATATCTCCGTACATCCAGTTTTGAAAATACAAAGCCTAGCAAACGCAAGTTTTCGATGTTATTTGCGACACTGCTCACACTTTTTACGATAGTAAGTGGGTCGCAAGCCACCGCGTCGGAAACAAATACTCAAATTACAAGCCTACAGAACAGACCGATTTATTACGACTTCAATGGAAAACTACAACTTAAACACGATGAATGGATATTACTGATGTACTACAATTTAACAACTTATTGGGAAGGAACTCAGAATATGCAGATTTATGTGGTTCATTTGAACAACGCATGTGAAAAAATGGACCCTACCCTACCTACATACTGCAGGAATACGGTCGACCAATTATATCACGAAATGAACCTACTGAACTACTATAACACTATGTTACTGGCACCGCATCAACATCTGTCTACTCGAAAAAAGCGTGGACTGATTGACGGCGTGGGTTATGTGGCGAATAGTCTCTTTGGGGTATTAGATGAACGCTTTGCCGAGAAATACCATCAAGATATAAAGGCTATTCAAAATAATGAGGAATATAACATTGGTCAAAAATCAAACTTCGATCGTACAATTAGAGAATAACGCTCTGAAGAAAAATGAAGCCAACATCAAGCAACAATTTGACAGCATCAGTACTTTTTTGCAAAAAGCAAATATAAGTTTCACCAAGATGAAAAATGGAACGGAAACCCTAATGGCCATCAACTAATTTAGCTCATCATCTATCACTGCCACACTTCTATTAGCTAACCTGAGAAGAATGCAAGAGATGTTCTTTAATACATTGACAGATATATATCAAGGCCATATCGATATACATTTGCTTAGCCAGTAAACTTAATCAAGCAACAGACTGAGATATCGGGTCACCTGCCCAGAACATTGTTCCTGCCTATCGACAATATCAGAGAACAAATAAAAGACGTATACGTTAGAGGCAGGGTAACCAACAACTATTTTCTATTCGAGGTTCATATTCCTCTTATTTGTGACGAAGAATTCACATTTTACCGCGCGATTCCACTGCCTATTCCTATGAACAATGTAACTGCAAAATGGGTACAAATATCATCAGACTTCATGGCTGTCAACTTACGAAAAAACACCTACATAACATTTTCACAAGAGGACACAAAACTCTGCACCCAGAGAAGCGTGGATAACTACATATGTAATGCAAAACTACCGATATACAATTTACGTAACGATAAAGCGCCTTGCGAAGCAAACCTACAGTGCCGAGTGCGAGTTGCAGTGAGGGAAGTGAATGACTTCACCATCGCGTTTTGCGAGAAAAAAAAACGTGAATTTGTATGGCATCGAGTCAGCGCCATCTAGCGGCGAATTCGCGCAACATCTAAGCCGCCATCATACTATTTGACATTTATGTGCTCGCAAAACGCGATGGTGAAGTCATTCACTTCTCTCACTGCAACTTGCACTCTGGATCAACGAACGACATTGCCCTGTGAAATGGGACACGGCCAATGCCGCGATTCCTGGATCAAATTGCACACAACAAACACATGGTTGATCATTTGTTGCGATAAATGCACCATAAGGATGATAATGTGATAATGACGTACCAGTTCACAGTATCACAACTTCCAGCATAGTGAATATAGCCCAAGGTTGCATGTTACAAGGTGAAGAGTTGACTATCTACGCTCACAATCAGTTCAACAGCAAAGTGAAGATGGATTCTGATGTCCACATCCCTACTATTAACTCCTCTATAAACAAGGTTGTAGAGTTAGCTATTAGAAACATGCCAAATATACTATCAGAGTCGGATAACTCAGCATTAAAAGAGATCGACCGAAAGCTATCTGTGCAAAGGGAACAAGAGAATCGGAGCTTATCTGTTTCATCTCACGACATACACACTGGTACTGGTGAGTACTGACTCATTATTGTATATCTTGTTGGTGTCTGCCCTCATCGCCCGTCCGTGTGGGTGGCGAGGAAGCGTTGCCGCCGCGTTGCCGCCGCGTCGGACGCCCCGCAGCAGAGAACAATACACGGACCGAGGACATCGAGATGCAAGCTACCACTTCAAGCTCTACGGATACTGAAGAAATTCGACCAGCAGCAGCCTCGGCGAATGAGTGTCATGACAACGTGTCATTTCATTTTTAATGAATTATTTATTTTGTTATATTTTATTTACTTACTTTTAGATTACTCTTATTTTACCTTTATACCTAATTGCAACATATTTTTTTCTTTGTGAATGATTGGATCTTATCTCGAGTTTTAGGTAATCATCTTTGCAGTTGGGAGTATGTACGGTTAAACACCGTCCATTTTCTTGTAGTAAGCGCAGTGGCTAATTTAGGTCACGCGCGCTTCAGCTGTTTAGTTCATGTTAAATATAATTTAATTACTAAGAGAGTTCGTTCATAACCACGATCGAGACAAGACCCTTTTCATCTCTAACTAACTGTAACTTGCACTTCTAACGTAATAAACTTAAATCTCGTGAAGCGAATCTTTCTGTTCTCCATAACATCCTCACATCAACTTATATCTGGCGCCGTCAACTACGTGCCAGAAAACACTAACTTCAACTAAAACAACTACTTTCTGTATGGTGCTTGCGGTCAACTAAGCCAGCATCGACAGCGGTAATAAACACAACAGAGCGAGATTTGCCTCCTACTTTGAAATTTCCATTAAAGCTTTAATGTGGTTTATGTGTCAGCAAATTCAAATACTTATACTAAAAATGTGTCAATGCTACTCATACCGTTTATATGAAGTTTTTTTAGAGAATCCGCTAAAGTTAGTTCTTTAAATTTCAAAATCAGAGAATCCGAGTCATGTTATCATACTGAAATTCATGACAACTGTCAATTTAACATTACATTATTACCGTTAGTTAAACAGTACCAAATTCGGTGGATATTATTGACCCCTCGTAAAATTATTTCGGTAGAATTTTCTGAACATATTTAAATTATTCACCAGATTCCAGCATATATGCCTATAATCACACGTAACAACCTCTGCTTTAAAATGGGGTAAGATTTTAAAGAATAATAATTCAATCTGATTGTAATGATGAATGTTCAATTTGTTCAGTAAGATGAGCCAAACTCACTGGCGTTTCGTATCGCAAGCGTATCGTCCCTGTTAATTCTATAGAATTTGTTTTTAGGCATAACCAAGGATTCTAACCGCTTAGCTAACTATTAAAATTTATCTATTTTTGCAAAAACGAGAACATAAGCCATTTATTTTAAACTAATTTATAAAATCGTTGAGACTCGTATTCGGACTGCCGATAGAGAATGTGACAGACGCAAATGTCAACGTCACTGTCACTTGCACGTTTCGTTCCACACTGTAGTATTTTTTAATTCGTTTTTTATTCGAGAGTGTTTGATAGATTTATAATGTAATTTAGACTCAGCATACAAGCAATAACATATAAACGTCATCACTATCGATAAGGTCTTATGGTGCGATACTTAAAATTTCAAAAAGGATTTACTCATTTAATATATGTTTGAGATAGAAAACGTCAAAGTGTTCTCTCCCCCCTGAATTATCTATTAATTCCTCGAGTAATACACGAATGCTGCGTCTTGATGTCATTGTTATTTAGAAGTCAAACAAGTGTGAGTGTTCTATACAGTCAGGAGCACAAATATGTCTCAATATTGAAACCATTTATAGGCAAATATTATACATATTGGTATTGTGTCTGTACAACAAGATTGCCAGCAGATAAAACATCTGACCAGTCAGAATAAGCTTCTTACTTATTCGTCTCTGCTGTGACACGTTCAATTTGTCATTCAAATTTAAACTTTAAGTCGTAGGCTGCATGTAACGCTGGGTTTTCGTAAATGATTACAGTATTAACAACCGGTTTCGAAAAAAAAACATAATTTGGGAAATGTTAATTTACACAGATCGCTATAAAACTCTCGTACACTCAAAATAAAATCATATCAGACAATTATAAAAAGAAAAGAGAGAAGAAACACGATTTTACAACACTGCTGTAACTTACAAAAATAAAAAGAAATTAATATGTAAAGAAATATGTGATATTATATCGGATGCTTAACATCTTTTTAATGGCTTTATCCATCTATCTATCCTGAAACGAGATTACATTGTCATTGAAGTATAAATCTGAATGGCAAACTTCAAATGAACGCTTTAGGTTCATTTGGTCAACTTCCCAAAAGGACAACTTTTTAAAAATATTATTTTTACATTACAGTTTAATTTAAAAAAAATGTAAATGCTTTTATCTGAAGGATTTCGTTTCAAATTGAATTGCCTTAAATTAAAATCAACAACCTCAGAACGAAATTAAATAATCTTTTGGGAAAGTTGACCATATGAATCAAGATGACCTGAACCTCTAGGCATGCGGCGGCGCGTCGGGGGCAGCGGGGGCGGCGGGGGCGGCGGGCGCGGCGGCGGGCAGCGCGCGCAGCGTCTCGCGCACGGCGAAGGCGCAGCGCAGCTCCGGCGTGGCGAAGGCGCGCAACGCCGGGTGCAGCGCCGCCCAGGGCGCCGGCGCCCAAGTGAACTTTGTGTATTGGTTCACTTCCTGGGAATCGTTGCTTTTTGGTTAGTTATATTATTTGTGTAATAGGGACGAGGGAACTTTATTCAGTTAAATTCAAACATTTATTTCAGATGTTCGTCCATGCAGTTTTAAAATACAATTAATTAAAACACAATTAAAGGAAAAATAACATAACAAAGATCAACTTTCCATTAATGAATATTTATTTAATCTCGAATCCAAAATATGTCAAGCATTTTTTAAACTTGGATATTATTTGTTCACCATTTTATTTCAACATCAATATCAGTTAATTTTATGCAGGAAATCGCCAAATTAATTTTATGCAGGAAATCGCCAAATTATTTTCCTTTTTACAGCCATGTTTAATGGCAAGATTAAGTTTGAATTATTTAGATTTGGGGGTCAAAGTTGCTCGCGTCCGTATGCTGTACCCTCGAGACCATACACGTGACCCCTGGGTGGTGCCAAACGAGCAACGATTTCCTGGTGGTAGGCTTCGGCCGTGGCTAGTTATCACCACCAAGGCAAAGACACGCCGCCAAACGTATCTAACGTGTTCTGGCGTGATGCCTTGGGAGCCCTAACGAGAGGTTGGGTCTGGTCTATTGCGCGGCGCCGAAAAACCGGGTGCGACGAGGAGGTGCCGTTGTACCGGGAGCCTCATCATGGAGAGCAGCGGGATCCGAAGCACGGTTTTTCCGCTGGCCGACTGCAGTTAGTAGGGGGCCCAAGTAGTAGGCCAGCCACCTATAAAAGGCTGCCCCGCCAACTCGCGAAAAATCCCAGAATGCTCCATCGTGCCGGTTGGCGACCGGGGGACAGGACCCCGTGGCCATTCTGGGGGGGGTTCGGGCGTCCCCGCGGGCTCCAGATGAGTCTCCCATTGATGAGGCGGTGTCGCTGACGCTGCTGGGTTGTCGGTGCGCGCCATGTCCAACTGACTTCCTCTCGCCTATTCACTCTTCCCAAATTACAAATAATGGCAAAGACACAAACGAGGAAAAAGTTTCAACAGCGGAAGCACTTCCTGTCACTCCAAGTGCACCTCTGTAACATTCGAGGTCTGCACTCTAATCTCGTTGCAGTCCACCAACACCTAGAGACTGAGAAGCCTCACCTGCTCATTGTCACGGAGACGCAAATCAGGGGTCCGTCAGACGCGGCGTATTTAAAACTACCCAGGGTATACCCTGGAGCACAAATTTAAACCACGCTCTGGCGTGTGCCTATATGCTCGCGATGACATCTGTTGCCAATCTGTTGCCAGCGTCTCCGTGACCTTGAAAAACCTGTTTTTTCTGTCTTGTGGGTACTAGTGGACACAGGCGTGGAGAAAATTCTCTATTCCTGTGTCTACCGATTGCACAGCGGAGACCAGGAGACGACCAAACTCTTTGAGTACCTTGGTGCTACGGCTGATATAGTCCAACATCGGTATTCATCTGCGCAGTTAGTGTTTCAGGGGGACTTTAACGCCCACCATCGTGACTGGTTGTTCCCATACCAGGACACTGACCATACTGATAGAGAGGCGCTGAGGTTTTCTACGTCACTGAATCTCACCCAACTCATCAAGGAAGCTACGCGCATACCTGATGTTACTAGCCACACACCAAATTTCCTGGACCTTCTGCTGACTACAAAACCAGACCGCTTCTCTGTGTCGGCTACTGCCCCTCTGGGCAGTTCAGACCATTGTCTGGTGAAGTCTGTGTTCAACTACTCCCCACCCGATCCCAGCCCTAGAGGCACAAGGCGGATGTGGCGATACAAGTCTGCAGACTGGGATGAGATGCGGCATTTCTTTGCATCTTATCCTTGGCAACAAGCTTGCTTCTCTTCTGGCGACTCATCGAAATGCGCTGACGCTATCTCTGAGGTGATATGTACGGCTATGGAGTACTTTATTCCATTTTCCGACGTATCCCTCGATAGCCGAGCTCCCCGTTGGTTCAACTCTGAGTGCGCTACTGCTGAGGCGGCAAAGTAATCGGCGTACAAGAACTGGGCTTAAGCTCGCGCACGTAAAGCCTCCGATTTCAGGACAAAGAAGAGAGCCTTTAACGCTGCTGCCAAGTCCTTCAAAAAGGTACTTAGGAAGACTCGATTCGACCGTGTTAGCCGTATTGGAGCCAAACTCGTCTCTCACCCATTGGGTAGCAAGGCTTTCTGGTCTTTGGCTAAAACGGTCGAATCGAACTTTTGCCGCCCATCTCTACCGCCACTGATGAAGCCCGACGGATCTCTGGCCCACTCTGCGGAAGAGAAAGCAAATCATTTTGCTTCTCTATTTGCAAGCCATTCACGTCTTAATTCTGAAAGTAAAACCCCACCTGTGCTACCTCAAAGCGGTTCTCTAATGGCAGAAATCCGTATACGCCAAAAAGAGGTACTGAAAACGCTTCGGACTCTTGACGTGAACAAAGCCAGTGGTCCCGATGGGATTCCTGCAGTGGTTTTGCGGAATTGTGCGCCCGAGTTGTCTCCTGTACTGACACGCCTGTACCGCCTCTCTCTCAAAACGGGACAAGTTCCTGAGTCCTGGAAGCTTGCCAACATGCAACCTGTGCCCAAAAAGGTAGTCGAGCTGACCCTGCCAATTATAGACCAATCGTAATCACCTCCATACTTTGCAGAAGTATGGAACGTGTATTAAACAACAAGCTCCTGGCGTACCTCGAGGACAACAGTTTGCTCATTGATCGACAGTACGGTTTTCGCCGTGAACGATCAACTGGTGTTCTTCTTGCGTATGCCACTCACTTGTGGGGCGAAGCCATCGAGAAACACGGCGAAGCACTCGCTGTCTCTCTCGACATCTCGAAGGCATTTGACAGGGTTTGGCACGAGAGTCTCAAAAGCGAGCTTCCTTCATACGGAATTCCCACCGCACTGTGTGACTGGATATCTGACTTACTGAGCGAACGGTTAATAAGGGTACAGTCCATCAAATCTAAGAGGTACCGTTTGACGTTTCATATTTTTCAAACCGAAACAACTTTGTTTATGCGTACATTATTCAGTTTCGATAACTTTTTTCGTAAAACCATGAATTTAGAAACATTTTATTATTGTATCTAAAAATGTACAATTATTCATATCTAAATTTAATTGAAAACTTTCAAACAAAGCAAAATAACACATATTTACACAGTAAATAATTTCTAATAGTTCTATTCTTGACCTCATTGCAAAGTCACGTAGTTAGGTCACTGCTCGTAGTGTTGCGACTCTTCGGATACACTTGTATACAAAAAAATCGTTTACATTATACGAAAAATCTAATGTATTACTTTCAAATTATCAATTAACGAATTTGTAAAAAGACATAACAGAGGTCCAAATGACCAAATTTGACATAATTTTATGCCTCGGTCCATAATCCACTCAGATTCTTCAGATTCAGAAAGTGAATTCTCGGGCACCTTCGACGTACTGTTTAGGGGTAGGGCGCAATCTTTGTTTAATTTCACGTTACTGCGCGACCGCATAATGCACTTAATACATAGGTACCCTAAAATAAATTAATTTAATTATTTTTTAGGTCAATCTTTATAGGCAAAATCGCTGTAGTCCAAGTCTCCCCACAAACAAGTTTTCTTTCTGGCAACACTACCAACTACAAGCGCACGCGGTCCGGCCCGCCACGCGTCAGCAGTCTCTCGCCATCTTGTAAGCTGACCGTGCGCGTACCTACTTCCTCGTTTGTGTTTCTGGACTGATCATTCTTTATCCGTTTATCTTGGCAATATTTATACTGAACTCTGAACTAATCAAGTGTTTATTAATAATGTTGAAAAGAGGACGTACTTTAAACAGCCAGGCTCGTGAATTGGTGGTGAAATTACACGAGTATTTTGAGCGTGAATCTAGAGATGAAAGGACTTGAGTCTTTTAAGTCCTTTAAGTTAGGACTAGACTCGATTTTCAAGACTCGACTCCAAAAATACGACTCAAGTTTTTATTAATCTGAGGGGACTCCAGTCATTATAATACGACTCGGAAATAAATCGACTCCGAGTTCGTTATAAAAAGACTCACAACATAGTCGCGAGTTTTTTTAATAACGAACTCGAGTCGTTTAGCATACGCTGAGCTGTTTAAAATAAAATAATAAAATATTTATCAAATAATAGAGTATTTTTTACCATTTGGCTACGGGACCCTAAAAATTTACTTCATGTAACAACCCTAAATTTAAAACAATTAATAAATAAACCAAATTATTATGAACTTAAATTTATTACATTTCCTTCCACCAATCATCAAAAAAACTAGATACATAATGCCTCTATAGGTTACCTTGTATTAATTATTGAGTGTACAGCGTATGAGCGCGGCTTACGACTTACGACTCCAACGAGTCGAGTCTTTTTAAAATGTTGGAGTCTGTTCGTCACGACTGAGTCGTTTAAACATATCGAGTCTTTTGAAATTGACTAAGTCTAAAAATAAAACTCGAGTCATAGTCGAAGACTCCTAAAAGGCTCAGGACTCAGGGTTCAAAGACTTGATCGAGTTGTGAACTATCTTAGGTCGTCGTAACGAGTCGAGTTTCTTTTAAAAGACTTAAAAGACTCGAGTTCTTTCATCTCTACGTGAATCTCAAAATGGTGGAGTTCTACTGCCAGTTACACAAGTTCGGGATCGCGTCGGTGAAGCTCTCGGTATTGGTAGCCGCACCGTCGGCAAAATATTAAGTGAAAAATATGGGCCTTCGGGGAGTGACAGTAACCTGTACCTGTGACAGGTATCGATGAATTCGATAGTCATGCTAATAGAAACCATATTTATGGTTATTTTACAAGAGGCGAATTTCCAACATTGGCAAAGTTATGTGCAACTTTAAAAGATGCCGGGCTGTACAAGGGAAGCATAGAGTCGTTGAGAACGATAATAACAGGAATTGGCTTCAGATACAAAAAAGTTAACAAAACGAAAAATTGTTATGGAGCGACATGACATAATTATGCAGCGACTGACATTCCTGCGCGAAGTAAAACAAATTATAAACTGGGATAATGTAATATTTTTGGACGAAACCTGGCTACATTCCAACCATTGTGCCGAAAACATGGACAGATGATTCAGAAGCTTCGTGCTCGAAGGTGCCGATAGGAAAAGGTGGACGCCTCATAATATGCCATGCTGGGTCAGCGTCTACAGGATTCGTGGAAAATTCCTTATTAGCTTTCCAATCTAAAAGCACTAAAGAGTATCATGAAGAAATGGACGCGGCAAAGTTCCGAGAGTGGTTCTTAAATTTATTACAGAATATCCCTCCTAACAGCACAATTATAATGGATAATGCCCCATACCACTCTATGCAAATTGATAAAACACCTACATCAGCCAATAAGAAAGCAGATTTGGTGGCATGGCTGCAAAGAAAAGGAGTGGAAGCCGACATGTCACTACTAAAAGCTGAATTGTTACAATTAGTGAAATTGCATAAACCACCAAAACCGACATATGTTATTGACCAATTGGCCGAAGAGCACGGGCACATACGACTTCCTCCGTACCATTGCCAATATAATGCCATTGAACTGATTTGGGCCCAAGTTAAAGGTAATACTTTATAATATTATAATAATAACACGAGTACTTCTAACATTTATAATTTAAACAATAGTTTTAGTCTGCCATCAAATAGTTACATAATTGTTTTACAGGTTATGTATTAAGACACAACACAAAACCACCCTTTAGGGTCAAGAAAATGGAAGGTTTATTAAAGGAAGCATGTGCGCAAGTTACACAAGAAGATTGGACTAAAGTAGTAGAAAAAACAAAGAAAATAATAATGGACGACTTCGACAGAGACGTAAACTCCGATAATTTCATGGACAATCAACTAGTCATTAATTTAAATGACGATGATGACGAAGACGACGATGATTCTAGTACTAGTAGTGAATAAAAAAATTATCCTAAACATTACTTTTATTTAATTATAATAATTGATCTCTTAAAATTCGTATATTATAGTAATCGATCTCTTAAAGTTCGGATATTATAGTAATCGTTTTTTTTATCCCATCCCTATTATTCAATTTGTCAGAACTGTCAAACGGTACTTCTTAGATTTGATGGACTGTAGTCATTGATGGCTGCTCTTCTGACTTATTGGCTATAAATGCCGGAGTACCTCAGGGGTCTGTTATTTCTGCGAAACTTTTCCTGCTGCACATTAATGATCAATTGTGCACAGGTATCTTTGGATACGCAGACGACAGCACTGTTACAGAGAGATATATGTCCAGTGCCCGCGCCAGTGTCGCTGAGACTGAGTCCCTTAGAGAGGCCATGGTTGAGCGGATGAATTCAACATTACAAGCAGTGTCCGACTGGGGCGAAGCTAACCTCGTTGAGTTCAACGCCAGCAAAACCCAGGCGATAACTAACCACCTCGAGCTCCTAGGTATGGAACTCTCTTCCAACATTAACTTTGGTAGCTCTATTGAGTCGAAAGCAAAAGCCGCTGCCAAAAAACTTGGTATCCTCTTTAGGGTGCGGCGATACTTCACACCGGAACAGCTGCTCCACTTGTATCAAGCACAAGTTCGGTCGTGTATGGAGTACTGCTGCCACCTGTGGGAAAGCTCTGCCAAGTACCAGTTGGATGCAATGAACTCAGTGGACCGAAGGGCTAGGAGACTCATAGGCGACGATGCGCTCGTTGGAACCAAACTTCAGAGTTTGGAGCGGCGTAAAGTCGCCTGTCTATCGGTTTTTTATAAGGTGTATTTTGGAGAGTGTGCGCAGGAACTACACAACCTGATACCACCGTCTACTTTCTACCACCGGACCACTAGACGCACACAGCGCGCGCAGCGTCTCGCGCACGGCGAAGGCGCAGCGCAGCTCCGGCGTGGCGAAGGCGCGCAACGCCGGGTGCAGCGCCGCCCAGGGCGCCGGCGCCCAAGTGAACTTTGTGTATTGGTTCACTTCCTGGGAATCGTTGCTTTTTGGTTAGTTATATTATTTGTGTAATAGGGACGAGGGAACTTTATTCAGTTAAATTCAAACATTTATTTCAGATGTTCGTCCATGCAGTTTTAAAATACAATTAATTAAAACACAATTAAAGGAAAAATAACATAACAAAGATCAACTTTCCATTAATGAATATTTATTTAATCTCGAATCCAAAATATGTCAAGCATTTTTTAAACTTTGATATTATTTGTTCACCATTTTATTTCAACATCAATATCAGTTAATTTTATGCAGGAAATCGCCAAATTATTTTCCTTTTTACAGCCATGTTTAATGGCAAGATTAAGTTTGAATTATTTAGATTTGGGGGTCAAAGTTGCTCGCGTCCGTATGCTGTACCCTCGAGACCATACACGTGACCCCTGGGTGGTGCCAAACGAGCAACGATTTCCTGGTGGTAGGCTTCGGCCGTGGCTAGTTATCACCACCAAGGCAAAGACACGCCGCCAAACGTATCTAACGTGTTCTGGCGTGATGCCTTGGGAGCCCTAACGAGAGGTTGGGTCTGGTCTATTGCGCGGCGCCGAAAAACCGGGTGCGACGAGGAGGTGCCGTTGTACCGGGAGCCTCATCATGGAGAGCAGCGGGATCCGAAGCACGGTTTTTCCGCTGGCCGACTGCAGTTAGTAGGGGGCCCAAGTAGTAGGCCAGCCACCTATAAAAGGCTGCCCCGCCAACTCGCGAAAAATCCCAGAATGCTCCATCGTGCCGGTTGGCGACCGGGGGGCAGGACCCCGTGGCCATTCTGGGGGGGTTCGGGCGTCCCCGCGGGCTCCAGATGAGTCTCCCATTGATGAGGCGGTGTCGCTGACGCTGCTGGGTTGTCGGTGCGCGCCATGTCCAACTGACTTCCTCTCGCCTATTCACTCTTCCCAAATTACAAATAATGGCAAAGACACAAACGAGGAAAAAGTTTCAACAGCGGAAGCACTTCCTGTCACTCCAAGTGCACCTCTGTAACATTCGAGGTCTGCACTCTAATCTCGTTGCAGTCCACCAACACCTAGAGACTGAGAAGCCTCACCTGCTCATTGTCACGGAGACGCAAATCAGGGGTCCGTCAGACGCGGCGTATTTAAAACTACCCAGGGTATACCCTGGAGCACAAATTTAAACCACGCTCTGGCGTGTGCCTATATGCTCGCGATGACATCTGTTGCCAATCTGTTGCCAGCGTCTCCGTGACCTTGAAAAACCTGGTTTTTCTGTCTTGTGGGTACTAGTGGACACAGGCGTGGAGAAAATTCTCTATTTCTGTGTCTTCCAGTGTGCTCCACTTGTATCAAGCACAAGTTCGGTCGTGTATGGAGTACTGCTGCCACCTGTGGGATGGCTCTGCCAAGTACCAGTTGGATGCAATGAACTCAGTGGACTGAAGGGCTAGGAGACTCATAGGCGACGATGCGCTCGTTGGAACCAAACTTCAGAGTTTGGAGCGGCGTAAAGTCGCCTGTCTTTCGGTTTTTTATAAGGTGTATTTTGGAGTGTGCGCAGGAACTACACAACTTGATACCACAGTCTACTTTCTACCACCGGACCACTAGACGCCGGGAGGGCTTCCACCCCCCATGTGGTTGACTTTCCGACAGTCCGTACCTAACGGTTTGCTGCGTCTTTTCTGGTACGCACCGCTAGGGAGTGGAATGCTCTCCCTGCGTCTGTGTTTCCGGATCCTTACAACCTTGGTGTCTTCAAGGCCAGAGTGAATAGGCATTTTCTGGGTAAGCGTGTACCACCATCGGCCTGGTCATCGCTTACCACCAGGCAAGACTGATGCCAAACGCAAACACATTTTAAAAGAAAAGATAAGATATTTTTGATTGCACAAATATACATAACAGTCAAAGTTTACATAACTATTAAGCATATTATATTGATCTATTTATTGTTATATTGTATTATTGATTTATATTTTTTCATATTCATCAGTATTTTTCAGGACATTTTTCCTGCGCTATGATAGGTAGATAACAAAAAATACTAGCCGATTTATTACATCGTTAAGAGTTAAGTAAAAGTTTGCATTTTGCGTTTGGGGTAGATCGTACACGTCGCATTTTTTTAAGCTTTTCGTGATTATTTAGCTGATTTCAACTTAAATATAAATTATCTCTCTATTATTTAATGCACCTTTTAATTTCATAATTATAACCTAACCTGTGTACATTACATTTTTAAGTCTCTTATAAATTTAAAAAAAAAACCGGTTTTTTATTTAATTTAGCAAATAATTGGCAACTACCTAATTTTAGACAATTCAATGTGTTTTTAAATAGTATTATGCACACAATAATAGAGCTTTGATTAAGTTTTTTTTCATTCTAATGAAATAATCACGAAAATCTTACAAAAATGCAACGTTTGTGAACCACCCCCAGCTAACGCTCTTAACCTATTTTAATAAAATATGTGGTATAGTTCGCGTCAAACTAATAAAATAGGTTTTGCTCATGCGCGAAACAACTTCAGAGTGGACTAGAAGTTCCAAGCGAACTATAACATCACTTATTATGTTAAAGGTTCGATATTGAAATTCGTGAATTTAATTTCTTTCCTAATTACTTGAGTTCGTTTACTTTTTTTATTACCCTGTACTTTCGAGGTCTCTCGCGCCTTATCGCTTTTTTTTAAATATCCCTGGACATTATTCCACACAGCGCCATCTAGCCCCAAAGTAAGCTAATTAAAGCTTGTGTTATGGGATACTAGACAACGGATAAACATACTTAAATACATTTTTTTTTGTAAATACATACTTATTATACATAGGAGACACCCAGACCAGTACAAACAGACATGTTCATGCACACAAATGTTTGTACTGTGCGGGGATCGAACCCGCGACCTCTGGTGTAGTAGCCAACTTCTTAACCATTACACCAAGTCGGTCGTCGGTTCTTTGTAGTTCTACATAGTCGTAGTATGTTTTTATCCGACTGCATTGTGTTAATTTTTTTTGTCGTATTTTGAATAACGTGAATTTAATAATTTCTAATGAAATATAATGTTTAGACATAATAATAATATTTGCATGTCACCTAGATAGCTGAAGAGTAGAAGCCATACAATACTAGCCTAAGATCTTTTATGTAACCCTTCTTCATGTGCGAATAAATTAATTATCTTATCTTATCTCATCTTAGAAATGTTCCTGTGAGCGCATCGCACCGGGTATTAGCTACACCTGCCCCTGATTGGTCACGTATTCTTACTACGTTTTACTATAACCAATTATATTCCTGCGAATTGTCGGTGTCACAAGGAATTTTTTTTCTATGGATGCATAATTTATGTAAACTAAGAAACCTTATTTACATCGACTCCAGAGAGGATGGAGGGCGTGGCTCAAAGTGAGCGGCAACACGGTATGTGCAAACAATTTTAGCCCTTAGACTGGTAAGGCGCCAGTGTCCTCGATAGTACCTATAATTGACACATGGGCACATTGAAAAAAAATGTATACTAACCTGCACAAACTGTTGCTGCAAAGGCGGCTGCTGGTCTAAAGCCAATACTCGTGGCGTAGTCTTGCCGTATTCATCTTGTTTGTCATGTATGGCTGAAACTTGCAGTTGCTCTAAAGACCGGCTGAGACGAACGAAACCGAGCAGGTCGTACTGCCAGATCCAGTAGCCTGTAAATGTATGAGGTTTCAGAATACCTTAGGTTTTTTTTGGATTAGTGTTCCTCACATAGCTCAAAGTAATAAATCTTTAATGCAGATTTTTTTTTATTTAACCAATATTCCTCACGTGAATCCTATGAAGTCGTAAAATTTTTTATTTAACCAATATTCCTCACGTGAATCCTATGAAGTCGTAAAAATAATATAATTAATATAAAAAGCATTATTAAATTTTACTTTTCAAAATAAAAAAGAATTATATTTTAAGTGTATAAGAATATACATTTTCTATTGCTACATACATACTACACGCCTTTTTCCCAACGGGGTAGGCAGAGACCACATCTTACCACTTGCTACGGTCCTGACACACCTCTTGCGCTTCTTCCACTCTCATTAATCCTTTCATACATGCTCGTCGATTATGGGTACTCCTGACCTGACCTTTTCTGAGCACGTCTTGGACTTGTCCTAAGTACGTCCGTCTAGGCCTTCCCCTTTCAACAGCTCCATTCACCCTCGCCTTGTAAATTTGTTTCGTTAATCGCCTTTCATCCATCCTTTCCATATGCCCAAAGCATCTTAGCATTCCCATCTCAATTTTTGTGACAACATCCTCTTTCACACCACATCACTCTCTTATTACTTTATCACTTAATGCCACTCCTGCCAAACTTCGCAATGCTCTCATTTCCACTGCATTTAACCTACTTTCATCCTTCTTTTGTCATACCCAACTCTCACTTCCGTAAGCTAAGCTATTTCTATTGCCATGAATATTAAAATATGTCCCCATTACTATATTAGTATTTTGTGTAATCTTCGTTTAGATATCAGTTTCAAAGTGTAAAATAAGGTAATCAAACACATCTTTGACAGAGATCTCTCGAACAAGCGCAGTCTTTCATTTTGGTTCCTGTGAATTTTCCCTGTCACTTGAAACAAAAAAATCAGTGATAGATAATGCTCTATACTCCATTCATGATAGCATTCGACAGAAGTAAAAAAAGTTCTTTTTAACCCTAAACACTTTGTGGTAAAAGTACAGTTAACATTATTACTTTTAACTTTATGCCGATTTTATTAAAATCTACTTATATAGCAGCTGTCACACTTAATGGTTTTTATTTAAAGTAAAGTAACTTAAGAATTTATGAAGTTTTTGCTTAAATAAATTATTTTGTCTTGCATCAAATTATAATATAGTCGATGTAAAAACATAAAACAAGCAGGGGTTTTTATACGAACACATTTTTACCGTCACTATAACTCTACTAAATCTAAAATGTTACATAATCCCTTCATACGTTGTGGCGGAAGGGGTTTTCAATTTTGCCAGGTTATACTCAGGTATGTCATCGTCGTGGCAAAATGCAAATCGTCTTTCATTTTATCACCCCTGCTTCTTATTTCTAATGTAATAATGAATGAAGTATAGTTTAAATAGAATTTTTTTTTATTTTTTTTATAAATATAATTCTATTTTGGAAAACTGTCAACTATTATATTTACTAAGACAATGAGTAATCATTGTTACTAACAAAAGTGGACTTGAAATTTTAATGTCTGAATAAATGAATTTGAATTGAATTGAAAACAAGGGCTGTAAACCAAAGAAAACTGTTAGAGCGTATAGCGTTTTTATTCTCATGTGCATATTTAGAGTTATGCTTTTGGCAAACATAACAGTTTTTTTCTATTTTAACTATACTTCATTTATTATTATATTAGAAATAAGAAGCAGGGGTGATAAAATGAAAGACGATTTGCATTTTGCCACGACGATGACATACCTGAGTATAACCTGGCAAAATTGAAAACCCCTTCCGCCACAACGTATGAAGGGATTATGTAACATTTTAGATTTGGTAGAGTTATAGTGACGGTAAAAATGTGTTCGTATAAAAACCCCTGCCTGTGTGGAAAACCACATTAGCTTATAGCTAACTAGCTACATTTGGCCCAAAATATAGCCTATGATGATCGCTGATAACGTCGCTTTATATAGGCGAAAGATTTTTTATAACTATACTATTTTCACTGTAAGATGATATGCCTTACAGCTCTTATTGTTCCGTTTAATGCATACTATTTCAAACTAAATAAAAAGAAACTGGCAAAAGAACATTTTATAAACTATTAAAAAACTATTGTCCTTTTGAATCTTATCAAGTAAATTATTGTTATTATTATTAACTGTTAATAAATGAAGTAAATAAAATTATATTAATATATCTTTACAGCGCCTGATGCGTGAAAAGGAACGCCATTCAATAGTGATTGACACTACTGAATCGACAAAAAATTGATGAATAGTAGCGACCATTTTGTAATCAAGTCATTCGCATCAGTACGAGTGCGTCTGCATTGTGTGCTATTTTTCCGATTATTTTCGAGATATTGCGTCTTATGCTATAACTTATTAGCCATAACCCGTATAATAATAATTTATTTAATAATTCAAAATCGGTAAATCCGATTCCATTTCCTTTGCCAACTCGATTAAATTACATTCGTTACATCACTAAAATTGACTATTATGAACTGTCAGGGATAACATCATACGGCGAAAGTAGTATAGTCTAGCAGTTTTGTTTATTTGTTACAAACAAAAAAATCATTCCTCTTCACAATATCAGTATGGAGCACTTACCATGTATGGCCAGCCGCCGCAGCCGCGTGCACTGCCAGCATAAAAGTATGAATGGGTTCACGTTGTTGACACCATACTGAAACAACAATAAATAACTATTTTGATTAAATTGTACCAAAAGTGGCAATATTTTGAATACGAGTACTTCGCGGCGTTACAGATTGATTTTTATAAATTTGACCAATTTCTCGTTAATATTAGGTTGGGGGAAAAGTCTTTTCGCATATAGTATGCATGAACTTGTTATAAAATCTCTTTGGCTATACTATTTGTATCTGGCTGGTATTGGTATCATTAAAAGTTTAAATTTTAAAGAAGATAATTCAAAATTCAAATTAGGAAAATGTGTGATTTCCACTTGTTTTTCTTACTGTCAAGATGAGTGAATATAATGAAGAAAATCGATACATTTTAAAATTTTACTACAAAAAAGGTAAAAATGCAACGCAAGCCGCGAAAAAAATATGCGATGTTTATAGACCTAGTGAAGTGTCTGTGAGAGTAGCACAAATTTGGTTTAAGCGTTTTCAATCCGGAAATTTTGATGTCAAAGATGCATGTCGCTCTGGTCGCCCTATTACGGATAAAATGGATGCCATTTTTGAAAAAGTGGAGCAAGATCGGCATATCAGTAGTTACGACGTAGCTGAAGAAATGGGAGTTGACCACAAAACAGTTTTGGCGCATTTGAAAAAAACTGGGTACACAAAAAAGCTCGATATTGGGGTACCTCACGAGCTCACTGAAAGAAACCTAATGAATGGTGTACTAAATATTCCTAGCATAGCACAACAAGATATCGAGTCGATATTTTGAATTTTGTTTAGAATTTACCACGATAAAACATATATATATTTTTCACGATTCACAATCACAAGTTTTGTTTATGAATGTATGTATATTCATTAATTCACAAGCTGACCCGACAGACTTCATTCTGTCGAAAGCCCTCCGAATTCAAATATGTAAAAAAGATGTTTTTTCCCTACTTAATAACCTTTGTGCCTTAACAAAAATTGGATAAAATTATTTTAAATAAAATCTTTATTTCCAAAATACACAGTTATAGTTACACAGTCTTTAGCGACTTCTACACTAAGCAAGCTGCTTGGGTCGTAGAAATCAGTTAACAATTGACTGATATACAGTTAAAAATTAGAGACTGGGGTCGTGCTACACACATCAACATGGTCTAGGGATATTTCAATTAAACCTAAATAACTATAATTCTATAACTTTTTGTTAAGACACCTACACATTAAAATAAACCTTGTTTAATAGCCTATCTAATCTGATAAATAAACTTTTACATAAAGTTAAATTTAAAAAAAACTTAGAAGAAGAGGAAAAACTCAGACAAAATTTCTTAATTAAGATGTTTCAAAAATAAAGTTAAGATAGAAATTTTGTCTGAGTTTTTCCTCTTCTTCTAAGTTTTTTTTCTAACAATTTTTATTTTTTATAAAAATTGAAACTTAAAATTAATAATCCGTGCATCCACCTAAGACTCTCCTGACACATCTGCAGCGGTTCTGCATACTCAAAACAAGGGTGTCAATATCCTGTTGTGGAATACTGTCCCAAGTCCTGCTAAGATGCAAGAAAAGCTGGTTTTCATGCACAATATCTTCAGGGAAATTCCTAAGAGCTCTTCTCTGAAGCATATCCCAGGCATGCTCAATAGGATTTAAGTCAGGGAATTGTGCAGGCCAGTCTAAGCTTGGATATCATGCTGCTGTAACCAACTTGTAACGATACGCGCCGTATGTGGACGGGCATTGTCGTGCATTTTGTCCTATTTGCTGTCTGTGCGGCAAGATTACAGGCTCTAGCACCTCATCTCGGTATTTTAGAGCAGTCATATTGCCTTGTATCCAAACGAGGTCCGTTCTACCGCCGAGACGAATTCCTGCCCAAACCATAATCGTGCCACCTTGATATGCATGAACTTGTTGTGGGTGCCGCAGTCGATCCCAACGTCCAGGTTCTCTCCAAATCAGGATGAAATCAAAACCTGGATTCATCAGTGAAAAGCACAAGTGACCATTGAGAATGGTTCCAGTTTTCGTGTGCAATAGCCCATTGTAATCATCTTCCTTATTCGCCTCTCCTTAGCGCTGGTACCCGAAGTGGCCTACGAGCACGTAGGTTGACTTCATGCTTCTTCTTAAAGTTTGACCGTTTACCAGCAAACCATACTCTCTCTGTAGCCTTTGAACCAATTGCATCGCCGTTACATTTGGTTGACTTCGTGCAGCATTTACTATAAATCGGTCCTGTACATGTGTTGTAATGCGTTGAGGTCCTCGGTGCCGTTCCACCACTTCCCCCGTGACACGATAACGTGACCAAAGCCTGGATATAACGCTCTGACTGGTCCTCATGGCTTCAGAAACCGCAATTTGGGTAGCGCCAGCTTGAATCATGCCCACTGCTCTTAACATTTCGTTCCTGGTCAAGTGTCTACGTGGCATGATTAAATGAACACCGGAGATGCGTTTGACAAAGATTTATAGGAATTTATGGAGTTTTAATCAAGTTAGAAGTTCGTGAAGATTTACTTCTTTGGAAGAAATTCAATGAATGGGAATTTCATCTTAAAACAAAACCTTTTATATATAAATTTGAATTTACAAAAGGTACATATTAAAGTTTTTAAAATCTGTCATTTTTTTGTAAGGCCAGTACTTTTTAAGTTATTTAAAAACGTTTTATATATCCCTAGACCATGTTTTTGTGTGTCTATAACAACATATTGAAAATAAAATTAATTGCTTTTAAGCTAAACGGTAAAAACAACACAAAAATATTAATTTTTATTTATACAGGGTAGTCCAAACATACACTTCAATAAATTTTTTTAGCTTTCTAATTTAGTAACTTATTTTTCAAAAGTTCAAAGAAAAAACAGCATTTCTAACTTTTTCTATTTCATTATTTTTTTTTGAGTTATGGGAAGTAGTAGATGTCAATTCTTCAGAATCATCCAGCGCTATATTTATTTAATAATGAAAAAAATCAGGCAATCATCCCAACAGATCGCGTTACAGTGACCGAACCAAGGAATCAAACTTGAAAACTACAAAAAATCGGGTAACATAACATGGGGTATTTTCGGATAACCCTGAGAGTGAGGAAGCTAAAAAATATATGTGGCACTGACCTGCGCGCGCGCGGGGCGCACGGGGCGCGCGGGGCGCACGGGGCGCGCGGCGCGCGGGCAGGCGTCGGCGCAGCTGGAGGGGCCGTCCGCCCACACCAGCTCCTGCAGCGTCAGCTTGTGCACGCGCACCACGTGCTCCAGCAGCGGCGCGTACAGCTGGAACAAGTTAATTGTAGTAAAAAAATATATTTTCTTGATTATTACAAATTAACAGTGTTATATTCTTTGCTGTTATTTTGTGCATTTTTTTCTTATAATATTTAATTAAATAAACATATCAGGTGTTTATCTATACTAATATTGTAAGAGGACAGATTTGATCGTTTGATTGTATTGAATAGGCTCCGAAGCCGATTTTAAAAACTCTTTCACCAATATGAAGCTACATTATTAGGGAGTGACATCAGAAGATAATGTTTAATTATATCAGCAAAAATTAAACCAGTTCTACGCAAAAGATGCCAAACAAAATCAGACAGACATTCCTATCTTTTGTTGTAAAACGAAAAGTAGTAAAAAATAAACATAAAAAATATATTTTGACGACCGACTTAATGTAATGGTTAAGAAGTTGGCTACTACACCAGAGGTCGCGGGTTCGATCCCCGCACAGTACAAACATTTGTGTGCATGAACATGTCTGTTTGTACTGGTCTGGGTGTCTCCTATGTATAATAAGTATGTATTTACAAAAGAAAATGTATTTAAGTATGTTTATCCGTTGTCTAGTATCCCATAACACAAGCTTTAATTAGCTTACTTTGGGGCTAGATGGCGCTGTGTGGAATAATGCCCAGCGATATTTATTTATTTATTCCAGGGATATTTATATATAAACATATATATTTCATCATTAACCATGGTTACATTAATAAACAAGGGTCGACTTCTTCTATTGCTGCACTCAATAGAAGAAGTCGATAGTACCCAAAAATTAATTATTTTCTACTGAGTGTGCCATATTATTTTTTCTTACGGTATAAACAACATCGACATATTTCATGAAAGAATAGAACGATTCCGTGGCTTATTGAAAAGGCCAGCGGATCTTATCTAGTAAATCTTGCTTCACTAGTTGTAGCATGCAAACGAACATACTTAGTTAATATCTTCATGTGTTGTTTTGATAACCTCTTTCTTTGTGATCGCAGTGTTTTCTAGATCACTACTTTATGTATTGCCCAACAGTGAGAACATTAAACGCTAATGTACTATTTTAGTTAAGTTGAACAAATGTATTAGAAATAGCCGTTTGTTTTCCTTAATAAAGAAAATAAAAATAAAATAAAATCAGCGGTATAATAATACCGACCCATGAAATAATATCAATCGCCTACGTAACTTTACCATTATCAAATAACACTTTGTAGGTTGGTTGAGCTAAATTTAAAATATGTTTTTAGTGGGTTTGTAAAAAACTTACCTAAGTTATTGTTTGTAACAACTTTATACAATCGTACTTTTGCATTAAAATTGTTAATCTTAAAAGCATTCCTCGATTAAGACCAACAGCAAAAATAACCATTATAATCCTGTTATTTTTCTTCAATTAATACCATATACTTATCTATGAAAAAATATGTACTCACAATTTTGCAGAACATAACTTTCAAAGACACGAGAACCATGCCTTCACCCAGAACATTCTCCATGATTTCATCCATCTTTGTGTATGGCAGAGAAACCTAAAAAAAACAATAAATATCATTCTATAGCACAAATGGCCAACCTACTACTACGAGTACTTCAGCTTGCTAATTCTCCAGAAATTTATCAGATCAACTGATTGAATCAGGAAATATAGATTTTTATTAATTTTTTAGACTGCCGAATTGTATTTAGAGGATTTGAGATCATTTTTTTCTCGATTTTTTCAAACATAAAATGAGTTGGTTTAGAATTAGATTTTAGGCACTTCATCTCGAAATATAAAAGTCAATCAAATGGTCAAATATCTGTAGGTTCATGACGAGCGACCCGCGCGGCTATGAACTATGTCATAAAATATATTTTTTTCTATTTTCTTCTATACAAACCTCATCTTAACTAAAACGAAAACAAAATAAAAAATAACCTATTTGACGCAGTCGTTGCGCGGACATACATTTTTACGAATAATGTTTATTTGTATCGATTTCTAATTATCACTTACAATATTAACGGAGACCTTCAGCCTCTTAGGATAGCACGCGTCCACACAGGTCCAGTCAATAGGCACGTACTCAAGTTTCTGCTTATAGCCGACGTTGAGCGTGAGATGAGTGAAGGCCGCTAGCTGAGACAGCGTCTCGAGAGCTTCCGTGTTGATGTGCTCGTAGTCTACTAGTAAGTGCTGGGGATGTTAATATACTGGGTTATTTTAGAGGGAATATGTCATGGTCATTGAAATATAATACTTTATAATATAAGGGTGCTCCCCGCACACCCAGACCTGAGCTAATTTAGAAAACTACGTAAGCCAAGGCGGGAAACCGTGCTACAGCACGCCAATCGGGTCGTCAACTTATTATATTATCATTAATTATTATGATTTGATAAGTAATGAGCGTATACAACGTGTTAATGAAAAAGCGCAAAATCTCCGACACCCCAACTATTTTTATCATCATAAAGAATGATATAAATTATTAAATAAAATTTTCGCAGACTATTATTATGAGGCTTTAATAAACATAAAAAACAAAGCGATATTTTACAGGAACAATGGACATAGATAATACCAAGAAGGCTAGAAACTAAGGAGAGATAACTCCCGAAGTGGGGGTAAGCTTTCGAGGGCCGAAAGTCGTATACTCTGTGCCGGGCAAAACGCTGTATTGCGCATGTGCAGCGGCAGCTATTTGTCATTTCATGGTCACATGGTTTTGTTTTGAACGGTGTCACGTGCGACAGTTGTTGTTTTTCGAGGTTGTGTTGACCAATTTTGACACTTCGCGAGGATCGCGGCAAAGAAGCGTAATGCGCATGCGTCACTGTGGGATACGGATTTAGTCCAACCCTTTCCAGGGAGTTATCTCTCCTTAGTCTCTAGCCTTCTTGGATAATACACTGACATGACTCTGTTGATCTGACAGAAATGTCAACGACAAGACCCCTCTATGTTTACAGACCACAGAGATTGCATTCGATGCAATGAGAATTTAATAATACATTAGCTTTTTTTGT
This sequence comes from Udea olivalis, assembly GCA_947369235.1. NCBI lineage: Eukaryota > Metazoa > Arthropoda > Insecta > Lepidoptera > Crambidae > Udea > Udea olivalis. Next base: position 10,682,874 of record OX376364.1, on the reverse strand, counting down.
TTTCTTATGTTTGTTGCAAATTAATTCTATGGTAATTACGCGCGATCTAGTGTGAGTAGTGCGACGGTGCCGCTTTGCGCGCCGCCGCAATAATAGAGTTAATTATTAAACACGGCACAATTAAAATAATGTTTTGGTTAAAATTTGACCCCTATTTTTTATTAGTGGAATCGATTCTATTCTCGATTCTGAACAAACAAATATCAGGTTTTGCGCTTTTTCATCAACACGTGTACTGTCTTGCTGCTGGCCAAAGGCGTCCCTCTGTGAAATAGGGTAGATGACAGTATCATTAGATTCAAAAAATCAAGAATTTAATATAGCTACACAACATTGGGTCAGTTCATTGGAAGTGTTAGGCAAGTTCAAAAACATATTCTTCACTTCTCATGCTCTAAAAGTACGCCAATATAGCCCTACGAAGGGGGACTAAAGTGACCACTTTAGTAAATATACTATTATCTGTGGAGTGTGGACAGACCATCTTCATTGCGAAAATGTTGAGAGTTTTAGTTCCATGGTTTGTCCGCAAAGAAGGTGGCGCCATGTGTTTTAAATTGTTAATCTGTGACTGGTTTAGAAGAAAAAACTGACCGCGTAAATTTCAGAATTTTTGTCGAGTTTAAATTTGTTCGGTTTTGAATAAATTTATTCAGAATGTCCTGTGACAGTAAAGAGTTTGACGTCGAGCAAAGAGCAAAAGACATATTAGATAATCTTTTGCCGCCAAAATCGCGGAAGATTTACCTGAAAACTTACAAAAGTTGTATGGACTGGAGGAATAAGAAACATTTGCGATTTATATTTCATTAAGTAATATTTGTTAAATGTTTTTGTACTAAATTGACTATTTTTCTCGCACTCAAAGTGAAAAGTACAGTTTGCACTTCGAGGGAGACTAAACGCCAACTTAATATACCCTCGGTTTCATTGCACGCTCGGGAGTCAAACCACCTCTAGTATATTATGGCTTCGATTAGTCCCTCGATATAAAATATACTATTTTTAAATTGTAGTTTTTTAGAAAGTTTTTGAAAATTTTAACAATGTTTACATTAAGTATTATGTAGGTGTTTCTATACAACTGAGCTGACCTTTAATTGTGAGAAGTTCATGTTCCCGGGGCGCAGCACGAGGCTGAAGGAAAGCGGCCGCGAGTAGTACTCGTTCAGCGAGTGATGGGTCTGGAGATTAAACACATATTTAAAGTAATGAAAAAAAAATATATGAATGTTAAGTAGAGATGTGCCGATTAGTCGCAGACTTGACAAGTCTGCGAATAATGCGGCTACTGCGGCCAGGTATGTGAATTTCTATATACAAAAGCTTGAAGCAGCGGCAGCTATTAGAAAAATGTTTTTATGATGTTATGGAATATACAGAGTTTTGTTCAAAATTATGAAAAAACCAGCTAGTTTATTAAACATTTACACGTCTGCATGCAGACCGAATACAATGGACAATTTATGCTATATTTTAAGACTTTTCTGACATATATTCTCGTAAATAAATATTTTGACTTGACTTGACTTGACTTGACACTAATAATAGTCAACGACTAGTCGGCAAGGAGCGCCGACTATCCGGCTACTTATTTCGTCTGCATTTTTCAATGAAAATCAAGGCTTTTCCTTGATATAATAGCAGAACCTAACTGAGGTATCAGGGTTGGATGTGTGGGTTTAATATGGTTGAACATACTTGTAGTATTTGCTGTATTTCCCTGCCCACCACGAGAACTTATCATTTGGCACTAGTTACATTCAACTTTATGGCAATCATTGTCTAATTTTAAGTATGTAAATAAGTTCAAAGTATCATTAATCAGTAATCAATCACTCAGCGCATAACCGCGACAAGGCCGTCTATAACAAAAGTAATTAGTATAATAATATGAACTGTCCCACCGAAAGCATAGGCCTTCATCATCGAAATCAATTCATTGGTACAATTACCAAATGAGGGTTGGTGATCATAAACCAGGGTTATGTTCCGAACAATCCGCAAAACACACTTTGCCAAACCAGGGACTTGATCTCAGGACCTCAGGGTTTCAGGTCAAGTGCTGTTACATATTCAGCCAAGGAAGTGTGAAATAACGATTTAATAATGACTTATACTCCATTCATAATTACATTAGACAAAGTAGGTTCATAGAAGCAGGGGTGCTAAAATGAATGACAATTTGGACGGATGACATAAAATATGAGTTTAACCTGCCAAAATTGAAAACCCCTTACGCCACAACGTATGAAGGGACAGTAAAAATGTGTTCGCATACTCAACCCCTGCTTCTTTTAGGTTTTTAACATCGACAATATAGTTGTATGCAAGACTAAATAATTTATTTAAGCAAAAGCGACATAAATTCTGAAGTTACTTTACGTTAAATGAGAACAATTAAGTGTAACAGCTGCTATAATAATGAGATAATGTTAATTGTACTTTATCACAAAGTGTACCTTAAAAAAACTTTCTTTACTTATGTCTAATGCTATTGAATTGAGTATAATTATATTTTGGACCATTGACCTGATTATTAATTGCAAATCTTATTAAATAGTTAATAACTTTTTGACCGGGGAGTGATAAATAGGTCTGCTAACTCAAAACTACTAATTCTACGAACTTCAATAAATACTAACAGTCAATTTATTGGTGTCTCCCTTGGCGATTTCCATTTCGCAGCCCATGAGGGCGAGTCTCTGAAGACTGCGTAGATGTTTAAAGATGAGACTTTCTGTTACTATCCTGCAAATATTGATTAGTTATTGTAAGTTGGTATTCATTCTGAAATCTTTGTATATAGAACAAGCGGCCCCGACAAACTTCGTTCTGTTAAAAGTAATTGGCAAATGCTTGACAGCTGTGAACATTTAGTAAGAAAAATGTTGCCCAATGTTTTTTTTATATTGCCCGTCAAGATGACCTCACTCCACCTGATAAAAGCGGTCGTGAGGTTCAGAAGCCCAGTCATTCAACCGAATCACTGGGCTGGCCATCCTCACCTTGCAGGCCTATTTTTTTTATTCTTGTTATTCTATTCCCGATATAGACAGATCCAAAAACACAAAAATCATGAAAATCGGTCCACCCGTTATTGAGTTATAAGTGGTGTAACTAACACGACCTTCTTTTATACAACCTGTTAATTAAAAAGCGCAAAACCTCAAACCCCCTAACTTATTTTAATTATAAAAGAATAATGTAAATTATTAAAGTAAATTTTTGCGTATTATTTACGAAGATATTCTTTTTTTGTTTCTTGTCTTTGTTGCAAAATTAAAAAGTCTATGGTGATAACGCGCGAGCTAGTGAGACGTTCCGCTTCGCGTGCCGCCGCAATAATAGAGTTAAGTAATGATTAAACACGGCGAAATGAAAATATTTTTTTGGTTAAAATTTTACCCCTAGTTTTTATTAGTGGAATCGATTCTACTCTCGATTCTGAACAAACTAATTTCAGGTTTTGCGCTTTTTCATTAACACGTTGTATAGATATTAAAGGCATTATATACCAGCTGACTTTTTATAGTGTTCCAATAGTTTTTTTTATAGCTACTCGTATCCCTACTTTTAATTATGGGTTTATTATTATTAAACTGGGGTCCTCGTGCGATTCTTAACATCTCTTACAAATTTAGATTCTGGTAAGAAACACCCATACGATTCCTTTTATCTATTGCTGAACTTCAGAATAGAATACAAAGCAACTACAACTACTAAAGGCATATTTTTTCAAACATTGAACCTGTTTTATCCATTGCTATGAAAACATTATAGTGAAAATCAAAATTAAATTTCTTTTGTAAAACCATGTTCAAACCAACCATGTTCAATTAATGCAAAATATTTTTTAATTGTGCAAAAAAGCATTTATTAAAAAAGTCAATATACTTACCGCTTTAACTTAACAACCGGTACAAAGTGATTCTGTTGTATGTAGCTTGGTCCTATGAATACTAGTTCCCGTAGTTTCAATGTGTCAAAGAATCTAAAAAAAAAACAGTAACTCATACATACACTATATGAGGAAGTTTCAACGAGACAGTTAAGACAGCAGCACAGAGACTTGATATATCAGCCTCCTTGTCACAAGGATATTTATAAACGAAATGCGTATAACATGAGCATAGTAATTTATAATTGGCTCCCAGAAGACTTAAAAATGGCTCATGTATAAGCATTTTTATAGTCATATGGAATATTTTAATTGGAAATCGACATAATTTAATATAATATACTGTAATTCTTAATTTGATGTTGTTGTAATTTGGTCCATAGTTAATTGGTATTTATTGACATTGTTTGGTTCTATAATTGTACTGCTATTTTTTTGTTTCTTTGCACGTCTGTGAGCAGGCTAAACACACTGGACTCACATTATTATTTCACCATTTTATGTACTGTGTTTGTAGCAAATAAATATTTCTGATTTACATTGAAAAATGTAAGCAAAAATACCTATTTTCTAAAGCAAGGGTGGCCAACCCGCGGCTCGCCGATTGCCAACTTGTGGCCTGCAGAGCTGAGTAAAATTCTTTGAGAAAATTAGCTTAAAGAGTAATTCAATCAGGTTGGCTTAGAAGAGTTCTATAAAAAATATTCTGACTAGGAGAAATAAACTGCGTTTTATAAACATGCTCTGTTCATACTTCATTATTTGGAAACACACGTGTGCACAACTTTTTAGTAGGATGAAACATAATAAATCCCAAATGGGAACACTGATTACTGACGTTCACCTAGAAAACTGTTTACGTGTAGCTACGACTTCAGTTAAGATTAACATTGATGAGCTTAGTTCTGCTAAACAAAGTAATTTAACTACAAAATTGATTTAGTTAACAGAATAATACAGTTTTTTTTTCAAATACCTTTAGTTTTTTTTACTAAGAAATTTGTTTTAATTTTTTTTGTGCGTTGGTTAGCTACATCAAACTGCGGCCCGGTGCGAATTTTTTTTTCTGAATTTTGGCCCTGCTGTAGAGAAGGTTGGCCACTCTTGTTCTTGATCTAGAAATTCTTAGCTCTACTTATTATGTCTGTTGATCTCGTAGAAGATAATAACATGAACAATATAAGAATTTTCGTTATTTTGGTATAAATACAAGGAATTGCAGCATATTTAAAATATCATCAAATTCAAGTTTCTAGTTCCACTTAATTTATTTATAACAAAGATATCAAAGTTTTGTTACACAATAACTCATATTAAAATACATTATCATAATCTTAAGCTAACTTTACATATGAATACTTTACGGTGGACTTTCACAGAATTCATCTACATTAAGATGAGTATAGTATAGTCACGTAATAAATAAATGAGATTTAAAAACCGCAACATGAGATACAAATGGAAAGTTAAACAGCAAGCAATACTTGCCTTACTGAAGCTATTAAGTGCCAAATTCATAAAAGAACTGGAAGCTAATTCGACACCGAAAAAGGTACTAAGAAGCCTACCTCAGTAAGTAATGCGCGTCCTTGAGTGTCCTTATATTCATTGCAACTAAAAACCGCAATTTTTTTAAAGTGTTGATAATTATATTTAGTGAATCGCATAAGATTATAAAGACTTTAGTGCGCATCAAGGCTAACCTCGTGGAGATAGCGAATAGTTTCTCTCGACGCGATGCGAAGATGGGTAAATGTAGAAGGCTCTCAACCTAACACTAAGTACTGTTCCTAAGGGCGCCCCTCATTTGGAGCGCACCTCTGCTTAGGGCGATTTAATAAATTTTATTCATTATTCATAAATACAAGGAATGTGTTTTTGTGTAGAAATAATACAGTAAAAGAGAATCGGTGACAATGTAAACGATAACTTCATTGTACCATGGAGCAAGAACCGTCTATTTGATATGAAGGACGTTTGTTGACGAAATACAATGACATAACTGTTCAGTAACTGAAATACGTTTTGTAATAGCACAACAAGCGATCCACATTGTTAGAGCGGTTACATCACTCGGCCTGACTTATCGATTGAACACGCCTGCTGCGTTCTATGTTATCAACGTTACTTTAAAATTCACTTGAAAGTTTGCACGTGACTTAAGGCTGTAAATAAAACATCGATTTATGGTGCCTACCACGGGCGTTCACGTAACCAAACATTTAGTTCTCGCATATTAGAGCTTAATAATAGGGTATTAGACAGATTGGACTGCAAATCGAAGGTAGGACCTGATTTAGTATTAATTGATTACCAAGCACGACTTTTGTGTTACTTTCTTTATTTTGTTATTTAGCCAAAATCACCAAACCAAATTCCATTTTAAACTCCGTCAAAAACTCTTATTTACTACTTGACATAGGTCAGGTTGGTAGCATTATGACGTCGAAAGGCAAAATACTTGTTTACATTTTTCTATAACACATTTGCTCATAAAGGGTCTCTTATTTCACCAATTTTAATATCGTATTGTATCTCATTACGCACTTGTGCGTTATGGTAATGAAAAACGCACGAATTTTTTTTATTAAGGTGAAACGCACGGTTTATCAAGATTCTCCGTCTGAATAGAACGGTACTTTTTTAAATTTTAGCAAAGAGTTTTCATGTCAGAAAAGAGGTCAACCTTTTATGAACAAAATTAACTTTGGGAGATAAAATATAATAAATAAACATTTAATTTATTTAAGTTTGAAAATAAATTACAACCATTTATTTGTAACAAAAACACAATTACTAATAATTTACAATAATAATAATTTATTAGTAATACTGGCTGTTTTTTATGCCTTTGCGCGCGCGCGCGCGTATCGCTAATTTGTGAACAAGTATAATTTTTATAACTGCTTTAACAAGTGATAAAAAAATTATTTGTATAAGAAAGTCCGAGTTTTATTTATTTCCTCGCAAATAATATGTTATAAAACGTCGTATGACATACGCGCGCTTTGATAATTACAGCCTCTGCTATCTTGTAGCCCTCGCCTAGGGCTCGGGCTAGCAATATCGCCTCGGCTGTAATTTTCAACTAACCGCACTTACTCGTATATCATAATATTCATAATGTACTATTACAGTCGACTTTACTGATCCAAATGCGTTTTTTGTCACGCGAAAGTTTATACTTAATGCTTAAATGCTTTAATCAAGATTTTGACCAAAACAATGTGTGGTTTATTCTGAATAATGTCGAACACCTAACTCAGTTATTGTTTCGAAATAGTACATTATGATATAAGTGCGGTAAGTTGAAAATTACAGCCGAGGCGATATTGCTAGCCCGAGCCGTAGGCGAGGGCTACAAGACAGCAGAGGCTGTAATTATCAAAGCGCACGTATGTCATACGACGTTTTATAACATATTTGAGAGGAAATAAATAAAAATCGGACTTTCTAAAACAAATAAAATCTTTAATCACTTGCTAGAGCAGTTAGAAAATGTTTACTTGTTCACAAATTAGCGATGCGCGCGCATCAGCGCTTTTTTTAAGGCAAAAGGCATTAAAAACAGCCAGTATTACTAATAAAGTAAATTAATATTTCTGTGTTTTTGTTACAGATGGTTGTAATTTATTGCCAAAATTAAATAAATTAAAGAATTAAATGTTTATTTATTATATTTCATCTCCCAAAGTTAATTATATAAATAAAATGTTGACCTCTTTTCTGACATAAAAACTCTTTGCTAAAATTTAAAAAAGTACCGTTCGTTTTAGACGGAGCATCTGGCTAAACCGTACGTTTTACCATAATAAAAAAAACTCGTGCGTTTTACATTACATTACCGCACAAGTGCGTAATGAGATACATTACGTTATTGAAATTGGTTAAATAAGAGACCCTTTACGAGCAAATATGTTATAAAAAGTATTATTAAATTTCAAATAATATAGTCAGTGGATGGATCCTGAGAGCATTAGGCAGGCTTCAATCGAGAGAGCAGGAATCCCACCACCATTCAATGCCATGAATGCATTCATTGAATGCCATGTAAGGGGAAGAGAGATCGTTCTGACACTGTTACACCAAAAGATGGACATTCAGGCTTATGCCATAAGCAAAGACAAAGAATCTGTTCTCGATAACGAATGTAGAAATATAACAGTTCAAGAGAATCGGTTACAATGCAAACGAAGAAACTTTAGCAAAATCTGTTATACTTATAAAGTTGGCCAGAAATAAAGCGAAAGGCTGGTTGCTTAATGCAAATATACCTACACATAATTAACTAATATATTCATAAAGTTAACATGCACAGCTAACCACGGTAGAGCGTTGTTCGTTCACACAAAATAGCTCTGAGCGCTCAATATGAAAGTGGTGAGGGAGTCTATGATATACACCAAAATAAACAAAAGGTTGGTACTTACATTGGTAGTACATAGCTCATGAAGTCGTCAAGTATATCCTCTTCCTTACAATCTAAGTAGACGTGTAGTCTGCGTATGTGCTTCCTGAATACTCGAGCAACGAACAAACTCCTTTCTAAGTGTTTTGCGCTTAGCCGTAATAATTCCCTGAAAATAATATTTGGGAATAATAACTTATGTAAAAAAATCATTGGTATTTGTGCATTTACATACAGTAGCATGTAAGTCCTTATTACTTTCATACATTATAATCGAACGCGTCTATTCCAGCGATGCGTCTCGCACACGAGATGACACGAGACACATTGTGATCTACATCTTATATAGGTTTATATATTTTTTTTTGTTAATCTTTAATTTGTAAATTTGAAGACTTAACTTATCTCTTTAATTGAAGCGTTTCCTCTCTTTCATTACCCTTTTGCGTGCCCGACAGGGTCCATATTGGTCATGTATTATATTATAATAATTTACCATCTTCTGTACATATGGCTTGCAAATAAAACATTGAGTATTGAGTATTGAGATTGGGTTTCTTTCTATGCATTACCATCATAACATTATGAATAAAATTATCGAAATTTTGTGTTTTGACGACACGATTGGCGTAGTGTGCTGTAGCACGATTTCTCGCCTCGATTTCCGTGTGTCCCGGATTCGATTCCCGGTCGAGTCAATTCAGGAAACGATCTTTTCTGAATTGACTCGGGTCTGGGTGTGCTGGGAGACGCCCCTAGCTTATTTCCTTGTGTGGTACCTCGTAACACAGGGATTTAATAATCCCTACTTCGAGACCATTACAAGAGGTGTTTTGTCTGGCGCATATTTATATTTATATTTATTTATTTATGATGTCAATAGTTTTGTATTATGTACGAATCAATTCTCATAGAAAAAAATATAATTAGGACGAACTGTAAGATTGTGTTTTAAAGACAAAGAGTGTCCTACGGAATCCGAAGATGCTGAAGAGCTACGAATGCGATCTTATAAGCAGTGTTTGTTGTGTGTATGGGTGTTATCTCTACTAATAATAGGTTGAGGAAAAAGTTTCTTCGCATTTTTTAAGAAAATTCAAAACATTTTTCAATATAGTTTATTTACATTTAACTAAGTATGTAAGTGCCATTTTGTTCGATTACTTTTTGCCACCTTGTAGGTAGGGACATGACCCCATTGCTAAAGGAATTTTGGGGCTTCTGATCAAAATACCGCGACAATTGGTTTTGACAGGCCTCTTGTGGAGTTAACCTGACACTGCCTAAAGAATTCTGAACAGACCGAAACAGGTGGAAATCTGATTGTGCAAGGTCAGGACTATACGGCGGATGCATCAACACCTCCCAGCCAAACTCTCTTAATTTTTGCTGAGTGGCTAAAGATGTGTGAGGTACCTTGTTGCGAGTTAACACGGGTTTCGCCAGTCTGTGAAGCCTGACCGGCCTTTGACCACGACCTTTTTCGCACGCTCTTGTCGCACGTGATCCACTTTTCATCACCAGTTATCAGCTTCTTCAAAAATGGTTCGGTTTCGGTCGTAATAAAGAATCACAAATGAGTACACGATTCATTAGGTTTCTTTCAGTGGGCTCGTGAGGTACCCAAATATCAAGCTTTTTTTGTGTACCCAGTTTTTTTCAAATGCGCCAAAACTGTTTTGTGGTCAACTCCCAGTTCTTCAGATACGTCGTAACTACTGATATGCCGATCTTGCTCCACTTTTTCAAAAATGGCATCCATTTTATCCGTAATAGGGCGACCAGAGCGACATGCATCTTTGACATTAAAATTTCCGGATTGAAAACGCTTACAGGCAGTGAGTGTTCAACATTAGTATAGCATTGATTTAGAAATGTCAAGATTCAATTTCAGACGATTTGCTTTTAGGGAGTTAGTTGATTTGGTGTTAACAGGGTGAGCGTAGTGGGAATAAACTTTTGACTATTCATGGGACCACATTTCATGGAAAAAAGGAAACAAATTTAAGAAATACTTAGTCTGCGTAGAGACCAAATTTGTGCTACTCTCACAGACACTGCACTAGGTCCATAAACATCGCAAATTTTTGTCACGACTGCATTTTTACCTTTTTTGTAGTAAAATTTTAAAATGTATCGTATTTCTTCATTAGATTCACTCACTCATCTTGACAGTAAGAATAACAAATGATAATCACACATTTTCTTAATTTGAATTTAGAATTATCTTCTTTAAAATTTAAACTTTTAATGATACTAAAACCAGCCAGATACAAATAGTACCTATAGCCAAATAAATTTTATTACAAGTTCATACATACGAAATAAGATGCGAAAAGATTTTTTCACCAACCTAATATTATAAAGAGGAAGGCGTCTGTGAGTTTTATGAATTTGTATGTTTGGGACAGGTAATCTCCGAAACTACCGAACTGATTTCAAAAATTCTTTTACTGTTAAGAGGATACAGAAGCGCCGTTTTTCCATAAAAACGTAGTCCCCTGTTTCCTCCCTGGATTTTGCTAGTAGAGAAATGTTTTCCTTTTTTTAATAAATTAATTACTAAAAGAGATATGAACCGCGAGAGGTAGCAGAAGCGCCAGAGGTGTGTCAGGACCGTAGCAAGTGGAAAGACGTGGCCTACCCCGTTGGGAAAAAGGCGTGATGGCATGTATGTATTTATGTATGTTTGCATGCATGTATGTATGTATGTATGTATTAAACAAATTGTCTAAAAATCGAAGTATATATAAATAAAATAAATGGTTCTGTGCCTCTGCGCCGAAAATCGTTTGCCAGATTTTCACTTGAATACCAACGTTTCGCAGAATTTTATTTCGCCGAGTAATCATTTGCCAACTCATCACATAATTTTGTTTTATTTCCCAACCTAACAGTTGCCAACTCTGCCTTTTATAATTACACTTTTTAAAAGGCCAACTTTTAAGTAGCGAATGTTTCAGTTGGAGTTATATTCATTTAGTTGTATATTGTTTCGATTCATTTGGGACAAATTATATACAAATTATATATATTTTTTCCATAATTATTTTTTAATGTAACACATATTCAAGTGCCCTGTGTAGTGAAACAAAAGCGATTTGGTTCTGGCACTTCGCCGGCCGCTGCCGCGGCACGCTCGCTTCGCTTGCTCGCCTCGTCCATTGTTGGTCGCTGTTCTAACCTAATCTAACCGATCCCTTACGATTCATTTGAGACAAATTATATACAGGTTGTTATCATTGATGAAATATTCTTAAAGTACTTGGACAAAGATGCTAGAATCAACAGAATTCTTGAACAAAAATCATCATATTCAGAGGAAAAATTATTAATGAACGAATTTAAAGTGTTAAGGTTTTTTTGTAATTCTTTAATAAAAATTGCATGTAAAAATTTGTTTATTTTATATCATAATATAAATGTACGAAAAGGGAACTGTTACACAGACGAAACGAATTTGACAAATGATAAGTGCCGTGAACGTGTAGTGTCATTATAATAATCAGCTTAACAATAATTCTACCAAATGAAACGTTGTCATACAAAAATTTGACAATGGTTAGTTGTCAATATGAAAAAAAGCGAACCGTTGGTTGGCAAGTGATAATCGGCCGAACAATTTTCGGCGAGAAGGCAGGATACCAAAATAAATAAATATCCAGTTCAAGTTACACCGAGATCATCTGACCCCAAACTAACCAGAGCTTGTACTATGGGCGTCAGAGACTGATAAACATACTTGAATATTTCTTAATACATACTTAAATAGATAATAACACCCAGACATACAACAAACACAAATGTTCTTCACATAAATGTTTGTAATGAGTGGGGATCGAACCCACGACCTCCGGTGCTAAAGGCAGGATCGCTGCCATTGCACCAACAGGTCAGTATTGCAGTTCATTGCAGGATTTGATGGCGTTTGTACTCACTTGCGTCCCTCGTACAGCAGGATCGCGTTCCGCCAGTGACGGCAAGTGGACATGGCTGCCATCGCGTCCTCCAGGCTGAGGTGCTCCATCACACACCTCAGTGGAAGCAGCGGCAAGATGCTCCAGTCCGGTGACATCTATAACAACGACATTCGTTTGAAATTAAACATAACATACGCTAAGGACAGATAAGAATCCTGACCAGAACCCTTATATGAGACACTGTAGGCCGAACGAGCACGGACACAGGACTCACGCTGAGTCAACAACCTGTAGATTATGTCGCGAAGAGGAAGAAACTCCAGTTTAAGTCCAATGCGATGTGATGCATTAAGAGCGGTAGCTCGGGGTGGATTGAAAACGTTGCATTTTTGTAAGATGTTCGTTATTATTCAATAAAATAAAAGAAAACTTAAAAATTTGCTCTATTATTGTGTGCATAATACTATTTAAAAACACATTTAATTGTCTAAAATTAGGTAGTCGCCAATTATTTGCAAAAAAAGTGGAGTGAATATGACGGCGTGTCGGCAGATTGTCAGGAAAAAGGGCGATCGTTATTCTTGTCAGTGTGGCAAAGAGACATATTCGCTTATTGTTTCATTGTTAGTGCCTAATCAACCCACTGAGGTGTCATTTAAAGAAATTCTGCTGGGGTTGGACAAGTTTTACGAATCAGAAGTGAACGAAATATTGCAGGCCGGGAAATTCCATAAGCGTCAACAATCTCGTGATGAATGCGTGCAAGATTTTGTAGCAGCAATTAGTTTATTGGGTGCTCAATGCAATTTTGTGGATTTGAAAGGACGATTGCGAGACCGGCTAGTGTTGGGTGTGCGTGACGAACGCCTGCGTCGTGAGTTATTGAGGACCAAGAATCTTACGTAAGCGGCAGTACAGCTGTGTCTCAACTACCAGGCGACGTTCCAGGATTTGTACCCCAACGCCGGAGCTGGATCGAAACTAACTCAACCTACAATTGATGAACCTATGGAAATTGGTAGAATAAATGCTGATGATTATAGGCATTGTGGGCGACGGCACAGAAATAATGAGCAATACTCGTTTATGAAGCCAAGATGTTTTTATTGTAAGAAATATGGGCACATTTCGTCAGTCTGTTCTAAAAAGAAGGCAAAGGTACACCAGGTGGAGAGCAGGTGTGATGATGAAACTTCAGCGCCATTAGAACAGATGATGGGTGTTTATATGTGCACAGACAAATATTTGCCGCCTTTCAAAGCAACTGTGTAAATCGAGGGTGCCCCTGTGACAATGGAGGTGGACTCCGGGGCTTCAAGAACAATTATTGACGACACGATTGGCGTAGTGTACTGTAGCACGGTTTCTCGCCTCGACTTCCGTAGTGTCCCGGGTTCGATTCCCGGTCGGGTCAATACAGGAAACGATCTTTTCTGAATTGACTCGGGTCTGGGTGTGCTAGGAGACGCCCCTAGCTTATTTCCTTGTGTGGTACCTCGTAACACAGGGATATAATAATCCCTACTTCGAGACCATTACAAGATGTGTGTTGTCTGGCGCATATTTATTTATATTATTAATTATGTCTGAAGAAACATTCAAAAAGACATGGCATACGCCGCCGCTGTTACAGTCTACAAATATCAAGCTAACGACGTGGACACGTGATTCATTAAGAGTTTTGGGTGCCGCACATGTTAGAGTGATTCTTGGCAATAAAGAATCTCAGTGGTCTCACCTTGCTGGGTCGAAACTGGTTTGAAGGTATGGGCATTGAGATTATGGGAGTATGCTGGACGGATGGGGAGATAGATTACGTAGTCCGTCAGTTTCCAAATCTATTTAATCAAGAACTTGGTGAATACAAAGGCCCAGAAGTTTCCTTGCATGTGCGTGGTGACGCAACACCGCGGTTTCTCAAGGCACGCCCGGTGCCATTTCCTCTAAAGCGGCAGGTTGAAGAAGAGTTAAAGCGTATGATTTATGATGGTATTTTCACGCCCGTACGACACTCTAAGTGGGCTACCCCATTAAGGATTGTGAAGAAAGATGATGGTAATGGTACTCTCCGTATCTATGGAGATTACCGTTCTACGGTGAATCCAGCCATCAATATGGACACTTACCCTCTTCCAGCAGCAGTAGAATCATTCGTCAAGTTAAGTGGAGGACGCATATTTAGCAAAATAGATTTAAAACAAGCGTATTTGCAGCTCAAAGTAGACGAAGACACTGCTAACCTTTTAACGCTCAATATAATCAAACCCAGAGGTTGATGGAAATGAACCGCTTAGCGCTTGGTGTGAGTGAACGCAGCGCCTGGGATTTTCCAGCGAGTTATGGCAAATGCGTTGGCTGGACTTGAGGGAGTTGCATGCCTGCTAGATGACGTGGCTATATCAAGAAGCTCCGTAGAAGAACACAATCAGCGTCTTTGTGCTGTCCTTGCCTTGCCAAGCTGGATGACATAGGTTTCCATCTCAATTCGAAGAAATGTGTTTTTGGTTCTAACAACATTTAGTTTTTAGGTCACATGATAGACGCAGAAGGTTTCCACCCCTCACCATCTAAGGTAAAAGAAATTACGAATAGTGTCTCTGAGAGCCTTTTTGGGCCTGTATAACTTTTATGAAAAGTTTATACCTGATAAGGCGACATTTTTAGAACCATTGTACCGATTGCTGGAAAATAAAAGGTCCTGGTACTGGGGCGAAGCTGAAAACGAAGCTTTTGAACATGCCAAGGAACTGCTATCATCAGATTTGACTTTGGTTAACTATGAAGTAGACAGAGAGCTGATATTAATTTGTGACTCATCAAGCTATGGCGTAGGTGCTATTATTGCCCATGTCATGAAAGACGGATCAGAAAGGCCCATCATGATGGCTCCCAGAACACTACAACCTCATGAACGGAAATACGGGCAGATAGATAAAGAAGCGCTGGCCATCATATTTGGAGTGACTAAGTTTCATGATTTTTTAGCAGGGCGCAAATTCAGCATTATTACCGACCATAAGCCATTGGTTGGTTTGTTCAACCCCAGTAAGCCTATCCCAGACCAGATATCTCCAAGAATGTTACGATGGGCGTTGAAACTTGGATGTTATAGTTATGAGATAAAGTATCGACCAGGTAAATCACTAGGCAATGCTGATGCATTAAGCCGTTGGACTGCGGTTGATTCTGCGGTTACTATAGAAGAACCGGTCAGAAAGGTGTTATTGTTACATGAACCACCTGAAGGATGGAACCTGGATATATCAAAAATAGTAAAAGAAACTTCACGAGAACCCCTGCCTAGGAAAGTACTGTCTCATGTACTACATGGTTGGCCACGAACCACACGGACTCAGCCCTACAACCATATTGGACTAGAAGAGAGGCTCTTTCACACAGTAAAGGATGTTTACTATGGCGCAATAGTCATTATACCAAAGCCTTTGCAGGCTGCAGTATTGAAATTGTTACATGCCCCGCATGCTGGCATTGTCCAAACTAAGGCGTTTGCTCGAGGATATGTTTGGTGGCCTGAGAGGGACCGACAGATTGAGCAGTGTGTTTCTGAATGTGAACAGTGCCAGGTTGTGAGAAATAATCTAGCAGAGGACCTTCAACAATGGGCAATTCCTGAAAAACCCTGGAGTAGAGTACATGTGGATTTTGAAGAGCCATTCCAGGGCAAGACCTTCTTGGTTTTGATTGACAGTTACAGCAAACGGTTTGAAGCGGAATTGTCACTTCCATGTCGAGTGAGACAGTTATTGCAATTCTACGAAGAATTTTTCTCAATGTATACCTGAAATATTGGTCTCAGATAACGGAAGAAACTTCACCTCTAGAGAATTCAACGAATTCCTAAACAATAATGGCATCAAGCATCTGTATTCTCCGCCATACCACCCAGCATCTAACGGCCAAATAGAGAGAGCTAGACAAACCTTCAAAAATAAACTTAGAAAATAGGTGAACTTGAGTAACTTCTGGGCTGAGAAACTACCGAAGGCATTGTATGGCCTAAGAACTGTTCCCAACAGTTGTACAAATAAAACACCAGCTAAGATGCTGAATGGCCGACGGCATAGGACTGCCATTTTTTCACTGCACCCAGATGCTGCACCTAGCCAAACTTACACGCAGGTACAAGAAGCAGCGCAGCATACATCAGCTCGCTCTTTTACTGTTGACCAGCCAGTGTTAGCCCGTATGTATGGCCCTGGGGACTACTGGGCAGAAGTGGCAGAGAGCAACCATAAAGACAATAGAAGGCCCTAGCTTATGAGCTATATATGTATAGTGAGGACGGAAGATGGTGAGCTACATCGCAGTCACGTCGACCAGTTGTTAGGACGTGCTGCTGGCCAGAATCGTAGTAGCCCTGACATAATTACAAGTGGAAGTACGTCGGGTTCTAGATCGTCATCTCCTGAAGTGCCTATTATTATACCACCACCTGAACAGTGGCCTGATATTATTCGTATACCCAATACAGAATAATGCTCAACAATAATAGTGTTAGAATAATTAAAATACTTTGTTAACTTGATTTCTGATTGTCAATACTACTGATACAAAAGGAAGGTATATTATGTATTCAGTTAGGTTGATTCAGACTTCTATAAAAATCATTGTATATGTGGGTACTCCGTTAATAAATGAGTTATGTTTTAATCTGCAATGGTGTTGTATCTTTTAGTTATAATATCAAAGTATAAAACGGCATAAAGAAACTGAGACCAGTTCGTCTCTGGCACTCGCCGGGCGCTGCCGTAGCACGCTCGCTTCGCTCGCTCGGCTCTTGCAGCTTGTTCATGTTAACCTAACATGCTCGTCGCTTCGCTCAACGCAACCTGATAAACCCCCTTCTTACAGAGCGGAACATCTTCTCTTCAAAATAGTTTTTTGTGAGTGAGATTGAACAAAACTAATAATTACCAATAAATGCATTCTGTACAAATACATGTATGTACACTGTAAAACCCCTAGGGATACATTACTTAGGCATTATATACAATACCTGAATTATACAGATTGCCGGTGACTTATACATATAATACATTGCCTATATGTTGATTTAACATAATGTAATAAACAAAAACATCAAAGATTAATTTGATTTATTATTTTGCCCAAGACAAGGTTGTCATTATTTAAAATCATTGTGAAAAGTGATAAATCAGGGCCGTTTTCTCACCTTGCCCATTTGACATTATACATATGGACCAGTCATTATTCATTGTGACCAGACTTATCAAGTGGCCCGTAACATATACAAGTTCAAAGCTTTTTGGTCATAAGAAAATAATAATAATAAATATAAATATCTGGGACAATTCACACCAAGATGATCTGACCCCAAACTAAGCAGAGCTTGTATTATGGGCGTCAGGGACTGATAAACATACTTAAATATTTCTAAATACATACTTAAAATAGATAATAACACAAATAAATATAAATAATAATAACATAAATACAAACGTGTTTTCTATAGAGGTTACTCTTAGAAGAGCGACATATAATTGGTCATGGTAAAAACACTCAACTTCGACGCGCTATTTAGAGGCACGTGCCGCCGGGGGGCATGCATAATATAGTACAGAAACCATCAATCCTAAATATAGAACAAGCAAAAAAATAATTAATTTTAAAACGAATGAAGAAAGAAGATGTTTTACTCAAATATGGGGTTGTAGGATTATCCTCAGACACATTTTACTTTAGAAAGAGCAGTTTATAAAAATGTGTTGCGGTAGCGTTTTCCATGGAATTACCCATCACTCCCTGGAAAGTAATTTAGTTCATAATGGCTGGCCTGGAGAGTGATCTTTGATGGGTTGATGACACAATAGATAAATCCTGGTCGCAGTGGTTGATCGCTTTACTTATTTATTCACAATCATGCTTACAAGCCAACAGATAAACATCCAACATGCAACACACGCTTTGCCAACATCCTTAAGCTTAACAAATAACAAATGATAACATACGCTCATGACATCCAGCATGGGGTAGTCAGAGGAAAGTTGACTGATGCCATCCTTGTGCATAGAACACAGAACCAGATTAAAACCCAACGAGGCTCCAGCCGCTATCTGGGTTGCTTTGAAAGAAGTGTGTTAAGGTGTTTGAATGTTAAAGCTTGAAAAAGCTTTAGTGTTTTTTAGCAACCCCAAAAAAACAAACAAAATTTACCAGGCTGCTGAAATACCCTTGTAAAGGTTAAATATAAACAGAAACCAAGGCCGATGCATCATTAAGAAATCAATACAACTCACTCACACCCCAATTTCACCTTTCCCCCTAACGTAACTAAAAAAACACCTTAAATCTAACTAGCGACTTTCTATGCCAAAATCTTAGGTCAAGGATGTAATAACAATTATATTGAGGAAGTTTTTGAAGCAGTTAAAGCATACGCGACGTGAAAAAACAAAACTCAGCTGTTTATCGAAAGGTGTGACGACATAACAGCTGTTAAAGTGGGTTAGCAGAAAAATACACTTTTCTAAACATTATCAAAACATAAATTGTCTCAATCGTTACAATTAGTTCTCAGTTAATCAAAAAACCAAACCAGAGAAGATTTAAACATATTGAAGCTATTAAAATACAGATTTTGCGACAATTATTGAATAGGTACAAAGAAAGGTCAGTCGAAATTATCCACGTACCTTGTATTGTCATCAATCGCTTGATGCAAAGAATATTTTATCTTACTTTTCATGAAACACACTTTACTCAATCACAAATAGAAACTTTAGGCATTTCAATCAGTTTCAAGTTCCATTGACACCTGCAGTTTTTTTAACGCGCAAAATACGAAAATCACACGACGCGAAACGAAAGAAAATTCACGCACACATAAAAAGAACCACAGATTGCTTTTTTTTTTGATATGGCTCGCACGCACGGCTTAGGCATTTGCCAGTTTCAAAGTTAGGGAAACTTATTTACAAAAGGTTAGCGGACACGGATACGGAAACTACGGAAAGGATCAAGAGAGCAAAGGACAAAAATTGTATGAAAAATATATATATTTAAAAAAAAAAACATATTTAAAAAAAAAAAATTTTTTTTTTTATAAATACCTTTTACTATTTTAGGTAGACCTAGGTAACTAATTGGGTATGGAAACAATTTTTTTTATTTTTTTAAATATTTTTTTAAATACCTTTTACTATTTGAGGTAACTAATTTGAATATTTCGTTGATCTAGCCGGTAATTATTTTTATATTAATTTTTAAACATTGCGAACTCAAGACGTCAAAATTCAGTTAGTGTTTTTTCCCGGATTCGTGGTACCTAATTAAATTATGAGGAGAAAATAACTGATTTACTGCACTTACGACTGAAACAGAGCCCGCCGTTCATCATGTACAATCTCACGAGAATGTGAGAAGTAGACTTCAGATACAATTCATTTTGCCAAGTTCTGAAACCAAGCCCTACGTGAAAGGGTTGGGATTATAGCGAATGGCTATTTTAAGTCCTACCTACCCGTCTGGGCAATAGGCGTAAATTAATGTACGTATTATTAAAAATAACTTTATGGAAAAATATATTTCACCTGTGGGAATTTTAAATCTGCTATCTGGAAACCCTATTAATACAAATGCAGTAGAATCACCTAGCTAAAAGTCTTACGTATGATACAGATCGCTTCATGTGATTGGTTGATGGATAGATTATAAACCAATCACGTGAAAGGACGTTTATACGACCCAATGGGTTTCAATTGTGATGTCAATTCGATTACTGTCAAGAGTCCTCTAAGAACCATAATGTACTATTTTCGTACGTTGGCAAACTGGGGCCAAATGAATGACCCAAGATTGCTAACGTATACACATTCACTGCCACGGACACGCCTTTCGTGTTCATGCTTATCTGGGTCTCTATGCCAAGAACACGCAAGGCGTGTTTGGCAAGTTCTAATTTTTAGTACGTCATTTTTAAGGGATAGGCTATGGTATTTTGGAGCGGTCACCTAAAAAAGCTAGTTAGATTTTTTGACGAAATAAAGGCGTTTTGTAGTGCTAAAAACACGCTAGGCGTGTTCACTTACTAAAGCTACTCTTAGGTTCCCAAACTTTTTTATTTTATTGAACGCTTCGCTAATTTGGAACTTAAAAGCTTGCGATATGTGATATTGAACTGACTTTAAAAAGTAGCAAGCTATCAATTTGTCGCGTTTAAATACAGGGTGACCTGGAACAGACGTATAATAGTAGACATAGTTTTATATGGCATGTAAATTAAAATATCCATTTAAAAACTCAATACTTGGCAACGCTTACAATATTTTTAATTTAATTCATACGTATGTGGTAAGGTAATTAAATAACATTACAATAATACATTAAAAAAAGTAAACAAACTTCAGCAGTTCAAAGTTTTTTATCAGATTAATAATTAAACTTACTCGTATAAGAAACAACTGACTGGAGACAAATACGTTTAAAAAGGATTGTCACTCAATATAATAATTAAAACAAATGTACTTGCACAATAAACAGTTCCAATGTTACAATTGACAATAAAGGCCTACGCAGATTATTCTCGGCGTACTTTTTTGTCCGTCAAAATAGATCCCTTACAAACTAAACTGTATCGAGGAACGCACACGGGCGACTAATATGCCGAACTAAAAGTCCGAACTAAAACACCGCGGACGCCCACGGAGCGTGGCGGATTAAATTACGTGGGTGTCCGCGAAAAAATAGAACGAACGAACTATGAGCAGTCAACGCACACAGCGGACTTTAGCCGGCGTTAATAATCGATTAGAAATAAAGGGATGGACCCAGTATTCCATTTTAAAACGTCTTCTCTTTTTCTTAACTTCATGTAAATTACAGCACAACGTAATCTCAGAATATTTAAATACTCTCGGGAAACAAATGATCGCGCTGAGTCCGCGGTAAATCCGCGGCGGAGAAAAATCCGTCGTCTGCGCAGGCCTTAACCGCAAACTTTATTCATGGTCAAATATTCCATTTACTTGCCATAAAATTCGGCATAATTCCAAGTACCAAAACTTACGACACTATTGTTGTCCAGTAGTACGAGAAATACTAAAACATAGTTAAAACCGAAAAATAACCGTATAAATAATTTACTTTTAGCTAGTGCCGCGAACACGCCTAGCGAGTCCGCAGTTTTATACGGCGGCATCTGGATGAATTTCAAGAAAATGGTGGTGGCAGTGAATGTGTTAATTAAAAATATCCTAGATCCTATGCCTTTCAAAATGTTGAATATTTAAATAAGGTATAAAATACAAATACCTCGAAATGGTTTACGATTGAGGCCATGTTTTTTTTTTCCATACCCAATTATTTTAGAGCGGACAAAGATATTGATAGAACCGGAACGCGGTGCGCTCTGTCAAAAGCACCGGAAGCTAGCGAGACATCATAGAGGTCGAGATCACGGAGGAATCGAAGCGAATCCAGAGATGAAAAAGTTACGTATTCGGTTTTCTTCCTAACCCGACAATCCACGCCCATCTACCAGCTACACCTATGTCCTTTAAGATCCTGAATATGTACTCAGCCATCCCTCGACGCCGTGGATCCCGAAGATGACTCTGATCTATAGGCAGGGATCCCTTGTCTATTCTGAGCGAGTGCCTATATGTACATGAATTCATAAAAACATTTATAAGCTATATCCTAATATTATTTTATATATTTTAAGATCAATTGTACATAATAAAGCTGAGATGTTAGTAGGAAAAGGAATTTTATGGGATGTTAGGTTGGAGAAAAACGACGAATGGTCATATAAGGGTCAGGAAAACAAAATGTGATTTAAATCGCCTACGTCCTTACCCCATTCAAATAAATCACTCGCTACTATGTGAAGTTTAGCAAGATGAGCTGGGGTACACACATGTCCTAAACGCATACGTAATAAAATCAATGTTATTGTCTTGCTATACCTTGATTTGCAGTACCAAGGCTTTGTAGGAATAGTAGGTTGAATATTACG
This sequence comes from Udea olivalis, assembly GCA_947369235.1. Classification (NCBI taxonomy): domain Eukaryota; kingdom Metazoa; phylum Arthropoda; class Insecta; order Lepidoptera; family Crambidae; genus Udea; species Udea olivalis. Next base: position 10,660,648 of record OX376364.1, on the reverse strand, counting down.
ATACTAACTTCCTTTAGACTGAGATGATACCTCCCAGAGATTGGTCCAAGAATTCTGTAAAAATGGTTTTGTCAGAGACAGAAGGTCATGTGAATAATTTTCATAAGGAAACCTGTCACCACATTGCACCGCCTCATTGGCTAGGCGATCAGCTATCTCGTTGCCAATAATTCCTTTGTGACCAGGAATCCAGGCAAAATGAATTGTACAGTCATTCAAAGCACATTCATAAGATACCTTTCTCAGTTGAAAAATTATAGGATACAACGATGTGAGATGAAAAGAGAATTTATCAAAAGCTTGAAGAGCACTCTTTGAATCTGTGAAAATAATAACTTTATTTGATTTCATAATTCGAACATATTCTACGGCTTCAAGTAAACCATAACATTCACCAGTAAACACTGAAGTTTCTGGTGGAAATTTAGTTTTTTGGGCTATTTTATATTGGGAATGTGAGACTCCTACTCCCACACATTCAGACGCAGAATATTCGGAAGCATCAGAGTATAAATGATGAAAATCACCAAAATCCGATTCAAGAGAACAAATGAAGTTACTATTAGCAATAAGGTCATTTTTATCAATCAAGTCGTAATGAATAATCGGGGGATACATAAAAGACTAGTAACTATTACAAAACAAGGGTAACTTATGAGAACTATGATTAGGAGATGAAAGAGACTGATACTTTTGATAACTTGATAGTATAAATTGTACTTTAATATTTACTTTTTTGTTTTTACGTGCTGTAAGTATTTGTTTGTGCAATAAAGATTATTTATCTTATATTATTTATCTTATAGGGGGAATGGATTTATGTGACCAATAAAATGAAGATAGTATCAATTCGGAAAGATATTTTAGTATTGATAAGAGTGGATGATTGAAAAACTGTACGACCCTAAATAAAAATCTGTCAGATAAATATTGCCTTCTTAGATGTAGAGGGGGCTCAGAGCATTCCACTTGTAAAGCATTGATAGGGCTTGACTTCATGGCACCTGTAATTATTCTCATACATTTATTTTGAATTAAATCTAATTTTATAAAGGCTGTAACATTGCCAGGCTCAAGGAGACAAGTACCGTAATCTAAAACGCTTCGAATTAATGCATTATTATAGAGCAATTTCATGGAGTATGGGTGGGCGCCCCACTAAACTCCAGAAAGACACCTTAATATATTTGAGAGTCGCTCACATTGTATTGCAATATAGTTACAATGAGCAACACCAGTAAGTTTGGAATCCGGGGTTACCCCTAAAAATTTAAACTCTTTTACAAACGGCAGAATACAATCATTGTAAGTGAATTTAATTTGAGGTGATAAAAGTTTACGAGAAAATAACATACTCGTAGTTGCACATTTCGATACTGTTAGGCCATTTCTATCCATCCACAACTTAAAAAGTGTTAATAAATGAGATACCAAAGATTCAGCATCTGAAACAGAACTATTTGCGCAATACAATACAATCATCAGCATATTGTAATATTTGTACATTTTTACTCAAATATTTTTTTAAATTATAGGTATAAATGTTGTATAATAATGGACTTAGAACCGATCCTTGAGGTAAAAAAAAACCTTTCCATATAGTGAGCGTTATTTCTAAATCAAGCAACGTTATTTTTATGAGACGTTCAGAAAGCATGTTTAAATGAAATTAATAAATACATATGGCACATTCGAGGATAGTAGTTTTTGATTTAAAATTAGTAAAAGAACATTATCATAAGCAGAAATAATATCTAAGGTAACCGCATTAACAGATTTATTAAGTGTAAAGGTCAATCGAATATCCGAAACAAAGAAGCAAATACTATCAGTGGTGCTTTTGCCTTTTCTGATCTCAAGATGTTCAGTTAATTTTAAAAGGACGAATCATAAGGCGATAGGACGATAAGCGGATATATCTGATGGATCTTCACTGGGTTTTCGAATGGGCAGCACTATTTGACATTTCCACGACGTAGGAATATTTCCTTTGTTCTTTCTGATCTGTGGGAATCATGGAAGTAATGTTTATCTCACTCTAATAAGGTGACCATAATGTATGAAAAGAAAAAATATTTTTCTTGTTTTGTTATTAGTCAAATTAAACTTACTTATAAATGCGATGGAGCCACCAGATTCGCATCACGCTTCAAACCACCTTGCACGATGCCCTTCACTCTGCGACAAGATACTCCATAAGGATGATCACGACCCTCAGCATTGAGACCGACGCGAGGAGGAGGATAAATGCGGAAGCGTTTATTACTTCTGATGAAAAGTGATTCAGGGATAGCTGGCCCTAAGTTTAAACCTAGGCAATTATAAAAAAATCGATGACATTGGAATATTCACCTACATACACGAATGTATAAAATAACAGACTGAAAAAAATAGCAAGATGATCATTTTCGCGGTTTCACTCGCGTAAGATTCATTAGTAGGATCTACTGGGGATGCCAGAAAGTAGGTGGCGGTAAATAAAGAAGATAAATTATTATAATACTTTGTTTTACCCAGATCTTACAGAAACTAATATAGGTACCTATTTTACAAAACAGGATTACGCATTACTAAATAAGATCGTCTTGTGCAATTTATGGCGCATACCAACACGGTTTCCTAAGCAAGCCATAGACTTCAACTTTGCGTGATGAAATATTCGCAAGGTGAAATACGAATCAGACACTAATTTTCCAAGAAGAATTTCATGTGATTCTTCTTGCGCTGGATGTTCAAATAGATCAATAAGTTTGGTTGAAAAATGTTGTACTATAAATACCAAAATTTTCTTCTCTGATATGTTTAATATATCAAATAACCTGTCTAGCAATCGAATGTATTCTACAGTAGCTTCACTGTTTTGGAAAATTGGACTGCCACTTTGTCTTAAAAAGTCTGGCTACAGATGCACTTATTAGTAGCGTCGCTAATTTGACATTAATTTTTTTACCAAAAAATAATAATGTGGGCGTTACAAATCTTGTTCCCTAGTCGCAAACCTTCGTTTTCTTCCAAATTGTGTAAACTTGTTTAACAAAATTAAAATATTTTTTTCCAACTTCGGAAGTTAATTCTGTCTGAGCAAAATATATTTCTAGCCAATGAGGGTGACAAAAGGGTTAAAATGTTACTCTAAAATAGAAATAACACCAAAGTATTGACGACGTAGGTTACCTTAGTTTTTATTTCATTTAAATCAATGCAGTATTACCGAAGTTATCGCTGCTAGAAGTATAGACCAGTTTTTAAATCTCCGAAATATCGCGCGCTTTGTGCGCGACGTCACTAGTCCAGTGGTACCGTCCGCGCCACCCACCGCCCTATTGAAACTCGAGTAAAACTACTTGCGCGCACTGCGTGAGTTGTGATTCTTTTGCCGAAATAGGTTAATTTATACATCTTTAACATTAGGTAGCTATTGTTTTTTAGTAATATTGTAAAACAACTTATAATCCTATAAGATAAACGCGATGTAAGAAGGATTTCAAAAAGGCCAGTCGGGCAATCTGCCAAAAGTGGATACTGGCTCAATAATTTATAAAAAAAAAGTAGCGATTCGCCCCGGCTCCACACAGTTACATTGCTGATACTAAATATACTACAGAATGTATACATATTATACGTTACGGGCTTCTTGATTAACTGGGCAGTATTAATACGGGCCGGTCCTAATGAATAATGGCCAAGTGCATTGGTCAATTAGATAAATTAATTACCTTGGCCGGACCATATGAATAATGACAGACTACTCGTGGGCAGTTTAATAAATCAAAGTTTGAGATAGCTTGAATTTATCACTTTTACCGGGCATTATGAATAATTTCACTGTCAGAATCGTCCTTTGGCATATTTTTTTTACTTTTACTTTACTTTTCTTCAATAAAGTTTTTTGTAAGTAAAATTGAACAAATTTACCAATAAATGCATTCTGTACAAATACATGTATATACACTGTACCACCTAGCCATTGTAGACAATACAGATTGCCGGTGACATATACATACATTGCCTATAAGTTGATTTTACATAATGTAATAAACGCGCTATTTATAGGAACGCCCCGCCGGGGGGCATACATAATATAACTGATAATTTTAGAGATTTTTAATGTGATGTCGTAAATAAACACATTTTTTTGCGCTTACATTGCAAACTTTGGCTGAACCCTACGAGATAGATCTAAATAATGTACTACAATATTGTACACCTTAAAAAGGTCTTCAAAAAAGACCGTGATTGTATATGTCTATCTCTTAGGGATAACCCACTATAACATTGTTTTATCTTTTGTTTTACGAGAAGTAATGGCTTATTTACGAAGTGATTTTAAGCAATACAGCACCAATCCTTATCCAATTAAGTACCTTGAATACATTGTGCATTTAATATAGATCAATATGGCAATTTACAGCATGTAATTCAAACGAATATTTTCGAAGATATTACAGATTTAAAATGCCGGGACATCACGGTTGCGGCGGTACCGGCCGGTGCCTCTCGACTCGTGACGTCATAGCACGTTCGAGGGCCGAGCGTGTTTTTAAATATTTTTAAATGAAATGGCGCACTTTGATCCTAATTTTCTTCGATGGCGTCTTCCATCTTCAAGAACGCGTGCTTCGGCTGAAATATTTGTTAGGTGTTTTCTAACAAAATGGTGAAAAGGTGTTGTGTTATGGGCTGCGGAAATGAAACATTTGCTAGTTGTAATATTTTTTTACAGCTATGGTATAATTTGATTCTTGATATAGAACAATTGGGGTGACAATAAATTCATTTTTTCCCTTCCATTGGTTTCTATAAAATGTTGAGAAAACTTATGGTTTTCAAACTCAGAAGGGCTTGTCAGGTCACAAAACAGTCAGTACAAAAAAGTAAGATTTTTATTAATTTCCGACATAAAGTTCGGTGGTAGGTTTTTGCTTTGTTTGCATGAGCAAAGAAGCACGTCCCATCAGCATCTTTGAAGATAGGGAGGCTTTTATTGAACTGTTGAGTAGTGGTTGCTGATAAGACGTTACTGTTTAGCGTAGAGAACCCAACATTTCATCAACGATCAACGATCGCCGTAAACGGTATAGCCACTCATGGTAGACATACTGGACATAATTTCCGCGATTTGGGCCAAATGGCGTGAGGTGAACGGTGTCATTTGTGACCGCAAAATGCCGATCAAGCTGTAGGGGCAAAGCAGGAGCTGCGCGTCACGGAAATGTAGATGCTGCGGTGGATGTGTGGAGTGACGCAAAGATCGCGTGTGGAACACCCACATCCGCGGCAGCCTTCGTGTTCGTGTTGTATTAAATTTAGATAATATTAAGAGAATTTCGTCGCTTACGTTCATAAGAAAGGAAAAAGAAACACTATCATGGTCAGGAGCCGAGTCCTTCAATTTATTAATAACACTCCTGGGGGCCTAGCTTAGAGCAACACGCCAAACTGTCGACTCAAACAAACTTTCGCGCGTTCACGTTTAAAATTCGTAGCCAAAATACAATTTGCTCAAAAACGCACTGCCGACTATTGTGGTCGCTAAAGTAATTTTAGTCTATGGTCATTTGTTCTTTTGAGCGTTCGCGCGGGTCGGAATTATTTTTTCTGTAATCTGTGGTCGGAAATTCGGGATTGTCAAACTTTCAATGAACTCTGGAAGTTTGTTAATAATGATAAAAACAGTAAATATTATAAGAATTGATATTTATAAGCTTAAAAACTAGCACAAGTTAGTTTTTCAATCACTTTAAGTGTTACAAATTCCACTAAAGCATGATCTCTGTGAGTTAAAGTGCTAAATATCGCAAACTAAAATGTACCTCTTATCTTTAAACCCAATGTTATTTTAAACTTCGGCATTGAAAAAAACTCTCTGTCTGCCCCTCAGGACTTCTTCCAAAAAGTGTCAGAGCACTGGCAGGGCACCTGCTGTACACTGATGCATCAAAACTTATGGACAGTGGTTGCGTTGGAGCTGCTGTCTGGATCCCAACGTGCAGAATAACTCTCTCTTTTAAATGTCCCCTCCTCACATCAACCTTCTCCGGTGAAGCCATAGCCATTTACGAAGCTATTTTATATGCCGAATCCCACAATAAGAATAAATCCCTTATTTTCACAGATTCCCTAAGCTGTCTTCAGGCTATTATATCCAACCCATTCAGATCTAAATACAAATTCCCCACCGTTTTTAAAATTAGAGAAGCCCTACTGAGATGTAGTAACAAGGGTCTTGTAATTATTATTGCATGGATCCCTAGCCATAGTGGTATTCCAGGAAACGAGACAGCTGATTCATGCGCGAAAAATGCCATAGCTTCGGGTTCTCTAGAACACTATAAATTATTTTCTCATGACCTGCCTAGTCTAGCACGTTCCCACCTTCTTTTATCATGGCGCACTGTTTGGCAAAATTCCCGTAGATTATCAGGCAAATTTTACTTCAACATCCAAAAGGAAATTCCCTCTTGCCCATGGTTTTTCAATCACCTCAACCTTCCCAAAATGTCGTCTCTGTCATTTGTCGTCTCCGTTTGGGCCACGTTTGCACACCTGTGCACCTAAACAAAATTAGAATAAAAGACAGACAGTTCTCTTTGCGAGTGTGGCTTGGATGAAGGTACTACCGACCACATGTTTTTTAACTGCCCTAATATAGGATCATCATTATATGACTACTTGCCTGAATACATCCCCCACCCATGTAACCTTAATTCCCTACTTAATTTGGTCAACACCCCTTTTTTAGTAACCCTAGCAAAATTCATCCAAAAAAACAAAATTAATTTGTAACCCAAGTACTATGTATTTATTAATATTTAACTTGGTACTTAGCTTCAATCTCTTATTTGTCTCTGAAATCGCAGTTCTTACCCTTTTATCCCCCCTTTGTAATCCTTTTGTCTTCTATTAATGTTTTTTATGTATCACCCGTTTATTCTATATATTGTGATTGTATTGTTCCTCGTGATGTTCTGTGTTGTCTTATGTGTGTCTCCTTTGTTCTAGATGAATTCGCTTAGCCCGTGCTTAGCCCTAGAATCTGCATACGGTATACATGCATAATCCCCTTACCGTGTAAAGGCTACTCACGTGACATTGGCGGAATTGTGGTTAAAAAAAACCCAGAGAACGCCACTTATCAAAAGAAGAAGAAGAAGAAGAAGAAGTTTGTTGTTAATGATAAAAACAGTAAATATTATAAGAATTGATATTTATAAGCTTCAAAACTAGCACAAGTTAGTTTTTCAATCACTTTAAGTGTTACAAATTCCACTAAAGCATGATTTCTGTGAGTTATAGTGCTAAATATCGCATACTAAAATGTACCCAAGGACGCGTACAAATAATAGTAGTGTTCAATTCATTTATAAATGGCAATCACCTTACCTGAGTAGGGCTCAGCCTCGGTGCTGAGGTGCGTCAGATAGCAGGCCGTCTGTGGCGGTCCCTAAACAGCATTTGGAATTTGAGAGTAGAGTTAGCCGGAGGAAGTTACAGGTTACTGCAGTTACTATAAGTAAAATGTTCACTTGAAATAAGATTCATCTTTCTATCTGATATCTAGGGCGCTTACAAAGTCATTGAGGTTATGTCACATAAATAATAGGACATTTTTTTTATTTTATTTTTCTTTATTAAGGAAAACCAACAGCTATTTCTAATACATTTGCTCAGTTTAACTAAAATAGTACATTAGCATTTAATGTTCTCACTGTTAAGCAATACATAAAGTAGTGATCTAGAAAACACTGCGATCAAAAAGAAAAAGGCTATCAAAACAACACATGAAGATATTAACTAAGTACGTATATTAGGTATGTTAGTTTGCATGCTATTACTAGTAAGGCAAGATTTACTAGATAAGATCCGCTGGCCTTTTCAATAGGCCACGGAATCGTTCTATTCTTTCATGAAATATGTCGATGTTACTGTAAGTGCTGTTGTACTTGTTGCAGACTCTTATTAAGAAACTATTTTTCCTATAATTGAACTTGTAAGACGTTACGAAAGCGTTACGGTGCCGTGCGCTAGGCCTAGGACATTTATAAAAAACTTTACTCAACAAATATGGAGAGTCGATGGACGTTGTTAATGATTTTGTAAAGTAGAACTTGATCCCTGTGCTCTCGTCGAGTTACCAAATTCTCAATTTTATTGGTATCAAAATCTTTACTTTCCAACTGTTGAATATACTTTGCATACATAGGATTCCACACAGTGGAAGCATACTCAAGCTGAGACCTCACATAAGCATTATACAGTATTAACAATGTATTGACATATTTGAAGTCCGTACTTTGGCGAAATATAAAACCAAGCAACCTAAATGCCTTAGCAGTAATTTTATTTATATGCGATTCAAAATATAATCCACTATCCAGCTGAACTCCCAGGTCCCTCACCTCATCGACTCTCTTCAACCCCTTGTCAAAGAGCGTATAATTGAAGGTTATTGGATGTTTTTTTCGTGTGAATGTAATTGCATGGCATTTTTCAACATTTAGATGTAATTTGTTAAGAGAACAATAGTTACATAGGCGATTTAGGTCATTTTGTAATTGCAAACAATCATTTTCTGATTTGATTACCGAAAATATTTTAGTGTCATCAGCGTACAATAATAATTTAGAATTTTGGAAACATGATATGACATCGTTTATAAAGACGTTAAAGAGCAAAGGTCCCAAATGCGAGCCCTGGGGCACACCGGTTGAAATAGGAATAAAACTAGAAGTAAAACCCTTAACCGTCACAGCCTGAGTTCGGTTTCTAAGGTAACACGTGAGCCACCGTAGCAAATCACCATGTACACCAATTGCCTCAAGCTTAGTAATAAGTAGTGAGTGGGAAATTTTATCGAACGCTTTTGAGTAATCGGTGTACACAGCATCCACCTGAAATCCCTTATCCATAGATTCCTGAACTATGTCCAAAAACTCAGAAACGTTAGTCTCAGTAGAACGCTTAGCCACAAAACCATGCTGGTGTATGGTCAGTAACGGACTAAGCGATGGATAGATGGAGTCATAAATGATTTTTTCAAAAACTTTAGGCAATATTGATAACTTGGAGATGCCTCGATAGTTACGTACGTCATGTTTATCACCACCCTTATGTATGGGGACCACAAATGATTGCTTCCATCGATCAGGCATAACCCCACAAGAAATAGATAAATTGAATATAAGCGCAATGGGGTATGCCAATTGTTTACTACAAACTCTTAAAAATAGGGGATGAATGCCGTCGGGTCCGCTAGCTTTGGAAGTATCAATCTTTGAAAGGTATTTCTCAACGATTTTCTCTGTTATATGTATACTGCCAATTACCACGTTATTCGATTCTGTTGGGCTTGAATAATTAGAGACATTTGTATCTTTTTCAAATACTGGGTGAAAGAAGTTATTAAACATATCAGAAATTGTTTGACCATCATTACCTACAGTATGATCCATTTTCACAGTGTCAGGAATACTATTAATATTCTTTTTGGATTTAATGTAAGCCCAGAAAAACTTGGAGCTGTACTTGATATTAGTCTCAGATCTAGTAATAAATAAATTATTACATGAAATCTCCAGCTTCTTCACCGAACGCCTCAAATCAGAGAAGGTTTCATAATCAGAGAGTCTGCCATAATTTTTCCATTTTTTGTGTAATTTAGCTTTTCTTTTAATCAATTTAATAAGTTTAAATGAAAACCAAATAGGATATCTGTTCTGATCTTTTTGAATTTTTGTAGGTATTTGTTCATCAATAATTCTATCTACTATTAAGTAAAAACTCTCTAATGCCCTTTCTATATCAGAACTGGATAGATGCTGCTCCCACTTTACCTTCTCAAGTTCGGTTTTTATAACATCATAATTGGCAGCATGATAACGCCGCACAGTCCTGGGTGGTTGCCGCAGACAAGAGTCGTTGGTGACCACGCTTGCGACTATGCTTAAGGACGGATGATGACTGTCCTCCGGCTCAGACAGAGGCACAGTGCGCTTTACGGAGCACGGAAAACTAGTAAATATTAAATCAAGAAATCTGTTATTGTGATTAGGTATTCCATTACGCTGAGACCATCCTGTAAAACTCATGAAAGTAAATACCTGGGGGGTTAAAGAGTCCTTCGACGGGTTTGACAAAATGAAACTATTCCTGGAAGTACTATCTTCCGACCAAGTTGCATTCCTAATGTTGAAATCTCCGACTACTAGAAATTCATCACTCGGTTTGTCAACGCTCAGTTCCGATATTGACTCAAGTAAAGACAACTGTGAAAACGCCTGATCCCTGCTCTCAGGGAAATAATAACAATACACATGCAACCGTTTACAATCCGGGCCGCGAGTCAACACAATTTCTAATTGAGTCACATCAGCGTCAGGAAACTCAGGGAGTGTTGAGCATCGCGAGTCTACCATAAGTTCTCGTTTGACCGCGATTAAAGTACCTCCACCTTTTGTCAAACCTCGCCGTGCATAATCTCAGTCTGTACGGTAAACATGATAACGCGAGTCGAACAGCTCGGCATCAAAAATGCCGGGCAAAAGCCATGTCTCACTGAGACAAATAATGTCATAGTCAAAATTAAGAAGGTTACGAGAGAATATCTTAGTTTTAGTACGTAGTCCACGGACGTTCTGGTTAAAACATTTAAAAAATGTATCTAGCTCTGTAAAAAGTAACTATTTAATTGATTATTTTGTATAATGCTAAATTCATTACGAGTTTCTATACTAGGTAAAATAAAAGTATCTCCAATTTTCACAACTAATGAATGCACATAACCACGTTTATGTCTCAACAAAGGACCCATCAAGAAGTCACTGTACATATTATCTTGCCGTAAACAACATCCCTCCACTATACATGACAAACTACGCAGCCATAACATTCAATACAAATGGAGTATTAAAAATTTGAAGCACATAATAGGGATACAAAACACACAATAAGGACCACCTATCATAGCACAGCGACGTTTAAATTTCAACAATACCGTCCGAGTCACAACAAATGAACATTCCAATACACGAGTAAAGACTTTCAATTAAAAAATGTTAAAAACGTTTGAAACAATCCTAACACTATTAAAAAGAAACTTGCTCTAATTCAAAAAACGCGCTGTAAAGTAAAGTAAAGTAAAGTAAAGTAAAGTAAAGTAAAAAATCATTTATTCATTTAAGCTTGTACAAAGCACTTATGACATGTAAAAAAAAAGTATACAGAAATAATAATAATAAACGTAAATAAAATAGTACAATATTAGTACACATCGTGAATATACATAATGTGAATCTACCACCGGTTCGGACGTTGCTTCTTATCGAGAAGACTCCGGCAAGAAACTCGATAGTTACTCTTTTCAACTTTGTTTGTGTGCCCATGTTTCAAGCGCTCGAGCAAACGTTAGCAAATACTCAGCAATGTAAGCCGGGAGCCGCCACGTTTTACACCTACCCAGACAGCAATAGTACGTGAACGCGAACAATGGGATGAACAATGTTATCAGTTCGGCACAAGTTCTCAACTTTTCGCACTCATTCACCGCAAGACAGCGACTGCAAAGCATACATCGACATATTCCACTACAAAAGTTATTTAAATATAAACAATAGATTAAAATAATACTTATACTATTTTGTTTAACGACTCCTCCGATGTTATATGTATAACAGGTGATTTATCGGCTTTTCGAACCATAACGGTGCAGTTTCGAACCCAGCAATAGCTGTAATTTTTCTCCTTAGCTTTTAGTTTGGCTTGCTGGAAGAGATACTTATTCCGGGCAGAAAGATGGTCATTGAAGAATACCACACTATCCAGGCCGGAGAATCCGATATCACTCGCCTTGAGGTTATGCATTTTCCGAAGGCATGCCAGAAAATCGTCTTTCCTATAACGGGATTGCATTTTTATTATGATGGGCTTAGTTTTCTTGCCCTCAATGTCATTTTTTACAGCTACTCTCGTCACAAAGTCGATATCATTCAACGGGTTCAAAGAGTAACCACAGCGGTCCGCCAAACACTTAACAATCCTAACCAAGTTTTCTCCGGTTTTCTAAATACATGTAACCTTTATGATATATATATTAGTGAGTGGGTATCCACATTTATCACAAAGGTTGTGGTCATTTGACGACCGACTTGGTGTAATGGTTAAGAAGTTGGCTACTACACCAGAGGTCGCGGGTTCGATCCCCGCACAGTACAAACATTTGTGTGCATGAACATGTCTGTTTGTACTGGTCTGGGTGTCTCCTATGTATAATAAGTATGTATTTACAAAAGAAAATGTATTTAAGTATGTTTATCCGTTGTCTAGTATCCCATAACACAAGCTTTAATTAGCTTACTTTGGGGCTAGATGGCGCTGTGTGGAATAATGTCCAGGGATATTTATTATTTATTATTATTTACTTATTGTTTATTATACTTATTCCTTCCAATTGGATGTGTGTAATCCAACCCCTCTATCAAATGTCACTTTGAACATTTACTCAGTCACAGTTGTGTCATAAGTTTCTTACACTCTTGTGTGCTGTTTAAATTAACTCTGCTTGTTGCTCTTCATTCAGGTCTGGACAGATTAAATAAATAAATAAATAAATATGCGCCAGACAACACACCACTTGTCATGGTCTCGAAGTAAGGATAAATATCCTTGTGTTACGAGGTACCAGACAGGGAAATAAGCCAGGGGCGTTCCTAGCACACCCAGACCCGAGCCAATCTAGAAAAAGGCATTTTTCTGAATTGTTCCGACCGGGAATCGAACCCGGGACACCATGGAAGCCAAGACGAGAAACCGTGCTACAGCACACTGCGCCAATCGTGTCGTGTCTTGATTTTAGTCCTTCAATCAAGATTGAAAGACTAAAATCAAGAAATAGGCCTTAACACAACAGGACTATAGCTTGCCTATATTACTAATTTGTGGTCCACCCTATTACCAACCGCTGACAATGTTGGAAGGAAGGCTGCTATTTATAATGGGCCCCATGGCTGTTCAAGGGATGGTAATTTAATGTAAGTACCTAGTGCAATTTATCAGCAATTAGTAAATTTTGTGAAATCTTTGTCAATAGGGTTTATGAGAATGCCTTTTGGCATCAAGTCTGCCAATTGTAAATTTTAGTAAATTTAATAAAGAATAAATTAGAAGTCATTAGCTAAAGCCTCTGGAATAGTAGTAAAAGAGGATTCAGAAAATGCAGATCTAAATCTTCTAATATTCCTCCAAACAATTGCTGGGTGAGTATCAGGAGAGAGAGATAGATTAACAAAATTTCCTCCAATTATGAAACTTTTTTTGCTTAATTTTTTTTTTACTTTTTGATAAAGAAGATTATAGTTACTATCTGACATATTGTGTTTATAATTATACTCTGCTTCCTTTTTTTTTTACAGCCCCGGAGCATTTACTATCCCACCAAGGAGGGTAGGGGATTTTTGACCTAGAGTTATTTTTTACTGGAAAAACTTCCTTGGCAGCTTCTGTTAATATATTTGCCAAAGCAACTGCAGAACACGCTTCAGAACCCAGGTTAGTCCAGAGGTAGAGGTTCCCCTCCATGAGCCTTCGCCTTGTCGTGGCGGGGGGGCTTAGTACTGGTGGTAGGTGGAACCACCAGGAAGCTAAGAGGGCTCAGGCATGGCAGTGCGGTGGACTTCCCACCCACCCATTGCCTGCCGCCGGGCGTGGTGGTGGTATGGTGCTACCACTGCCCGCCCAAAGGGGCGCCCACGGGCGCAGCGCCTTAGGGCGCGAGGTGGGAGCCGCGGTGCACAACCGTTTGGAGGGGGTCAGTGATCCGCGGCTGGCCCCCCCTGTGCACTGCGGCTCGGCGGGGCCGCACCGCCAGATGTGGCAGCGGATCCACCTTTTAGGTGGATCGTGGTTGCGGACCTAGTAGGGTTCGCGTACGGTGGGAGCCAGCGGGCTTGAGTACGGGGGTGCTTTTGCCCGCAATGCACGGCTTTCACCCCGACGGCGGAAGTACCTGCGTGCTCCAGGTACTTCCGTGGCCTCCCCCCTTCATTGGGGGGTCGGCTGGAGGGGGCCCCAATACGGGCAAACACTGGCGGCGGGGCGTTGCGAAACTTTTTAGGGACCCCGCCTCGCCGCTGAAGTGTTGAGGTCGAGTACCGTGGGGTTTTAGTCGGTAGAAGTCCGACATAACCTCGTCGTTCCCCCGAGCGACGAGGTATCCATGAGGATTTCCCCACGATAATAAAAAAAAAAAAAAAAAAAAAAAAGAGGTAGAGGTTGTCCAGACTAATATTAGGAAGGGAGGTGATTTTCCTTTCCAGCAAGCTTTTATAGGAATTCCACATCTCACTACCCTTTTCAGGATGTCTAAATTTTGAATGATTTAATTGCTTAAGATTTACTGTCCTGTTCATTGCGAAAGATAAGTATACACGGTGTCGGGTCTCATGTGGTCCAAACGAAAACCATCGATAGAGGGGTCCAGGGGCTACTTTAAGGACCCCCATGTATGTTCCGCGAAAATTTATAGTTTTCGAGAAAACAGCATTTTTCTAAATTTTTTCTTAATACCCAAAATGACGCATTTTTTTTATTATTTCTCCTAAAGTATTATTACTAGAACCTTGATTTTTTTGTGAATGTGAACAATTAATAGGCCTTTTATTACACCACTACAGTTTTAACCCAGGCTAATTATTTTCTGCAAAAAAAAAAAAAACTTTTTTTATTTGGATGATTTTTTACTTCTTTCTTTAGGGTGGTGTAACTCCAAAAAAGCACATAACATAAAACTTCAGGACCCATTTCAAAAACTTGCCTACTATGTGGACCCACTACTTGTAAAATTTCAATCAGCTACAGCAAGAGCTTCATGTCAGAAAAAAAAACTGAAATGGGAGGATTTTAATATTAAATTAAATTTCGTCAGTCATGAACTCAATTGATTTCCCATAGCATTAAAAAAGTTTACTTTGAGATAATCTGTCATAAGACATCAGACGTCATTACAGATACCAGTTTTGATCCCTTTGTTCAAGTTTACAACCTGTTTTGTTAGTCTTCCCTTGGCTGCTCTCGCGTTCGTACATTGTTCATACTATCCCTTTTTAACCACTGGCGTGTTAACGGACTTTTCGATTGCTTATTTACTTTTATTTTGACGACTCTGGAACAAAGACTTGGCACGATTACTGGACTAGATTTTCCCCTAAATACGTACTGTGTGTTTGTGTTTGTGGGTTCGTTCAAAGCATGATGCCTTACACGGCACGAGATTATGCAGAAATGCATTATTATTATGGATATGCCAGAGGAAACGCATGCTGGATGCTCTGCTCGATGTTAATTTGGAGTTGCGCCAGCGAGTATTTTTCCAAAGTGATGGAGCTCCGTGCCATTTCGCTAGAGTAGTTAGAAATCATTTGGACCAAACATACCCAGACAGATGGATCGGACGCGGTGGACCCATCGCCTGGCCACCAAGGTCCCCCGACTTACCCTGTCGATTTTTTTATCTGGGGATTCTACAAAGAGTTAGTATATTACAAAGAATATTGTATTCTTGTAGTGTAGCTTTGGACAGCCAGCCCCAAAACCCTAATGTTATTCTTCCACTTCTGTTATTTGGTAGAATATTGTTTTCGTCGTATCTTGTATTATTCATTCTCCACGACAGCCGCCCTCGAGCAGAAGAACAAAATACCTTTTCATCTAAAAATACTACATTAACAAAATTGTAACTCAAATATCTACTTGCAAAATCCAATCGCTGGGCTTTATGCCTTAGTGTAACGAAAGGTTTTTTAGCTGGTATCCTGTGACTCAAACCACCCTCTTTTAAGCGTCCACTTATTGTGGTTTGTGACAACCTTTAATCAGTTGCCAAATCACGCGAATTAATAAAACGGTCGCGAGCCCGCTGTTCCGGTCTTATTTCGGTTTCGGCTTCGCCGCCAGTTATTATTTATTCGGTCTTCGACGACGGTTGTTCGACGAGGACGTCCAGTGGTCACATGATTCTAGAGACTACCTTCCGTATTCCGTCTCTCTATCCATCGGTAGACTGTATTCCTCTAAAATAACAATTACTTATATATTAGTAATATGTACAACTTATACTGGTAACAGTGAAGCAAAAAACAGTCTACTTACGGTTAAGCCACAACAATAAAGAGTTTACAGAAGGACCGCTATTTATTATGTATTTTTTACTATAATAAATGTTCAAAGTGACGTCCACCTTCAGCTATGCACATACGACAACGTTTAATAAACTGTCTTCTTAGACGTTGAAAGGAGTCGTCTTTTTGTCTTATTATCTCTTGTGCTTCTCTTAGTTTAGTGTTTAATTCTTCGATAGTATTGTATTCTTTGTAATATACTAACTCTTTGTAGAATCCCCAGATAAAAAAATCGACAGGGTAAGTCGGGGGACCTTGGTGACCAGGCGATGGGTCCACCGCGTCCGATCCATCTGTCTGGGTATGTTTGGTCCAAATGATTTCTAACTACTCTAGCGAAATGGCACGGAGCTCCATCACTTTGGAAAAATACTCGCTGGCGCAACTCCAAATTAACATCGAGCAGAGCATCCAGCATAAGGTCGGGCAGATTCTCCCTCAAAAAACTGAGGTATGTGGCACCATTTAATCTTTCTGGTAGAACAAATGGGCCGATTAGTTTTCGGTTAAAAACTCCAGTCCACAAATTAACAAAAAATTGGTGCTGGAAGCTGTGGCGGCGCACCAGTCTTGGATTTGTTCGCAACCATGACGCGTGAGTGTTATGCATGTTAAAAACACCACTCCTAGTGAATTTTGATTCGTCAGTCCACAAAATCGAGTCAAAAAAACCTGGATCATTGCTATCTCTCCTAATCATCTCTTGACAGAAAGCCACACGTCGGTCAAAGTCTGTAGGAAGCAAGTCTTGGACTTTTCGTAGGTGGAATGGATGATAGCTTTCCTTGCGCAAAATTCTGTGAACTCTTTGATGGGGAACACCGAGACGCCGACCGATTGACCGCGTACTGCGGCTGCAGGTTCCCTAGCAATTTCTTCCAAAACGTTTTCCACCAAATAGGGATCTTCTCTTAAAACACCTTCATTATACGGTGCTCCTGGACGGCGGCCTTCAATGAATGCATTATGCACACGGATGAAAACACGATGATCTGGATATGTTTCAGGTTGTGGTCCACCTAACGAGGTGGACCACAACCTGAAACATATCAACGCTGTATCAACAGCGGCTGTTACAACGGTAACAGCCGCTGTTGATACAGACGTGTCGCAAGTCGAGCGTTTCCTCTGGCATATCCATAATAATAATGCATTTCTGCATAATCTCGTGCCGTGTAAGGCATCATGCTTTGAACGAACCCACAAACACAAACACACAGTACGTATTAAGGGGAAAATCTAGTCCAGTAATCGTGCCAAGTCTTCGTTCCAGAGTCGTCAATATAAAAGTAAATAAGCAATCGAAAAGTCCGTTAACACGCCAGTGGTTAAAAAGGGATAGTATGAACAATGTACGAACGCGAGAGCAGCCAAGGGAAGACTAACAAAACAGGTTGTAAACTTGAACAAAGGGATCAAAACTGGTATCTGTAATGACGTCTGATGTCTTATGACAGATTATCTCAAAGTAAACTTTTTTAATGCCATGGGAAATCAATTGAGTTCATGACTGACGAAATTTAATTTAATATTAAAATCCTCCCATTTCAGTTTTTTTTTCTGACATGAAGCTCTTGCTGTAGCTGATTGAAATTTTACAAGTAGTGGGTCCACATAGTAGGCAAGTTTTTGAAATGGGTCCTGAAGTTTTATGTTATGTGCTTTTTTGGAGTTACACCACCCTAAAGAAAGAAGTAAAAAATCATCCAAATAAAAAAAGTTTTTTTTTTTTTGCAGAAAATAATTAGCCTGGGTTAAAACTGTAGTGGTGTAATAAAAGGCCTATTAATTGTTCACATTCACAAAAAAAATCAAGGTTCTAGTAATAATACTTTAGGAGAAATAATAAAAAAAATGCGTCATTTTGGGTATTAAGAAAAAATTTAGAAAAATGCTGTTTTCTCGAAAACTATAAATTTTCGCGGAACATACATGGGGGTCCTTAAAGTAGCCCCTGGACCCCTCTATCGATGGTTTTCGTTTGGACCACATGAGACCCGACACCGTGTATACTTGCAAACGTTTCAACATCATTTGGTAACTTAAAAAACGTTTATTCACAATTTGTGGTGTTCATACAGCCAAATACACTGCAACAGAAATATCTGCGCGAAACCATTTTTGACCATTGAACTATAATATTCCCGTAGTATTAAAATCTTCTTTGACTCTAATGGCCGCGCATGTCTTAATTTGTGGATAAGCCCAGTTCATTTGAGATGTCCGATTTTTTTAATTTAAGCAAAATGGGCACTAACCTCTTTGGTTATAATGGGTATCTAATCTACTCAACCGCTTTGAAAATGAGTAGTTGTACATTTTGTTTGAGCTTTATTCCATTCAAAATAAGGTTCAATTTTCTTATCTGTCCCGTAGTTTTGGCAACTTTGGATGCTTCGGCGTTCTGGACGTTACTGTACCAACGGCGCGGGTTGAATGTTACCAAGCATAATGGCGTTGTGAGTGCTCCGGTATATTTGTATACAGTGGATGGCATGAACAATTTGATCACTTGGAATGAGTACGTACTTATGGATATTAGCGATGGTGCGGTATATTTGAAATTATTGACTGCCACTATATTTATGATGCTGACTGTACAAAGCATATTATGTAAAGCAGGCAGAAATTTTTGTAATATGTTATTTCCAGTTTACATGAGTTTACCTATCGATTGTAATTCCTAATAACGAAAAATCTTCTACAGTTTCTATTTTATGGTTTTCAAAAGAAAAATCAACGTTTATTCATTATTTTTTTATGTGGCACAACTACAGAGTACAATCTAAAACACTACATAAATTATACAAACAGAATTTCACTTACACAGTGACAGTAACAGCAGTTACAGTAGTCGATCTATTTGTACGGTCCAAACATACACGTCAATATTTTTTTTAGCTTCCTCACACTCGGAGGCATCCGAAAATACCCCATGTATGTTACCCGATTTTTTGTAGTTTTAGAGTTATGAATTTTATTACGACCTTTTGAAAATTCTGCGTTGAGTCACTTTTTAACAGACTTCAAAAAAAGGAGGAGGTTCTCAATTCGACTGCATGTTTTTTTTTTATGTTTGTTACCTCATAACTTTCGACGGGGTGAACCGATTTTAATCATTCTTTTTTTATTTGAAAGCTGGTGCTTCCTGAATGGTCCCATTTAGTTTAGTCTAGTTCTGACAGTGGCATCCATGAGAAAACCATATAAGTCTTAAATCTAGATAGACAAAATGCGCGACATACGGACGAATAACTCATTATCACGCGAACCGATTTCGATGCTTCTTTTTTTATTGGAAAGGATATACTTCAAAGGTAGTTTGATGAGAGTTTGGTTAGGTTCTGATTATGGTATCCATGACAAAGTACCGGAACTCTTTAATTCTTAGGAGTTATTGGACGATACTTTTTCGATGTGTAAAATAAATAAGAACTTTTCAATGAGAATCAAGAAATAAACAAAAAAAAAACCAACTTTAAAAAAACTATTACACCGACTAATAACATTAATTGTACCTATATTTTAATATCGTATAAGTTTTAGAAGAATACGCAATTATTTTTTTACTTTTTAGTGCTTTGTTTTGGAATAGTTTTTTTGAAGTTTTTAAAAAAGATTATGATGAAAAGTTTTAGGTAACTTATTTTTTAAAACGGCCTTCAAAGTTCAGGGAAAATACAGCATTTCTAACTTTTTCAATTTCATAATTTTGAAACATTATGAAATTGAAAAAGTTGATGTGCATTCTTCCGTATCGTTTATCGCTATTATTGATAAAGAAAAAAGTCAGGCATTTGTCTCAACAGATCGCGCTATAGTAACCAAAAGTGACTCAACCCAAAAAAAATTCAAAAATTCCCTAGAAAAAATAACTCGAAAACTACGAAAATTGGGTAACATACATGGGGTATTTTCGGATATCACTGAGTGTTAAGAAGCTAAAAAATATATATTGACGTGTATGTTTGGACCACTCCGTTTACTGTACTTTTCACAATATGAGTAAAGCCGCTAGTATCTGGAACTTATTAAATACGTACATGGGGTGTAACCAAATACAATGTAGCGCCCCGTAAGGGCATATACAATTTTTGTTCTTCTAGTGGGCTTTACAAATTTATGACTATCCCTACCTACTTAGATGCTAGGTTAGACACTTATACATCATACTTATACATTACTAGCAATAACACAAGATTATCTGAAATAGAAATACAATTTCAAACTAAATATTAGTATCATCATCAAAAAACTATTTAACACTATAATTACTTTTGTGATTAAACAGTTTTGGCCGATCTGAAAAGTTGTTAATCTAGTCTCTCTGGTGTGTGCGGTCCCAGGGCCCGCCTTTCTTATGTTCTTGGCCCATTTTGCACGGTCTTGTGCATCCTCAGAGGTAAGTCTGTTGGCACGCATGTATCCAGTGCCGGAATGAGACTACTTGATGCCCTAAGCAATCCACGGCCCCCCTATCCATAAGTAGAAAAGTAGGTGTTTGAGTAATACAATGGTAATTATCCCTAAAGAATATGTTTTAAGTAAGAAAGAGATACGTCTAGTAGGTATTAACTACATACAATAAAAACCACAGATTTTTTATCTATTCATTGAAATGTGACTTTTCAGGCTAAAAAACGATTTTTTTTTCTTTTTAGCACATTTACCTCAACAGAGTGGCCCAGTTTCAGTGTGTCCAAAGGTTTTTGGGGTTAAGAGCGGTTTTAGACTAGTGTTTTATACGCGCGTATAAGCTCGTTTTAGTTAGGAAGCGCATGTAGGCGCATATAGGCGCTCCTTTTTTATAAGCTCGTAGTCCTTAAAGATACTGACTCACCACTATCGGTTTGAGCGAAAACGCCGCATTAAGCCCGTGTATGCGCGTTTGGCTTTATGACGCGTGAAATGTAGCGTACTTTAAGCGCGTATGCCAAAGTCACCGTATACACGCGAAAATCTAGTTTCGCAGTAAGAAGTCATATTTTCTTAAAAAAAATTGCTTTTTCTGTCATGAAAACAACTATCCAATTAAACTGTTTATATTTTAGGTAGTGTAGTGAAGAACTTAAAGATGCACACTTGTTTGCATTTGCAAGGAATTCCAAGACAGTTATTTCACTTTTTTATTACTTTTGTAAAATTTCAAACAGTTAGAATGTTTTAAACATCACTGGTTAAATACATGTGATATTCAAGATTTGATCCCAGCTTCAAAAACTGCCTTAACATGTTCATTTGCGATCATTTCCAAGGTCATCATTAGGTGAAATTCCCTATATGAAATGTTCCACCGAAACAGGTCCACCCCAGATGTAAGTATAATATTGATATAGAATCAAGCTTTACACGTCTATGGTCAATAACAAAGCCCGGATTTTCAAACAGCCTTGCCATTAATGTGCTAGAAAATACTCATATATATTTTTTTGCTGGTTCTGGTGCCCCCCAAGACGTGATGCCCTAAGCAATCGCTTAAGGATTATTCCGGCACTGGGTGTATCTAATCAAATTCTTCAGACTCAATTCATCCCTTTTATCCTGCATCTCTATCATTTTGATGTAATTAAATGCACTGGACATAAATTCATGAAACAATTTAGCTGTTTTTTCCGAGTAAACGTTGTGCAATAGTGCCTCTCTTTTCATTGAAGTTATTTGTCCTATAGCTGAAGCCTGCATACGTGCATATTTGGACACTGCCTCGGGTTTGCTTTTCAAAAGGCTAATCTCCTTGGCCATCACGCAACGTCGAACAAAATTCATGACATCCGAATAATCACCCTTTGTGGTATCAGCTAAAGCGGGGCTCAATATTTTCCAGTCCTCACCGAAAAGTCTGTAAGCTTGTAAGAAATAATACTTCAATGATAGAGTGTTGTCCAAGTGGTTGGCGGATAAACCATCAAGAATTTCAGTGATTTTCGGATCCAACGGGATAAGCCGCTCCTCCAGATATTTTTTCAACTTCTCCAACAACAGTCTGTCACTTGTTTTTCCAGGGTTACTTCCTGTAATGGGATCAATCATCTTCACTTGATAACAAACTCCTACTGGGACACGAAAAGAAACTGATTCCTCCTACCTACCCACAACGGAAGCGTTATGGGGTGTCGGAGGCCCTAATGTAACAATCTTTTTCGTAAAATCATACAGGACACTTTGGGTTCATAACCTCTCTTAATACTTTTCGTATTACGACGTGCCGAAAAGCTGACATCAAGCTCACTCTTGCTTGAATGAAATTGATTCGCAAAGCGAAAATAAGTACTGTTCTAGATGGTCTGTGATACTGAAAGAAGCAGTCTGGCGAAGCTCAACAGGAAAAGAAACATACATGTATGAAACACATGGAATTTTTAATGGTGGCATAACCCGTATACGTTAAGACTAGGTTCCAAACATGATTGCGTAGACGTTGCGGACTCTCTTCATTAGCCGTGTTATACGTTACCGCCCCAGCATGTCTTGCAATTTGACAATTTGTTTTTTCCCTTTTCCGTAATCTGTAGGTTTGTCATTATCGCCATGTGATAAAACTGTTTCTGTAAAAGTTGTTATGTTTTACTGATTAAAAGCTAGTAAAACTAAGAAATTCAGTGATTTATTTGCCAAGTTTTTTTGTGTTTAATCAAGATGCCAATAGTAACGTGCGAAGATGTCGTTTAAAAGGAGCGTGTAGCAAATAAAAAACGAACATTTATGCTACAATTCCCGCTGGATGATAATCGGTTAGTACTTATTATAATTTGTTTTTGTTTTAAGGTCATGTATGGTGTAGTTCATTGGGATTTTAGTGCAGATTTTTGTATAAAAATTTTATAACCGTTTTACATGTGAACAGATAGTGCAGGGCCATTTTCTATCGATAGTCGTCTTTTTAAATTTCACATTCCGCTCTCTCATGGATCAGCCTTCAGCACCTCAATGATCAAATGGTTCGTTGTTCTGTTTCCTTTTTCTTCTTTATTCATCTGTATTTCACTACATATACAAATTCAAAACTAAGAAAAAAAAAATAGTTATAAATTTTACACTTTACAGAGCTCTCTACAATTAGTCCATTTGCTAAGTATTAATTTGGGAAATGAAATTTACCGAAAAAAAATTTGGGAGAAGCGATGATTTGGTCATTATTTTTGAATGTAACGAAGGTAACCCTTAATATGTTTATCATGGGCCCGATTTATATAGGGTTGAGTGATTGTATAGGTACATGCTATGTCAAGTGGTCTTACGTCCTTTGTCAATAAATAAAAGTTAAAATTAAGGCCTTTTATTTTGAATTTAACCCCTTAATCCTAAGTGAAATAGGTAGTATCCTACAGATATATTCGATCTCATTTTATCCATACCACCAATACGCAGACTCTTTGGTTAGAACAACCCTATTATGTTGGTTATGATGTTGGCAGTATAGCTTGTCATAGTTTTTGTAAGGTTGAACTGAGCAGTCCATGCGTTTCATACATATTGCCTTTTTTTTAAGGGAGTCCCGTCTTTTATAACGCTAGTTATTAACTTTGACTGTAAGTACCTACTGTAAATAAAAATCAATAGGTAGGTTTTTTTAATAGAGTGTTTTACGGCTCTGGGTGCAAGTAGGTAGGTGCTTTTATTTAATTCAGAGTCTGTGACACAGACTACAGTATTTGCGCTGTAGCATGGTGCGGGTGACAGTTTCAGTAACGTTTCGTTTCACTCTTGAAAGTTGCCGCGATTTACAAATTAAGACTTAGTATTTCAGCTGTACCACATTCATAGTAAATTATTAATCTCATCAAATCATCTCATCAATCATTAACTCTTTGCAAAACCTCTTTTGCTAAGCGGCAGTTCCGGGCTCAATCTTCACATTGGTATACCAAGTTGCACCAAATGTACAAAATTTACAATTTAATTTATCGGGATTGTAAAAATACTTTAATCAAAGGGCTGATGCCGTTGGATTACAGTAAGACAGAGGAACTACTTAAATCCATCCCGTAGGTCAAACATGCCGGAACGAAGAGATTTTCCGGACGTTATGGCTACCGACTTGGCCGTCGTGAACACGTTCTTCAAAAAGAGTCCCGAACATCTGATCACCTACAAGAGCGGTAGGAGCGCAACCCAGATCGACTACTTTCTCACCAGGAGAGCCCAGATCGGCAAGGTAGATAACTGTAAGGTCATACCCGGAGAGAGTCTTACTGCCTAACACCGTCTACTTGTGATGGACCTGCGAGTGAAGCCTCGAGGCAAATGCCGGGAGCGCTGCCCGCCCCGAACCAGGTCGTGACTGCTTGAAGGAGCCAGATCCCATGACTTTGCTGCCGCTGTCGGTGACCTGTGCCTCGCAGCGGATAGTGAGTCCGGGCAACAGCTCTGTGATAGGTGTCAGGCAGCTATCACCGGGGCGGCGAGGGTGGCGATGGGTGTGTCTCGGGGTGGACGTGGGCTTGACAAGGAGACCTGGTGGTGGAACGTAGCAGTCCAGAAGGAGATCAGGGTAAAGAAAGCCCTCTTCAAAGCGTGGCAAGCGTCCAAATCTCCTGAAGATCCCGCCGCGTACAGGGATGCCAAACGTGCCTCTAAACGAGCTGTAGCCAGTGCCAGACGTGACCACTTACACAAGTTGACACGTTCGAGAGTTAAAGCGGCCCAGGATATTTCCATGTGCCGCTGTGTAAATGACACTCTCGGTAACCTGCTATGCGAGGACCGCGCGGTGAAGGAGAGATGGCGCTCTTAAACTCAAACTCAAATAACTTTATTCAAATAGACTGTATCAGTACTTTCAAATCGTCAAATTGACGAAATTTTGAAATTGAGAAGACCCGGCGAGAAACTCAGCAGTTACTCTTTTAAACTTGTTTTGGGTTCACAACAGGCGTTAGTAAAGTACAAGCAGTGTGTCATTTTGATACAAATAAACCTAAAAGAATATAAAACAAAGAGAAAAAAACCAACCATAAAAGAATATAAAAAAAATAATTAAATATTCAAAAAGAAAAATTGTTAGTCAGTACATACTAGTACCTATTAACTATTACAATAAAACTTCTGTTACAATAGAGCTATTTAATCCCGCATCGAGCAGAGCGCTTATACCCAGGCATTTTTATCTTTAAGGTAGTCTTTTGTAGTATAATAGCCCTTTTTTAATAAAGCTGTTTTGATGTGATTTTTGAATCTATGTAAAGGTAACTCACAAATGGTTTTTGGAATTTTGTTGTAATAATGTATACCTTGCCCCATAAAGGATCCTAAAACTTTTTGTAACCTAAAGAGTGGAAGTGCAATTTTATCCTTATTCCTAGTATTTCTGCAATGTATATCACTGTGTTTAGCATAGAGACCAATATTTTTTCTCACCAAAACAATGCAATTGTAAATGTATTGTGACGCTACAGTGAGGATACCAATTTCCTTAAAAATCTCCCTAAGTGAAGCCCGTGCACGAAGCTTATAGATGGATCTGATCGCTCGCTTCTGGAGGATAAAGATGGTTTGTATATCCGCGGCTTTACCCCTCATTCAATGCCACCGACACACCTGGCGTGTTCAGGCTAAGCTAAGTCTCTATGCCAAGAACACGCCTGGCGTGTTTTCAATGTTTTGGTACTTTTTCTCAAACTAGGCCATATTTTCTGTTCAAATTTTTTGTACATCATTTTTAAGGTACAGGCTATGGCATATTGAAGCGGCCACCTAAAAAAACTAGTTATAATTTTTCACGAAAAAAAGGTGTTATGTGGTGCCGAGAACACGCTCGACGTGTTCACTTACTAAAGCTGCCCTCAGGTTCCCAAACTTTTTTATTCGATTGAACGTTTCGCTAATTTTGAAGTTATAAGCTTGCGATGTGTGATTTTGAACTGACTTCAAAAAGTAGAAAGTTCAAAATTTGTCGCGTTTAAATACAGGGTGACCTGGAATGGACGCACCAAATCTCAAAATAAATATTTCGAGATGCAACTTTAACGATTTCTTTAATTTTTATTAAAGTCTCATATGGCGTGTAAATTAAAATATCCATTTAAAATACTTGGCAACGCTCACGTCATCACATTATCTGTGTACGCGATGCCATTCATCGAAACGATCGTAGTATTCGTAGTGATAAGCTGAAAAATCACTTATCTCAAAACACAAACGCGCGCGCTTCTTTAAACTATTCGTTGAATAAACAAGTGTCTTATAAGGTAGATATTTTAATTTGCTCGAAAGTAGAAATTATCATCTGAGGTCATCATAGCTTTGTGCCTCCTCAACGTACAAGAGTCTTTTCACCTCCCCACACATCGGAAATAAAAATTAAGTCAGGAGATCTAGCAAGACACGGTATCAAGCCTCCGCTCACATTCCACTTAGGTATCACACACTACAGTTCTCGTCGAACTTTTAGTCCGCTCTGAAGTTGTCTTGAGTCTCACATTCCTATTTTTTCCTATAAAAAAAAGGTATTGCTAATACGCGAATCTACTCAGTGGACTAGAAGTTTGACGCGAACTTAACCTAATATTATAATAATCAATTACTGATCTTACGGAGGGAGCTCCATCGTGCTGTCATAATATTGTCCTAATAAAATTTTAACAAAAAAAAAACCAACTTCAAAAATACTATTCCAAAACAAAGCACTAAAAAGTAAAGAAATAATTGTGTAATCACACCGACACCGACTCCAACAATAACAATAATTGTACCTACATTATATTATCGTATAAGTTTTAGAAGAATACGCAATTATTTCTTTACTTTTTAGTGCTTTGTTTTGGAATAGTATTTTTAAATTTTTGTTTATTTCTTGATTTTCAGTGAATAGTTCTTAATTATTTTATACATCAAAAAAGTATCGTCCAATTGCTCCTAAGAATTGAAGAGTTCCGTTACTTTGTTATGGATCCCATAATCAGAACCTAACACTCATCAAACTACCCTTGAAGTGTATCCTTTCCAATAAACCCACACGGTTTCAAATAAAAAAAGAATTATCAAAATCGGTTGGCGTAATATTGAGTTACCCGTCCATATGTTGCGCATTTTGTCTATCTAGATTTAAGTCTTATATGGATTTCCCATGGATGCCACTGTCAGAACTGGACCAAATTAAAGTGGGACCACACGGGCACCATCAGCTTTCAAATAAATAAAGAATTATCAAAATCGGTTGGCGTAATATTGAGTTATTCGTCCATATGTCGCGCATTTTGTATATCTAGATTTAAGACTTATATGGATTTCCCATGGATGCCACTGTCAGAACTAGACCAAAAAAATGGGACTATTCGGGAAGCACCAGCTTTCAAATAAAAAAAGAATGATAAAAATCGGTTCACTCAGTCGAAAGTTATGAGGTAACAAACATAAAAAAAACAGACAGTCGAATTGAGAACCTCCCCCTTTTTTTGAAGTCGGTTGAAAATAAGATTGACGTTGAATCGTCGCCTCATTTGTGCTAGCACACGAGTTTCTTTCAAGAACTTCGAGCATATCAGTACCAATACTACTCCCGCTACCTGCTGCGGTAAAGGCCTTGCTTGCGCCCCACGTAAATTTCACCACTAACACATACTCGACATGGGTCATTGTTGCAATAACACACACGATACGATAAATAGATATATCGGTTTTCGCACGATAAAAGATGCATGCCGTTACTGACTGAATACCAATTATTTGTTATTGTCGGGCTAACTGAGAAGTGTGGGGTTTTATCCTGCTTCGCCTTTCGGTGTTTTACATTTGGCAATTGACGATGTCTAAAATGTGTCTAATGGCACACCTGCTGGTTCACTTTTATGTGCTAAGATAACTACGATGTTGACTAAGTTTTATTGCACCCATAATATGTATCGCTATTGTTTTCTAGTTTTAAAAAATGGTAGAAGGCAATTTATTTCATTTAAATATTTTGAATTTAATTCATACGTATGTGGTTAGGTAAAGCCACCCAACCAACAATACGATAATACGAGATTAATAATGTAAACAAACTTTCCGCAGTTCAAAGCTTTTATCGGTTTAATAATTTAAATGAATTCATTCATTCATAGACTAACGTTTAAAAAGTATTGTCACTCAATATAATAATAAAACGGATGTACTTACTTGCACAATAAACAGTTCCAATGTTACAATTCACAGTAAACGCAAACTTTTTATTGATGCATGGGGGTTTTGGTGAAACAAGTTTGAGAAACAAGTATTACATTAAAATACATTTACTTACCATAAAATCTATTACCCACCATAATTCCAAGTAGCAAAACTCACGACACTATTTTAGACACCTTTATTCTCGCACAGTACAAGAAATACTAACCGGTAAACATAGTTTAAACCGAAAAATAGCCGTTCAAAGAATTTTACCTTTAACCAGTGCCAAGAACACGCGCGGCGTGTTCACTTTTTTTCCCAAACGCAATGCCGCGAACACGCATAGCGTGTCCGCAGTTTTATATGGCGGCATCTCGATGAACTTCAAGAAAATCTTGGTGGCAGTGAATGTGTTAATAACCTAATTTCTCTCACTGCAAATGCAGCCGAACTAAGTTTTTTTTTTTTTATACTACGTCGGTGACAATCAAGCACGCGGACCGCCTGATGGTAAGCGGTTATCGCGGCCTATGGACGCGTGCAACACCAGGGGTATCACTCGCGCGTTGTCCACCCTGTAAAAACCTTTTCAAACCCCTCTTGAAGAACTCCATACTATAACTCATCGGGAAAACCTCGGCAGGGAGTTCATTCCACAATCCTAAGAGAGCTGTTATTTGAGGGTTCCATTGCAGTTTTGAATCTAGTGTGATTCCAAGAAAAACGGTGGTATCTACCAGCTTCATAGTATTACCATCATTTTTTAGACTAATGGGGTTATCTTTAACATTAGGCAACTTAAAATTAATACATTTAGTCTTTTTTGCATTAATTGGTAGATTATTTACTGTCAACCATTGTAAAACTTTTGAAAGTATTATTGTTCTGACAGAGACCTGGATAAAGAAATCATAAATGAAATTCAGAAGAGAAATTACTTATGGGATCAACTCAAGAAGAACGAATCAGACGATGACTTGAGACTACAATACAACTTAGCAAAAACCAAGGTAACCGAAATCATACAAAACACGAAAAGAGCATACTACTTTAACTGTTTAACAAGTCACATAAATAAACCCAAAAAAATGTGGAGAGTAATAAAAGAACTCACAAATAACAAAACCAGAATCGTGAGAGGACCAGATAAACTAATTATAAACGCTGACACTATCACGGACGAAACAGATATCTGCAATGAATTTAACAAATACTTTTCAAACATTGGTTCTACACTGGCAAAGGAAATCACGAACACGACAGACCCACGCTTAACACGAACCCAAGAGACTAGAACAACGGTAACCCCGGAATTAACAGACTTTAGCCCAGCAACTGTGGATGAAGTAAATAAAATTATCGATAACCTTAACCCTGACACTGGCTCCGGCATTGACGGTATTAGCATAAAAAGTATAAAATGCATCAAAAACATAATTACCAATAAACTTACCCAATGTATTAACCACTACATGCAACTGGGAGAATTTCCTGAAAGTCTCAAAATAGCAAAGGTCACCCCTATTCATAAATCTGGGAGCAAATCCGATCCGTGTAATTACAGGCCAATCTCGGTTCTACCAGTTGTCTCTAAAATCCTCGAAAAGATAATTTACGTGCGCCTACATGAATTCCTTGATTCCAAAAACTTTTTTTATACAAAACAATATGGATTTAGACCAAAATCGAATACGCTGTCAGCATCGATATAATAACAACAATAAAAAACAAAATCGATGAAAAACAATTAGTGATTGGTGTATTTATTGACCTGAGAAAGGCTTTTGATACAATCAGTCCAACTCTACTCCTGGAAAAGCTATCGGAAGTGGGGGTATCAGGAAAAGCTCTAGAAATTCTTAATTCTTACCTACTAGACAGAACTCAGATTGTAAAAATAGGCCACAATACGAGCTCCCCGTACACAGTTACATATGGCGTACCCCAAGGGTCAATATTGGGGCCTCTTTTATCCCTTATATATATCAACAATGTCTACCAAATAGGTCTTAAAGGAGATATTTCTTTATATGCAGATGACACAAGTCTTTTCTATTCCGGACACTCAGTAGATTCCATAATCCCTAAGGTTCAAAAAGATCTTAATCTTCTAAATGAATGGTTTAAATTAAATTTGCTTACAATAAACACATCTAAAACAAGCTATGTTATATTTGCAGCTAAAAATAAAAACACTAATGGCGAAGTACCACTTACAATAAACGGTCAAATAATTCAAAGAAAATCAAAAGAAAAGTACTTTGGGCTCATCCTCGATAATTACCTAAACTGGAAGCCACAAATAACGAAAGTAAAATCAAAACTGACATCACTTACCGGTACTCATCGTTGCATATCCAAAAATCTTCCCCGAAAAGTAAAATATATCATTTGTAACTCATTAGTTAAGCCGCACATCGACTATTTAATAGAGGTGTGGGGCACTGCAGCGAAAACCAACATTAACATAATGCAAATTGCGCAAAACAAATTGATAAAAACCTTATTCAACTACAACTATCGAACATCTACCCAAAAAATATATTCTGAAACAAAACTAATGAATATTAACCAAACTTACACATACTATACATGTTTATTGATACACAAAATACTCAATAAAGAAATTAAATCAAAAATACGTTTTACGAAAAAATTCCAACATCAAAAAATCAAATTACGCAATGGAAATCACCTTGCACTACCTAAACGCGTGCCTAGAACCGGTTATGGCAAAAACAATATTGAGTACGAGGGTGTCAAATTATATAATAAATTACCAACTCATATAAAAGACGCGAGAACTACAGCTTGTTTCAAAAAGCAGTTAAAAGCATATATTACAGAGTAGCAATAACAATACATATTCACAAAAATATAAACATAATTGTGTATATTGAATCCCACAAATAAATACAAATAAACCCAAAATTTAATAGATACAACAACTCATACGCAAAATAATAATTAATTTATTAACCTCACATATAACATATTCATATTAAAATGAATAGGTTACAAATAAATCTTAAAAAAAAAACATATTTTCATAATGTTCGTCCCTATAAATTAATCGCATCCAGGTTTTAATAACAATCCGCCAAATGATGCCGTATCCAATGGTCACTGAGCGCGTACGTTTCATACATCCATGTTCGCTCGACCGACTCGTTTGCAGCGTTTTGTAATCTACCTGCTAAAATGTTTGTTTTTAATGGTGACATCGAGTATCGAGTCGAGTTGTATAATGCTGTACTGAGTAATGACTGTGTAATTTTTGTTTTCATATCTTGCCTCGATTAACTAGTAAATGTTTGCATGTTAAAATTTCTTATTAGTTATAGAAAAGTTGATTGTGTACGCTCCTAACGCTCATTGCCTATTATTACAATAGTGTTTCAACTGTGTTCAAACGATTTCTCAGTAAGTGAAATGTATATTTTTTTATGAGAAATAAAGTTCTTCTAAACCTCAAACCTCAAAGTGCATCATTAACATATCAAAAAGGTTTTTATACAAGGTCTGTAAACAATACAACATCACAAAAATATTTTAAGTAAAAACGTAAATCATTTCTATTTATCAGAAATAGTAATGGACCTAGAATGGATCCTTGAGGATCCCCATCTTAATTTGTGATCCTGTAGACAGTACACTGTGAACATCAACTTTTTGAGTTCTTAAATTCAGGTACGAAATTACCAAATCTAAAGCCTTATCTCTTACCCCGTAAAAATCAAGCTTGCGAATTACTGTATCGTGATCAACGCAATCAAAAACCTTGGACAAGTCACAGAAGACGCCAAGAGCGTTCTGCGAATTCTCCCAAGCCCTAAAGATGTGTTTTAGAAGTGCAATGCCAGCATCAGTAGTAGAACAGCCTCTCGTTAATCCATATTGTTCACTGTGTAAGAGATTGTTCTCATAAAAGTGGCTTAATAGTTGTTCTTAAATGATTTTTTCAAAGATCTTACTTAGTGCTGGTAGGATTGAAACAGGCCTAAAGTTACCTGGGTCTTGTTTGTTGCCTGATTGAAAAAGGAGTACAACCCTAATGTGTTTCATTAGGTTTGGAAAAACACCTTCATCAACACAATCATTGAATATTACGGCTAAATAAGGGACAATCACGTCAATTATGTGGCTAACAATTTTAAGTGATATACCTCAAAGATCAGCGGTATCTTTTAAATTAATTAATCTGAATGCTTTTAATATATCTAGTGACTCAACATGTTTAAATTTAAGAATACACTGCAACAAGATACATTATCTTTCAACAACTGTTCCGCTTCAGTTGGTGAGGAATTTAATGAAGCTGTAGTGATTATAGGTAATTAAAAGATTATGTATAATATATTATCAAATGCTTCAGCAACAGATGCTTCTGATTGCAAGATGTTATTGTCAATATTATGAGTGTATGAGGTATCGCGCTGTTTAGCTTTACCTGTTTTGTGATTCCCACGAGCTGCTCAACAAGCAGCACAAAGAGGTGCAGTTACCTGAACTACCTTCAAATCAGGGACTAGTGCCCCCGGTAACGCCTGATGAAGTCCAGCCGGCTTTTCGCCGCATGAAGAACTGGAAAGCTGTCGGACCCGATGGAGTCCCTATCGAAGCGTGGAAATCAATGGGCTCTCGTTGTGTGGGCATACTTACCCACCTTTTCAACCGCATTCTCCGACTTTTAGATTCGGTTCAGATAAAATTGCCGCGTACTATCGTGTGGCCACAGAGTAGATAAGCTATTCGCTCATTCATTCGTTCATTTGTATGTACGGAGGTTGTTATTTTAGTATTCACGGAGGTTGTTATATTTGTATTTACGGAGGTTGTTATATTCAAAGTTAAAAAGTTTATTCATTTGTTGAACCTAAAAGTAATCATAGATTATTTAGGTGTTTAATAAATGGGCACTTTCCTACATTTTAGGCTTGGAATGCGGTGGTAGCCGATGGGTGTCGGCCTCATAATCGTGACGTCGCAGGTTCGAAACCCTGTTGGGCGTGTACCTATGACTAAATTTTGTCTCTCATTACGTATATTTCACCAATCTAGTAGGTATTAGTGACCACTAGAAATTGTACAAATCACCTATAACACATAGATACAAAAGCATGAGCATTTAAATAATGCTTTATCGAACTCAGGTTAATTTAGTGAGCTTGCTTAATTTTACGTTTTTATTTCAGGTCTGAAGTTGATTGATGATTAGAACCGTACTCAGTTCCGTAAGTTCCGTTCGCTGTACTCACTATAAGAAAATGAAAAGCAAAATGTGTTTTTTTATTTAAATTATAAAAATTATTTATGGGCTAAGTATTATTATGATAATACATAAACATCTAAATAAAAAATAACACCATTCTAATAATTACTTCTTCCGTTACTCTTAAAGCCTCATAAAAACCTCTAGTGACATTAGTCAATATGTCTTTGCCTGTGAAGCATGCTGTGAAGCCAGTGATGGCTGCAATGTCATTGTCAAAATATATATACATATACATGTTGTACAATACTGAACAGGCATTAAATATTACGTGGCCAGTCTTCTGGTGTGTAGTGTGTAGGTACTCCAACACTCT
The DNA here is from genome assembly GCA_947369235.1 of Udea olivalis. NCBI lineage: Eukaryota > Metazoa > Arthropoda > Insecta > Lepidoptera > Crambidae > Udea > Udea olivalis. The sequence goes on along the minus strand of OX376364.1, from coordinate 10,626,807 downwards.
ATGGCCCGCCCAGCAAACAACGAGAACGTGATTTGAGTACACCTATGCAGCACTCCATACAGTTTCTGTTGGACATCTCTATTGATAAGTTGTGTAATCTGTGTATGACAACTATGACAAGCCTCTCGAGCTCTCGGGAGTATGAGTCTGTGGGAGTATGTAAAAATCAATAAAAAGGGAGATGGCGATTCGTTGTAAAATGTTCGTTTCCCTAATATAGAAATCCCAATAGCACGCTTCCACTGCGCAATGAAGAGGATTAAAACTAAAAGGAAAACTTATATCAGTAACAGTAATTAATAATAATGATAATTATATGAAGAAAATTATTGTCGGCGTCAAAGAGTTACGTTCCGTTCAAAGAAAAAGAAAATGGAGAAGTATAATTTGCCAATCCATATAGGTGAAGCTTTCTTTAAAGAGTATCGGATGTGATGTAGAAGAAGAAGACAAAATATGTTATATGCTAGCAGCAATGCCACCAGAATAAAAATTAAAATAAATAAAAAAGCCTTTTATTCCAAGTTTCCGGTTGTTACATTTTAGTTTTTCTGTATTGGTTAGTATGTTCCTTAAAGTATTTAGTTAGTGTTATGTTTTGGTATTTACTAATTATTTGCCACCAGAATATGAGCAAGTAATTACGGCGATAGAAACAATGTCAGTCGATAATAAAATAAGTATAGATTTTATAAAGTCCAGACTTTTAGATGCAGAAATAAAGTTAACCAGCAAGGAAGCGGCCCAGCCTCAACAAGTATTTAATTGTAATTACTATTGACAAAACAATAGTCGTGGACGAGGACAAGGATATGGACATGGAAGAGGACAAAATCAAGGTCAATTAAGAGGACAAAATCTGAGGCTAGGACAAATACAAAATCAAAGACAAGGACAAATACAGTATCGAGGACAAGGACAAACACAGTATCAAGGTCGAGGACAGTACCAGAGTCGAGGACGAGGACACTAGGGAAGAGGCCGAGGACAATGGTAAAGGCCAACAGGACAAACAGCTTATACAATGGATAACCAAGAGGTTAGCGAAAAGCAATGGGTTTTTACAGCATTTGAGGTAACATGTAATACTATTTTAGAACCTAGTAATGAAAATCAAATTCAATCTGTGGTAGATTCAGGTGCTACAGAAAATTTAATAAAAGACTGTTATAAAAATGTAATGTATGATATTGAGGAGATAAACGAAATTAAAATTTATGTTGCTAATGGACAATATTTAATTAGTACACAAAAAGGTAAAATAAAAGCGGAATGGAATAATGAAAATATTGTAATAAACTGTTTGATTGTTAAAAATTTAACATACAATTTGCTGTCTGTTAAACAATTAGTAAGTAGAGGTTTACAAGTTAAGTTTCATGACAAATGTGTCTCAATTATGAAAGACAAGACGGAAATAATTGCTCAACTACAATCTAGATTATATGTGATTAACTTGAATCTGTCGGGTGAGAATTGTTATATAGTAGAAAATGAGAAATGTTTACTCAGCGGAGATCAATCATTATGGCACAGAGGACTTGGACATTTAAATAGGAAAGAATTAAAAATTTTAGGGTTGCCAGTATCGAATGAAAAATGTGACAGTTGTGTAGAAGGTAAAAGTACAAGAAGGTCATTCTATGAAACAAGGAAATCATCAAAACAGATCGGTGATTTAATACATTCAGATGTATGCGGTCCTATAGGTCCTGCTAAAATCAGTGGTGAAAAATACTTTCAAGTAATGATCGATGATTATTCCCATTTTGTTACAGTAAAGTTATTAACAAATAAACATGAAGCAGATGAAAATTTGATTGATCATATTAAACAGGTCAAGACACAGTTAGGATATAAAACAAGGAGAATCAGATTGGACAATGGAGGTGGGTTCACATCTAATTATTTCAAAATCTTTTGCCGGAACAAAGGAATAATATTAGAATACACAGCACCATAAACTCCCATGCAGAATGGAACTAGTGAACGAATGAATCGAATGAAGATATTTTTACTAAAGCTTTGTCAACTAATCAACATTCATATTTAACGTTCAAGATGAATATTGTGTAAAATTATAAAATGTAGACTTGTGTTAATTATTGAAATAAAATGAGTCAAACTGTATTAAGTAAATAAGTTTGCAATTAATAATATTGAGTGTGTATTGGTAATTGTAAGTAATACATATTAATGTGTAATTGTGTTAATTATTGTGTAATGCTAAGATTCTATTAAATTCATGAAAATGTAATTATTAGTAGATTGATGTTTTAGTAAAGCAAAATTCATTATAGATAAGATTCTAATATTGTTAATTGTTATGAAAAGATATTTGAATGATAATAGTTCTTGTTAGGAAAGTTTATGTTAGTCTAGAAGGAGACATTTTTGTGTAATGAGTTAAAATATGTTGTGAGTATTTATGAGTCAATTTCAATTGTTAAAACGAATGTGAAATTGAGCAGGGGTGTTGGACATCTCTATTGATAAGTTGTATAATCTGTGTATGACAACTATGACAAGCCTCTCTAGCGGGAGTATGTAAAAAGCAATAAAAAGGGAGATGGCGGTTCGTTGTAAAATGTTCGTTTCACTAATATAGAAATCCCAATATGTTTCAAGCTATAATCTACTTGTCTCTGTGTCATGCTCTGTGTAGCCCCTGCTATCAGTTTCCGCGTAAAGCAACAGCGACTTACTTACTAATAAGTTTTATTACTACTCTACGACCCTCCTGATAGTCCGCGGGGCAGGGGATAGCACGGGTACACGCGGCATTAAGCCGCGGCGCGAAGCTGCGGAGCTGAGCGAAAGCCGACTGCGACGGAGAGCACGCGTGTAACCGCCGGAGCCGTGACAGAAGTCAAATATGCTGCATTGCTATTTGTACGCAATGAAACCAACAACAGTTGAATCGAATGCAAACCTTTCTAATCACAATTGTTTCTGGTAATTTAAGACAATGTTGCGTTTTTGTCCAGTTTTTGCCATACCTCTGTTGACTGTTGGCCAAGATTCTATTAAATTCATGAAAATTTAATTATTAATAGATTGATGTTTTGGTAAAGCAAAATTCATTATAGATAAGATTCTAATATTGTTAATTGTTATGAAAAGATATTTGAATGATAATAGTTCTTGTTAGGAAAGTTTATGTTAGTCTAGAAGGAGACATTTTTGTGTAATGAGTTAAAATATGTTGTGAGTATTTATGAGTCAATTTCAATTGTTAAAACGAATGTGAAATTGAGCAGGGGTGTTGGACATCTCTATTGATAAGTTGTATAATCTGTGTATGACAACTATGACAAGCCTCTCTAGCGGGAGTATGTAAAAAGCAATAAAAAGGGAGATGGCGGTTCGTTGTAAAATGTTCGTTTCACTAATATAGAAATCCCAATATGTTTCAAGCTATAATCTACTTGTCTCTGTGTCATGCTTTGTGTAGCCCCTGCTATCAGTTTCCGCGTAAAGCAACAGCGACTTACTTACTAATAAGTTTTATTACTACTCTACGACCCTCCTGATAGTCCGCGGGGCAGGGGGTAGCACGGGTACACGCGGCATTAAGCCGCGGCGCGAAGCTGCGGAGCTGAGCGAAAGCCGACTGCGACGGAGAGCACGCGTGTAACCGCCGGAGCCGTGACAGAAGTCAAATATGCTGCATTGCTATTTGTACGCAATGAAACCAACAACAGTTGAATCGAATGCAAACCTTTCTAATCACAATTGTTTCTGGTAATTTAAGACAATGTTGCTTTTTGTCCAGTTTTTGCCATACCTCTGTTGACAAGAGAGTAGCCCCAAAATAATTTTATAAACTTTGTGCATCAAAACATGCAAGGCTTCTCTGGCACAGAATTAGAAGTAGGATTATTCTTAGACTGTATGGACATACGAGTACATGTCTTATGTATAACCGAACACTGGTTGAAAGAAAATGATTGTATGATTAGCATTGATAGTTATAGTGTCATTAGTTCGTTCATGAGAAGTTCTGCTATTCGCGGTGGGTCACTGATATTAATTCATAATAAGATTAAATGTAGAGAGCGAAAAGACATCGTAGCACTCTCAATTATTGAGCGAACCATTGAACTTTCATGTGCAGAGTCAAGAAGGTTTGTAAAGCAAACAAGAAGGAGGTTGTATGCGGGGATTTTAATGTTAAGATTTTAGACTCTTCTCAGACCTCTAAGATTTTTAAATCTTTTCAAATCATTTAATTTACTAAATCTATATGATAAACCAACCAGGATCACTGACACATCAGCCACCTGCTTGGACAATATTTTTTATGAAAATATCTCAATTGAAAAATCAATTATAAATTGTTCGAAATCAGATCACTGTGGTCTATTGACCAAATTTGAGCACCATCATGTCTCTCTATCAGTGGATATTAGTTATAGACTGGTTACTAAGAATCGAGTAGAAAAGTTCAAGAGTAACTAATGGGAATAAAAACCTTTCTAATCTACTACCCCAATGCCACAACATAGATTGATCAGTAGGTATATGCATCTTTTTGAGATAATTAAACAGGAACATAATTTTATTTTTCATAAGAAGAAATTAAAGGTCAATAATTTTAAGTTTAAGTTTAGTGATTGGGCTACGCCAGGCATCCATAAAAGTAGCGGTGCGGTAAATCTGCGGTGACTTCCAGTACCAGTGTGGTTTTCGCAGGAGTTGCAGCACTGTTGATCAAATTTTCCGGTTGAAGTTACTAATGGAAAAGAAGTGGGAGTATGCTCAAAGCATGCATTTATTGTTTGTGGATTTTGCGAAGGCATACGATAGTGTGGATCGGGAACTCTTTATAGTATTCTGAAAGTGTTCCAAATACCGGAAAAGCTAATTCAAATGATCAGAGCTGCTACGAGTACAAGTAAAATGAGAGTCCGAGTGGAAGGTGGCTTGACGGATGAGTTAGCACTCAAATAAGTCGTCCGAAAAATGCTTGAACTAGATGGGGGAGTTGAGTTGATGGGCGCGCACAAGGTGATTGGGTACGCTGACGATCTGGCGTTATTGGGGCAAAAGGCAGAGGAAGTAAAACGGATGGCCAAGGTGCTGGAGTGTGAAGCAGGAAAGATCGGCCTTAGAATTAGTAGGAATAAAACGGAATATCTACACATGAAGCGATACCGAAATATAAGGGAGAAAAAACCTACAAGTGAAAAATAATCTGTACAAAAGAGTAAATAGATTTCGGTACTTAGGGTGTACAGTTACAGATACCAACCAGCGGGAAGACTAAAAAGATATCCGTATTCAAAATGCTATGCGGTGCACAGCAGCTCTCCATAAAGTGCTTGTGTCCAGGTTAATCAGCAGAAAAACCAAGATTCGTGTTTACAAAACTGTTATTAGACCGTTCTTGATGTACGGCTGCGAGACCTGGACACTGACGCTCAAGGAGGAGGAGAAGCTGCTGGTGGCAGAAAGGAAAATATTCCGAAAACTTCTGGGGCCAACCAGACGCGAGGACGGGACCTGGAGGCTGAGAAAAAATGCGGAAATAGAGGAGCTTGTGGCTGCACCCAACATAATGGGCGAGACAAAGTCAGCTAGACTGCGCTGGCTCGGCCACGTTGAAAGGATGGAATCTGATCGGGCTGTGAAAAGAGCATATCTGGGTCGGCCAACCGGTAAGCGTCCAGTGGGCCGGCCCAGGTATCGCTGGATAGACCAGGTCGAGAAGGATCTCAGTCACCGGCAACGGCCCGAGTGGCGACGTGTGGCTGGAGATAGAGCAGAGTGGCGGAATCTCGTGTCGGAGGCCAAGATCCACTTCGGGTCGCTGAGCCAGCGCAGTAAGTAAGTAAACATTGCGAACTTTAAAATCTGCTATCTGGAAACACCATTAATACCATGCAGTAGAATCACCTACATAAAAGTCTCACATAAGATGATACAGATCGCGTCATTTGATTGGTTGATGGATAGATTATCAACCAAGCACGTGAAAGGACATTTATACCTTTAAATAAATACTAGGATCGTAAAAGGGAAAATAATATATTATCCTTCAGAAAGATTACATTGAATGACAAGGAACCAAAAAAACAAAAAAACTTCGAACTGACAAAGTCAAACTAAAAGGAGTACTATCCTAAGGCGATCTTCTTTAACATCTTCTCCTAGGACTCCTTTCCAGGTCTTAACTAGACCAGCGGTCACTGCAAACCCATCAGATTTATGAGCTTGACCAGTCTTGGCTTAAACATTGGCTTTGTCATAATATCTGCCAACTGCGTCTCTGTGGGAACCTTCTTAACGACTAAGGAGTGCGGCGAAACTCGACTTCATATTTTTCAAAACCGTAACCAAACGGACATAATATTATGGTAAATAATTAAATAAACAGAGTTAAATTTGTTGACTTTATTTCCAGAAAATCGTGATTTTTAAAGAAGGCAGGTCAAAGATAAATTATTCTCGATTTCTATAAAACAAAACTTCTCTGTAGTGCAACAAAAAGTGCAAAAACTAAACGGTTGTATTTCCTGTTAAAGTATTTCAATCTACGCAAAAGTTTTCAATTACATACTGCAATCAATTCTATTTTCAATTTGTGTTATTGTAAGTTATATTCTAACTGTTTTGACCCAATTCAATTAAATCAATACACTACAATGAACATTTTAAAGCCTTATATGTACATACTTGTACTTTGAATGTATTCTAGTGCCAAGTGTAAAAACAAACTGATAAAAAGGCTGTATGGGCGTATACTTCTTTGCCTTCCCATTTGTTGTCATCAATGTCAATGTCACATCACTCGCATTACGTAACGTTTGATTTTTATTAAGTATTTTATATTTTTAACATATTTTTTTATTTTTTACCAGAAATATTGCAACCAGGAAATGTTTCATTTTCGTAGCCCTTATCACAACACCTTTTTACCATTTTGCTAGAAAACACCTAAATTAGCAAATATTTCAGACGACGCACGCGTTCTTGAAGAAGGAAGACGCCATGTCGCCATTATATTGACTGTTGTTGCTACTATATAACTCTTAATTCTATCATTATATTTTGACATAACAGACTAAGCTGTAAAAGCCTTGATTTTAAAACATTTTCATGCTTAATCTAACGTTAAAACTTAAAATAAAACAAAGCGGTAATTTTGCTTTATTTTCATTCAGTAACGAACGTGTTTGTACTCTTAATGTATTAAACATGTTATAAACGAGCGCTGGCAAAGTTGAGGCAAGGGACACTATCATCTTGTATCCGTTAACTCAGTCAAATCTCAGTTGGCCTGCTGACATTATCATTTGAAATATAAACCTTCTTTTCTAGAGTATAAAGTGTATTTTTGTATACACGGTTATACAGAGTGCACATTCCAGTTGAACGTAAGTACTTACTCGTATTACTTCCATGCCGTCAGGAGTCCATTGTTGGGTATGGGAACAAAAATCAAACATGTCCTAAATCGAAAACCATTTCGAGGTATTTGTATTATATACCTTATTTAAATATTTAACCTTTTTTTAAAAGCAAAGGATCGAGGATATTTTTAATTAAATACGTTGGCAAACTGGTGTCGAATGAATGACCCCAGTTTGCCAACGTCCGCAAAGAGTTTATTATGGTTCGTAATGGACTCTTGACGGTAATCAAATTGACATCTCACAATTGAAACCTATTGGGTCGTATAAATGTCCTTTCACGTGATTGGTTTATAATCTATCCATCAACCAATCAAATGAGGCGATCTGTATCAAACGTAAGACTTTTTGCTAGGTGATTCCACTGCATGGTGTTAATTGACATAGCAGATTTAAAATTCCCCCAGGTGAAATATATTTTTGCACAAAGTTACATTAATTCACGCCCATTGCCCAGACGGGTAGGTAGGATTTAAAATAGCCATTCGCTATAATCCCAACCCTTTCAGGTAGGGCTTGGTTTCAGAACTTGGCAAAATGAATTCTATCTTAAGTCTACTTCTCACATTCTCGTGAGATTGTACATGATGAACGGCTAGCTCTGTTTCAGTCGTAAGTGCAGTAAATCAGTAATATTCTCCTCATAATTTATTTACCACGAATCCGGGAAAAAACACAGGTGGGAACACTAAGGGAATTTGTGACGTCATGAGTTGGCAATGTTAAAAAATTAATAGCAGCGTTTTCCCCTGAAAGAAAACGCATATTAAAATACTTACCTTATTCGAAGCTTATAAATGAGATAGGCATATCCGCTTCCCGTAGTCTTTTACCATTTTAGTACTCTTTGATGACGGATTTCCGTTGCTCAGTAGGCAGTGGCGCCATCTGTAAGCTTATAAAATAGGTGCGGCGACATTTTTGCCTCATTGGCTTTTATTCACCAGGCAGAGTTATAAAGTAAGCTTCGAATAATTTAAGTATTTTAATGTGCGTTTTCTTTCAGGGGAAAACGCTGCTATTAAAAGTACTTGACCGTTATTCGAAGCTTATAAATGAGAAGTGTTTGTTATCGCCTGGTGAGGAACGGAAAGGTACACAATGAAGAAAACGCCAATGTGAAACATATTGCTGTATTAAACAGATTTCTGTAAGGACATTTCGGAAAATTAATTAAAGTTTTAGTCTTTCGCTAGTCAATCATTCTAAATCATGAAGCTTTATCAGCTGTAATTATTGATTAGAAATTTTAAATCTTACAGTTTATACATTGATTAATTTTAACTTGAATGAATTGTGTGAACATTAATCAACAGGATTGAATAATTCAGTCACGCTCGTAGTAATATTTCGTTGCATTATTTCACGCCTGTAAAAATTTCTTGAGAGTGTTGGCGGAAAGCCAATTTCCGCGTGAGGGGATCTCCACCAGGGAATAATTTAACCAATTCTTTGACGCTACTGCTGACCGGACACTACCAGGACTAAACGGAATGTTTGCGTCTTTAAACAGGTGTTCTATCCAGCCAGCAATGACAGCTCGTGAGGCAGCTTTAGGAGGCCCCCTAAACGTCATAAGTAAACTCGGAAGTCTTCGCAGTCTCTTGCCGATTGTTTAGCAGCGTTATCAATGTTTGTATCCAAACTATAGGGTTCAAGTTAGCATTATCTGAATTACCTAATAATTTCCAACCTGATTGCCTGTAATCGCTGTTATCAGTTTTTGATCCAAACTCTGGCCATGAAATCATAGCTTCCTGAGATTTAATGCAATTATCGGGATCGACTCGAAATAAAGATAAATCGTGAATACGCCGGCCAGAACACAAAAGCAATAAAATAGCTGTGTGGCGAGAAACTTGATAAACGAGTATATTATTTCTATCTATTGATCATTTAGACAGGTATTCGCTAAATCGTTGATGTCCTAAATAGGTAGCTTAATTTTCTATTCATTTTTCAAGGAAATTGATTTTAAGATATGTTTTCTAAGGCATGAGAGCTTAGATAACTTGACATACTTGATGTACAAAGTGTAGTGAGTACAGACTTATGTAAAAGAAATTGTAATTATATTACGTATAAGGCGGCTAAAAATTGCGCAAGTTTAGATCCTGTCAGTTTATCAATGGCCACCTTTTTTAGTTTTGCCCAGTTTAACCACCGATTCCATGCTATTTTATACGTCTTTAATGTAGATGGACGCCAGGAGTTTTTCCACGAGGAAATTTGATCGGCATTCCAGGTGTTGATCTCCTCAGACTACAACCAAATCTCCAACTTTCAGTGTTAGATCCTCCAGGTTGGGAGGTGGTAATTCTGTCAGATTGACCTTCAAGTTCCTCAGGGCTAATGGAGCTTCGAGGGATCTTGCTTTGAGGTCTGCTCGCCAGAACACTTTTTGTCACCGGGGTATGACATCTAGAACACCCCTATCGCTTGATTGAGGTGTGTCAACACTTTGGTTACAAGGAATGGCGGAGGGAACAGCCATGCAAGAGGATAATTCCACGTTACACTGAATGCATAGTAAAATAGAGCTTTCGGGTCCCTTTGATCTAGGAATACATAATTGCTGACAACGTGAGCTCTCTGCGAGGCAAAAAGATCTATTACTGGAGTTCCCCATTTCGCGAATATTATCACCAAGCACTCCGGCAACAGATGCCACTCCGGCGGGATTCGATATCTTGACAGATGATCGGCATAATTGGTATACCTGCCCGGGATGTAGTGAATTGTGAAAGTTATTAGGAACTGGTCCAATAATGTTAATAACTGACGAGTTATGATCATCAATGCCATCGATTTGGTACCCCCTTATTTCCGTAAGTGAGCTACCACGGTTTGGTTGTCGCACTGCATTAGCACAGAGCTGTATTCCAACATCATGATTCTGAACGACGTGCAAGATAGCTAGCATTTCTTTTTGATTTGAGTGCAGTTGTTGCACCTCTCCAAGACCCTCTCAAGGGAATGTTGTTTAGTTGAGCTCCCCAGGCTAGGTCAGATGCATCGGTTGTGCGAAAGTGGGCTGGAGGAGGCAAGTGCAACATTGTCGAGAGTTGACAGCTTTAAATCCACCACTTCAACTCTGTTTAAACGACTTCGGCAAGTAAAACTTTCTTTGTTGGCTTGCCTAATAGGGTTTTCATAAACCTTAGCAGGTGTAGATGGTGTGAACGACCTCGTGAGACCAGAAAACTGGCAAAGTTCAACAAACGGACAAGCCTTTGAACTTCGATTAGCTTCACCGACCTTTGTTTTATAATATGTTAGGTCTTCTTTTTAAAAGTTTGTGTCTTTTCTTTTGGTAAGGCCTTTAAATTGTCCTACGGATCCCACAGTATCCCTAAGTACGTCAGACACTTTTTGGCGTCGTTATTGATTTTTTCCCATGTTTATACTCCACCAGAGTACTTGAAGGAGATTCAAAGTCATTTGTAAATGTTTGTGAAGACTTTTAGATTGAAATAGGTCGGAGGGTCCGTTTTCGGAACTAGTAAACGATGTGAAATGACACTGGGGGTCCAATTTACCGGTTTTAGAACGCCTTGATCGTTCATTTTCTGAACTAATATGGTCATTTCTTTTGAAACACAAGTTTGAGACTGGTTGTGTTGATTTGGAACATACAGAGGAGGTTTCCGGATAAATGGTATGCGTAACCTTTTATTAATTTCAATGCTATTTCTGGGGCCCCCATTCCTTTCAAAGTCTTGTAATGATGAACCAACTGTTCGGCTTGAAACAATGACCTCGCGTCATTGCTCGTTACGTTTGGATTGGCCTCTAGGGGCGCTACCAGGAGGTCCTCGCCCCCTTCCTCCTCTTTGTGAACCACGGGGCCTTGAGTCCCAGTATTGAAAGCGACCCCTTGCATTGTTGCCTTGCATAGTTATAGTATCACATTATTAATTATCATTGCTCATAATATTATTAAGGTACTCACCCCTCGAGAGTGGTAAATGATTGTGTATAGGCCTAAACGAACCTGATACGTAGTATGGGCACTTGGGCTCCACTCGATGGGCCAGTGTTTTTTTGGCACCTAGGCCCTTCGAGGGCTGGCGATACGATGGCTGATAAAGCCTTTATCAGGCCTTTTTTGAAGATTGTCCGATTTAGGGAGCCAGAAAGCTTTACGAACACCCCCTGCTTTTTCTAACGCAGATGAAAACGCATTAGCCTCAAAAATATGTGTTGTAGAGGGAGGTATTTTATTAAGAGCAACTTTCACCACAGGGTCTTTCACATTCTTTAAAAATTGCGTCCCTACTAATTTGTATAATTTCTGACCTATGGCCACAGACCATTTGCAAAAGATCAGTTGAAGCTTATGAAACTCTCCGTTCAAAAATCACTCATTAATTTTCAAATTAAAATTATTTAAACTTTTCTCAGATTTAGCCCAACTTAAACGACTGCGTATGTTTTCTTGTAGAGACTCTTTTTGCTTAAGAATGCAATTTTTCCTTTGGCCACATGTATCAAGGACTCATATTGTCTTATTTCTCCATTTAACTCAAGGTTTACGAAACCAGGGGTGTGGTTGTAAAGCTTTTGGGTATCCGCATGCTCACTTCGGCCAATCAGCATTGCCGAAATGTTGTACATCTGCTAGCATTTTCACGAAATTTTCAGGAGCTTTAGGAAGAGAACGCTCTCTTATTTTTGTGTCGATTTCAAATGTGAAATCAGAACCTGCTGGCTCAGGGCAATTTGGTATTTGTTCATGAAGTTCATTCTCATTAAGTTCGCCACTGACCCCCGAACAAATAGATTCTTGGTCAATAGAGTGGCTATCCTGATAGGCGGGGGATTGAGAAATAACATTGCGCAACTCACATATTTACTTCCTTAGCTGCCTTAACGAAGGGCCGCCTCTCTTACTCTTCTTATGGCGGTGGCGCAGTAATCGCTGCCGCTTTGAGCTGGGAGAAGGCGAGTTGCCACTTGAGCTACTCGAGGAGCTGCTACTGCTGCTGCAGGCGCTACGAGCGCGTTTGCGGCGAACTCCGCTCGGCCCGGCTACCGGCTCATCATCACAAGGGGCAGAATTCAACTAACTCTTTCTGAAAATAAAGCTATATTACTAATATGCTTTTATAATGGTTTGATTAACTAATCTCTCATGGGAAAGCCCGTTTAAATTATTTTATATAATATATCATGATTGATATCCGCCGCATCAATGAAAATAACCCAAAAATATTAGGTCAATAGGCTTGAGCCACAATTATAATGAAGTATAATTACTAATTTTGAAATTATTTCTTGTGATTGGTGATTTGCGGATTAGAAGAAACCATACCAAATATAAATTCCTTAAAACCCAAACTTAGATACAGTTACCTTCAATATAAACAAGTTACCTTCAATAGTGTTTTGCAAGAATAACTCGATCAATGAACAGTCGAATTACAGATGCCTCAGCCTTTGTTAAAATCAGCAACAATCTAAACTTTTGGGAATACATTTATATCACTTTCCATCGTGGCCTAGTGGTTAAACAGCGTAAGAACCTTGTTAATTAGGTTTATTAGCACCTAAGGCTGAGACGCGTTAGTTGATTTAGCAACTATTATTGTAAAGATTTTATTGAAACTTTGTACAATTGACGCAAATTTGTACTTGATTAAAATAAAAATATTATAAAATTTACTCGTAGTGATTAAGATTTAATCGTAGTGATGGCATCACAATTGTTAGTATTCTCAGTTCAAACGATTGCTGTCGAGCTAGTCTATCAAAGTAGGATAGTTAAAATATCCTAGATAAGTTATATTCACAAAATTCACTGGAGAAAATTATATCTCTTAACCACCATCATTTTTTTTTTTTTGAATACACGTACTTACGTACTTACGTTTTCCTATGAGCACTGTAATCACTGAATCACACACTTAGATTTCCATATGTATACTTATATATTCGATAATTTATAGTATATATTTGATAATTGTTTAATAAGCGTGAGCGCACCAATTGCTACGGGAATCAAAACGCCAATTAGGCAAAAATGTCGCCGCGTTATAAGCTTACAGATGGCGCCACTGCCTACTGAGCAACGGAAATACGTCATCAAAGAGTACTAAAATGGTAAAAGACTACGGGAAGCGGATATGCCTATCTCATTTATAAGCTTCGAATAACGGTCAAGTACTTTTAATACTTAAAATAGTAAAAGGTATTTAAAAATAAATATTTAAAAAAAATTTTGTTCCCATACCCATTTAAGGGTGCGTTCCGAGACAGACGACAGACCAAAATCGATTTCAGCACTGTCATCGTTACTTAACGCTCCGAAACAGTTAGCGCGATGATGACAATTGTGATTCGGAACATGAAAATGTTTGTTTGATTGACCACTGTTCGACAGCTACCTAGCTAACCTTGCAGATCAGAAAGAAGATAACCTCGCGAGCGCAGCATTGTTATTTGTATGTAGTTGTGTTTCTTGAATCCACTTTAAAAACAAACAAATAACCTAACCAAACGCTTACACACTGATCACCTGTCATTTTTGACAGACCGCCAACAGTGATTAAGCTCGCGACCATGGGCGTCGTAATTGCAAGATGGCGGACGTTATACATATGACCGCCCTATGTACTACCAGTCACTGTTAGCGCGATAACGGCGAATCGGAACGGGGTTATGGGTGCTGAAATCGATTTTGGTCTGTCTCGGAACGCACCCTAAGTTACCATAAAAAAAAGAAACGAAACACGTTCAAGGGTCAAACTTATTTAATTAAAATAATCTTCGATCCTTTGCCTATAAAATTTTTAAATATTTAATTACGGTATAAAATACAAATACCTCGAAATGGTTTTCCTTGCATATTTGTTTTTTTTTCTCATACCTAATAACCACACTTTTTTGTTTTGGCAACACCGTATGAAAATGGCGGCCAATAATCAATTTTAAATGTGACAGCCGAGGTTCAAAAATTTGCTGTGATTTTGAATTAATGTTTACTGGACAAATCTGTAAATCAATTACATAAGGGCGTATTATGTGGTGGTTGCAATAGTGTGCTGAAAAGCTGCGCGCTTTAAGGAATGTAAGAAAACTTTGCATTATTTTCGAGTGCCTATTGTAGCCGATGATGTAAGAAGCTATTGTGTACATAAGTTGTAGTTGTGTATTGTTTTCTTGTGAACTTTGGTAGTGTTGTTCATGGAGGGTGAGGACGGAGGTCTGGGCAATCCAGACAAGGAAGAATGCGGGAGCAGCACGCATTCTACGCCTCAGGAGCACAAATCTTTTGCAGAAATGGCAAAAGACAGGTTGGATAGTGGTAAGTAACAATTTTTATTTATTTACTTTTAAGCGTATTTATCTTCAATCAAGTATAACACTAGATAAAGCCTCAGGAAGAAAATCACAGCTCAGAAATGGCACCGCCTGATTGTTCTATCTTTTGTCTCATTCATAGTGTGAATGAGACAAAAGATGAGAAAAAAGGTTTTAAGTTTTAATGATTTCAACCTAATTTAGGCCTTGTATCTACGTTAGAAATAAAACGTAGTTTTAATTTTATTGTCATTTTTACGATATTAAATTTCAAATTCAACCTCATTCTTTAGGCAATGCAGAAAAAAATTAGTGACATGAAAGTCGCACTTTGTATTTTTATCACCACAGCTTTAACACTAATTACAAGTTAATATTACAAAAAAATACATTAGAGGGAGACTGCGAAGCAAGACTAAAGGCTTTGGCAGACCAAGCGCGGTTCAGTTGCAGAGCGGCAGTAGGCACACACAGTTTCAAAGCAGTTGCAACGCAGGTCTGCGTTTAAACCGCGTTCAGTATGACGGGTTAGGCAGGCAGTACGTTGCAAGATGTCGAACGACACGGACTTGGATGAAGAAGAATTCCTACTGCTTTTGACTTTAAGACGAAACAAAAGAATTTTGTGACACATTTTAATAATAATTAATAATACATTATTAAAATAATTAATTATACTTAAGCAATTGAGTTTTACTTACTTGTCATATTTAGTTTTAGTGCAATTTTCTCCCACAATCGCAGCTTGTATGTTGTGTTTCTATAATGTTTATCTTTAAAATCATATAAACATTTATTTGTACGTACTAATTCGATTAGTTTTTCATTAGTATCCATCATGCGGTTGTAAAAAAATACAATAGTCGTCAACCGCTTTCAGCGCGCTGCGCTGCACTGCTACCGCCCTGCCTCCGGTGAGCCATGCTAATATGGCCGCCATAGTAATACAACAGCGCGGGCCCGCGCTCACGCCGCTTCTGTCCCGCTCCCGCGCCGCCTGGTTTGTCGTCCTGTAGTTGCAGTGCGGCGCGGTTGGAGCGCGGGCCCGCGTTCAAATTTGGTGTGACACACTTCAAAGAGTTTCTTGTATTACAACTTGCGCGGGCCCGCATTCAAACAGCGCTGCTACTGACCCGCGCTGGGTCTGCCGAAGCCTTAAGCGATGAG
This sequence comes from Udea olivalis, assembly GCA_947369235.1. Lineage (NCBI taxonomy): Eukaryota > Metazoa > Arthropoda > Insecta > Lepidoptera > Crambidae > Udea > Udea olivalis. The sequence goes on along the minus strand of OX376364.1, from coordinate 10,610,923 downwards.
AAAAACTAAACTTTTGTTGCGTGTTTTGAGAAACTGGTTCTAAAACTTTACTGTGAAGCAGAGATTGGCAATGTATAGTTTACACTAAGCTATGTTGAGGATTTTAAATATTTTTTGGAAATATCAAAATTAATTAAAAACTTACTTATTGTTATTTTTTTTTAAACTTCTTTTTTTAATTGCAATCTGTCCAAGGACATTTAGTGCAGAGTTATGAGTGTCAATTTCACTGGAGAAAATTATATCTCTTAACCACCATCATTTTTTTTTTTTTGAATACACGTACTTACGTACTTACGTTTTCCTATGAGCACTGTAATCACTGAATCACACACTTAGATTTCCATATGTATACTTATATATTCGATAATTTATAGTATATATTTGATAATTGTTTAATACGCGTGAGCGCACCAATTGCTACGGGAATCAAAACGCCAATTAGGCAAAAATGTCGCCGCGTTATAAGCTTACAGATGGCGCCACTGCCTACTGAGCAACGGAAATACGTCATCAAAGAGTACTAAAATGGTAAAAGACTACGGGAAGCGGATATGCCTATCTCATTTATAAGCTTCGAATAACGGTCAAGTACTTTTAATACTTAAAATAGTAAAAGGTATTTAAAAATAAATATTTAAAAAAAATTTTGTTCCCATACCCATTTAAGGGTGCGTTCCGAGACAGACGACAGACCAAAATCGATTTCAGCACTGTCATCGTTACTTAACGCTCCGAAACAGTTAGCGCGATGATGACAATTGTGATTCGGAACATGAAAATGTTTGTTTGATTGACCACTGTTCGACAGCTACCTAGCTAACCTTGCAGATCAGAAAGAAGATAACCTCGCGAGCGCAGCATTGTTATTTGTATGTAGTTGTGTTTCTTGAATCCACTTTAAAAACAAACAAATAACCTAACCAAACGCTTACACACTGATCACCTGTCATTTTTGACAGACCGCCAACAGTGATTAAGCTCGCGACCATGGGCGTCGTAATTGCAAGATGGCGGACGTTATACATATGACCGCCCTATGTACTACCAGTCACTGTTAGCGCGATAACGGCGAATCGGAACGGGGTTATGGGTGCTGAAATCGATTTTGGTCTGTCTCGGAACGCACCCTAAGTTACCATAAAAAAAAGAAACGAAACACGTTCAAGGGTCAAACTTATTTAATTAAAATAATCTTCGATCCTTTGCCTATAAAATTTTTAAATATTTAATTACGGTATAAAATACAAATACCTCGAAATGGTTTTCCTTGCATATTTGTTTTTTTTTCTCATACCTAATAACCACACTTTTTTGTTTTGGCAACACCGTATGAAAATGGCGGCCAATAATCAATTTTAAATGTGACAGCCGAGGTTCAAAAATTTGCTGTGATTTTGAATTAATGTTTACTGGACAAATCTGTAAATCAATTACATAAGGGCGTATTATGTGGTGGTTGCAATAGTGTGCTGAAAAGCTGCGCGCTTTAAGGAATGTAAGAAAACTTTGCATTATTTTCGAGTGCCTATTGTAGCCGATGATGTAAGAAGCTATTGTGTACATAAGTTGTAGTTGTGTATTGTTTTCTTGTGAACTTTGGTAGTGTTGTTCATGGAGGGTGAGGACGGAGGTCTGGGCAATCCAGACAAGGAAGAATGCGGGAGCAGCACGCATTCTACGCCTCAGGAGCACAAATCTTTTGCAGAAATGGCAAAAGACAGGTTGGATAGTGGTAAGTAACAATTTTTATTTATTTACTTTTAAGCGTATTTATCTTCAATCAAGTATAACACTAGATAAAGCCTCAGGAAGAAAATCACAGCTCAGAAATGGCACCGCCTGATTGTTCTATCTTTTGTCTCATTCATAGTGTGAATGAGACAAAAGATGAGAAAAAAGGTTTTAAGTTTTAATGATTTCAACCTAATTTAGGCCTTGTATCTACGTTAGAAATAAAACGTAGTTTTAATTTTATTGTCATTTTTACGATATTAAATTTCAAATTCAACCTCATTCTTTAGGCAATGCAGAAAAAAATTAGTGAAATGAAAGTCGCACTTTGTATTTTTATCACCACAGCTTTAACACTAATTACAAGTTAATATTACAAAAAAATACATTAGAGGGAGACTGCGAAGCAAGACTAAAGGCTTTGGCAGACCAAGCGCGGTTCAGTTGCAGAGCGGCAGTAGGCACACACAGTTTCAAAGCAGTTGCAACGCAGGTCTGCGTTTAAACCGCGTTCAGTATGACGGGTTAGGCAGGCAGTACGTTGCAAGATGTCGAACGACACGGACTTGGATGAAGAAGAATTCCTACTGCTTTTGACTTTAAGACGAAACAAAAGAATTTTGTGACACATTTTAATAATAATTAATAATACATTATTAAAATAATTAATTATACTTAAGCAATTGAGTTTTACTTACTTGTCATATTTAGTTTTAGTGCAATTTTCTCCCACAATCGCAGCTTGTATGTTGTGTTTCTATAATGTTTATCTTTAAAATCATATAAACATTTATTTGTACGTACTAATTCGATTAGTTTTTCATTAGTATCCATCATGCGGTTGTAAAAAAATACAATAGTCGTCAACCGCTTTCAGCGCGCTGCGCTGCACTGCTACCGCCCTGCCTCCGGTGAGCCATGCTAATATGGCCGCCATAGTAATACAACAGCGCGGGCCCGCGCTCACGCCGCTTCTGTCCCGCTCCCGCGCCGCCTGGTTTGTCGTCCTGTAGTTGCAGTGCGGCGCGGTTGGAGCGCGGGCCCGCGTTCAAATTTGGTGTGACACACTTCAAAGAGTTTCTTGTATTACAACTTGCGCGGGCCCGCATTCAAACAGCGCTGCTACTGACCCGCGCTGGGTCTGCCGAAGCCTTAAGCGATGAGAAAAACTAAACTTTTGTTGCGTGTTTTGAGAAACTGGTTCTAAAACTTTACTGTGAAGCAGAGATTGGCAATGTATAGTTTACACTAAGCTATGTTGAGGATTTTAAATATTTTTTGGAAATATCAAAATTAATTAAAAACTTACTTATTGTTATTTTTTTTTAAACTTCTTTTTTTAATTGCAATCTGTCCAAGGACATTTAGTGCAGAGTTATGAGTGTCAATTTCACTGGAGAAAATTATATCTCTTAACCACCATCATTTTTTTTTTTTTGAATACACGTACTTACGTACTTACGTTTTCCTATGAGCACTGTAATCACTGAATCACACACTTAGATTTCCATATGTATACTTATATATTCGATAATTTATAGTATATATTTGATAATTGTTTAATACGCGTGAGCGCACCAATTGCTACGGGAATCAAAACGCCAATTAGGCAAAAATGTCGCCGCGTTATAAGCTTACAGATGGCGCCACTGCCTACTGAGCAACGGAAATACGTCATCAAAGAGTACTAAAATGGTAAAAGACTACGGGAAGCGGATATGCCTATCTCATTTATAAGCTTCGAATAACGGTCAAGTACTTTTAATACTTAAAATAGTAAAAGGTATTTAAAAATAAATATTTAAAAAAAATTTTGTTCCCATACCCATTTAAGGGTGCGTTCCGAGACAGACGACAGACCAAAATCGATTTCAGCACTGTCATCGTTACTTAACGCTCCGAAACAGTTAGCGCGATGATGACAATTGTGATTCGGAACATGAAAATGTTTGTTTGATTGACCACTGTTCGACAGCTACCTAGCTAACCTTGCAGATCAGAAAGAAGATAACCTCGCGAGCGCAGCATTGTTATTTGTATGTAGTTGTGTTTCTTGAATCCACTTTAAAAACAAACAAATAACCTAACCAAACGCTTACACACTGATCACCTGTCATTTTTGACAGACCGCCAACAGTGATTAAGCTCGCGACCATGGGCGTCGTAATTGCAAGATGGCGGACGTTATACATATGACCGCCCTATGTACTACCAGTCACTGTTAGCGCGATAACGGCGAATCGGAACGGGGTTATGGGTGCTGAAATCGATTTTGGTCTGTCTCGGAACGCACCCTAAGTTACCATAAAAAAAAGAAACGAAACACGTTCAAGGGTCAAACTTATTTAATTAAAATAATCTTCGATCCTTTGCCTATAAAATTTTTAAATATTTAATTACGGTATAAAATACAAATACCTCGAAATGGTTTTCCTTGCATATTTGTTTTTTTTTCTCATACCTAATAACCACACTTTTTTGTTTTGGCAACACCGTATGAAAATGGCGGCCAATAATCAATTTTAAATGTGACAGCCGAGGTTCAAAAATTTGCTGTGATTTTGAATTAATGTTTACTGGACAAATCTGTAAATCAATTACATAAGGGCGTATTATGTGGTGGTTGCAATAGTGTGCTGAAAAGCTGCGCGCTTTAAGGAATGTAAGAAAACTTTGCATTATTTTCGAGTGCCTATTGTAGCCGATGATGTAAGAAGCTATTGTGTACATAAGTTGTAGTTGTGTATTGTTTTCTTGTGAACTTTGGTAGTGTTGTTCATGGAGGGTGAGGACGGAGGTCTGGGCAATCCAGACAAGGAAGAATGCGGGAGCAGCACGCATTCTACGCCTCAGGAGCACAAATCTTTTGCAGAAATGGCAAAAGACAGGTTGGATAGTGGTAAGTAACAATTTTTATTTATTTACTTTTAAGCGTATTTATCTTCAATCAAGTATAACACTAGATAAAGCCTCAGGAAGAAAATCACAGCTCAGAAATGGCACCGCCTGATTGTTCTATCTTTTGTCTCATTCATAGTGTGAATGAGACAAAAGATGAGAAAAAACGTTTTAAGTTTTAATGATTTCAACCTAATTTAGGCCTTGTATCTACGTATCATTTTTACGATATTAAATTTCAAATTCAACCTCATTCTTTAGGCAATGCAGAAAAAAATTAGTGACATGAAAGTCGCACTTTGTATTTTTATCACCACAGCTTTAACACTAATTACAAGTTAATATTACAAAAAAATACATTAGAGGGAGACTGCGAAGCAAGACTAAAGGCTTTGGCAGACCAAGCGCGGTTCAGTTGCAGAGCGGCAGTAGGCACACACAGTTTCAAAGCAGTTGCAACGCAGGTCTGCGTTTAAACCGCGTTCAGTATGACGGGTTAGGCAGGCAGTACGTTGCAAGATGTCGAACGACACGGACTTGGATGAAGAAGAATTCCTACTGCTTTTGACTTTAAGACGAAACAAAAGAATTTTGTGACACATTTTAATAATAATTAATAATACATTATTAAAATAATTAATTATACTTAAGCAATTGAGTTTTACTTACTTGTCATATTTAGTTTCAGTGCAATTTTCTCCCACAATCGCAGCTTGTATGTTGTGTTTCTATAATGTTTATCTTTAAAATCATATAAACATTTATTTGTACGTACTAATTCGATTAGTTTTTCATTAGTATCCATCATGCGGTTGTAAAAAAATACAATAGTCGTCAACCGCTTTCAGCGCGCTGCGCTGCACTGCTACCGCCCTGCCTCCGGTGAGCCATGCTAATATGGCCGCCATAGTAATACAACAGCGCGGGCCCGCGCTCACGCCGCTTCTGTCCCGCTCCCGCGCCGCCTGGTTTGTCGTCCTGTAGTTGCAGTGCGGCGCGGTTAGAGCGCGGGCCCGCGTTCAAATTTGGTGTGACACACTTCAAAGAGTTTCTTGTATTACAACTTGCGCGGGCCCGCATTCAAACAGCGCTGCTACTGACCCGCGCTGGGTCTGCCGAAGCCTTAAGCGATGAGAAAAACTAAACTTTTGTTGCGTGTTTTGAGAAACTGGTTCTAAAACTTTACTGTGAAGCAGAGATTGGCAATGTATAGTTTACACTAAGCTATGTTGAGGATTTTAAATATTTTTTGGAAATATCAAAATTAATTAAAAACTTACTTATTGTTATTTTTTTTTAAACTTCTTTTTTTAATTGCAATCTGTCCAAGGACATTTAGTGCAGAGTTATGAGTGTCAAAGTGTGGGCTTGCATGGTATAAATCCACTGATTTATCCATTTTATGTCAAGTCTCCCAGTTTCAATTGGCAATGTCCTGCAGTGCTCTCCTTTTTAGCCTTACAAACGACTTTTTGACTTTCATCAGCCCTGCAGCTAGGGAGTTTGGGTGTTTTGTCAGTCTCTCTGCATATCGCGTCATAGTTTTGCCGATTTCTTGCTTGATTGTTGGCATATTGAGATCATGGTGAAGTTGGTCATTTGTCACAAACCATGGTGCGTTAACAATTATTCGTAGCATTTTTTAATGGAAGCGCTATAGGATATCCAGGTTTGAGTTGGAGGCAGTTCCCCACAGCTGGATGCCATATGTCCAGACTTGTTTGATGATGCATTTGTAAATTAGCAATTTGTTCTGGAACGACAAGTGTGACTTTCTGTTCATCAGCCAGTGCATCTGCCTGAGTTGTATACCCATGGCCTTCCATTTTGTAAAAATGTGTTTTTGCCATGTAAGACGTCGGTCGAGGTATACTCCGAGGTAACGAACATAGTCGTTTTGTTTGATTTGGATGCCATTTAATTCCACTTTTGGGCAAGTGTCATGTCTCAAGGCAAACGTGACGTGGACAGACTTTGACTCATTCGCCTTGATTCGCCAATCCGTCAGCCATGTGGATATTTTATCAAGGTTCTGTTGGAGCATCATGCTCGCCGTGGATGCTTCTGGGTGAACCGCTAGCACCGCAGTGTCATCAGCAAATGTCCCCACCAGGACACTGGGTGACGAAGGTAAATCGTGTGTGTATAAGAGGTATAATATTGGGCCTAAGACACTGCCCTGGGGTACTCCTGCTCGGATTCCTCTCACACTTGTTCTATCATCTCCATGCTTTACGTAGAAATGTCTGTTGCTTAGGTATGACTTAAGAAATTCGTAGTAGGTAATGGGGAGAGAGTTCTTAATTTTGAATAGGAGCCCTTCGTGCCAGACGCGATCGAAAGGCTGGGATATATCCAGAAATGCTGTGGAACAGTATACCTTTCTTTCAAAAGCAGAGTTGATTCTTTCTACCAATCTATGTACTTGCTCGATTGTTCCATGGCCGTGACGGAATCCAAACTGATGATCTGGGATGAGGATTTTCTTCTTTACGATTGGCATGAGCCTTTTGAGAAATAGGTGCTCAAGAACCTTTGACGTTACCGGGAGCAGGCTTATTGGACGGTATGACTTTATGGGTGCACACCCACGTCAGACTTTTTGTCGGACCGATAATCGGGCCGATTTTGTATTTCATATTATTTCTGACCTACTTTTTGTCGGACGTGTGCGTTGCTCCATTGCTATCAGTACGTTCTATTTTTCTCCTACAAAAAATCGGTCACCCATTATCGGACGTGGGTGTGCACCCTAAGTCTTCAGGTTTTTTGCCAGGCTTAGCAATCATTATGATTTCTGCTACTTTCCATTGAGGAGCCAAATACCCTCTCCATAGGATTGCATTGAAAAGATGGGTAAGAAAAGTAATGCCCGCCTCGGGAAGCTCCTTCATAATTTTGGCCGTAATGAGATCATAACCGGGAGCTTTATTTAGCTCGAGTTTCCTTATGACTGATTTGATTTCATCTTTCTTAATTTTTTCGATAGGAGGTTCCAGTTGGTGAATACTACTCAGCAACCTCGCAACAATTTCACTTTTTTTTGAGCCGTTATCGGGATTTGGCACAAACACGTTTTCTAGGTGATTAGCAAACTCTACCGCTTTCTCCTGGTCAGACCTAGCCCATGTGTTATCCTCACGTCTTATGGGAGGTTTAAATACAGCAGGTCTCTTAAGGTTTTTAGTCGCCTTCCAAAGGGAATAGTTAGTTGCAGCACTAGTGTCTAGGTTTTCCAAGTAATATCTAACAGTTTGGTTTCTCTCGGTTTTTAAAAGGTCCTAGAGTTCAGCTGTCAACTTATTGTAGGAAGACTTGTCCTGAGGATGCCGTGTTTTCTGCCATTTCTTCCTGGCTCGTCTTTTTAGTCTCACCATTTCTCTCACTGATTTTGTGCATGAATATACTTTAGCTGTGTGGAGGACAGGTGTAGTTTCCCACGATGATATTTGCACAGCAGAATTGAATATCTCTACGGCTCGGTTTATGTCCTCGTCGGTCCTTAGGGGAATATTTTGCATCAAACCCTTCTCAGTGAGTTCCCGGAAGTAGGCCCAGTCGGTTTTTGTGCTATGCAATTTGCATGGCATCGGTCTTTCTTACTTACTTATTTAATTAAACAAATACAAAACATTGAAAACAATTTGTTGCCCACGTAGTTTGCCGATCTCCGTGAGACATTACCATACCAACGAAGGCGGCACTCCTGCAGCTTGTCTGCGATGTCACGAACACGAAGGCCGCCGCAGATGTGGGTGTTACGCACGCGATCTTTGCGTGAGACTCTACACATCCACCGCAGCATCTTCAATTCCGTGACGCGCAGCTCCTGCTTGTGTCGCTCTAGTAACGGCTATGTTTCACTGCCATATAAAAGGACAGGCCTAATGATGGTTTTATAGACCTGCCCCTTCAGCTTGATCGGCATTTTGGGGTCACAAATGACACCAGTCACCTCACGCCATTTGGCCCAAGCCCCGGAAATTCGGGCTCTGACGTCGCGATCGATGTCCCCGGACGACCACGCCAACGCCTACGGACGGACTGAGGATTTGTGGTGTTTATTTATTTATTTATTTACTTATACAAAAAACTCCGTGCCGGCTAACAGATATATTCCAACACGTCGGCAGGTTAAACATAACAATAAATATCCAATTATACTACAACTATAAATTATAACAAAAATACAATGTGAAATATATAGAAATGTCCAATTAAAATAAATAGAAAATATCAACAATAATAAAATAATACTCAGAATTCAATTAATTAACAAATAAAAATGTCATATCATATAAAAATTGACAAAAATGCTGGTCAAGGTACTGGTATGCGGCGGCTATCGAGCGCCCCAGCCCATCAGCAAACCGATCGATGGAGTCGTGCTGAGCGAGCATGTCCCCCAAGAGGCGAAGCGCGCGCGCTGTAGGTGCGTTCGCAGCATGTACCGTGCGTGTGACGGGCCTCTGCAGCAGGCGCAGTCGCCGGCGTGGTGCAATAAGCCCACCACTATCTCGAGGGATTCGCGAGGGTACCGTCAGACATATACTCTCCACTACGTACGGACTATCGACTCTATGATGGATCACCGAGAGGTAATGGACCAAGAGAAGAAGTTTCCTCCTTAACGCGAGCGTATGCAGCCCAACCATGCCGTATACGAACGAGGATGGGTAAAGAAAGGGATAATACCCGTTGCTCTTTTTATAGAGCCAACGAGCGAACTTCGCAACTTCTCCACCATTACTGAATATTTTTTTTCATGAGGATCCCATATGACTGCCCCGTATTCTAGTTTATTTCGTACGTACGTATAATATAATGTTTTTGCCACAGTAAAACCAAATTCAGAGCAAGCATTTCTTATATCAAAGCCTAATAACCGACTCGCCGACTTGCATATGCTTGTGACATGCTTGTGGAAGTTAATTTTTTTGTCTAATGTTATGCCTAAGTCTCTCATTTCGTCAGTTCTTTTCAGAAGAGTGTCAAATAATTTGTAATTTGTGTCAATTAAGTTCCGTTTTCGCGAAAATGTGATAATTTTGCATTTAGAAGAGTTAAAGGGCAAGCGATTACTTTTTTTTTTTTTTTTATATTGCCCGTCAAGATGACCTCACTCCACCTGATGGAAAGCGATCGTGAGGTCCAGATATGAGGTTGACAAGCCCAGTCATTCAAACGAATCACTGGGCTGACCATCCTCACCTTGAAGGCCTGCAGAAATGCCTTTTCACGCCCCGCTTGAAGAACCCGGGACTATAAGAGGAAGGAAACACATGTGCTGGAAGAGCGTTCCACGTCTGGATGGTACGACAAAGAAACGAGTCACCGAACCTTTTAGTTCGGGCCAACAAATGTTGAATTGTGTGTGGGTGACGCCGTAGTCCAGCACGCGTGGTACGGGAGTGGAAAGGTGAGGGTGGGATAAGCTGGAATAACTCGTCATAGCATTCCCCATTTTAGAAGCGATAGAGAACACTTAGCCTGGCAATGTCTCTACGCAATGGGAGAGGCTCAAGGGCAGTGGCGTGCATTGCTTTTCAGAATTGGTAGGCACTAAAGGCCTAGTCTAGTGTCTAGTCTAGGCGCTATGACGCTCAATTCTACACGATTTTTCCCAAAAGATATCATAGCCATGCATGCCTGAATATGTTTTTCTGATTGGTTATGTTTTTTTGCAAGATTTGTAAAATTGTTCAAGTCAGCGTAACCAGTATCATTCCAGACAGTTTTTGTTGTGGAAAACAGAAGACACGGTAAACAGAATAACAAATTGAATGGCAACAGCCAATTAACCATGTGAATAGTGAATAACCAGTATTATAGTAGATACTTCACATTAAAATGCCTAACGACTTTACCTTTTTCTTGCGTTAAATTTAGATTTGGTGTCGGTCTTGGAAATGCAACATTTTTTACTTCATCGACATGAAAACGATCCGAAAGGATTAGACCGCAATTTATTTAAGCAAAGCGATTGATCGCCACACTCTAAGCAGTTTAGGTTATCCATTACACTCATTCATACACAGTAACATGAACAGTACAATTAATTCTAACTTAGCCACACTAAAATAACTACAAACAAACGACACGTAAAAAAATGGCGCGCGCTTTCCCGAAACAAAACAAATCAGCGCGAGCGAACGGTCATTGCGCTACCTATACTCTCTCCTTGTCGCACCCCCGCGCAGTAAATTATCTATCGCTTTCTTGCTTCACACGACCAAATTACAGACATAAAATTTCTGACATTCACATTCGGCCGGTTATTTGAGTAAGCATGCCTACTTAAGGGTGATAAATTGCGAAGTTCGAACGTCATAGCATTACGCGTGGGAAGTACGTCATTTTTATTTCGTCGTATTAATTTGACGAGGAATTATTAATGCCAATGATAATTTAGTGAGCTTATAATAATAATTGCGGGGCACAGATACTAAAATTTAATGGTGATTTTTTCGATTTTGCGAGGTAGGCACTGCTTATATGCCTATATGCAATGCACGCCACTGCTCAAGGGTCAAAGTTGCTTCTGGGTTTCCAATAATACGGATAGCACGCCGCTGCAACCTGTCAAGAGCTTCGAGTAGGTACTTAGCGGAACCGTCCCAGAGATGAGAGCAGTATTCCACACACGAGCGAACTTGTGTCTTATACAAGAGACAGAGCTGCTCAGGCGTGAAGAATCGTCTCACTCTGTTCAGGACTCCGAGTTTACGGGATGCAGTTCTAATGACGCTCTCAATGTAGTCCCGCTGGTTTAGGTTGCTACGAACATCCATGCCAAGGATGTTCAGGCTATCCTTAATCGGTAGTGGGGTGCTCTGAAGAGTGGGATGGAAAAGGAAAGGCGACGCCTTTGCTGTGAAAGCATACACCTGCGTTTTCTTGGCATTGAACTCGACAAGATTGCAAGCACCCCATTCTTAAATACGGTCCAACACTCCGTCAAGCTCAACAACAAGACTTCGCCTCTTCTCCTCGATGTCAGTCTGCTTTGCCCCAGGGCGCTCGAAATATCGCTTCCGCTCCATGCAGCCACAGAGGTGATGTCGCTTTGCAGAGCATCTGCGTCTGCTTTGCTACTTACACCCAAGTATATTTTGAGGTCATCAGCAAATAAAAGGCACTCGGCAAAGTTTACGGTATCGGGTAAGTCGTTTACCATAATGAGAAACAGGGTTGGTCCCAGTGTGCTGCCCTGACTTACCCCGGATCTCGTGTAATATACTTCAGACTCGCACCCCTCCACCTTCACAAACTGACATCGATCCCTTAAGTAGCTTGCGAAAAAATTCAGAATACTAGGAGCGAAGCCTAACTCTGATAGCTTTTGCAGCAATATGTCATTATCGACTAGGTCAAAAGCCTTTTTAATGTCAAAATATGCTGCTTCGACTTGCCTTCCAGAGTCCATTTCTGACGTAACGTAGTCCACAAGAGTTGTCAAATTAGTAGAAGTAGAGCGCGCCTTGCGAAAGCCGTGCTGACTGTTATGCAACTGACTACTTATTTGCTGTCTGATGCGGCAGGCAAGCACACCTTCAAATATCTTCGCGAAAACAGCTAGCACAGCGATTGGCCTGTAGTTTGCGATATCTGGACTAGGTTCTCCTTTCGGAATCGGAGTAACCCTAGAAAGTTTCCAGCATTTCGGGTAGTGGGCCTGCCTTAGCGAAGTGTTGAACAAATGCAGTAAGGGAGCTTTAAGGATCGATATACAGTCTCTGACTAGAAAGACAGGTATGCCATCGGGTCCAATAGACGATTGTGATCTGAGGCGCTTCACGGTTGCATTCAGGTCTGCTTCATGGTTGCATTCAGGTCTGCTTCATCGACGGTGGAGACTGAAATGAGTCTGGCATCTGCGGTCATACATTCTCTGGCCACCTCGTTGGGATCCAAACGTGGTGCTCCCTCTAAGAATACAGATCCGAAATGTCGCGCAAACGCCTCCGCAGCCTCTTGACCGGTTAACTCCTCATCTTTATATACAAAAGACTTTACACTTCGTCTGTCTTTCCTTTTATCCTTTACATATTCCCAGAATTTCACAGGCTCGTCAATAATATTTTTTTGGATAGTTTGCATGTGCTGTCGGTATGCGTTGTCCATCAGATTCTTGGTGTGCCACCTTTATTTATACAATTCGAGATTAAATAAATTGCCTTTTTGTTTGTATCTCTTTAGGTTAAAATATTTGGATTTAAGATTATTAATTATGTCACTCGTGAACCATCGCGGATATTTAAACTTAATACCACTCGATGAACTGTTTTTACGTGGAACATATAAATTGATGCATTCATATAGCTCGAGGTAGAAAACTTGCACAGCCATATCTACGTCTACGATATTCAATAAGTCAGTCCAATCAATAACAGATAGAGCCGTGTACAAAGCCTGAAAGTCCGCCTTGTGCCAATTCCAGTCGAGACCAGGGCTTAAGCTGTTGTTCTGCGCTCGCGAACTTTGCGCCCATGGCTCCGCTCCGCACTTCAGTGTAACTGTTATGTCAAGAGCGGGGTTGTATTCGTCTATAGGCACCAAGGGATCCTCATTTAGAGAGACCGTTACCTGTCCGGACAACAGGTCGCTCAACACGAGGTCCAACATACTGTCAAATCTATTTTTAATGTGATTATTTTGTTTTAAATGGCAAACAGCACTAAAATTGTCAAATAGGAGTTTAGTATTTACACTACACGAATTTAAATTGAAATCACCTACAATTTACACATTTAAATTAGGATACATACAAATAAAATTTTCTATACATGTTAACACACTTACATATTGGTCATCTTTATAATTAGGAGGCAAATATACAACACAACATAGTAACTTCACATTTTTCCATTTTATAATTGCACAAATCAATTCTTTATCCGGCGTAAGGCCGTCAATATCCTCTACTACTTGAATCGAATAGCATTCGCGGACCGCCAGCAGAACTCCCCCCCACCCGGTATCTCCGGCGCGGTCCTTGCGGACAACCGTGTAACCTGGGGAAAAGAGTTCGCCGTCACATACAGAACTTGTCAGAAATGTCTCCGTTAGAGCAACAAGATCGATGTTACGAGCACTCAAGTTATTGCGAAACATTGCAGTTTTTGAACGCAAACCACGCACATTTTGGTAAAAACACTGTATCTTTTTGCATTGTCTATCACTGTTGTGTTTCCTGTTTAGCTCGAAAGTTCTGTCGCCAGGGTTTAATGCAGATACCCTCAGACCAACTATCTGCGGACAAAACTTGTTTTTCGAGCTTAATAGGCACCCCGAGTTTAAAAGATGCGTAGCTGCCACGCGCTTTCAGTGCTTCCACTGAACAGACATCTCCCCCACACAAATCTGTAAGATGGGCGCGCGGCGCGTACCTGTTCAACCGAAGTCCCCTCTCTCAGGTAATAAACGTGAAGAAATCGCTTCCTTTCAACCGCGCAATATCTCTTTCTCGAAGTCAAGCTGTTGGGAAATAAAGCTCTGTTGGGAGTTGTTTACTCTCCACCTACTGTTGACTTCTTTGCAGACCTGGAGTCTGTATTGGGCAATTATGTCACAGACTTTCAAAACATTTTTATCATGGGTGATTTTAATGCTGATCTAATGAAGGTGGGGCTCCGGTCATCTAAGTTACGCACTATTGTCGAGTCAACAAACCTTTCAATACTTCCTCTTGACCCCACTCATTTTAATGATAACACTGATGATACGTGGCTCGATCTCATCATCGCTTCTTCGCCTGAGCGTGTCCTTAAACATGGCCAAGTTTCCGCTCCTGGTTTTTCGCACCATGATCTCATCTATCTGTCTTATAAAATAAAACCTCTGAAACGACAACCCCAAATGGCTACCCTACGGAATTTTTCAAAGCTTAACGTTGCTAAATTGCAACAGGATGCTTCCTCTCTTGACTGGGAACCGGTTCTCTTGGCATCGTCAGTGGACGAAAAATTATCTCAGTTCAATAGCACTATATTGAAGCTGTACGATGTCCATGCTCCGCTCCGGACAGTAAGGTTAAGGCGTCCTCCAGCTCCGTGGATAACTGAGATAGTCAGGGTCGCTATGAGCAGGAGAGACCGAGCTTTCAGGGTCTACAAGCGAAACCGAAGCGATGTCAACCGAGAATTGTTCAAAAAAGCCAGGAATCGCTGTAATCAAGTGGTAAGGGCTGCAAAACGACGATACTTTCACGACAATCTTGTAAACTCGTCCTTTTCTGACACGTGGAAGTTTTTGAATTCTATAGGCATTGGCAAATCCGATTCTGCAAATATCGAATGCACACACTCTCCAAATGACCTAAACAATCACTTTTCCACCACTCCTAAACTTCGCGATGATCTAAAAACGCAAACTATAAGTGCCTTGTCTTCAATGTCTCCACCACCTCATAGCACTTGCTTTAGTTTTTCTGCCGTCTCTTGCGAAGAGGTTCGTAAAATAATTTCTTCTATCAAGACTAAAGCTGTTGGCTGTGATGGGATTAGTAGAAGCCTGTTGCTGCCCATTCTTGATTTTGTTCTGACGATCATAACGCACATCATCAACTTTTCTCTAACCTCTGGAACATTCCCTTCACTTTGGCGCAAAGCTATTATTCGACCTATTCCAAAAATTTCTAGCCCCAGTCTTCTTAGCAATTACCGTCCCATTTCGATTCTTCCATTTCTCTCTAAAGCACTTGAAGCTGTTGTGCATAAACAACTTTCCCGGTATTTATTTTCTTTTAATCTTGTCAGTGAATTCCAATCGGGCTTTCGTCCTGGCCACAGTACCACCACTGCACTTCTCAAGGTGACTGAAGACATTAGAACTGGTCTTGACGTTTCCAAATTGACTCTTCTGGTTCTAGTGGACTTCTCCAACGCTTTCAACGTCGTGGACCATGACATCCTCTTAGCAATGCTCTCTCATTTACGCATCACCCCACATGAATTAAACTGGTTTTCGTCTTATCTTCGTGGACGGCAGCAGGCTGTGCGTATTGGTCATACGATTTCTCAGTGGTGTAATCTGGATTCCGGAGTTCCACAAGGAGGTATATTATCCCCACTTCTATTTTCTGTATTCATCAACTTTGTCACACTTAATCTCTGCAGCTCCTACCATCTGTATGCTGATGACCTTCAACTGTATGTACAGACTGACGCCAAAGGCTTCGAGGATGCTGTTTGCCTACTGAATAACGATCTCCAACGTTTGCTCGAATGGTCTGACATTTACGGTATTTCAGTAAATCCAGCTAAATGTCAGGCAATTGTGATAGGTACTCCGCGACAGCTGAGTCACCTCAGTACTGACGGTCCTACGTTAACCTATACAAGGAAACAAATCAAGGAAACAAGCAGAAAAGTTGTCGCTACCTTACGCTCTCTGTATCGATTTAAAAACTTTCTCCCACTCAGCACCAAAATTTTACTTTTTTTTTTTTTTATTAGCGTGGGGAAATCCTCATGGATACCTCGTCGCTCGGGGGAACGACGAGGTTATGTCGGACTTCTACCGACTAAAACCCCACGGTACTCGACCTCAACACTTCAGCGGCGAGGCGGGGTCCCTAAAAGGTTTCACAACGCCCCGCCGCCAGTGTTTCCCCGTATTGGGGCCCCCTCCAGCCGACCCCCCAATGAAGGGGGGAGGCCACGGAAGTACCTGGAGCACGCAAGTACTTCCGCCGTCGCACAGTGGTCCGGATTTTGAATATAGTGGACTTAGAACCTAAGGTCAGTATTTCTGGCTGAAAAAAAACATACGGACAGTTAAGTAAACGCTCATCAACGTTTGTTTTAGCGGTTTTCATGAAATCGTTTAATTAAGCGAATAAAAATTATTGAAAAAAAAAATGTATGGAGCAAATCTGAAATTATTTTTTTTCTCAAAACGTTTAAAAGTGTTAGCAACGAAACCTTATGTAAATTATTGTAATACATGTATTTGTTAATTTCACAGAGAAATTTTTTGCTTGTACTTGCAGTCTTGGCGTTTATATAGGGTTTAACTTAAAATATTTAATTAAATAGAAATAACACGAATGATCTACTTTATTTCGTCTGTTAAGTGGTTTCGGGAAATTAAAACACTAAACAAATATATTTATATTAACACAAACATCACTTACAAAATAACATAATTATTAAAAATATTTGATGTCCCATAACTTTTTTTTTCTGTCATCATAACATAAAGCACGTACTCTACATAACGCCCCGAGCAATGTTTGATCTATAACTTTTCTTAATAAGGCGAAAGAATAATTGACTTCCCATACAAAATTAACTAAATGAAATCAAGTTTTGTATTGAAAGTAGATTTTTTTTGTCAATATCTGAAAATTTATTTTGTTATGAAAAGGAACAGGCTGTTAAAAATCGAAGGTCGTTAACATTTCTAATTTCATTTAATGCATCTTTAAAAATTACAAATTATTTACTAAAATATTTTTTTTACTATCTAAATTAAATTAAAATAAAGTTATTGACCAAAACTACCTATAAATAACACACAAATTAATATAAAGAACTTAAAAATCATTCCAAAGGATCTGGCATATTTTCTGTAGCTTCTTCATCAACTTCTATTTCTTCTTCTTCTTCAACTTATATATATGGATCTGATGATATCAAAAAATTGTGCATAATGTCTTCATTATTTTGGAATCTTCCCGTTTTTCTCGTGTGGCGCTCTCTGGTATTTCGAAAATCCTTATTTCTTGCTTCTCCTGCTTCTTCTGACAAAATTCCGATAGGAAGGCAAGAGAAATGTTTGCATATGTCAGCGCCATGTATTAACATTTTGTGTACGCTGGAAGGCATATTGTACCAGGGGTAGTGATGTACAAAGATCTCAGCAGTCTCCTTGCAGTATCCAAGGAATCCATCGATATTTACAGCCTTCCCACAAGATAACACTTGCAATATGACTGCGAAGTGTTTTATCAAATCAGCATCAATCTTTGTTATTTGAGCACTTTTTTGGTATTCCCGAAAAAATCTTCTGGCCGTGTTTCCATCATTTGTGGTTCCAAAGCCCTGCTTGACAACATCAATCAAAAGTCCCATTTGTTGTTTGAACTCCGATTGCACCATATCCATCTTTAACTTCTTAAGGTTCTTGTTGTCACCTCGTGCACTCCACATTTTGAAATCTAAATTATACGAAATATGTAAAAGACACTCCATGCTACGAATCCACATATGGAGTGTTGATAGTCCATATTGATATACATCTTCCCGTACAGGTCTTGAAAAAATTTGAGAAAGATTATTCATCTCACTAGGTTTTGCAAGACAAACATTGCACGTAGCTGCAGATGGAGTATCTGTAATAATTGTAGTCACTTTCCCATCAACCATTGTCATGTGCAACTCATGAGTAACTTCCAAGTTTCCGCAACTTGAAATAGTCAAATTTCGTATTTCTTCCTCCATTGCCGCTTGTTCCTGCTTAACAAAGTAAGTCGTTTCCTTCGCAAACTGAAATTTAATAGGTCTGCAATAAGATGTTGAAGATGGGTTTGGATTATTCCAAATAACAACATTTCCGCTCTCTAGCTTCAGAGGAACGAGACTCGTCATGAACACAGAGGAGTCGTCGAATTCTGCCAGTTCACTTCTTTGCTTGTAGTTGCTCTGTGCTGAAGATCCATCGAATCCCCATTTGGAGGTTAGCTTCAAGTTTCCACTGCACATATTTAAATCATTACCAACGACTTGCAAGATTCTTCGAGTTGTCACGTCTAAAAGTGCTTGCAGTTTCACCTTCACTATATCTTCTGATATTTCAATATCTCTGGTATCTGGATAACACCTCTCCTTAGCTTCTAACAACTTGTGGTAAGACGGAAGCTTCAATTGCTGTGACAATGCAGACCGTAGAGTAAGATACTTCCACTTTGACAGATCCAATGAAGTAGTAAGGGCCAACGCTTGATCTTCCTGCATAGTGTCCACCTCTGCGTTTGTTAATAAAAGTGATTCGACAGCTTCAACCTTTTCAGGTTTCTTCATAAGATGATCGATGATGCGAGCAAGAGCTTCTTTCCCATTACACTTTAGCTTCGTGACAAAAGCAAAAGTCAGTTCCTCTTCCGGATAGTCGAGTAATGTACCCGATCGTCTTTTCTTCTGCTTATTCCCCAAGTCTTCCTTGGTGCAATGTCTGTAGAAGTGCCCATATCACCAGTCCCCTTCGAAGTAGATGCAAAGGGTAGAACAGCTGCTTCTTCTTCTGTAAAACGAGAATCCACATTTTCGGTCCCTTCAAAAATTTCGGTAAGATTTACAGATTTACATTCAGGCCACTTAATTCTTGTTTCTAACCAGTCCATATGCTTCTTCATGAATGTTTTTTGCACCCTATGTGCATCGGTCCATCGACGATTTAAGTTCACAGTGAGAGATCTTGCAAAATTCAATATTTTTTCAGAATCTTCTTGCGAAATTTCAAGCAAAACGCAGTCTAAAATTGCTTGATGTAGTCGTTTGTAGTCCTTGAGGTCCCCTTTTCGCAGAAAAACGTAAATATCCAGGTTAGTACCAAATCTAGCCATGATCAAGTAGGTAGATTGTTCACGTTCAAAATTCCAGGTATGTTGACTCTTTAAGGGTTGAATGTCTAATGACGCTCCAACAGGAGCTCCCGTCTGTTTTATTCGATTCATAATCGCGCAACTAGCAAGGGTCTAAAGGAGTGAAAGAGAGAGAGAGCAATATAGAATGAAAGAGATAGCAATAGTAGAAAATGAAAGAGATAGCAATATTAGGGAATGGGAGGGGAATATTAGTAGGCAATGCGTCATTCGGTCACTAACTGCGCTTTGAGTAACAGCGCTAACAACTAAGAAGTATAATATTATTATGAAATTAAAATGTTTAATATTGAATATTTTTCAAAACTGATGTTTGTGTTGAGATTAATAAATTATTCGTAGTATTTTATATTCCCGAAACCACTTAACAGACGAAATAAAGTAGATCATTCGTGTTATTTCTATTTAATTAAATATTTTAAGTTAAACCCTATATAAACGCCAAGACTGCAAGTACAAGCAAAAAATTTCTCTGTGAAATTAACAAATACATGTATTACAATAATTTACATAAGGTTTCGTTGCTAACACTTTTAAACGTTTTGAGAAAAAAATATATTTCAGATTTGCTCCATACATTTTTTTTTTCAATAATTTTTTTTCGCTTAATTAAACAATTTCATGAAAACCGCTAAAACAAACGTTGATGAGCGTTTACTTAACTGTCCGTATGTTTTTTTTCAGCCAGAAATACTGACCTTAGGTTCTAAGTCCACCATATTCAAAATCCGGACCACTGTGCGTCGGGGTGAAAGCCGTGCATTGCGGGCAAAAGCACCCCCGTACTCAAGCCCGCTGGCTCCCACCGTACGCGGACCCTACTAGGTCCGCAACCACGATCCACCTAAAAGGTGGATCCGCTGCCACATCTGGCGGTGCGGCCCCGCCGAGCCGCAGTGCACAGGGGGGGCCAGCCGCGGATCACTGACCCTCTCCAAACGGTTGTGCACCGTGGCTCCCACCTCGCGCCCTAAGGCGCTGCGCCCGTGGGCGCCCCTTTGGGCGGGCAGTGGTAGCACCATACCACCACCACGCCCAGCGGCAGGCAATGGGTGGGTTGGAAGTCCACCGCACTGCCATGCCTGAGCCCTCTTAGCTTCCCGGTGGTTCCACCTACCACCAGTACTAAGCCCCCCCGCCACGACAAGGCGAAGGCTCATGGGGGGGACCAAAATTTTACTGGTCCAAGCCCTTCTGATGCCTCATATTGACTATGCGGACGTTTGCTGTTCCAACCTGTCCCAGGCGCTTCTCGATAGGCTCGAACGCCTAGTCAATAGTTGCATTCGTTTCATTTTCGGTGTAAGAAAATTTGACCATATTTCTCCGTTCCGTTCTAAATTGAAATGGCTTAAAATCCGCCAACGAAGAAATTCTCGAACGCTATGTTTACTGTTCAACGTACTTAAAAATCCCGATGCTCCTAAATATCTCAAGCGTAATTTTAAATATAGGGGTGAGTGCAGCTCACGTAACCAACGCTCAAATACTCTTTTAAAACTTTCCTCTCCCCCTCATCTATCCACGCATGTGTCTAACTCCTTTACCTTAGCTGCTATAAGGTTATGGAACTCGCTTCCGAACAGAATCAAAATGTCCCCCAATAGGTTCTCCTTCAAAAAATCTATCCACAAGCTTTTTTTTACAGACACCCTAACCAGTTTCAATTAGTGCTATTTAATCATTGGTCAGATTAGTCAGATCGTCAATCATATCATTCCGAGTTAATGTTTCGTCTTCCATTTGAGTACATAATATGTATTTATATATCATTGTATTTATGAATTTATATGTAAATATTTGCTATTTTTATATGTAAGTAGGTGCACATATATATAGATATATATATTGTAATTTAGATAAGTAGGTATATATATTATATGAGTAAATTGTTTACTTTTATCTTACTGAAACTCAGTTTTACAAAACCCCGCCGTAAAGATTTCTGCTTCACCTAGTGGTTGACTGGTAGAGAATGCCTTTAGGCATTAAGTCCGCCAATTGTACTTTTCTTTGTGCAATAAAGATTTAATAAATAAATAATAAATAAGGTTTCCACATATGCAGCTGCTCGGCTTAGCATACCCTTGGCCACGTTGCTTATTTACATTATTAAAATCGAAATCATGCTCGGATATGTCCACTGTTTCGGCAATTATATCGCTGTCGGTAGTGGTACTCATAAGAAAGCGAACAGGTGTACTTAAGTTGCTAGACTTCGGCATTTTGCTTCTACAAGCAACACATTTCCATGCCTTTATAGTGTCATGAGTAAGGACCATGTATTTTTCCGTTGTTAATCCTGCGCACAATAAGTCAAGTGTGACCACAACTGGAACATTGCTTATAGTAGTCGTCATCTCCTACCTTATGATTACACCCCGAGCAAGTCGCCATAGCTGTTAGCAGTTTCGTTGTGTTAAACGCTAAACTCCGGGCAGACGCGCAGTGCGTGCGCGATGAGTGAATCAGCAAAGCGGGGCGGAGCCACGGATCCGAGCGGCGCGGCGGACGGCTGCGACAGCGGCCGACCTGTGTGACTCACCTCCAGCGGGCAGCAAGCAGCAACGACGATGACGGGGTTTTAACGGCTCAAACCAAATGAATCAAAAAATGCTTTTTCTGATTTCATGAAGTATACAAAAGATATTGAAAAACGGTTTTCACAGTTCAATAGTGTAGACTAGTAGCTACAAAACAATATATATCACTGATAGAACATCAAAGTTTTTGCCAATGGGAACAAAATTAATTGACGGAGCAAAATAAAACAGGTCTGCCTTGAGTAACGTCTCGGGCGGAACGGGTGGTGTTGCAGGCCATGTACTCCGTCTTCGCCACATTAAGTTTCAGACCGCCGTTTTCAAGTGAATTTTTCCACTTATTCACCTGTTGTACCAGCCGTCCCCTGTCCGAATCTGCTAGCGCAATATCATCAGCATACATGAGCAACCAGGGTGGTTGCTCTTGGTGATCCTGGATGCTATTTGACAGAACGTCTAATATTACGCTGAACAGAAACGGGCTAAAGCACGGAGCCTTGGTGTACTCCAACGGTGATAGGGAAGGGAAGCGTGTCACCAACCGCAGTCCTAACTATGGAACTGGAATCGTGGTACTTATCCCGGATAATATCAATAAAGACTTCGGGAACGGCCCTGGACCGCAGCGCCCAGCCGATCATCTCACGAGGGACACAGTCGAAGGCCTTCTGCATGTCTAAGAAAAGGAGATGCAGAGGTGTATTCTTCAGTCTGTATCCCTCCATGAGCGTTCTCAAGGCAAATACGGGGTCCATGGTCCCGCAATCCGGCCAAAACCCATACTGACACTCCGAGATTATACACTCCTGTCGGATCCGAGAGTCTATAATGCGCTCGAGGAGCTGCATGGTGTGGGACATCCCCTTTATGCCGCGATAACTGCTGCACTCCTGCACCGACCCCTTGCCCTTGAAGACTGGCGTGATAATGCTCAGTCTCCATTGGTCAGGTATCTTCCCGGTGAGGAGAATGCGGTTGAAAAGGTGGGTGAGTATGCCCACACCGTGAGAGCCCATCGATTTCCACGCTTCGTTAGGGACTCCATCGGGTCCGACAGCGTTCCGGTTGTTCATGCGGCGAAGAGCCGACTGGACTTCATCAGGCGTTACCGGGGGCACTAGTTCCTGATTTGGAGGGAGTTCTGGTGGCTGCACCTCTTTGTGCTGCTTGTTGAGCAGCTCGTGAAAATAAGAGCGCCATCTCTCCTTCACCGCGCGGTCCTCGCATAGCAGGTGACCGAGAGTGTCATTTCCACAGCGGCACATGGAAATATCCTGGGCCGCTTTAACTCTCGAACGTGCCAACTTGTAAACGAGCTTCTGCCCCTCAGACGACTCCAACTTATCGTACAAAAGACGTAACTAGTCACGTCTGGCTCTGGCTACAGCTCGTTTAGAGGCACGTTTGTAGTTCTCTGCAGAAGCCCGCACCTCCTCTATCACTGTTTTCATTTGGAAGGCCTCATGGATTTCAGCGTTTGTTACAAACCATGGCACACTGGATTATACATTACCCGTACACGCAAAGTTTAAAATGCTTGTATTAACATAACAGTTTCAAAATATGCACGTACAAATTAAAATCAAACATAAAATAAATACTAGAAAAACTACTCAGAATAAACTACACATACCTAGGGTTAATAATTACTATAGCCAACGCACACATCGCTTTCTAGTACCTAAATTCATGAACGAAATACCAGCAAAGGTAATATCAAATACGAATATTGAAAACTATAAACAAAGTTACTATAAAAAGTTACTATAAAAAATATTTTCTCGAACAACTAGGTACAGAGCTTGCAAACAACATTTCATTGTTTCATCCTGTATTGGTTATATTTTTCGCCGGCTTCGTAAGTCCCAAACTGGTTCCTGGTGCGTTGCGAGCGCCGAGTGCCGACAACAAGTAAACACATGTGCCACTGTGATTTTTAACGCATTATAGGCAGTTAGCTGCGTATTGTTTAAAATATGAATGGCTATGAATAGTTGTTTTTTAGGTACAGTAAATTATTGCTTTACTTTGTAATATTGTAACTTAAGTTTTTAGGCATAGCCCGCGTTAAGATGCTCTAAGCATCCGTACAAACCGATCAACGGTTTTTGTGATGTTTTATTTTAAGCATGTTATGTAAACTTTTTGGTAAATAAATGAAAAAAAAAGATATGGTACGCAAAATTGTATTTTGTAGTCTCTGTATCATGGATAAGTTTGAGGAGCTGGCACTACCCCACAGTTGTATGCCATACATCCAAACAGGTTTTAGTATTGACTTGAACATTGAAGAAATAAATAAAACCATAAAACAATCAAAAAATAAAAACAGTTAACAGTTGGTATAGACGAATTCGGGGGGAATTCGTCTATACCAACTGTTAAGCCTGATTAAACAATGTGCCGCTGAACTCACCTTGCCACTTAGCCTACTCATCAATCAATCCTTCGACGAAGGACGTTTCCCCAACCAATTTAAAGTTACCTTAATAAAACCTTTACATAAAAAAAATAGCAAATCAGATCCGAATAACTATCGGCCGATAGCCCTCTTGCCATCGATTTCTAAAATTTTTGAAAAAAATGTGTGTAATCGCATCTTTAGTTTCTGTGAATGGTACCAAATATTTGACGATTGCCAGAATGGTTTTCGTAAAAAACGATCAACCGTTTTGGCAGTCTTTAAATACTTTCAAGAAATCCTCAAAATAATAAATAATAAAGAATATGCAATTGGTGTCTTGTTAGACATGACTAAAGCATACGATAAAGTTTAATACAGTATATTACTTAAAAAAATATATGGAATAGGTATCCGAGGTAAAACATACGATTGGCTCGCATCATATTTACAAAATCGAGAACAATTTGTCGATAGTGATTATTATGACCATGATTTAAGAGAGATAAAAATAATAAGATCCAAAGGAAAAATTATAAACGCGTCGATCCCTCAGGGGAGTGTCCTTGGTTGTTTATTGTTTCTCATTTATATAAATGACCTTCCAAAGATCATGCATGAATCTTGTGTCCTTTTCGCAGATGATGTCTCCCTACTGACTTCATGTAATGATGAAAATAAAGATATACACACTGAACTATCTTCAATGTTAGGCAGAACAATAAACTGGGTGAAAGATCATAATCTCGAAATAAACTTCACCAAAACTAAAATCATTAGCTTTCATCCATATCAAAAACCTTAGACATAAATTTCAAATACAATAATATACAATTAGAACAAGTTACAACATTACGCTTCTAGGCATAGAGATAGATACTAATTTGAACTGGAAATCCCACATACAAAAAATAAAAACTCGGCTATCTTCCTTTGCATACGCACTCCGTGAGGTGAAAAAAACCACATCGATAGAAGCGGCCCTAGCTACTTATTACGCATATGCACACTCGTGGCTCAGCTATGGCGTCATCATGTGGGGAAACAGCACAAACGCCCCTAACCTCTTCACTATGCAAAAAAAGTGATCCGTATATTATTTAATATCGAAAATACAGAAAGTTGTAAACCATTTTTTGAAAAATATAAAATACTACCTTTGCCTTGTATATATATTCTAGAAATATGCAAATTTGTCAAAAAATACTCTGAATTCTATAAAAAAGAGAAGAATTGCAATTAAAATATACACTACGCCATAAGAATAAATTAATACTTCCAACCTCAAATTTCAAACTTCACGCATCAGGCCCTCTAGTAATGTCCATAAAAATATACAATAAATTACCAGACTCAATAAAAAATACATTCTACACTGTTCCATTAATTAAATTGACTGCATGGCTAATGGAATATTGTTTTTATAGCGTGACTGAATTTATGAATTATAAAATGACATGTAATAAATAAAATCACTGACATAAATTAATACTTAATTAAATTGATTAATATAAATATATATAAAGGTTGAGTACATGTACATAAAATAGATAATTTTAAGACCTCTAGAACTTGTATTCTTGCAAATAAACGAATTTATTTATTATTTATTTATCTAAATACGAGCGTAGGGTGACTCCTCCCCTCTCTTATCTTTGCCGTGCCCGACAGGGTCCATAATGTCCTGTATTATGTTTTTTACCAACTTTGTCACTTATGGAGTGCAATAAAGAATATGAATATGAATATAAATAAGTAACTTGTTGTCCATGGAGAGTTTACTGTTGCGTCTCAGGATCCAGAGCAACAACTTAAATTTAAAATTGATCTCCTCTCTTTTCGCCTTAAAATGGTTCTACAATGTAAGCCTGCGATCAAGGTGTATGCCCAGATATTTAACACTATCAGTGTGGGGCAGAGTGTCATTTCCGAGACGTACTGGGGGACTATCTCCTCTATTAAGAGTGAATGTAATATGCACTGATTTTGTTGCGCTTGCCTTCATCTTCCATTTTTTTCGCTATTTACCTACGTCATGAAGTCCCCTCTGCAGATTGTGGTAAGCTGCCGCTCCATCTCTATTACAGGCGATTATCGAGGTATCGTCAGCAAAGGTAGCTGTGGTGAGTCCTGCTACGACGTCTGGTAGATCTGTGGACTCTTTCACTTGGGATAGCCTTTCCTTTAAGTAGAACCTGATCCTGATGACTTCATTGTAGCTATGAGGAAGAACACACATATGAGTTGCATAACCTATATTATGTTATTATAATGGAACAAAAAAATCAGTGAAAAATAATAGCATATGTAAATCAGGTCGGAAAAACGCGGGCGAGATGTGCAAACTCAAACTCAAATATCGTTATTTAGATAGACTTAATCAGTACTTTTAAATAGTCAAAAAAATATACTAAATAATAGACATAAATACTATAATAATATGAAAATATAAATAAACAGTATACAAAGATAATACGACTCTACCACCGCGTCGGAGGAGTTGATTCTTACTGAGAAGACCCGGCGGGAAACTCAGTAGTTACTCTTTTAAACTTGTTGCGGTTTTAAAATGCGAGTTAGTAGAGTACAATTTGTTTCTTGAGAAAAAAAACTCCTTAAATTCTAACATTAATAAATAGACAGACAACCTAACAAGTACATACAGAAAAGCTACAGAATATAAAACAATCGGCTGTACCAAGTCATTTATACAATTCCAAAGATAAAGTTTGTTAGTCATTAATACACTTAAGTCCGGTATTTAATTAATAAGTATTACAAGAGGTTACTGATCCCGCACTGAGCAGAGTGCTTTAATCCCAGGCTTTTTTATCTAAAAGGTAATTTAATTAAGGTAATTTAATTGGTAGTATAAAACCCCTTTTTTTGATAAATGGATATAATGTGGTTTTTGAATACAAATAGCAGCGGTAACATACTTTGTACTTTGTTGTAGTAGTGTACACCTTGCCCCATAAAGGATCCCAAAACTTTTTGTAATCTAAACAATGGAAGCGCAATTTTATCCTTATTCCTAGTATTTTTGGCGTGTATATCGCAGTGTTTTGTGAAAAGACTGATATTCTTTTTCACCAAGACAATACAGTAGTAAATAAATTGGGAAGCCGCTGTAAGAATCCGAATTTCCTTAAAAAGCTCTCTGAGTGAGGCCCGTGCACGAAGCTTATAAATAGATCTGATCGCTCGGTTTTGCAGGATAAGTATAGAGGAGTTTGTTTATCCGCCGCCTTACCCCAAAGTACAATGCCGTAAGACATTACACTGTGGAAATAGCTGAAATAAACAGAATTAGCAGTGTCAACATCTTTTAATAACCTAATTTTACTGACAGCATATGCTGCCGGACTAAGCTTGCCTGCAAGGGCATTCATATGAGGGTTGCATTGCAATTTCGAGTCTAGTGTAACTCCAAGAAAAACAGTGGAGTCTACTAACTTCATAGCATTATTATCTATTTTAAAATTAATTTGGTTATCTTTAACATTAGGCAATTTAAAATAATGCATTTTTTTTTTTTTGCATTGAGTTTTAGATTATTGACTGTAAACCATCGTAGTACCTTTATGAGCGCGTCATTTATGTCGTCAAAAAGGTTTTTATTTCTATCAATATTAGAAATTAAAGACGTTATATTAAAAATTAAAGACGAAGATCATCTGCGAATAAAACAACATCACAAATATCTTTCACGTAAAAAAGCAAATCATTATTATAAACTATAAATAGGAAAGGACCCAGAATAGATCCCTGTGGAACCCCCATTTTAACTTGTGACCCAGAAGATAACACACCATTAACATCTCCTTTTTGAGTTCTAGAGCTCAAATACGAAAAAATAAGATCCAACGCAGTATCCTTCACACCATAAAAACTAAGGTTACATGTAAGAGTCACGTGATCAACGCAATCAAAAGCTTTGGATGAGTCACAGAAGACGCCAAGAGCGTTCTTTGAATTCTCCCAAGCCCGAAAAATATGTTTCAGTAACGCCGTACCAGCATCAGTAGTAGAACGACCTCTAGTGAATCCGTATTGTTCACTGTGTAAAAGTCTGTTCTCTCAAAAGTGGCTTAACAACTGTTCTTGTATAATTTACATTTACATTAAAATTATACAATATAACATTTAAATTATACAAACACAACTGATCTTGTATAATTTTTTCAAATATCTTACTTAAGACTGGAAGGATTGATATAGGCCTAAAGTTACCTGGGTCTTTTTTGTTGCCTGTTTTTTTTGTCACATGTGTGCTGCTTCACCGACGCCGCGACGTGCAATTAATTACTTTTGACAGAATGAGATCGAGGCAGCTAGTTTCAAATAAATTAGAAATCCCAAAAAACTGAAATGTTTCTAATAAAATCAAAACTAACCACTATTTGTTTCCGAAGCGGGCCGTGAGCTCCGACGTCGGCTGCCGATGGCTGGCCAGCTGGGCGCTCACCTGATGCATCCTCGCCGCTTGCTCCTTCATTCAACCCCTACTCAGCACACCGATGTTGTGTTGATTTTTCCCAAAGGTAAGTAGGACCAAAGTTGGAATGGTTTAGGCTAAAAACCACAGACATAATAGTTTTAAAAGAAGCCTTTAGAAATCAATTGAAATAACATCACATACATTCCCCTACGCCCAAGGTGAGGTTATGTCAGATAAGTGAGGTATATATTTTTTGAGCAATATATTTTATCTTATCTCTATCTGTTTCATCCATAGATATTTTGGTTGGACAGGAATTGAAGCTGCAACCCTTCTTCACTGGTGCAAGCACCAATATATAATATATATTCATATACGTCTATAAATAGATACGTACATAATTATGTTTTTACAAAACTAGTGGTAGTGGTTGATGAAATAAAACGCGAATCGGATGATGGAGGCAGTATTTCAGTAGTGGGCGTCTAATAGCTGCGAATGATGAATGATGAAGACATGGCTTGAAAGGCGAAGTCCATTTTATTTAAATAACAACTGGATAATTGGTTGATTTTTTGCTTAACTCACTAGTAAGTGTCATACAGCAGCGTAATCTATCCTAATTTAAAAACGGCCAGTCACAGATTGGAACTAACTCGTTTCACGCACTGGGATGTTATCCATCCACGTGGATTCACTATACACAGACGAATATTCAGATACGATCTGGTATAGGGTCCCAGTGAAAGATCTTTTTCAAAAAGATTATTTAATTAACACAGAAATGAAAAGAATAAAGTACAATATTAATTTGGGGACCCTTGGGCAGCCGTACCCGATTGGAGGTTGAAAGCAGACTGACGCGTCCGCTGGGCGAACTGAGCTCGAACAAAGGGACTATGGGAACTGCTGACATGCATGTTCCCTGCTCTTTGACTTACATAGCCTGAGTATAACAAATCGGACCTTCGAAAGTTGCTTCAATAAGCAAAGTTTGCAAACCGCTATCATATGTGCATACAAGAACCTTAGCAAAACATAAAAGCATATAACCAGCACTCAAACTGGCCCGAAAGCTAACTCTCAACTCCACATTACGAGAGAGGAGTTTTAAATTCGTCGTCAGAACGTTTTTCTGTTGCCAGTTGCTCCAAACAAATATTTGTGAGTTCCCAGTGAAGATAAATACGAAAATCCTGGCCACACAAAGGACAGCTTTAGACCGCTTTCCAGAGAGGAAGAACGGGTTTTTTGAGTCTTTTCAGAATTACAGGGAGATTGCTACTTACAATTGTGTTAACACTTACTCTCTTCAATTTTTATTTTTTATTTTTATTAAACCATAAAAATTACAGGGATGCTTAACATTATTTTCTGCCAAACTGTGCAACAGTTTGTCGGCAGATTTCGTTAGTGAATTTCGAGTTAGTGGCGATAATTTAGAAATAATGAGGTTTTCGTATGTATATTGCATAATACAATTTACCTCTCCACAGCTAACGATGATCTTAAATACGGGTACATGCTCTATTTACAATTATCTCATTTTAACTCTTGTTTTTTGTATCAACAGAGGATGTTTTTATTTAAGTAATACCTAATTAATACCAGGTTTATTCATCTTTAAAAACTGTTTTTCATTATGTAGGCTCGTGGTTTGGGGTTTCGTATCAGGCCAAATCATACAAAATTTAGTGGATACAGGTAGTTAGCTACCTGTCACTATTTAAGTAATACCTAGCTTATATAACTTTAAAATATGTTTTTTATAATACGTAGGCTCGTGGTTTGAGGTTTCGGATCAGGCCAAATACACATTTCAGTGGATACAGGTAGTTAGCAACATTCGGAAATCTAGGGGAGATTCATGGATAAGCAGTGGACGATTTGATTTTGATGATAAAAATATAGTTTTACATTGAGATCATCGAAGGTAAGAAAATAAAAAAAGCCGATATACTGAAGAAATAAAATGATTAAGAAATCACAAGTAAAATGAAAGGTCAAAGGCCAATTATTTCCTTGGTTAGAGATAATAGTACAAAGGAGCATGCGAGTTACTATTGTCTTTTTCAGCTATGATGATCCCGGTGACAGTTCGATTTGGACAATTGTAGAGATGTCCTAGAACGAAATAATTTCGATTGTTTCTGATAATCGATTATATTTTGTAACAAAATGAAATCGATTTTATGAAACTGCAAAAACTTTAAACTATAATTTTTGTTTATGTATTACATTGAAAGTATATCGTTCATAAATGCATTGAATGTATGATTTCCGGTTATATTGTTATTCGGTAAAATGAAACAGAATTTGAAAAGATAATTTTTTTTATTCATTATCTGAAACATCACTGTCAGAATCGCTGGAAGAGTCGCTATCGCCGACATTTATTATAAGTTGGTCTTTCCACCGATCTATTTTGACGTACCGCTCCTAGTCTTCTAATATAATATTTTTTGTCTTTTCGACTACTTTCCCCCAATTTTCACCGGTGACGTGTTGGCAGGCAGCTTCAAGTAACGTCAACATTTTGTTCGCTGTAAATGGAGGGGAGGTGTTGTTTTTCGCAGCAAATCCTGAAATAAAAATAATGTTAATTAATAAAAAAGTCCTAAGGAAGTGACTAATGAGTAGCTTTCAAGTCCTACACTGACCCATTTTCTGGTTCCTGAAAATCTCACATTTTCCTGAATTACGTTTCCCTAGAAAGCTGAGAACTAAGATTGTTGAAACTGAAAATTCCTTTATTTATATAGGCTGCAGCACTCACAAATAGTCAATTAGATAATACAATTAAATTTATAATTATCAGTTGTTATTAATAATTTGTATATGATGTTCAACCGGTTACTCATTAAATAAAACAACTTTGAACGGATAAAACTCGCGATATATTCAACAATTTAAATTTCTTCCCGACGTTTCGACTACATTCCAGCAGTCGTGTACACGGAGTGTTTCAGGTGTTTTACGTCAAAAAGTAATTTACTGGTGGACTACTGGAATATATCGCGAGTTTTATACGTTTAAAGTTGTTTTATGTTATTAATAAATTAATTGTCAAACTTACCTTTAGCTTGTGCCCAAATTAGTTCAATTGCATTGTACTGACAGTGGTACGGAGGCAATCTTAATACCCGGTGTCCATGCGCCTTCGCCATCTCGTCCAAATAATATGTGGGTGTCGGGGGTTTATGTTGTTTTAGTGACATTAAAAGCTTTTCTTTGACCATTGTCATGTCGGCGACCACGTTATTATTATTTAACCATTCCACTATGGCAGCTTTGTTATTTTGTGACGTTGGTGGTTTATTCACTTGTCGAGAATGGTACTTCGCGTTGTCCATCATTATAATGCTTGGTTCTTTAAGATTTTCTAATAGAGTCATAAACCATTCTTCAAATTTTTCTGAGTTCATCTCTTCGTGGTACTCGTTAGTTTTTTTAGATTTAAAAGCGAGCGGACAATTCGGTGTAAACCCTTTTGTAGTTCCCGCGTGGCAAATTATTAATCTCTCACCTTTCCCCTCTGGTACCTTTGTAGAGGCGTGAGCAGTGTCGTCTGTCCACATTTTGCTGACGGTGTGATTGCCGTTCAGTTATGTCTCATCTAGAAAGACGACGTTATCCCATTTTTTTATTTCTTTTGCGGATTCTAGGAATGTATATCTGGCGAGAGCAATATCACCTCTCTCCATACTTATTTTCCTTTTGTTCACTTTTTTCCATTTGATCCCAATTGTACTCACCACTCGCCATAAAGATGTCACACTGCCAGTGAATAACTCAGCTTCTTTTAACGATTTTGTTAATTTTAACAAACTGGGTAACTCGCGCTTTTCATAATATCTGTAGATATGGTTTCGGATAGCTTCGACGTCAAAACTGTCACATTTGTAGTTGGCTTATTCCGCCGTCACTTCTTCGGTGTTGATAGAACATTTTCATCGGTGCCAGTTGCACCAAATTTTTCTTTGGTTATTCGTTTAACCGTGGCCGTCCCGATATCCAATGCTTCTGCAACTCGGGCAATAACATTTTCGATCGGCAACAGTGGACCGCCATGTTGTCGCTCACGCTCAAAGTAATCCCTCAAGCGAACGACCAATTCACGAGATTGAGAGTTTAAAACCGTCTTTTTAGTTTTTTTCGGCATTTTGACAAAAAATAACAAAAATAACGATGAAAAACTTAAACAGACAACAGCAACATAAGTCAACAATAACAAAAACTAACAATAACCGAACACCACGCAAAGATCAATGAAAACACAACTCGCATACAAGGCTGACGCACTCGTACTGACGCGATTGTCAAGGAT
This sequence comes from Udea olivalis, assembly GCA_947369235.1. Taxonomy (NCBI): domain Eukaryota; kingdom Metazoa; phylum Arthropoda; class Insecta; order Lepidoptera; family Crambidae; genus Udea; species Udea olivalis. The sequence goes on along the minus strand of OX376364.1, from coordinate 10,577,974 downwards.
TACAAGATGGCCGCCGATTATGTAGTGTCCCAGCTCTATGTTCTTTCCATGTTCCGTTCCACGTATAAGAATTGCATAGGTATTTGAAAATATAACATGTTTTATTTTCTAGTTCATTAAATTAAACTAACCGATACTGTTTTTGTTTTATAAGTTTAAGATGTTTCATTTTAATATATTTCGTAATGACGCCGCAAGAAAATTAAAAAAACTACAATTAAATTATTTTTGGTTGTCAAACATAAAATGCGTAATCTAGAACACGATTAAGTGTCACAGGGATCATCTTAGCTGAAAATAATTTTAGGAAGGCAGTGCTTTGTTTACTGCTGCTATTGTTACCTGAAGTTCTGATTCAAGACAATCATAAGTTCTTAAAAGAAAGACAACATTCATTCAAGTAAGCTTAAACATTGAAAGAGTAAGTATAATCTAACTAAATTTTTAGAAATATGTAAATATAAAGTAAAACAATATGTATTTCTCGTATGTAAAAATTAAACGCTCAACAACCTTTTTAAAGAATACTCCTTTGCGATGAAACTGACAAGCAGAAATATTGACAGTGTGCTGATTTATGGCCATCGGAAATGTCATAATTATTTCAAGTAAATAATTCCGATGTGTCCGGTCGCAGACGAAACAGTAATGTTTAACACTATTTATTATATTCTTTTTTATGTGGACTTTGCAGTCACTTGTTCACAGTCTCACCTGTATTACTACCATGACTTTCCGTCACGTGAACTCTTAAGATTAAATCGAATAGCGGAATAAGAGAATTGCGAGAATGTGGTACCTACATTAAGGTGGTACAGATAAAATAGCAAACAAGACACATTCACCCATTTGAGGCATGCAAATACAATTTTCAGTTATCAATATTATCAATTATAAAATGTTAACTTTTAAATTTCAAAAATATACAAATCAATTCGTTCACAGTCACAAATACAATTAGATCGCAAACCCAATAATTCAACTTTTTCAAATCAAAATATTCAGCCAGGTTGTAGAAACAATTTCGAACAAGCCAATTTTGGCCAACTAAATATAAATTAATTTAAGAGACCTCTCTTTTCTATCTCTTTAATATTTTGCCGTACCTATCAAGGAGCATGTTAGTTGTAAGTATTGTTAAGCACTTATTTGTAACTCACATGTATGCAATAAATATATAAAAAATAAAAAATCTAATGGTTTAATCGTTTAACATGACTAATTAGATATAAACAAGTAGGTATAAAATGGTTTACTTACAAAGTTATTATTGACATGTAATGGACATAATGGTAAAAAAGTGTTGTGTCAAAAGTTATCAATGCATTTGGCACAAACCATGTATCGAATAAGACCTTTTAGCCCAACTTAAGATTACACAATAGGTTGCATTCTCACATTGCGGTGATATATTACATCTTCAATTACTTGGCAACTGTTCACATGGGGTATTTGCCCAATATAGGTCAGGGTTCGTTGGCTCCATTGGATTCATATATTCAGTCATGCTCATAAACATTGTGAATAAGATTGGGGTAGCGAGAATTTCAGTAGCTTGTAAAACGAGCGCCTTGTTATGTTGATTTATGTTTTAGTTTGCAGATGAATGAAAATGTTATTATATGCTCTCATAATAATCAGTCCTAAATTAATAAACAGTTTTTTCTTTTTTTAACCCTCACGCCAGTTTTTTGCGCAATATTTCCCGGTGTTATTAATTTAGGTGTTAGGGTTAGTACGAGTAGATAGCATGCATCGCAGCGGTAGCGCCACGCCCCTGCCAAATGCCGGTTGCTTGCTGATAACACTGATCACTTACTCAATATCCCAAAAATCCTAAAGCAAACACTTCCCGACGTGGAATTAAAATCCAGCACCCCTGAATTTTGAACGGAGGCGGTATTAATTGGATGTAAAATACCTACTCTATGCACGAAAACTTGGCAAGAAATTCGAATTTTCCTAGGCATAGGCATAAAATTGGAACAAAAATGGTATCTGAGACTTGCTCGCGTGACGACCACCTAGCGAAGTTAGGCGAACATTTTGGACGTCAATTGAAACTGAATTTACGTACGAAAGATCCTATAAACACCGAAGGTTATTTGAAACAGCGCTGAATCGAATGAATACATCTTGCGAAGTTCAAAGCAATAGACGAAATTGTATTCGCGCTATTTAAGTATGAAGTTATTGAATTTGCATTTTGATCTATCGCGATTTGAGTGGGATGACCGACCACGGCGAGGCGGGTTTCAGCTTAATTTTATATGTAAATAGCCTTTTAGATGTAAACTTTTAATAATTGCAATGAATTTTTTCGCAATTATAAAATTTGTATCCTTGAAATTCGGAATAATGAAATTCGGATTTACCTTCGTGTTTCTGAATTTTTGGGTGTTCCTATCTGCCGTCAAATAATTCTATCGATAGTATTGCCGAATTTAAACTATTGATAGTTTTGATACTATAAACAGTTCAAATTCGGCAATAGGTAGGTACTGTTGATAATATCGATACTACCGATTGTTTTTTTAGCTATCAGGCGTCAAATGTATTTTTATGTTAGCCCAATATAATATCGCATAGCTCTGTATCTTTTGCACACGCGTCGTCGTTACAAAAGAAAGAGTACGAACCAGAAGCGCAGTTAGAAGACTTCGCGCCAAAACACTTTTCATGGAAATATAAGAATAAAAAGTATTACAGTTATGTGAAAAGTATTTCAGTTTCACAAATGGTAAATTTGTAAAGTGCATTTTGGTGTCGGAAACATATTAGATAGTGAAGCATCTTTAGAGATCAGTTTTTAAAAAAATGTTTTACGAATTACCAATTTAGTGTGCTAGTCAGTACTTTTGATATAAACAAATAAATAATAATAAATAAATATCTGGGACAATTCACACCAAGATCATCTGACCCCAAACTAAGCAGAGCTTGTAATATGGGCGTCAGAGACTGATAAACATACTTACATATTTCTAAATACATACTTAAATAGATAATAACACCCAGACACACGACAAATATAAATGTTCCTCACACAAATATTTGTCATGGGGGGGATCGAACCCACGACCTCCGGCACTAAAGGCAGGATCGCTGCCATTGCGCCAACAGGCCAGTTGGCGCAATGGCAGCGATCCTGCTATTAGTTTTTGTTTTAAGAAAAATAAGTCTGATGAACGAACTAGATTTCAGTTGTGAATAGATTTATAAATATAGCTGGTTTTGGTATACTTTTTAGGTTTTTTAGAGAACACGTTTTGATGAGCAGACTTTTTAATTGTATGTCATATATATTGTCATGTTTCTGATGTGCAATAAGTTTATTAGAGGAGATTGTTATGTTTTCATATTATTTTACCAGAGGTGAAATTCAAAATATCCCAATTATTATGATGACTTATCCTTCTGCTAATACATACAGGATGGTCCAAACACGTCAATATTTTTTTTAGCTTCCTCACAGTTAGGAGTATCCGAAAATACCCCATGTATAATACCCGATTTTTTGTAATTTTCGAGTTATGAAATGGAAATTTCTGGGTTGAGTCACTTTTTAGGTCACTGTAGCGCGATCTGTTTAGAAAATAGCCAATTTTTTTTTCTTTATTAGTTGAATAATAGCACTAGATGGTTCTGATGAATTTACATCCATAACGCTTATAATAACTCTAAAACAAAATTAGGAAATTAAAATATTTAGAAATTCTGTTTTTTACCTGAATGTAGAAGGCCGTTTTAAAAAAAAAGTTACCCTAAATTTTTCACCCAAATCTTTTTCAAAAACTTCACTACTTTCTTGACTAATTCCCATGTAAATTTCAATGAGTTACTTTAGCATCAACATACTAAAATTTTTCATTCAAAATGCCAGAAGTGTAAAATTCAAGTAATCTGTGTATCAATTTGTTGACGTGTATGTATGGACCATCCTGTATATTATGGCCTTTGGAAGTTATTTTTCTCATGGGGACGGTCTTCAAAAAGTTGTAGGCTATCCTTGACGACACGATTGGCGTAGTGCGCTGTAGCACGGTTTCTCGCCTCGCCTCTTAATCTTTACGCATTCATTGAAAACTTGTAATTTTTACAATTGAATTTCGTCTTAATGATGAAATAGCACTTAGTAGTAATGCCCTCCTTCACCTGCGCCTTAAATCTAACTTGATCGTGCCAATATATTTGGAAAAAACAATGATAAAATACCTGTTCTCCTGTTCAGCTCACAAATGTGGATAATAGAGGTGGATCGCTACGTGACTTGATTAAAAAAAGTGGCTCGATACACGCGAAAGCTTAAACCGTTCCACTTTCGTGAGTAAAGTTAGACTGTAATCAATCATCATGAGTCATGACGTACTTAACTCGATGAAATCTAGCTTCTAGCGATAAAATCACCTGAAACGTATATTTACGAATTGTGCTGTGTTTCATATTTAGATTCTATGCTACAGTGCTATTTGTATAATTATCTGTAAAAGACGTAAATTCTTTACTCACAATTTGAACTGGCTTGTTGGCGCGATGGTAGCGATCCAGGCTTTAGCGCCGGAGACCTATGACAAACGGTCATCTGACGGACATTTTGTTCGTTGTCTGGATGTCATTATGTATATGTTTAGAAATATTGAAGTATGTTTGTCTGTCTCGACACATAGTACCTACAAGCTCTGCTTAGTTTAGGGGCAGGTGTATTTTTCCCTGATATTATATTCTTTTAACTTCACATAGGTCTGCCAGATAGCATGCTTCTATGGCTACTGCAAAAGCTACGAGGAAGCCGCCCAAGACTTCGTGTCTGCGTGCGACAACATGCTAGTTCTCAGTGTTCTGCGTTCTACATAACGGCTGACGACGATGTGTAAGTAAACACATTCTAACACAGGTTTCCGAAATAGCATGCTTTTATAGCTACTGCAAAAGGTGCGAGGAAGCCGCCTGAGACTTCGTGTCTGCGTGCGACAACATGCTCCCAGTGTTCTGCGTTCTGCAAACCTGCTGACGAGGATGTGTAAGTAAACACATTCTTACACAGGTCTTGTAGATAGCGTGCTCCTTTTGGGCTAGTGGCTGCTTCAAAATGAGAGGCTATCGCCAAAATGCGACGCTCTGCCGATGCCGTCGCATTTCAGCCTTCCGTATGACTTAATAAATGGAGGTATTTTTCGAAGCGCACAAGACCAGGCGCACATTTTATTATTCATATTTAATAATATAATAAAATATTAATATTTTTTATATTATTAAATATAAAAAAATATTAATATTTTATTCCTCGAAGCGCACAAGAGGCTAAACATATAGAGAATGGACATGTACAAGATTTGTAGTAAATGATATCGATAGAAGTTATTCAGGCTCGCCACCGACAGGGCATTCATCCTCACACTCTGAATCCGCAATGGTCTCGTACAATTCGGTTTCAGAGATGTTTCCTTCCGAGGACGCTTAAATTGTGGAATGAACTCCCTGCCGAGGTTTTCCCGATGAGTTATAGTATGGAGTTCTTCAAGAGGGGTTTGAAAAGGTTTTTACAGGGTCGACAACGCGCGAGTGATACCCCTGGTGTTGCACGCGTCCATAGGCCGCGATAACCGCTTACCATCAGGCGGTCCGCGTGCTTGATTGTCACCGACGTAGTATAAAAAAAAAAAAAAAAAAAAATATTGAAACTACCAGGAAAACCGAAATGTACCTACTGGAATTGGGTAGTTGACAACATCATCGAATTCTAAAAATTATTAAAATAATCAAAAAATACACTAAAAAAGAGGCATTATATGTAAAACTTTAGTTCGTTAACTTAGGTATAATTAATTTCATGGCTGTTGAAACTCGGGTAGGCAAGTCAAATTTTAAAAGTGTATAATAAGTATGCCATTCGATAATCCACACATATCTATAGATAGTAACTGTTGTTAAGAAACCATATTCATAAAAGCAAAATTTAATATACTTAGCTGTTGAACAAGTGTCTTGCAGAACGCATAGAAATAGGCGACCTGTGACGTCATTATCTTGCGACAGTTTGAAGGGAGCGTTTTGGGCAAGTCCAAAAATATGATTTTTAAAATTGTCATATCTCGGGCAGTTTTCGTGTTTTTGAAATAATTATTTTACCAATGTTCCAATTATTGAGAGGTCTTTCGATAACACCTCAACAAAAAGAAATGTGAACTACCCTAATAGGTGCAACCACTACATGGCTCATTAAGGGTAAAGTACAGGACTACATGCTTCATAATTTTACTATCAAAGTTATATGACTAAAAGTACCAGGGCGATAGAAATTCACAGAAATTAATCGTACAAATGATTTTGTGTTTATAGAGAAATGGATATTAATGAGTAAAACAAATTCAAATAAATCATAAATCTGTTTAGTAATAAAATATACATGGGTAATAATGAAATATTTGTCACTATTTGTTATTATCGATATTTTTCGTTAGTAACACATCATCCACACTCTGACCCCTAGTGCGCTTCGAGGAATACAATTTTAATATTTTTAATCTTAAATGTGCCTTTCGTCAAAATGTGTGCGCTTTGAGGAATACCTCTAAAAGTATGCTGTTAAGCGTCAGAGGTCCTTCAGATATCACGATTGAATAGCTTATGTTTTTTTACTGGTTACCTAGAGTTACGAACTACATCTACTTGCATATGTTTTTTTGTGTTGGTCGGGTTCAACTATATCTGGCATCACAGGAAAGTGCGACTCGGTGCTGCCAGATGTGGGTTGAGCTACTGTAGCGACGTCTATCTCGCCACATAGGAACTAAGAACTGTCGTATCCTACATCACGCACGATATCAAAGTTATCCGAGCGATTAAACATAAATACAAGAACCCGATAACAACCGTCGGGCAGTAGCCCACCAGACACAACACCCGTCTGGTCGGAGGATCCTCCCTTTTCAATGGTGGATGAGGAACTTTACACCCTGTTCCTCTCACCCCCCAAACTACAATGTCCTCTTGATGTGTGGGCTTCCAAAACCCTATATCTTGTAAAAGGTGTAAGTATGTTGTTATTATTCAGCGTTTATCTTCCAAAATAAAGGTGTAAAACCCTCCAAATTATTATATCTTAAAAATAAATAGTAGTAAGAAAGTTGCATTTTATTCATAAAGAAGTTCTGTATTTCATATTATGTACAGAATTTCATTTTAATAAAAAAACAAAAATATATCTGCGTAGGCCGGGAATCGAACCCGGATCAACTGCTTGGAAGGCAACTATGCTGACCATTACACCACCAACGCAATTGTTAGTATCGACGAAATTGTGTAGTCGTTGAATCAAACGAATTAGTGGCAAAAACTTGCGATATGGTAGGATGAGTCACATATTTTATATCGATAAAATTACTTTAAATCAGCCGATTTTTAAACATTAAAGTTTAAAACCGTACATTTAACATAAATAAAATTAAGAATTAATATATATTTGCTTGGTTAAAGAAAGTTAAGAAGGCTCCATAGATTATTTATTATCTAGACAAAGTCTCTAGCCTGGCACAGATCGATCTTATGAATGTTTCGTTTCTACAGCCTGCTCCAAACGGCAGAAGAAGTGCACTTACCCAAACTCCTGAAGCCAGAGTTCGGTGGTGGATACAAGGAGTTCACTGTTCGCGATATGCACTGCTTTCAAAAGGTAAGCAACTTTGTGTTATTACAATCGCTTATATCCATGCAGTAAAGTCGCTTGATTTAATTCCCTAAACTGAGGGAGCGAGCAATTTCGTCAGTAAATATCTGGCCTAGAATGCGTGAGTGCCAGTTACCCGCTGACTGGCTGGGTATGAATGAAAGTCTCTCTGAAGTAAGTCAAAATATTGTTTTCAGGAGCAGCTGTCTTGTTACACCAATATAGATGGAACAGAGGCGTTTACATCGACCTTTACATTGAACTTGGTAGGCAATACGCTCTTCATGTTGAAACTGAGAGAAACCCAGTCAATTCAAGGGCATTCACAACTGTTGCAAGTGTGTTTAATAATTACGGAAAAAAAACCCAATATTATAGGGGCACCTTATACTGCTGACGTGAGACCCATTTTGCAATGGTTTTGTAGAGGTTGATGTGAACGTGTCTGTACAAATAAACTGTCACTTTGAACATTTGTTAGTTATTTCTGTACGCGCCTACATTCGCTTCCGAGACGAGCCGAAACGATAGTCTGCAACCGCTCTAATTTTTCTACATTAACTTAGTAAAAAAATAAAAATAGTATAAAATCACGCTACAATATCAATCCAAGCTGTTTAAGCATCATTTCCACAGGTTATTTGCCCTTATTCAGATAAAAGCCATAATTATTCCGCCCTGCGTGACTTACCTCATGTCGTGACCTCAACATTATAATTATAGAAATAAAATCACGCTGATACGTACGGGTATAACTTGTGGATGGATGGTAGTAACAGTAAAATCAACTTGTAGTATGACTTAAAATAAGTTCTTATTGCCCCGGTGGCATAATAGTTAGTTATCCTGCCTACTGCACCTGGGGTTTTAGGTTCGATTTCTACTGAAGACAAACATTGTTGTTGTGAGGAACTGTGTGTTTGTTTTGTAAAAAATATAGGGAACGATTGACGTACATTTTAATGCCTTGACTCATTGATTTCTTAGGGCTGCTTTCCCAAGATTGTCAATATTTGATCGACTTTGTTTAAAGGTAACTACCAAATTAAAAGATATTTTAGCAAATGAAAAATTGTACGAGTAGGTCAGTGTCTTTAACTAAGGCGACAACTTTTTTAAAACACGATATAGCATAATTTCACCGATAAAAGAAAACTCAAAGAAGTACGTCGACGATTTATTTGTTTTGCTCTCAAATATTATTAACATTTTGCACATACAAAATATATATATGTACAGATAGATCTTTGTATATTCTAGGTCAACAACTTTTAAAACTTTTTAATTTGTTTAATGTTATTTCATAATAAATTCATTACACGAAAACAGAAGGAAGCGGTGGCGTTATTCCGTTCTCACAGAACTAATCAGTGGCCTACCGAATGGTCTATCGGACGGCGCGCTAAATCCCAGCCCTAAGCATTTAGGTTTAGCGACCTCGTCTACCCGTGAAAACAAAAGCAATTTCCCCGCCATCGAAATGAGGCTAACTGACATGTATTCGACCTTTGAAGGTGCTGAAACTAGGTACTGGAAATTTAACCTACAGACCTTTAGAACCACCACTTCACTGATCGCGGATCGCGTACTCAATTTTCAGGCCGATGGTATATAAAAATGCACATTAAGCCACAGCGTGTCGCTAATCAAGCATTCAGTGTGACGATAACTGGGCCGTTGGCGATGGCTAGAATTCCTGCCTAATATGTCTTGAATCATAAAAGATTGAATCATAAAAAAACATTATTGTTTAATAATATTGAAATTAAAAGTCGTAATTTTTAATCTGTTCATCACGTGAAAAACTGTCAGTTCAGTGTAAACTGCAAGGTACATATTTATCATCTTGACGTTGATAGATACCGACGGTCGTACAATACACGATTGTTGCTTTATTACCAATATTACGTCACCAAAATGGCTGACTGCGTTTTCGGGGGACTAAAAAAGGTTTGAAAATTTAATTTAATTTCTTGGCAAGAAAGCGAGTTTATTTTGCCGAAATATACTTTTTTGTGGCTTTTTATTAGAAAAAATCAACATTTTGAAGTACTTTTTTAAATATAGTAGAATACCCCATTGTCTGAATATCCCGCATTGTTATTCTTAGTTTGTACTCAATATGACATTTTCAAAAGTCATTATTTAGACCATAATGTGGTATTGCTGGTTTTCTCTGGAAAGGGAGTTCTTGGGCTGGCCGCATGGTGATAGGATAAGATTTAGAAAGAGAGATGGATAAACGCTGTGTGCAAATGATGATCCTAATAGTCGTTAGTAAATTATGATAAAAACAAATAAATCAGCCCCATTGAATATTTATAAAATGTCCTGGCTAATGCCCATTAATTCCAGCGATGACTTGATTTAAATGATAAAGGCCTTTGCCCAGTATTGGGCAAAATATAGGCTTATTAACTTAAAATATCCAAGTATGTAAACCATGCTTTGCATAGCAACATTTCATAAATGAAGCAGCAAAATAAGTGGCGTACAATTACGTTAATCTTCATTTTCTACACTAGTGAACAGAGTGCGTATTGCGAGTTGCTATAAAGAGATTCAAATGACTTCACCATCGGCCTTAAGGCCTGGTTACACTTTGCTTAGTTTTTTTAAGTTATTCTTAATATTTTTTTATGATCAGCATGAAACGGAGCGCAGTTACACAGCGCGTAATTTATAACGCAATGGTGGTATAAGAAAGAACTTTATTGTTGCTAGCAAAGACTAATACTAGTATACTGGTGTATACTGAGTTGTTAGAAATACGTTGCAAACTGGATGCAAATAAAAAAAGAAATAACTGTTCTTTAAGTATTTCAGTGTTCCTAATATTGTACTGCATGGGTCGGAGTGTTCAACTGTTTCGTGATTATGTGTGTGTGTTTGAATTGTTGCAAACTACTCGAAGCTAAGGGCTCAAGGGCTCAAGGGGCATCCACGGTAGTCGTGGGCGAAATCCTCACGTAAAATATCAACAATTTTTTGGCCTTAACGTTTGGTAAATCTATATTTATATTCCAAGTATAATAATAATAATAAAGCCTTTTATTTCCTTAATAAAATAAAATATACAAGTATAAAGGGGCATGCTTTAACATCAATTTGTATTCTTATACATATTTAGTGAATTATTTTATACAAAACAAATTAAACTTAAGTAACTTATAGTTATAAATCTTAAATTCATGCATTTTATATATAAATTTCGTTCCTATACTTAATTTATTTATTCATATCAACATAAAATAAATTCATTTTTAATTCTTCCAAATATTCGATAATTAATGTAGTAAAATATATAAATATTTATATTGTATAAACAATGTATATTCCAAGTATAAACCTAGTATTAAATTTAGTCTCTGTTTTGGCATAAGACTGATTATTTCTAGTCCAATGCTCTTATGATGAAGCTATTACTTGTATAATTCGTTCTACGAAGTGGCACTGCAAATGTGTTTACGTGTCGCGCGTTTATTCTAGGACAGTTAAACTTTATTTTACTTAAGAGGTACGGAGAATCTACTAAATTATGCAATATCTTGTACAAAAAAACTTATGTTTAACCATGAGCTTGATGACGCTTTTGTTCTAGGGATCAACAGCGTCTGAACTACTAAACACTCAAGAACGGGCCGCTCTAGTCCGTCACATGCTGGAAGCGGCGCGCGCTTCTCCCGGCGACGAGAATGCTCTGGAACCTGCGCTTGCACTGCGTCCGGGGCAGAGCATCGGTGAGTACATTGCCGGTTTACCTAACTCAACAGCCATGAATTAATTTTCTCAAAGCTTTCCTTTTTTGTGTTTTCTGCCAGTTCCTCTCATGATTGTCCTAAATAATTTTCTGGGTCGTCTCCCGCAACTAAATTTGTCTGTGAGTTGCCACGGGCTAAAAAGTCATTAAAATTATCATTTTTATTTTTATAGGACTAGGATTATGACTAGGATTTTAATTTTGATTCTCATTATTGTCCTCTTAATATTAATGTTAATTAAAATAAGAAACAAATCGCCATATGGTACATAATAGTTATCTTAGAAATCAGAATTCAATCGTGTGCCGTAATAATCATTCCTTTATTTTAGTTCCAGCATGCGTGAGCAGAGGAGTAGTGGCGAGTATGTTCCCTTTACACGTAAGAAGCTCCTTGGAAAATTTGAGAAGAAAATGGGTCAAGACTTTCTTTGCGCCACAACCTCTAGGTTAATATCCCCAGCAAATAACAGAAAATAGTTAAAGATCAGTAAGATTATTAGGAACATAGTAACTTTGATTATATATTGTTTTTACAGATGAAATAAGTGAATACTTTGGTGTTAAAATAGCGATGTACTTCGCTTGGCTCGGACATTACACCCAGTCTTTGACAGTGCCTGCTGTAGTCGGGTTCATATTTTGGGTAAGTTGACAATTTTATTGTAAAGTAAGGTAAATACATTAAATAATGTAATAATTTCAACGGGAGTTTATGTTAGTTAACGAGTTATTTAATGTAAATTTCGTAACAATGATGGTCCTGCGAGCCGGATTATAAATATTTCTGTATTATTTCAGATTTGGATTGGCACAGCCAATGAAAACTGGAAGGATATAGCCTACGTACTGTTTTCTTTGTTCAATGTACTATGGGCTTGTGTTTACTTAGAAACTTGGAAAAGGTATATTGTCAAAGTATGAATTGATATAATATATGGCACAAAATGAATTGTAAACATTTGAATGTATTTCATTCCAGATATTCCAATGTGTTGGCTTACAAGTGGGGTACATTAGATCAAAGAGATGATTTACTTGTGGAGCCTCGGCCATTATTTCAGGTAAACTTTGGTTTTGCTTATTTCAAGAACATTTATTTAGGTTTTTTTCAGTTTTAATTTATCCATAGCCGAGTCCATAGTAATAGCGCTAAGCATACAATTAAGTGACTTACATTTCTAGGTCGGAAAGTGTATCTTAGATTCATATTTGATTGATTTCTTAACTTGGGGTGACTAAGTGAATTTCTCTCATAGGCATTGTAACAGTCGGAGAGCTAATATTACTTATATTTAAATTTTTCCTAACCTAACTTTTGTGGCGCATATTTATTATTTATTGTATTTGTTTGTGCATTAAACATTATTCATATTTTTTTATTTATCATTATTCCTTACTCGCAGGGTGAGATGGGTATAAGCCCAGTAACAGGCCTAGCGGAGCCGCAATATGCTGCGTGGCGGCGGCGCGTGTGGCGGCACTGCGTGTCTCTGCCAGTCATGCTGCTGTGCCTCAGCGGAGCTGCTGCGGCCACCTTCGGCTTCTTGAGGGCACAGGTATGTAACTATCATACCGGGTGAGTGGGTATAAGCTGTGTCACAGGCCTAGCAGAGCCTATACACTGTGTGTGGCGGCACTGCGTGTCTCTGCCAGTCATGCTGCTGTGCCTCAGCGGAGCTGCTGCGGCCACCTTCGGCTTCTTGAGGGCACAGGTATGTAACTATCATACCGGGTGAGTGGGTATAAGCTGTGTCACAGGCCTAGCAGAGCCTATACACTGTGTGTGGCGGCACTGCGTGTCTCTGCCAGTCATGCTGCTGTGCCTCAGCGGAGCTGCTGCGGCCACCTTCGGCTTATTGAGGGCACAGGTATGTAACTATCATACCGGGTGAGTGGGTATAAGCTGTGTCACAGGCCTAGCAGAGCCTATACACTGTGTGTGGCGGCACTGCGTGTCTCTGCCAGTCATGCTGCTGTGCCTCAGCGGAGCTGCTGCGGCCACCTTCGGCTTCTTGAGGGCACAGGTATGTAACTATCATACCGGGTGAGTGGGTATAAGCTGTGTCACAGGCCTAGCAGAGCCTATACACTGTGTGTGGCGGCACTGCGTGTCTCTGCCAGTCATGCTGCTGTGCCTCAGTGGAGCTGCTGCGGCCACCTTCGGCTTCTTGAGGGCACAGGTATGTAACTATCATACCGGGTGAGTGGGTATAAGCTGTGTCACAGGCCTAGCAGAGCCTATACACTGTGTGTGGCGGCACTGCGTGTCTCTGCCAGTCATGCTGCTGTGCCTCAGCGGAGCTGCTGCGGCCACCTTCGGCTTCTTGAGGGCACAGGTATGTAACTATCATACCGGGTGAGTGGGTATAAGCTGTGTCACAGGCCTAGCAGAGCCTATACACTGTGTGTGGCGGCACTGCGTGTCTCTGCCAGTCATGCTGCTGTGCCTCAGCGGAGCTGCTGCGGCCACCTTCGGCTTCTTGAGGGCACAGGTATGTAACTATCATACCGGGTGAGTGGGTATAAGCTGTGTCACAGGCCTAGCAGAGCCTATACACTGTGTGTGGCGGCACTGCGTTTCTCTGCCAGTCATGCTGCTGTGCCTCAGCGGAGCTGCTGCGGCCACCTTCGACTTCTTGAGGGCACAGGTATGTAACTATCATACCGGGTGAGTGGGTATAAGCTGTGTCACAGGCCTAGCAGAGCCTATACACTGTGTGTGGCGGCACTGCGTGTCTCTGCCAGTCATGCTGCTGTGCCTCAGCGGAGCTGCTGCGGCCACCTTCGGCTTCTTGAGGGCACAGGTATGTAACTATCATACCGGGTGAGTGGGTATAAGCTGTGTCACAGGCCTAGCAGAGCCTATACACTGTGTGTGGCGGCACTGCGTGTCTCTGCCAGTCATGCTGCTGTGCCTCAGCGGAGCTGCTGCGGCCACCTTCGGCTTCTTGAGGGCACAGGTATGTAACTATCATACCGGGTGAGTGGGTATAAGCTGTGTCACAGGCCTAGCAGAGCCTATACACTGTGTGTGGCGGCACTGCGTGTCTCTGCCAGTCATGCTGCTGTGCCTCAGCGGAGCTGCTGCGGCCACCTTCGGCTTATTGAGGGCACAGGTATGTAACTATCATACCGGGTGAGTGGGTATAAGCTGTGTCACAGGCCTAGCAGAGCCTATACACTGTGTGTGGCGGCACTGCGTGTCTCTGCCAGTCATGCTGCTGTGCCTCAGCGGAGCTGCTGCGGCCACCTTCGGCTTCTTGAGGGCACAGGTATGTAACTATCATACCGGGTGAGTGGGTATAAGCTGTGTCACAGGCCTAGCAGAGCCTATACACTGTGTGTGGCGGCACTGCGTGTCTCTGCCAGTCATGCTGCTGTGCCTCAGCGGAGCTGCTGCGGCCACCTTCGGCTTCTTGAGGGCACAGGTATGTAACTATCATACCGGGTGAGTGGGTATAAGCTGTGTCACAGGCCTAGCAGAGCCTATATACTGTGCGTGGCGGCGGCGCGTGTGGCGGAACACGACAGAACCTTTGCAGACGAAGTTTATTGTTATTTTAGAAAAAGCACCAATGAGATGTCAAATTAGCTATTTTTACAACTCATGTTACTGACAGTACTGCAGCAATAATAATAAATCGCTTATGCTTAATATCTATCTGTTAAACAATTTACTAATTTTATTGAAGGAAACAGGGAATAGGTAACACTCCAAAATAGATCCCTGGTGAACTCCTGCTCTAACATAGCAGAACGTCAGAAAACTATAAATTCATTTTGAGTTTTTAACCTGCAATGCGTGACAGCTTAGCCCATCGCAGTATCTTTCACATCTCATAATGACCGTATTTTTTGCGTGAAGTCGAAAATCACTGCAATCAATTGCTTCTGATGGGTCAAGTAGAATTTTACCAAGTCCAAAGAAATAGCCCCATTCAGCATTAGACGTTTACAGCAGTTATTTTAAATGTTATTTCAGCAGATGAATTCTTTCGTTTATCTTTGTTGATTTATGTGGCGCTAATAAAGATAGCTATGATGTTGGTTCACAGGATTGGTGGGAAAGTAGAATAGGGTATTTCACATGGATACCTCGCGCTTTCCTCGCCATAATGATCGCAGTCGAGGAAGAAGTTTATGCTCGAATAGCCAGGTGGCTCAACGATAAAGGTAAGAAAATCCCCTTCAATGCTTGTTTAGAGTGATTTTAAAATGTTGTTCGGATGATTTGAGTATGTGTGTGAGATTTATTTTTGTGTAACTTGAAAATGTTGTCTTACAGTAACATTCATTTCTTTGTTGTAGATATTAAAAACGTTTATATATATTATAAAAATGTACAACATGGAATCACTAATATGCTATGAGCGTTGGCCAACCTGTATTTTATTAATGGTGTCAATTTTCCTATCAGCATATGGGTGATTTTTTCTACAATTTTAAATAATTTACCAACTTGTTTATCTCAATATTGACAGTACAATTTTTATGCATATATTTTGAAACAATATATTCTGCATGAATTTCTTTAGTTTTCTATCCATGAGTACAAAATATGTTTTTATTATACCTAGCACCTCTTAATAATATTACAAAATATCCTAAAATGCCGTTACTAAATAGATGATTATCTTAAAAAATTATAGTTTTAGTACTTAGAACACAGACGTAGTTAAATATTTACGTTTAGTAGGTATACATTTACTATAGTGCATTATATTTTCTCTTTTCTGCTTACCAAACGGGACTGGAACAAAAAACTTCAAATTAAAAAAAAAATGGTAACAACGAATTTTCATATCGATGCGTCCGTTTCCTACAGAAAACTATCGTCTCGAGACAAAGTATGAGAATCACCTGATTGTGAAAATTGCATTGGTTTGTATCTAAAACAGAAATAGACTAACCACGCTCAAAGCTAAGCTTCCATCACGCTTTGCTTGCCATAGACAATATAAAGGAAAAGGTTAATGACCTGAACATGGTAATCTATGGACATAATTCAGAAGCACTTGTGTATTTAAATTGTTTTGCAATTGCACGCAGCTTTTTGAGCATGAAAATAAAATCTGACTAAAAATATCAAAATAAAGCACACTTTCAAAAAAAACGTTTCATTTCTTCATCATCCAAAATAAATAAAATAATAATTACAGCCACATCAGCTTTAGTTATGCATATTTTATTTATTTCTTATTTAAAAAAATATTCAGTTGTCAGTTTAGAACCTCATTTACATAACGTCTCTACACAACCATAGTCTTCACTTACATTATTTTATTTATTACTATTAAAGATGTTTCTATATATGAAATACATATTTAAAAATAATATAAGAAATCAATATTTAAAAGGAAGTACTGGCTTTTTCACATACCAAAAACATGTAGTACTAATTTGCAAATAAATTTATACTTTCTGCTGTTTAGTATTTGTACTCATTTGCAGTAGCTATCATTGCTACAATTACTTTCGTAGGATCACATGAATGAGAGTTACCACTGTGAACTTGTGACATTATAAAGGCAAGGCTACACATCGAAGGCCCGTCGTCCACTGCTATGAATTGCCAATCAGAGAAACGTACAACATTTTATTAATATTGAGCCGCACAATTTTTCATAGCACAATTTTGAGCCCTATTCTCTTGCATCTGCTATCACATAATATAATTAGAACGGATACTGCTACGGTATCAAATGAATGAATTTTACCTAAGATCACTTTAGACTTATATTTTTTGAACGAGGTTGAATTCAGTAAATACAGTTTCAATTCATAAAGACTCTTTTTCAAGAGCATTTTCATGATCATTGTAATATATCCCGCTAAATCTGAACATTTGTATTATGTTTTGTTATTTATACTGTGTCACTAATCGATGTTATTATTATGGCACTTAGGTAACGCCGGGCCTGAGTAATTGTCATAGTTAACTTAAAATATACCATTTGTCACATAATGATCATAGTAAATCAACATTAAGCCTCGTTCCCAGGAGGAGGTACCTCTCATTCCTAGAAATATTTATAAATTTGTTCATTTTTATGAAATCAAAATACAATAACACTAGGTCTTATTAAAAGTCACAAATAATATGATCATCAATAAAAGTTAATTAAAAAACCTTATATGATTTTGGATAGAAATAAATTCAAAGTACCTTCTCGTTTTCAGTTTCAATTCGTGAACTCGTTTATGAGCTTGTTCTACATCGCGTTTTATCTTCAGGATATGGATAAGTTGAAAGAGGTAAGAAAAACAACGAATAACTGTATTAATTATGTAATTTTTTTGCGTAACGTCACGTCAAAATAGATTAAGAGGGTTTGTTTTATGTGGTTAGGTTAGGTTAGGTTTTCGTGATTATTTAGCTTCAAATTAAGTATAAATTATCTCTCTATTATTTTAATGCACCTTTTAATTTCATAATTAGTAAATTTTTAAGTGTCTTATCAATTAAAAAAAACGGTTTTTTATTTAATTTAGGAAATGATTGGCGACTACCTAATTTTCAGACAAATCAATGTGTTTTTAAATAGTATTCTGCACACAATAATGGAGCAAAAATTTAAGTTTTATTTCAATTCAATGAAATAATCACGAAAATCTTACAAAAATGCAACGTTTTGAACCACCCCCAGCTAACGCTCTTATGGGTCTCTCTCTACATCTTTATAATACCACTTTCAAGTGAAATAAGTGATTCTGATTCTTCACTACGAGTAGTACTGCAACTTTACTCCATTCAATATATTATAACATTAGAAATAAGAGGCTCATAGAAACAAGGGTGCTAAAATGAATAACAATTTGCATTTGACGCTGTGCAGGATAAGATACCTTCTGCTTTTAGGTTTTTAACATCGACAATATAGTTTCATGCATGACAAAATAATTTATTTAAGCAAAAGCCTCATAATTCAGAAGTTACTTTACTTTAAATGAGAACAATTAAGTGTGACTGCTGCTTCATAAGTAGATTTAAATAAATTCGGCATAAATCTTTTACTTTTACCACATAATGTACCCTAAAAAGAACCTTTTTTTACTTCTGTCATAAGCTATAATGAATAGTATAGGTATTTACAACACAAAGTTTTAATATAAGAGGAGGTTGACAATATGCATAATTTTAGTGACTAAAACAACTCTTAGTGTCTACCTCATTTTTATGGCAATAAGACTGTTTTCATGTCTATCATATTTGTTTCAGCAATTAGCCGTATTATTAATAACGCGACAGTTAATAGGCCACCTAAAAGAGTCTGCGCTGCCTTATCTCATTGAGAATATGAGATTGGCCAAAATATGCTTTGACGTGTTTGGAGCGTTGAGTCCGAGCAAAGGTGAGACTAACTCAAATTTTTATTTTTTTGCTCAATTTTGAATTTTTGAATAGTATTATAATAAATAAGCAAAATTTTAATTTTCTATTAGATTTCTGTTAAACTTACGTGCCATGTAAGTCAAATCTCGATAAATTAATACACATCGAAATCTAAACTTTTAGGGCCTTATGAGACCCGTTTTCTGCACCTTATAGTATTTTTATCAAAGGGCTTTACTCAATCAAAACGTCCAAAATTTCGATAGGTCAGTTGGAAGAGCAGCCACCCACTCACCGGATTGTGAAAGACGCGGGTTCGAGTCCCGCTATTGGAGGTCGCATATACATGGACTGGCATGCATGAAATAATCAATTACATATGACAGTACTAGATTTAAGTTTGTATTGTGACAGATTTGGTTTAAGTCTCTCCGCTAAAGAATATTGTAAAGAAACCATGAATATATAATATAATGCTACCACACTACTGGACTCTGCGTATTTTCCTTTACCCGCTTGAGCCTTGGTTCAGGTCGAATTTTTCTAATTTCTATTTTTGTGAAGTCCAAAATCTTTTCCCGTTTCTAAATTGCTAATATTGTTTTCCAGTGCCAACTGCAGCACAACTTACTGAACTGTTTGATAACAAAAAGACGGACTCTTCGGATGAGCCTTCCGAGAACAGTCTCATTAACGGTGGCACGGACTCTGAACCAATCGTGGGACAGAAAGTCATCCACCAGGCGGAATTAGAGTCTCAGCTGTTCAAGGTACCTCATAAAATTAATGTTACCAATTCAAAATTGTATTTTTCTATCATTCAGTAGTTTCTTCATTAAATTGCAACTTAACAACATAATTAGCCAACTAGGGAGTTCGGGCCGCTGCGGGTAAACTGAACACTTGGAGTAGAGTAAAAATATCTTTAAAATGAAAAGCAGTAGGCTTTAACAACCATATTATTTGTATAACCACATTTCTATTTAAGAACACGCATCAAAAAAGTGATTAAAGTCGCTTTCAAATATCACGCAAATTGTTTGTTGGTAATATAGCCATAGGTACCTTCTGAATCTTACCCATAGCTTAGGCTTCGAAGTTCACCAAACAACTTTTTTTTGTTTCCAGTACGAAGGCACATTCTGCGAGTACCTAGAAATGCTAACGCAACTGGGTCACGTGGTACTATTCTCTTCGGCGTTTCCGCTCGCCGGCGTCTGCGCGCTTCTCAACAACGCGTGCGAAGTGCGCGCCGACGCGTTCAAACTCTGCCACGTCTCGCAACGGCCTTTTGGGGAGCGGATCAGTAATATTGGAAGCTGGCAGGTGAGGAATTTAGTTTAGACATAGGACTTTAGCACTTATTGCTTTGCTTCAGGCACAGATTAGTTAATAGTTACAACGTAACAGATAAATCACATACACGACACGGTTGGCGTAGTGAGCTGTAGCACGGTTTCTCGCCTCGATTTCCGTAGTGTCCCGGGTTCGATTCCCGGTCAGGTCAATTCAGGAAACGATCTTTTCTGAATTGACTTGGGTCTGGGTGTGGTGGGAGACGCCCCTGGCTTATTTCCTTGTGTGGTACCTCGTAACACAGGGATATTTATCCCCATTTCGAGACCATTACTAGAGGTGTGTTGTCTGGCGCATATTTATTTATTTATACAAAAGATTCAACATTTAGTCAATTGTAAATGCGTGCTGTCATGTGACTGGCATGTTTTACGAGGGCTACCTCTTTCGATATAAATTTCAATAGTCAGTACTTACTTTATGTCGTCACGTCAGTTCAACCGCAAGATTCGCGTACAAATGATTTCTGTTACGCGGCTTTTGACAACCAACTGCCAAAGTGGTCCTGGTAGACCCGGCGGCTGGTAGGTGATTATTGCGTGCAAGTAGATGGAGAGACAGAGAAGACTCGCAGAACTGATGACCTTGTTGAGTAAAGGTTCTCGAGTGGCTACCACGAAGATGGAATGTTTGGAGGGCTTCAGAAGCCTTAAATTTGACCTCATAATCCAATGATTTCAGCGCTTATAGCACTGAAGTCTTCATCGCCAAACCAAAGAATGTCTTTAAGCGAGGTGTATTTTTGATGTTTTTTCTCTAAATGTGTCATTTTCATCACTGAATACATAAGAGCATTGCTTTCGTGAATATAAAAAAACTGCTTCTCAGTAATCAGTCATTTTAAGTAAGCAAATAAGTAGTTTTACCATCAGCAATGAAACTGCTTTATTCCAGCACGCAATGGAAACAATGGTGGCCGTGGCAGTGCTCGTGAACTGCGCGCTCATCGGGCTCTCGGGGCCCGTGCACCGCTTGCTGCCGGACGCCCCGCCCGCGCAGACCATACTCGTCGTGGTGGCTCTAGAGGTACACACGTCAGCTTCTGGCCGCCAGGGTGTTGTCTTATTCCTAGGTCGGTGACCTGAAGAGGTGCCACGGCTATAGCTCCGCCTGCGGTCTCGTGAATTTGACTTTGGGGCTCAACGTTCCGCACAAAAAATCCAAGAGCAAGGTTAGAGCGTAGGGCCGAAGCCTGGCTTTTTTTTACAGAAGGTCATCTTCAGAAATCGCATGTTTTTCCATAATCAGGACATTTTGGAAAATATATGTCAACACTCCTCATTTTTAACTTTTCCCCCATATATGCGCTAGTATCTGTCACTAATTTGAATGCTGTGAATGATGAAGATTATAATTACTTTGAATTTTACCATTTTACAATACTTGTTTTCATATCTTTGAATGAGAAAAATCGGTGTACGGCTCTTCTTCTTGACATGTCGAGGGCCTCTGACCGTGTGGTACCTAACATCTTGTTGAATCAGCTTAACAGAATAGGTATTCGGGGTTCAGCACACTCACTGCTTCAGTCTTACTTTCGTGATAGAACACCATGTTGAAACATTACAATGAAAAGACAAAAACGGTTGAAGGTATCTGGTCTGGTCTCGAGGAGGTGAAATTGGGCGTTCCTCAGAGCAGCATATTAGGCCCTTTGCTGTTCCTTATCTACATAAATGGGCTACCGTCTCTGATAAAACACGAAACAGTGCTGTATGCTGATGATTCAACAGTACTGTTTGTAAAAAAGGATGGCATTAGTAATAAGAAATATGCAGTGAACATCTCAAAATCGCTGCAAACATTGGTGGATTGGTTGAGCACTCTAGATCTGCAAACAAATATGTCATAAACTAAACTTATACAATTTCACAACTACATATAAGCTTACGCTTATCAAACTTGATGTAGGTATTGATGGCGACTATGTTGGCGAGGTAGATCAGACTGACTTCCTTGGATTAGCGCTTGACAGTAACCTTAACTGGAAGTCACACATCGACAACATCAATAACAGAATCGCCAGTCAGTGCTATACTTTATCAGTACTGATAGATATTTCATCGATTGAGGTCGAAAACAGCGCGTATTAAGGTAATATCTACCCTATTCTCTCATACGGGATAATATTTTGGGGTAATTCAGTTAACGTTAACGATACTTTTATATTACAGAAGAGAAGTATGAAAATTAATTACAGCAAAAAAATTGATGATTCTCTACGACTATTATTTAAAGAAAAACAATATTTAACTTTAACTGGTATTTATATCTTAGAAATAGCTTTGTTCGTCAAAAATAATATGCATTTGTTTACGAAAAAGTCTGAAATGAGATTAAGCACTAATAATAATAATAATAATACATTTATTTGCACAGAATACAGGTCACACAGGTTATTGTTACATTTGTGCTTACAGTACAAATCTATATTCTGCCAGTCTAAGGCATGCAAATGTTATAAGGCAAATTAAACATCAAATTACATTATTTAAATAAATTAACATTTTTTTTAAATTAACAAATTAAAAATTATCGTTGAGGAAATCATCAATTTTATAATAACACTTATTAACTAATATGTTTTTAAGTTACGTCTTGAATAATTTAACATTTAGCTGTTTAATATCTTTTGGGATTTTATTATAGATCTTTGATGCCATGCAGACTATACTGTTATGTAACAGAGTTGTTTTGGAAGGGAACAAACAGCTAAGTTACGGGGACATGACTACCTTTGCAAGCCGTTATGTAAATGCATGATTTACAGTAAGAGTACATTTATAAGTGCTATACAAGTTTATAATTATCTGCCTTGTAATATTACTGGCATTTTAAGTGTTAAACTATTTAAGACAAAGACAAGACGGTAAACAATGTATTTTACAATTTAAATGGATTTTATATTTTTTTATGTTTTATAATAGAGACAAATCCATCGACATTTTAAGCACCTAACAACGACATGAATGTGAGATAGATATATTCTTTATTGTAAAAAAACCAAAAGTGACTTAAAGCTAAGTATTATGTTTAAAACAATGCACAATTAAGGCGGCCTTATCGCTAATGGCGATCTCTTCCAGGCAACCTACGGGTAGAGGAAAAATTTTAAACGAGAGGCAAGTATGTGCACAAATACAACAGTAACTATTTAGATGGAGAAATATGTAAATTTAATAACAAACTTATATAAAATAAACTTACTTTATATTTGAAGATATCAAATAAAGTGTTTTTTGCTATGGGATTTTTGTATCACTTAACCAAAACTGAATTCAAACACTTTGTTCGTTTATTTTTGTTATCATATTTCAACTGGGGACGCTGGCAGTGGGCCGGGTGATCGGTCCGCTTGTTATGGGCCATTTCACCCATTTTCCCGGCCCCCCCTTGCTAACAATAATATCCTTTATATCCTGGCAGAATATAGATTTGTACTGTAAGCACAAATGTAACAATAACCTGTGTGACCTGTATTCTGTGCAAATAAATGTATTATTATTATTATTATTATTATTTAAAAACGTATTCCGATGGCAACTGGCAGCACACGCAAAATCGCAGTCTAAATGAAGACTGAAGCGTTGCAGGTCCATTGACCTCGGTTTAGTACTTTAGTAGGACCGCGCAACTATTACCGGAGAAATAATTTTGACCCTACAATAATCTAACTATACATAATTGAAAAAGAACCAGTGACAGGCAGATATCACAAGTAGATGTAACAAAAGTTAACCAAAAAAAGGATTCAAAATAAAAACATAAATAGGGATAACCAGAGCGCAAGATAATGGAATTTTACTTTTGCCTTGAAAATAGGAAGGGATTGAGATTCCCTAATGGAAAGGGGTAAGGAAATCCACAATCGGATAGATTGTATAATAAAAGATTGTTGAGATTAACAATAATTTATAAATAAAATGAACATCCCTCTCTCTCTCTCTCTCTCTCTCTCTCTCTCTCTCTCTCTTTCTTTATATGCAGATGCAATACAATTAACAATATCTAATAATTTAATAATTAATTTGATTAATAAATAAAAAATCTACATGAATATACTTACACTACTGTTTATGTATCAATTATTGCCAACTAGCATAAGTCATCCATGGTTTATTCAATAAATATTTCTGATTTCATATCGAAATATAGAAAAATTGAAAAAAATATCGCTAGACATTTATCCCGCTCTTCACCTTGGGCCAAATGAGGCCGAATGATTTTTTCTAGTTCTTTACATTTAGAGATGAGGATGATTGTGTTGACTGGCCATTCAATTAATAGTAACATTGTTGTCCCAGCACGTAGTCCTGGTGATAGTCCTGGCGCTGCGCATGGCCATTCCGGAAATCCCGGCGTGGCTCGCCACGGAGATGGCCAAAGTGGAGTTCCAGAGACGAGAAGCCATCAAGAATGCGCACGCGCCGCTGTTGGTGAGTTTTGTACTTCAAATTCAGGATAGGATAGATAAATAATATTTATTGCACAAACAAATTCAACAGGTAATTATTAGAAAATAAACACATTAACAACGTACAATTTGAGAATTTTTTTTATGAACTAGCTTCTGCCCGCGACTTCGTCCGCGTGGAATGATGATAATTATATAGAAATAGAAAAACATTTATTAACTTTATGAACATTGTTATATTTATAAAGTAAACACAAAAGAAGTAGGCATTAACAACAAAACATATAGGTAACAGGAAAAAAAGATCATACCATCAGACAACGGTGTCCCGAGGCCCAAAAAGACAAAGGGACCTCACTCAGCATATAGCCTGGGCTTTATGGGCCCAGGCGCTGATTTTCAGTAGGCCTAGGCTGAGATGACGCACGGACATTTGCGGCGGACATACGTGTGTGCATATACATATAAGTATCAAATATATTATAGCCTATAGCCTTCCTCGATAAATGGACTATCTAACACTGAAAGAATTTTTCAAATTGGACCAGTAGTTCCTGAGATTAGCGCGTTCAAGCAAACAAACAAACAAACTCTTCAGCTTTATAATATTTATTAGTATAGTATAGTTATTAGTATATATAGTATATAGTTTATTAATTTAGTTTGGTTAACTTCTCGTATATAACGTGTAAGGTCTTTATCATTGAAATCGAGCTTATATTAAGTCTTGATTATGAACTGACGGGATATTCTACTAAGCACGTCAACAATAAAATCTTGATTTTGTGGATAGTTTATTAGGTAATAGCACAAATTAGACATGCGCGGCATTCTGACAGATAGCCCGCTTAGAACAACACGCTATTTTTGACGCACGCACACAGAGACATGAGTTTACGAGCGAAGTCAGTGAGCTTCGGTGAGTCGGAAAGTCGCACTGTCGCGAGTGTTTTTGTTTTTGTTGAACTTGGTGCAATTTTTCACATGATCAGTTTTGTTTTTGGCCGGTTCTGTCAAGTAGGTATAACTTACTTACTTCATTTTAAAAATTCAGAGCGAATATAGTAGTAACCCTGGGCGGTTCACGCAAGTTTGGAAAAAGGTGCGAGCGGTCCTTCTGTAAACTCTTTATTTTGTGGTAATAGCTTCAAGCCGTCGTTTTACATCACGCCATCGCCAGCCAATAACAGTGCAAAGAATAGCAAATGTTGTCAATAACACTTTTCCCGGCTTTAGATTAAATCAAACGCAAAATTATGTTTTACCATTGTCAGAAAGAATGCAGGTCACTGTCACACGTTTGCCATGTTTAAGCTTCTCAATTTTATGACGTGCTACATCCAGTTTATGGAAAACCATTGGCAATAACAATAGCTTCAAAGCCTTCAAGCCGCCGTTTGACGTCAAACTCAAACTCAAATAACTTTATTCAAATAGACTTTCACAGTAAGTACTTTCAAATCGTTAAATTTAAAGCAAGATATACTAAATAATAGACATAATTACGATAATAATATAGATATATAAATATGGATCTGATCGCTCGCTTCTTGAGGACAAAGATGGTTTGTATATCCGCGGCTTTACACCAAAGTTCAATGCCGTAAGACATTAGACACTGTGGAAATAATTAAATGTCAAGCAATGACAGTCCAGAAAATAGCAAGTGTTGTCAAATAAAGAGTTACTTGAAATTTTTCACATACACACTTTGCTCGGCTTTGGATTAGATAGAACCCCTTGTAATTTTTGTGTACTTTAGTCGGAATGCACAAGCCAAGACGACGTCCGCTCGTCGCGCAACACGCCGCGCGCCACGCCCACCACGCCGGCGCCCCGCCCCCGCTCCCCGCGCACGCCCGACCCCCGCCCCCCCGGCCCCCGCTCCCCGCACACGCCCGATAAGAAGAAGGCCATCAATATAGGCAAGATACCGGAGATTCCGCCGTTCAGGTGAGCTCGCTCGTGTGGGGATAGTGGTTGGCAACCTTTTAGGCTGGGGAACGGTATTTTAAAGTCCTTTTTTGGCAATAATTACAATAAAAGATTAACGTATTACTACAGACACTATTTAATTGGGATTATTAAATTGAATTCAAAGAAAATATAAGGGAGGCTAATTGTAATAAAAAAAAATGCTTTTTAAAGGAAATTGGAGGAAATAATTCGGTATCTTAAATTTTTTCACGAGTTTTTCCCAAAAACAGATTTTTTAAAGTACTGATAATAGTAAATTATCTGGGAAAATGTACACCAAGATCATCTGGCTCCCAACTAAGCAGAGCTTGTACGGTTGTCAGCGACTGATAGACATACTCAAATGTTTCTAAACACATACATTAATAGATAATAACACCCAGAATAAAAAAAGTTAAAATTCTAATTCATCTTCAAATCTGTTATTGTCAACAGATTAAATAGTCGAGGATCAGGAGCAATTACACCTATGAGGTTATTATAGTTCCCCTGAATTAGTATTATCTAAAATACCAAATATTATATTAATATTAATAGGATGTCCTTACGCATGTTATATGTTGAGAACCTCTGCTGTTTTATCCCTCGTACGTATTTGTAGGAGGTAACATTATGAAGTTACGAGTATGATAGGTGGTAATTGAAGTTCTTATAAAATAATCCATTAAAATTTATATCTCAAGAGTTGGCAATTCTTTTGGACCAGTCTCTTAAGTGAAGTAAGTCTCTTAAGTCCAGTAACTGTGATTGCTATTTTTTTTTGATTAAAAATTGAGGACCTGACAAAATGAGGTATAACCAACCTTCTTTTAATCGTCTTCTCAAAAAGCGTATCGATCCTAAGTAACTCAAAGTGGTCATTTAATAATTCTTGCATGTTATTGACTGAGAAGAATATGAAAGGTTCCTGAGTAGGCTTTGAATACTGGTACATCAGAATTGTCAATTTTCACAGATGCTTGCAACAGAAATACATTTTGCACGATAGTTAATAGTGATATGACTGCATAAATTAGGTAATTTATAAAGAAAACTAGATGCAATCGAGTTTGGCCAGTACATTAATGGTTTAGGGAAACTTAACATTAAAGTACTTTTTATTTCCTGTCTAGATTATGTAGAATGCTGATTTGGTGCTAAATAGATGAAAAGTTACTATGTTAGTAAAGTTTACCTGCTAATAAAAAAATAGCCAATAAACATGACAGACATACTTACTATAATTTTCACACATTTCAAATCTTTCAGTTATTCTTTTCACTTCCAACTGTCCAAAGTTGAATCAGGAATGAAGCCATAAAAACCGTGGGCAGTTTTTAAGATAAAAATTGTATTAAAACGACTTCTTGGTGGGTCTGTCGTAGCTAGTAATAAAATATAAAATACCCTAAAAATTTTGCCATAAATGGCAGACCTAAAATATGTAATTTTCGGAGTGAGCAATACGAAACCCTTAAACATTAACAGTGAAAAGAGATTTATGTAAAGTAAAGATCACAAAAAAATATTAAACGATCTCTCTAACTGGCATACTTTTATTGTAACCAGCAAAATACCTTTCAATATACGTAACTTCCGCAGTGCGAGTACGATTCGTGCATCTGAATAGATTTTTGGATAACCAATCTCATAAATGAAATGCATCTATTTATCTTCCCCCGTTGGGGTAAACTGAAATCGTTTCTCAAACTATAACTTGGTTAGCCCATAACTTGTAAGGGGTAACGCTGGCATCATTTTTGAAAATTCGCGGCCACTTACCAAACCTTATTTTTATGAAAGAATATATCGAGGGTAACAAACTTTATATGGAGCACTTATAGCTAAAGTATATCGGAGCTGAGATATTTGGTATTGTATTTTTAACCAACTAATCAATTGAACTTTATCCATACCAAGGAAAAGGTTAAAAAGCGGCATTTATAATACTTATAAACATGCAACGCAATTAGGATTTAAGAAGGCTAGTTGTCAATGGCCACGTGCAATACTAGGCCATTATTGTTCATGTATAGTGGGTAAAAAGACTTACAGGTGTTTTTCCCATGAAATGTCTCTAATGTCGACGGTTAGGAACCAATACCTCCTATTTACATATTGACTATCAGAAAATGTCTTTTTGATGTCATTGACGTTACGGTCGTTTTTCATGATAGCTTGTGTTCCACTTCCTAATGCCAAATAATTAACATTTACTGCTATAAAGACAACATTACGACTATGGATATCTAAGTTTTGCTGGATGTACTTTTATTTGAAAAATATACTCAACAGGTATATCCTGAAAAGAAAACCTTCTTCTCCTTCTTCTCTCTATTTCTGCATTCTTTTTAACAGCTGTTAGGTAAATTAGCTCGATAAAGTAACATTTCAGAACTATTATTTTAGTGAAACTAAGGCAAAACATTATACTTTGTGAAATCATATCTCGGCTCCGATATCACTTAGAACAATTCTGACCACTCAGATATGTTTCTTTCTTAGGGTTCTATCAAACAGTGGTAAAATTATTGCTGCTCACTGATAAAAAAAGACGTCCATACAAAGTTACTCAAGCCCCCTTGGGCTAAAATCTGCCCAAAAAATTACTAACATTCGTAATTAACAATTTTGTTTAAAACAATATTGCCTCCAGCCTGTTATAGTAAAGTTTGGGAAACGTTTGTTATGCGAATGTTGTAGAATAGATTTTAATTTGGTTTAATTTTTTGTTTTCAGTTAATTTGACAGAAGTATGCCTGGATCGGTGTGTAGTTACAGTCCGTAAAATAAAGATTTTTATAATTATATATTTTCAAGTATTTATTGTCATTTTGTTATAAGTAATAATAACGATGTTCTGCTTGCCTTAACTCATTTCTTGTTTGTTTATACTGCTCAGTACATTCCGTCTTGTATTTTGTTTATTTTCGTCCACAAGTTTTTGTTATGTAAAGATAATCTTATTTAATAAATTCTAGTTACTATGCCTTGTTTATCATTTAAAATTATACAGATATCTGTATAGAAAGAAACCTAGTAAAGGAATTAAATATTTTTTATATTCAAACAATAACTTTACCACTGAGTCTTTTTATATCAGCTCCTTATTTATAATCACTGCATCATCAATATTTTCAAGGGAATCAGAGGTAATTTTCATTTAATTTTTATTTCTTTTCTCCTCTTCCTATAACACATCGTTTTTACTACTGCACCGTTCCTTATGTAAATAGATGCTTGTCTCTTTCTTGTACCTTATAAAATCCGAAGCTTAATCAAATTACATTTTTAATGATAAAAAAAATACTGGAATCAAGTTATATTTTTCACTACATTGAAATTTTCACATACTTCGGTGGTCACTAAAATTGGTTTTCCCCTAAATTGTAATACAGGGGTTTCACCAAAACGCTATCAATGAAAAATGTAATTAGATATAAGCTGTTTCTAATGGAATCGATCCTGTTTCCTCTTGAATATTTGCACTTTGCGTTTACTAGCTCAAAATTAAATAGTGTATATTTTCAGGCCAAAAGCCGCGTCCATAACGGATCCGGGGGTGACCACGGGCTCGTTGCAGATACTTCAAGATGTCAGCCCCACTAAGCCTATTCGGCGCAAGGTACCTTTTATACTCATAGTTTAACTAAATCTAGTTTATGTAAATCTTGGAGAATATTGGCAATAATAGCTACACAAACACGAGCGTGATGGAGATTTCATGTATTTTTGTACAGTCAAATGTAATACTTACCCCTGCAGTAAAATTAGGGCACCCTTTAAATAAATGCTTGCCTGTCAAATATCGGGGCTGCTCAACCTTGATTGTTGGTTCTGAATTCGGGGATAAGAATATGAAGATCCAGTAGCCAGTGAGTTCCGACCCGAACTTTCGGCGTTAATTTTAAGTAGCATTTTTGTAGCATAGTGTAAAGTAAATATATAGTTCGGAAAAGAACGGAATTTCAGCTATTGTCAATTGTGTTTTCAGTAAAATAAAATAATGGAAAACCAAACAATTTGAATTTAAGATAGGTCATCACAGCTAGACTCTTTGATATTGTAGCAAAATCTCTCTTAAGTTTATTGAATGGCAAATTTGACTCACTTGAACAGTTATTTTTAAGTAGAAAGCAATGTAATTGCAATAAGAGTGCTGTTTCGAATATTTCCTTAAGAGCGTTAGCTGGGGGTGGTTCAAAAACGTTGCATTTTTGTAAGATTTTCTTGATTATTTCATTAAATTGAACTAAAACTTAAATTTTTGCTCTATTATTGTGTGCATATTGCTATTCAAAACACATTGAATTGTCTAAAATTAGGTAGTCGCTAATCATTTGCTAAATTAAATAAAAAACCGTTTTTTTAAATTGATGAGACACTTACTTAAAAATGTACTGTACACAGTTAAAGATATAATTATGAAATTAAAAGGTGCATTCAATAATAGAGAGATAATTTATACTTAATTTGAATTCAGCTAAATAATCACGTCTAACTTAAAAAAATGATAAAAAACCGTTTTTTTAAATTGATAAGACACTTACTTAAAAATGTACTGTACACAGTTAAAGATATAATTATGAAATTAAAAGGTGCATTCAATAATAGAGAGATAATTTATACTTAATTTGAATTCAGCTAAATAATCACGTCTAACTTAAAAAAATGATAAAAAACCGTTTTTTTAAATTGATAAGACACTTACTTAAAAATGTACTGTACACAGTTAAAGATATAATTATGAAATTAAAAGGTGCATTGAATAACAAAGAGATAATTTATACTTAATTTGAATTCAGCTAAATAATCACGAAAAACTTAAAAAAATGCGACGTTAACGATCTACGCCAAACGCAAAAAGCAAACCCCTGTTGAAGCCCGAAATACTCATGCCCGTAGCGGTCATGCCAGTAGCTGGCACGTCAAGGCAAAAGCCAATCAAATATTCTGCATGTGGCATGCTTGCTACAGGCCACATGTCTGTATGTGTATATCGGGCTTAAGAGCGTTTGCTGGGGTGGGGGTAGATCAAGAAGGTCGCATTTTTGGAAAATTTCCGTACCGCTAAGTTCAAATTAAGTATAATTTTTCTCTATGTTTTCTTAAGATGTTCCGCACTTTGTTATTTCGTATTTGTAACTATAACTTTGCACAATGACTTTTTGCGTTTTCTGGCACTTATTAATTAAAAACGGTTTTTTATTTAATTGAGCAATAAATTGTGGGATTACCTAATATTGGACGATATTCAAACAGACGAAAAAAGCAATTTTTATTTCAACTTAATACAATAATCACGAAACGCCTATGCCTATTTCCAGGAGGTGGTCCCAGGAGCCCCACTGTCTCTGCTAGGAGTCCGCGGGCTGCGCGACGAGCCGCTGCACCGCTCCGCGCATTGCCTGCCGCACCCCGCGCACCTGCGCCCGCCGCACAATCCGCAATTACAGGTAAATGAGTATCGTCGGCATACCTTAACCCAGTGTTTTTCAATCTGTGGGTCGTGACCCCTAGAAACACAATTTTCGGATCTCAACAATGCTGCAATGGTGGCTAAAAGTTACTTATGGGAAGACTATTAGTGTCTAAACACACTGCAGAAGTTACGCGACCGAAGCTCCGCGGCTGATTCTACGTTCCGACGTATTCGGCTGATATGATACACCATAAAGGCCTGCGCAGACGACGTACGCGGAGAAAAAAGTACGCTCCGCGAATACAAAAGTACGCTTCGCGAATATACAAGTACGCTTCGCGAATATAAAAGTACGCTCCGCGAATACAAAATCCCCTTGCAGACTCAACGCACTCGGTGTGCGATCATTTGTTGTCCGAGAGTATTTAAATATTCTGAGATTATGTTGTGCTGTAACTTATATGAAATTTGAGCAAAAGAGAAGACGTTTTAAAAGAGAATACTGGGCCCGCGCACTTCAACCCGATACGCTTCGCGTCCGCGGTGTTTCGGCGTACTTTTAGTCGGTCGTGTGCGTTGCTCGATACAGTTTGTAAGGGATCTATTTTGATGGAGAAAAAAGTACGCCGTGGATAATACGTCGTCTGGGCAGGCCTTAAGATCCGAACTAACGCGGCAGAAATTCAGTTGCTCAACTTTGTGTGTGTATTCAGAGTCTATAATTGTGTGCTACGAAATAAGTTGCCACTGAACTTACGCCCGACCGAA
This sequence comes from Udea olivalis, assembly GCA_947369235.1. Lineage (NCBI taxonomy): Eukaryota > Metazoa > Arthropoda > Insecta > Lepidoptera > Crambidae > Udea > Udea olivalis. The sequence goes on along the minus strand of OX376364.1, from coordinate 10,545,296 downwards.
GTGACGCAACGTAATTTCGGCATAATGTGTCATCAGTAATTCAAATAATGTGTAATGTGTTTAGACACAAATTCTTAAAGATATAAAATTTTAAAAACCCCCGACACAAAAAATAAACTCCAAAAACTAACAAATAATATTTTAAATTCACATGTATAAGGTAAGTTCAAATATTTTTATTTTCCAAGCGTCGCGTCGCGTCTGGGGACCGCTCAAGTTTATGAAGTATTTTTCCAACAACAGCTAATTAATTATTACGAATTACATGTAGTGTACCTAAAAGCGATCTTAAGTTTCATGCATAGTCTTCTTCGTAATGCCGCGTGCTGCGAGCTCGGTGTGCGGTATGCGGCGCGGGGGTGGGCGCTACCAAGAGCGGCGACCCGAACGGGCAGACACGTGAGGGCAGACTACGTTGACGGTTGTGTCGATTTTGCGAATTTTTCGGAGTAAATTCTTTTCTTACTATCTGCGAATACACCTGTTTTTCTGACTAAGCGGTCCCCCGACGCGACGCGACGCTTGGAAAATAAATTTTTTTGAACTTACCTTAAACATGTGAATTTAAAATATTATTTGTTGGTTTTTGGAGTTTATTTTTTGTGTCGGGGGTTTTTAAAATTTTTAATTTTACTTTTATTTTGTCCTTTTTAAAGTAGGTAAAATATTAGGAAGGTATTTAAAGTGATTAAATAGTTGAGTTTGAAGTAACACAGTAGCAAATTTCAAATCATTAGGACATATGAAAGGTAGTCAGATCCCTTCATCAACTATTAAAGACCTGATGATCTTCAAACGGCTGATCAAGCCATGGTTACCTTACCATATACTTTCAATATCATTGAAGTAACACGGTACCAAATTTCGAATTGATCGGGCATAAGGAAGTTAGTCATTTCCCCTAATCAACTAGAAAAGACCTGATGATCTTCAAACGGCTGAACAGATTTTCATGAAACAAGGCTAAGAACATTCGGGATAAAATTATCTATGACACAAAAAAAACTAAACTAAATTCGGTTCATCCGTTTGGGAGCTACGATACCACAGACAGATACACAGATACACAGACACGTTAAACTTATAACACCCCTCTTTTTGCGTCGGGGGTTAAAAAAGTGTCTCTGTTCCCAGAAAGTGTCTTAGGGCTCTCCATGGGGTCTAAAACTTCCAAAAATACATCAGATTATTCATGCAATGCGGCCTAACTTATTCACAGTAGTCTAAAATATGTCACATATCTAAATGTAATGTGTTTTTCAGGAGCTACTAGGCAGCGTAACCGCAGGCGGTTCGGAGCCGGACCTGAACCAGGCCATCCCCGTCTCCGCCGAGGCCTCCGCCGCCTCCAGCGAGGACGACAGGCCTAAAGATAAAGGGAGTAAGTGCACACTGCTTTTTGGGTTTATTCAAACTGTATTATTAGACATTCAACCGAATTTATCAAAAAAAGTGTTTTCTTTTCTAAACTGCCTTTATGAAAAATACCGAAAAAGTATATTTTACTTAAATAATATTCTTAAGAGGGTTTGCTTTTTGCGTTTGGGGTATATCGTAAACATCGCATTTTTTAAGGTTTTCGTGATTACTTAGCTGAATTCAAATTAAGTATAAATTATCTCTTTATCATTGAATGCACCTTTTAATTTCATAATTATAACTTTAACTCTGTACAGTACATTTTTAAGTGCCTTATCAATTAAAAAAAAACGGTTTTTTATTTAATTCATCAAATAATTGGCGTCTAACTTGTTTTACACAATTCAATGTGTTTTTAAATAGTATTATAGACACAATAACAGAGCAAAAATTTAAGTTTTATTTCAATGAAATAATCACGAAAATCTTACAAAAATGCAATGTCTATCCACCCTCTGCTACGTTAAATAGGAAAGTGGCTGGTAGTGACTGGATAGCAAAAACGGGAGATCTGGCTTTGTGGCGCGCCCTAGGGAAGACTTATATCCAGTATTGGATTGCTATAGGCTGAAAAGTAGGATATTTTACTTTGAAAAGCGTAAATTGTAAACTTGAATCAACAGTGTAAAAATAGTTTTTTTATGCTCCAGACAACACACCTCTTGAAATGGTCTCGAAGTAGGGATTAACATCCCTGTCGTAACACACACAAGGAAATAAGCCAGGGGCGTCTCCCAGCACACCCAGACCCGAGTCAATTCAGAAAAGATCGTTTCCTGAATTGACCCTACCGGGAATCGAACCCGGAACACTACGGAAATCGAGGCGAGAAACCGTGCTATAGCGCACTACGCCAACCGTGTCGCCAGATGATACACGATGACTAGATTACGGTTAGTTTTATAGGAAAGAAGTGTGAATAAAAGTTGCGAGGCAATTTTTTGTAAGTCACAAACAGATATACAGTCGACAAATGAACGGAACGTCATTATTTATTCGTTAGAATGTATTTTACTATTTTGTATGTGTTTTGTATGTTCGTGGCCTAGGGGTTAAGCACTTCAACTCGGATCGCGAATTGTGTGGTCCTGGATTCAAATCTGGCCAGAACCAAAAACCTTTGTGTAAACAATAATTTAATTTCCGACTAACTCTCCGGTGGTGGAAAACATCGATAAAAACCAATCAACCCGGATAGTGGCGGAAGGTTCACCACGTTGGGTTCTAATACCATTGGTGAAAAGTGGGTTTCCGAGTGTTCCTTTCACATTTTTTGTTATGACTTTACTCTGTCAATTCAATATTTGTGTATAAAAACAAAATTGATAAAAGTAACCATCGAGTTTCTTGCCGGAGTCTTCTCGATCGGAAACAACTTCCGAACCGTTGGTAGAGTAACTTTATGTTTAATTATGATGTTTACTACCATAGTATTATTTTATGTAAGTTTAGTTTTATTTAGTATTTTTGCTATATTTTTTTTGTATTTAATAAAGATATTTTTTACTTTTTACTTTACTTTACATTTACACCATGACGGCCACAGTCGTACTTGCCTCTGAATACCCCGTTTCGGATAAAGTCGTGATGGTATGTTATGTATGCCTGATAGTGTTATAATTTAAGAATTGAACTGACAGGCATGTTGTTGGTAGGTCGCTCCCGCGCACGGGCCGCCCTCGTGAAGCGCGTGCGCTCGGTAGCAGTGTTCTCGCTCGGGCTGCGCAAGGCGCGCGAGGCCGCCGACCGGCGCGCCGCCGCGCCGCGCACACCCGGGGAGGCCGTGAGTATACACTAATATAAAAAAAACATATATTTTTTATTTATTTAACCGATTCGTTGCGTTGTCCATTCTAGAAAACTTTTCGCCATGGCTATGAACAAATTTTCTATGACACGACTGTCGTGTCAGCCGCCATAGAAGTTGATGGCACGCCTTTTGTGTCACCAGCCTTGCAGAAAAACCCACATGCTTTTTTCACTTTTTCTCTGGTTTAGACTTGATTCATGTTTAGTGGACATCACACTACGGTAGTGTACGGCTCGATACGTAATTAAAATTGTTTTTTAAGAGGTTAACTACGTGTTTTCCCTGAAATGGAAGGTAAGTGACTTTAAATTCTCAGATGTCTCAAACCTTTTGTGATGTTGTTTAATTATTTTGTTGTATTCATGGAATAAGACAAGAAATTAATATTTAAATTATAATGTAACTTATAATGGTTGTCAACCCCTGAATTTTTTTAATGCACACTATATCCAGAAGCTAACACCATGGGCTAAAAGTACGTGGAAAATAAAGATAGTTTTGTTCTAGACAGACCCTTCTAAAACTTAATTTGAGGAATTAACAATCGTTTCAAAAATGACACGCCTCTAGTGTCAACCGCCACCAGTTCAAAACATTGATGACACGCCTGTCGTCCGCAACGAATCGGTTAAAATGGGTTTGCGTTTGGCCTCAGTCTCGCCTGGTGGTAAGCGATGATGAGGCCGATGGTGGTACACGCTTACCCAGAAAATGCCTTCACTCTGGCCTTGAAGATACTAAGGTTGTAAGTATCCGGAAACAAAGACGCAGGGAGAGCGTTCCGCTCCCTAGCGATGCTAGGGATATTTATCTTATCTCATGTACTTTTTATAAGTCTTTATTAATAAATATAGTTATAATCTAAAAAAAAATACTTATGAGTAATTATTAATACTGTAAGAAGAATAGTATGATTTACTGAACTGTACACTACCACACATTGTCTCAGTGAAAATAAGTGTTTTTTTTTTACGGTTTCAAACAAACACATTTGCCTGGTTTTCTCTGAGAACCTAAAGATAAAAGTTGGTTAAAAAAGTATATTTTTTATTTCGTTAGTTGCTACATCACCTGCAGAGTACCCAGAGTAGTAGTTACCCAGAGTAGTTACCCAGAGTAGTAGTTAATACCCGTTATTTTTCTTCTATAAACACCTAATTTCCTTTCAGAATCTACCGGCACCTATGCTCGGAGGTGAACTATCCCTCATACCGATCGAGCAACTTATTCAAGTGGAGGACGTCAAACCGAGGCCCACGTAAAATTTTGTACCTTATTTTACCTTATTAGAATAGCATAGACACCACACATCGTCGATTTTGGTCTTAAAAAGTATGTGGAATAAAATTCAAATTGGTCTGATTTGTTAATGTGAAGATCGATTTTTCTTTGGAAAAAATAACAGTCTTATAATTCGAACTAAGCTTTCTTTTTCATTAAAGTTCATGCAATTGCATGCAATCCAAGAAAGCGTATGGCGACGCTCTTACTACTTAAACCATAAAGAAGAATTTCGTTAAATTCAAGGCGTAATTACATCCGTACTTCTCACCTTACCCCCTTATTCAGTAACTCTGAATCAATCTTACAACGCGCATATGCTAGCTGATGTACTATTTCGTCCGAGAAACTAGTACTCTCTATCGTCAGAAAAAGTGAATCTGCTAAACTTCGATTATAAATATATCTTAGGTATTGAACGCCTAAAAAGTGTATCGGATTAAGAGTGCTAGAGAATGAAAATAAGCACTCAAACACGGGTTTTGTCACATAAAATATTTATCTGTGACACTGTCAACAAGGCTGCCGAGGATGATGGGATTATAAAATGTCGTCACCACAAAGTGAATGCCTTGAAAATTAAAGATTACCCCAGTGTATTAAGGTTGCTTTTCAAAAATGATATTACTGGCTATGGTAATTAGGTATGTGTCTCTTTAATTTGTTTAATTTAGGATGATAATTTTGACAGCTCACAATAGGGATGGGGTAGTTTATAATCGTTAGTGAATTGATTCGATTATCGAATCATGATTTCATAGAACTTGGAATTTTCAGTTTATTTAAATGTGCAATTAAAAGATAATTAAATGAATATATTTCGACTTTAAAAGCCCTCAAGTGAATTCACTTGAGGGCTTTTATAAGTAAATTAGGTGGGTATTAGGATTTAAAGTTATTTATCACTAATATTTCTTTGCTAATATAATGGTGCACACCCTAAATCACTTTCATAATCATCATCGTCAACATCAATAAATGAACTGTACCTTGAGTATATTATCAATTCTTGTTCACAAACGATGATCACAAAGATTATATGTTAGATTAATTTTGTTTCACAACCGATTTTCTATAGATTTCCGATTTTTTCGTTTTATTTTATTTATTCGTTCGCAAGGCACTTCACTAAGTGGGCGGTACGCGTCAATAAAGTACGATATTATCTGTAGTACACTTTACCGAAAAAGAATGCAATACTTCATAGGCATGAACTGTCAAAATTATCATCCTATATTGGACGAGGTATAACAACACACACATTTGAACTAAGTGTCGGACGCCGCTAGCGTCCGCGTAAAGTGCGTGGACGTTAATTAATGAAATTTCGGTACAGACCCCTCTAGTGATTGAATAAGGAACCAAAAATGACATACAAATTCCTAAACGCAACGATTGCCGTTTACGTTACGGATATTCACGGTCGACATGCTGATTAAGATTCATTGAATACGGGGAGTGGGACGTACATTATTCAACAAACGCATCTTCATTATGTAATACATAATTACCGCGAGTATTAAATGCATTTAGTTAAGCTGTAGGCAGCCTATAGTTAATAATTATTAGATAATGATAAAAAAAAGTTTTGCTATAGAACTAAATAACATGAATAATTGAAAAAATTCAGTGATTAATTCTTTCAAGACCTACTTTTTAACTTACACAAATTCGCAAGGTCTTTGAAATTCTAAAATCCGTAGACTAAAGTTAGATAAAATAGTTTGTAAATGTAATGAACATTTTTATTATTGCTGTTGGTTGTATTTGTAGCTTAATGTAATGGGTACCAAAAGAGTTTATATTTAACCTATGTGTAATGTTTATTAATAAGTGAATGATCATTTAATTTTGTTCATCAAATACCATCTATAAAAAATATTTACTTTTTGTTTGTATTGAAATAAGAAAAACATTAAACAATGAAAGAAAACGAAGATAAATTGATCTTAGTTACTGATTTTGAATAGCTGTAATAATAAACTAGCATAGGGAGAAATAAATCGATACTGTTTTTGTATGAAATAAGACTATAATGATGCTCTCACAATGAAGTTATAAAATGGAATTTATACAACAAAAGTCACTGAACATGCCTATTAGAAGCGACACTTTAAATGTTTGGCTTCTATGATACTGCATCTACGTAAAGTCAAACGCATAAATATCTATACGTTTCCAAGGCATCAAAAATATCTGAGCAAAACATTGGCTCAGACATTTTTGACGTCTTAAAAACATACAGATATTTATGCTCTTGACTATACGTTAAACATAACCTTAGGCAATATTTCAATACTAAAATGTTCGCGTAACGTACGTGGGATACTCGTTTTTATTATTTTACTGTGCTGTATTTCCGCTTTTATGGCAAATTAAACACTCTACATAATAATTTAAACGTTACCTCAGCCGGTACTTTTTTATCTATATGTGTAGGTATTTTAAATTGATTGATTGTCTATTTTACAACATTTTATAACTGCAGTGTGTGAGCATATGTGATAAGCGTGAGAGATATGAACACATCATTCGAGTTAGGGTTATGGGAGTCGATTTTTGAACTTCATCAATGGTTTCTGAAGTCCATATTTGAATACTTTTAGGTAATAATTCTTATTGCAAATACTCGTAGAAGAACCCCAGCATATGAAGAAACATCTTCCAATGCTAAAATTCAGATTTCAAGCGTAATAATGAGATAGAGATTTGAATTGTAAAAATAATCCGAACAATAACGATTCGATATGACGTTCAATAATCGATTCCCTGGGGATGGTTTTTTGAACATTTTTTACAATTTGGATGTTTTTTGAATGTTGAAGTTTTTCGTTTCTCAAAAATCGATGTTGTTGTTATTTTTAAGCTTCTCATCGTAAAGCAATTGTCCGACAATAATTTATGTCACTTTTGTTTAGTTGCGTGTGTCTGGCCGGTCGCAGTTCCTTAACAGAGTGAATGAGCCCTCTGAATACTAGATGGCACTACTAAAGGTAAAAAAAAACACAAATTAACGTGGTAGCGTGCATGAAAGTATTTTTTTACCGTAGCCGGCAGAACAACCACAATGGCACTATTAATAAAGGTGACTATATTGGGGGTTTTGTCTGTAGTAGGTTCCTTACTGGTTTTGAAAAGCGTGGACTTCTGTTGAAGTAATAAAAAATGAGTTTCTAGTAGAGTAAATTGTTCTTAACTGCAAACACCATGAATTCTTAACTTTCTTTTTCGAGCTGTTCTCTTCAGTAGCGTCACCTAGTGCCCATAAACCGAACTATTCCATTCGTATATTTCGACTGCCGCGCCCTCTGGTCAAAATGTACATAACTATTAGGTAGTCTATCTATTGTCTAACCACTAACTCTTTCTTACTCAGCTAGAATTTCACTTTTCTCATCTTTATAGGTTAGTTCTCATTTAGTTACATGTTCTATTGTATGATATGAAGATACGTTTTGTATGTTTAAATTCAAAAGGTATTTATAAAAACGAGGTCGTTTTCTCTTTTTAAATTTTGTCTTCCATTTTTTTACCAATTTTAATACTTATCAGTAAAACATGTAACCTAATGATAGGATCATACTTGCATCTAAATTTAGAAATGAACAGATTGTTACTGTTACTTGAAATTTAGGATGGAAATACCAGATGTATTTTAATCCATTACGAAAATGATAATGGCTTGGTCATTGTGTGATGTATACGAGTATCTGCGTGTTTTTTTGATTAGGTTCTATTTTAAGGATTTTAAAAATACTAATTTGCTTTTCACTCATGGACACCCTACTAAAAGCAAGAGTGACACTTTTGTTACTCTGCCTTCGTCTGTTGTTGAGACGACTCATAGTCGTTAACCTAATGCAAAGGACCTTTAAAAAAAAGTTATTTTGTAATCCGTAAAATGAGAATAAATCAAAAAAATATCAAGTGAATGTCACTATCAAACTAAGTTATATCTTACATCACATGATCATGCCGTTTACTTTTCTTTTGCGGTAGAAACAATCATTGAAATATTTTTTTATATATACATATTTCATTTTCCAAGTAACTTTTTTTTAATTCTTTAGATTTTGACAGTACCTAGGTACTGTCTCTATGTTACATGAGTACTCATATAGCTAACATCTTAACATACATAAATGATCTCCACATTTCTAAAATTAATGCCTTTAACTTTGTTAAACCTAATAATAGATCATAGATTAGTATGAAAATATTGGCTAAACATTATTCAAAAGGCAGCTCCTATTCCTAATAACTGTAGGTAATGTATATCTATTCATTCATAATGTATGTATAAATGTTTGCAAAGCTTTTTATATCGTTTATTGTGTGATGATAAAAGATATATTTTCGGAATTATGTTTCTATTTGCTCAAACGACTCTGTACTAATACAAATTCAGTCAATTACTATAATAGATTGTATTAAGAAGTTCTTGCAGCAACACACTTCAAGAAACAATTGTTAGATTGAAACTAACCTCAGAACGGACATTGTTAAAATGAACTTAACTTACAGTTGAATTCGTTTAATTCTGTATTTCTCTAAAAAAACATTCATAATTGTAACTTATTTTTTAATTATTGAATAGCATAACTTCTCTTTTAGACTTAGTTGAAATAATGACATGAGCACTTATCAGTAGTGAATTATACAGTAATTTATAGAAGCGAGATCAAAACCTCTTAAAGCAATAGAAAAACTCCAAAGTATAAAAACTACCTAATTTTAACCTTAACTTAATAAAAATATTAAAAGGTTGATATTGTGATTACGCACCAACTTTGAGAGATTACGGTCGAGCCTCTAGTATTTGGCAATTTGCCGATACCTTAGTTTTGTGTTTATATTAGTAAGTTAGTGACCGAATAGTCATGTTGGAATTCGCCACAGAGATGCGCATTTCATTAAAGCGCTTTTTTTTAATTTCCTTTGAAGAGTATAAATATATACTTAATTTTTTAGTTCGTGATCTACATAATAATGTTTAGACACAATGAATATCATACTTTCCAGCAGGCCAGTATGTTACAATGGCAAACTATATTTTTTCCTTTTTGCAACAAATTAAATTGCGCTTTATTTATGCACAAAGAATTCGTGGTGAAATCTACTAGGGTAACACCCAAAAATTCCGAAATACTTAATTCCGATTTTCAAAACTCTAAATTTTAATTTCAAAATTCCGAAGCGACAAAATTCCTAATAATCAAAAAGACGAAAGTTATTTTTCCGAATGTCACAAATCCGAAATTTAAAATTTCCGACTTTCAATAATACGAAGAATTTAAAATCCGAAGTTTCATTGGCCCGAAAAACGATATTCCGGAATTCAATATTCCAAAAGTTGCTTGGATGAGTTAAGAGTTTACAATAAAAATATCATATCATTTAAAAATAAGCTGAAACCCAACTGGCCGTGATCCTTCGCCCGCTGCAACAAAGCTTGTGCGCCTGTGCGAGCTGGCGCGGCTAAGGCTGCGGAAGCCGAAGCTACGGAAGCGCGCGTGGGTGCCTGATTTACTGTGGGTGATTTGATACGCAAGGATTCCGTCTCAAAACTCAGGCACCCACAGCTGCAGACTGCACTTTCCGCAGCGCCGGAGACTAGGAAAACGAATATATGTTTTTCAACCCGATTTGGAATTCATATTCATGATAATTTGGATTATAGTTGATTCGGAATTTTGATGATTCGTGAAATTCGGCATTCTGACATTCGTACTTTTAAACATTCATAATTTTGATATTTCGGTTTTTTAATAATCGCATTTGTGACTTTCGGAATTCTAAATCATTCGGAATTTTAATCCAATCATCTATGCTAACAGCGTTTAATCAGAAAGGCACGACCACTAACGTCTACTCTGTTTGTCTGACAAATTATACTAGTGATTTATTTGACGGTTGCATTTCGCATCATAATGGCGGTAGTTTTACTATAAAAAAAAAAGATGATTCAGAAAGAATTATGTAATGGTATTTTTAGTATAATCAGCAGTTTAATCTTTTAGTCAACAGTTTGTTAGTAGGTATTTGAAAAGTACTGATTGCGTTAAAATTCAAATTAATCTACTGATAAGCAATGCCTGACATATAACACGCTGCATTCGCGTTTTTTTGATAAAATGAGACAGTCTTAAACACCGATTCACGAACAAATTTTGTATCTTTTAAAAATCACTCACAGCGCTCTAATTATTTGCGAAAAAGAGGCTGAGTTTACATCAGTAAACGCGCCCAGTCTGTAGATGTTTATTATGTTTTGCCCTCTGAAACATGATGCAATAAAAGCTTGGTTGTTAATGGGGTTTGAACATTTTTGTATAGAAGCTGGCATAGCTACCTGCCGCCATTTTGGTCTTTTCTCAATGTCTCCGCGCACAATAAAAGTGGTATACAAAAAATGTCTGAGTATATAAAGTGTCACGTTTCTGAGTTATTTAAAGGTAAAGATTAATAAGGAAAAAAATAACGATTTTTATGAAAAATCTTCTAATTAAGTGGTCTATCGTGTTATTTTGTCAACAGATAACAGATTTCAGGACATTTAAACCGGCTGGTTATGTGTAATCATCACATGTTCATAAAGTGGACATTTGAAAGTGCTTAAAGTAATAAAGTTAATGTGGATTTTACCTGTTTCTTAATAGGAATTCTACAAAAAAAGTTTCTAACTAAAACAAATATACTTTATTGCATATTTATTTATTCATTTATATTTCTATTTTTTGCATAGTAGAAAATAAAATTGCATTTGTGTCAGCATAAAATAGACAAATAGTGCCCTTAACGCTTTGAGCGATTTCTTCTTTGGGATGACTTTGGGATGTGGGGGGATTGCAGAAGAAGATAACATACTGTTCAAATACCCTAAAATCTGTTTACTAACAAAAAAACGTGCAAAGCTTTATGATTAGTAGATTTTTAATGAGTATCATCTTTTTCATATTTTTTTTTTTTTTTTTTTTAAATATGCGCCAGACAACACACCTCTTGTAATGGTCTCGAAGTAGGGATTATTAAATCCCTGTGTTCCGAGGTACCACACAAGGAAACAAGCTAGGGGCGTCTCCCAGCACACCCAGACCCGAGTCAATTTAGAAAAGATCGTTTCCTGAATTGACCCGACCGGGAATCGAACCCGGGACACTACGGAAATCGAGGCGAGAAACCGTGCTACAGCACACTACGCCAATCGTGTCGTCAAATATATATATATATATATATTTATATATATATATATATATATATATATTATATATATATATATACATATTGATCTTTACTTTCAAATAACTCTGAAACGTGACACTTTAGGGTACCATATTATGGGCTACTTTTGTTTGTTCAGGTGTCTTCTTTCCATATAAACCACTATTATCGTGCGCAGAAACATCGAGAAAGAAACAAAATGGTGGCTGGTGGCCTATGCCACAAATGTTCAAACCCCTTTAATGAATAATATATGTTATGAATAAATTTTATCACCCAAAGCAATAATAACTAGTTTATGTGTGTGTGCCGTAACGTAAAGTTTTTATTTTCAGACAACGAGAAGCGTAGGTAAAGAGAACACCTTACATGTTGTTGTTGATAATGGAATTTTATATTCGAATACCTAAGCAAGACTTTTAATATCCAGAAAATAGGATGAGTGAGCTTTCTTCAAGAAATGCCGATAATAATTTATAGTCATTAAATCCTTTTTTTCACTTAACTTTTTTTTAAATTTTTTTCTTAAAACTAAGGCGTGTTTTTTGTATAATGTGTTAATGAATGAACCTATTCATTTGTTGTACAAATGAGTGCTGGCCGTTGTTAATAAATAGTTGTAAGTATATATTTTTTCTTTTGATTTCGACAACATCGGATCCTTTTTTTACCGTAATGAATATGTTTTGGCATACTTTAAGGTTATGAAGACCATACCGAAAACGAAAGTTTCTATGTTTTATTTTAAATTAAGTTAAGAATTGCGAAAAAAAATTATGTCCGCATGTATGTTTAATGTTTACTATGATTGAGTACACCTTGCTTAAAACAAAGCGTTCTACTATAACCACTCACAGACTGGTTATAGTAGAATATACTTACCTACTCACTGTTTTTTTTTTTTCATGAAACTTAAATTTACCTAATATTTCGTTACGGTAAAAAAGATACTCAGTACCTACAGTAGGCAGGTGGATTTTATCTACTTGGCCTTTTTTGATAAGTTACGTCATCACAGTATTAGTACATACTCAGATTAGGCTTATGTTGTAAAATGTAACGATAAGTTTATTTTGGATTGTGCACTTATTTGTTATTAGTATTCAAATGTTATTGAGTAAGGAAAGCATCGCAAATAGATTATTGTAATTGTTATGATTGTTTCAATGGGACGTGCACAAAATATTGATATTTCACAAGTATCAAGCTTATATAATTTTGCTAGTTTATAATAAGTAAATCAAGAGCCGCCGCGCAAAGAGAAAATATCATATTCTTGCAAAAGTATCACTACACCAACTTTCTAGAACAATAAATAAAACTAAAAAAATATGGGCAAGAAATTATCCCAATAAAAATGTCATTTGATGTTGTTCCCATACTGGGTGATTATCGAAAGACTTGAAAAACGATATGGCATATACTCAGTGAGTGAAAATGAGTAATTTTTAATTGACTTTAATTTTAAGGTTTTCATAGAAAAATACAGACTGTTCGACTGATTTTGTATGGTGACTTTGAAATACATTTTATTTTCTCTTAGATGGTTTGTTTATGCCATATCGTTTTTGTTAGTCTTTTGATAATCACCCAATATAAGTATTTTAAAGTTTTCTACACTTCGAAACTTGGTGGCGTGTTGCTCCTGCCCGAGTTCTTACTGTGCTATTACGATCATTGCTACTTACATGCCGTTTGTTATTGCCAATTTTTTTCACCTTACTAAACTGAGGCCTACTTAAACTTGTCTAAGTCACTTATAATTTAAATATTTAGTATGGCTATAACTCATGTTTTCTTAGTATCACTTTTTCAGTCTAACATAACTGTATCCTAATTTACTGTTCTCATATGAGCCGCTTAGATAAACAAAAGACAACTTGACGCTAAGTGATTATGTTAAAAATAGTCTTTATCGTGTCTACTAGTTAAAACCTGATTACCAATTTGAATGTTGTACTAAAAAATGTTTCATACTCATAGTGGCAAATTTGTTGTATCAGTCCACCTATAGCTAGAGCATAACTCTGCTGACCAGCATTGTGACACCTAAGGCCTGCGCAGACGACGGCTGAGAATTGGCACGGACTCAACGCACACGGTGTGCGTCATTGTTGTCCAGAATTAGTGAAGCTCACGTTATAGAGGCAAATATACTGAGATTACGTTATAAAAGATAATACTGGGTCCATCCTCAACGCGGACTAAAGTCCGCTTTGTATCTTGTACTGCTCATAGTTCGTTAGTTTTATTTTATCGCGAACTCGCGCGTACTTTTGGCCGGTCCTGTCTGTCGGCGTCCGTGGTTCTTTTTGTACGGCTTTCTTTTATTCCTCCGTGTTCGTTGTTCGATACAGTTTGTAAGTGATTTATTTTGACGGACAAAAAAGTACGTCGCTGATAATACCTCGTCTGCGCTGACCTCTAGAAGGATAGTTCCATACCCAAGGCGGGAATTCTGATGTCTACTGAATTATCTTTTAGATGAATATTGGGCGTACTTTCCTGATAATGTTGTTACCCCCCTATTGACAGTGAGCACTGGCGGAAATTGTTTAGCCATCACGGCTAAATATTAGTGGCATCACCACGGGTGGGCACCCGTACGGGCGTACTAGCTTTCGTTGTGTTATTACATAATGTATGAATGAGTTTAGGGTGCTGGTACCGTCAGTCAATGTACATGTACGCTAAATAAAAAATAATATAAGATGTGCGCTATGGCGCGGGCGCGTGAGACGGGTTCCTCATACAATTTTCCGGTACAGACAAGTGTGCGTGCGACCCGCGCGAGTTTTAGCGTACGCCCTGAGCGTGATTAGAAACTAAGCACCCTTTACAATGAAATACAATGTAACGCTTAAGGTGACGATCCCACAACTTAATTGCCACTGTGTGTACGATTTAATAATGCTTCATTCTATAGTAATGTGCCGTAGCAGATCGAACATTATTGTTGTTACGTACTCACTTATTTTTTATACGAGGTATTAATGAACGTTGCATTTTTAGTAAAATAATAAATTAAGTTCGCCAAGTTTGATCGAGTTTCATTTGTCAACCCATTTTAAGTAGAATTGCTTCCTAGTCACCCGGTTTTAAAAAATAAAATTATTAATTTTAGTTCTATCTAAGTTCCGTCAACTCCTGTAACTTCGCCTGATTTCGACATGAATTTGCAGATTTTCAAATATTCCTGCTGAATGAAGATAGTCTGAAACATCGGCACACTATCAACCTGACCAATCAGATGGTAAAAAACCGTTTGCTACCGTTACTTAACCAAATTGTTTGTTAACAACCATAAAATGTGGTTATTAACGGTTAAGCATCCGACTGCACGGTAATATTATCTATCAGTAAACACGCGATAGGGCTGCCTACCTGCAAGAAGTATTTTTAATTACATCTGCCTACTTTGAGTTTCAATTTTGTTTTGAGAATGTATTTTGTGATTGTCTATATTATATTTTTTATTTAAACAAATAAAATACGTTGTGAATGAAATAAAAAATGTTCAATAAGAGTTCATGTTGTCTAGATTTTTCTCTGGATGCGTTATTGAGGAATTCATGTAACCAAAAACAGCACAATATATTCTACAATTGCTCCTTGCCATATTAAGTAAGTACTTGTACTTGTTTTAATCACAAAAATCGCACGTTTACCGTATAAAAAACAACACGACGTCCGTTCGTCACTGCGGCACATTCGCGACTGCTTGCATACCAAGCGCATACCGAGATCCGAAGCGCGTGGATAGCTCTCGTTTCATCCGTTTGTATGAAAGCTACAGTTACACATGCTCATTACTAGCACGAAAACATGCTAATAATGAGCAAGTGCTACTTAGTTGCACGTGTGTCGAAGCCTTGCTAGTTATGAGCATGCTACTTTCGAGTATGCTCAAAAATCGACACCCGTGCGATTTATGACCATACTACATGCGGCGGGGGTGGAAGGGGGCGTGCTTTTAGCACGTGTGAACAGGTTTGCTTATTGAGCATGCTACTAGGCTAGTATCCATTGAGAACTGGTTTAGAGATGTCAGTCTCGGTTTAATTATATAGCGAGGTTGTGGTTTATCTATAGGTACATAATATATTATAAAGAGGAATGATTTGTTTGTTTGTATTAAATGGGCTCCGAATCTACTGGATCGATTTTAAAAATTCCTTCACCATTATAAAGCTATACTATCAGGGGTCGTATTATCTCTTATAGCCGGTCAAGTAAATTTCCTAAACTAAGAGTAGCGAGCAATTTCGTGCCTAGAGGATGCATTTTTATTGACAGGTAACCGCTGACTGGCTGAGAAATCGCTCGCTACGCTCAGCTTATGAAATCTACTCGAATGGCTATTTGAAATGGCAATACGGCCCCAGGTAGTGACATAGGCTGTTTCTTTTTAATTTAGGCTATATGCTATAAATTCGATATTATCAAAACTATCGATAGGATGCGTGTCGATTGTATCGATACTATCGATAGTTTTGCCCTATCGAAAGTCGAATATTTTACGCTAATATTGCAAGCTCATACAAGGTTTCGTTTTATTTCCAGTCGATAGTATCGAAAATACCTCGATAGTTACCAAAGAAAAACTATCTATAGTATCGATAGGTGTCGACTTTAATGGCGCGATTCTTTTTTCTTTTTTTTTATATTGCCCGTCAAGATTACCTCACTCCACCTGACGGAAAGCGGTCGTGAGGTCCAAATATGAGGTTGACAAGCCCAGTCATTCAACGAGTCACTGGGCTGGCCATCCTCACCTTGAAGGCCTGCAGAAATGCCTTTTCACGCCCCGCTTGAAGAACCCGGGACTATACGAGGAAGGAAACACATGTGCTGGAAGAGCGTTCCACGTCTGGATGGTACGACAAAGAAACGAGTCACCGAACCTTTTAGTTCGGGCCAACAAATGTTGAATTGTGTGTGGGTGACGCCGTAGTCCAGCACGCGTGGTACGGGAGTGGAAAGGTGAGGGTGGGATAAGCTGGAATAACTCGTCAGAGCATTCCCCATTGTAGAAGCGATAGAGAACACTTAGCCTGAATCAGAATCAGAATCATTTATTTCGCTTGAAAGTGGTACAAAGATGTTAAATATATACAAGGTCCTCACAATTCACTATAGCATAGCATGCAAAATTCATTATTATAATTTTAAGTTCACATGGAAATTACTAATAATCATTATATTGTCAGAATGTCACCGAAACACGCTTAAAACATGAAATACAAAATAATTGAGTCACAACAAACGAGACTCAGAGAATTTAAAATATTCATCCATTGAGTAGAAGCATCTTTCTATCAACCACCGCTTGAGTTTTATCTTAAATCTGTTTAGTGAAAGTACCTTTATTTCGTCATTTAATTTATTATAAACTTTTATAGCCATGCAGTAAGTACTTCTACTGTAAAGCGTCGTAGAGACAGCGGGTAGAACCAGTTTATTCGGATACCTTGTATTAAATTTACAAACCTCTTTTTTCTTTGTGAATAGATTTGAATTGGTTTTTACAAATATACATATTTCATAGATGTAGATGCATGTTACGGTTAGCAACTTGAGATTTTTAAATAACGGTCTGCAGGATGTCAAACCGTCAACATTACAAATAGCTCGAATATATTGTTTCTGAGCTATTAGTGCCCGGTTTGTGTGGTACGAGTTGCCCCAGAGAAGAATACCATACCTCAGCAGGGAGCATACGTATCCGTGGTAAGCCCGAATAGCGACACTAGTTTCGCTAACTCGTGTTAGTCGCCACAGTGCATATGCAAAAGAATTTATTTTATTGCAAAGTTTATTTATATGCTCTGCCCATGATAATTTATCATCAATTAGTATACCCAAGAACAAAGTAGTCTTGGATTCTCTAATGGGATTTAATCCGGACGAAACATTCAGGAGGCGTTTTTTACCATTTTTGTTGATAAATTGAAAATATGTAGTTTTTTCTAAATTTACCATAAGATTATTACTACCTAACCATTTTATTATTTTACTGATAGTTTCATTTATTTCGTCATTATATGTTTCCGAATTGTTGCATGGAATAACAACCGATACATCGTCGGCAAAAAGTATACAATCATGATGAGTTACTTCTGGAAGATCATTTATATAGAGCAAGAATAACAAAGGGCCCAAAATGCTACCCTGCGGCACGCCAACATCGTTTAATTTCATGGATGACCTGTACTTGGTCAATTCCATCCTGGTATTCATGTGTGTTATCTCTACATACTGATTTCGATTGTCGAGGTAACTTTTAAGCCATTCGCTTGTTATTCCTCATAAACCCATAGTGCTACATTTATTTAGTAGTATTTTGTGCGACACGAAATCAAAGGCCTTGCTCATATCGAAGAAGACAACCTTGACAGACTGGCAATGTCTCTACGCAATTGGAGAGGCTCAAGGGTCAAAGTTGCCTCTGGGTTTCCAATAATACGGATAGCACGCCGCTGCAACCTGTCAAGAGCTTCGAGTAGGTACTTAGCGGAACCGTCCCAGAGATAAGAGCAGTATTCCACACACGAGCGAACTTGTGTCTTATACAAGAGACAGAGCTGCTCAGGCGTGAAGAATCGTCTCACTCTGTTCAGGACTCCGAGTTTACGGGATGCAGTTCTGATGACGCTCTCAATGTAGTCCCGTTGGTTTAGGTTGCTACGAACATCCATGCCAAGGATGTTTAGGCTATCCTTAATCGGTAGCGGGGTGCTCTGAAGAGTGGGATGGGAAAGGAAATATTCTATCGAAAGTATCGAAAAAGGTCAATAGCATCGCTTTATTCTCATTATCGATACTATCGATAGTATCATCACGGGTCGATAGTTTCGATAGGACTATCGATAGTACGACTAATTTTCAAGGTCAACTACACTATCGAAACTATCGCTATCGCAATAACACTATTTCGAATCGAACCCGTGCATAAAAAACATATGTGTTCAATCCTTTGCTTTGAGCACGGTCATTTAGTAGCAGGCTTAAAAAAAGCAAGTGTGTCAGTAGATGAGCATGCTCGTTCGTAGCATGCTCATTAGCGTGCTAATAAGCATGCTACAAATGAGCAAGTGCTACTTAGTAGCACGTGTGTCAAAGCCTTGCTAGTTATGAGCATGCTACTTTCGAGTATGCTCAAAAATCGACAGCCGTGCGATTTATGAGCATGCTACCTGCGGCGCGGGTGGAAGGGGGCGTGCTTTTAGCACGTGTGAACAGGTTTGCTTATTGAGCATGCTACTAGTCTAGTATCCATTGAGAACTGGTATAGAGATGTCAGTCTCGGTTTAATTATATAGCGAGGTTGTGGTTTATCTATACATAATATATTATAAAGAGGAAAGATTTGTTTGTTTGTATTAAATGGGCTCCGAATCTACTGGATTGATTTTGAAAATGTCTTCACCATTCAGCTATACTATCAAGGGCCGTGTTACAATCTCTTATAGCAGGACAAGTAAATTTTCTAAACTGAGGGTAGCGAGCAATTTCGTGCCTAGAGGATGCATTTTTATTGACAGGTAACCGCTGACTGGCTGAAAATGTAAGAAATCGCTCGCTACGCTCAGCTTAGGAGATCAACTTGACTGGCTATATGAGATAGTAATACGGCCCCAGGTAGTGACATAGGCTATGTTTCTTTTCAATTTAGGCTATATGCTATAAATTCTATAGTATCAAAACTATCGATAGGATGCGTGTCTATTGTATCAATACTATCGATAGTTTTGTAACTATAGCTTAACTGTAGCTTTTGTCCTCTTATGAGGGTGTGTACCTATGAATAATTAAGCTGCCGATCTTTATTGATGTGAAGTAATCTTATAAACATAAAATCTTAGCTTTAAACTATCAAAAAAAACAATAATTAAGTAACTAACTGAATAAAAACTATAAAACTTAAGCAAACTATTACTATCTATGCTAGGTGGACTGTATCAAATATCAAATTTACGCTATTTTCATAAGTAAGAGTTACAAACAAATAAATTAAAAACTATTAATACGAATTTAAATATTTCAAGCTAAATCTAAGCCGTCCGGAACATATATTGTAGTGTTTCTTTGGCTGACACCAACTCCAACAATAACATTTATGCTTTTATATTTTTGTTTTGACATTCAGAAATTTTAATTTAATTTTCCTCCGAACTTATCCTGTCATTGGTACATAACTTTAAATAAGACTCAGTTAACTTCGTTTTTAAATCCATCCATAACGCTAAATGTTTACACATAACCTTAAACTCACACAGAATAACTTCAAAAAATTCAAGCATAAAGTAATATCTTCAATTAGAAATACAAGTTTTAGACAACACCTCAAATTGTACAAGCTTAGGGTAAAAATAAAAGGCACCAAAGTTTACCGTAACATGAGTATTAAATTGATTTGGCTTAAAGATCAATAAATGTCACTTTAATTGAGAATTCTAACCAGATTTTCATTTGCCTCTCCTGAAAAGTTGATAAATCGGACACAGACCTTAAGGGTCTCACGTCGAGATGTAGGTATGTTTAATGTTTACTCTGATTGAGTACACCGTGCTTAAAATTAATAATATAAATAAATATAAATATGCGCCAGACAACACACCACTTGCCATGGTCTCGAAGTAAGGATAAATATCCTTGTGTTACGAGGTACCAGACAGGGAAATAAGCCAGGGGCGTCTCCCAGCACACCCAGACCCGAGCCAATTTAGAAAAAGTCATTTTTCTGAATTGACCCGACCGGGAATCGAACCCGGGATACCCCGGAAGCCAAGGCGAGAAACCGTGCTACAGCACACTGCGCCAATCGTGTCGTCATATCAAAACAAAGCGTAGGTACTGTGTCTGGTTAAAGTAGAAAATACTTACTTATCTACTGATTTTTTTTCATGAAACTTCGATTTACCTAACATTTCGTTACGGTAAAAAAGATACTCAGTACAGTAGGCAGGTGGATTTTATCTACTTGGCCTTTTTTGATAAGATACGTGGATTACATCAGTGTTAGTACATACTCAGATTAGGCTTATGTTGTAAAATGTAACGATAAGTTTATTTTGGATTATGCACTTATTTGTTATCAGTATTCAAATGTTATTGAGTAAGTAAAGCATCGCAAATAGATTATTGTGATTGTTATGATTGTTTTTAATGGGACGTGCACAAAATATTGATATTTCACAAGTATCAAGCTTAGGTATATAATTTTGCTAGTTTATATAAGGTAAAGCTAGAGCCGCTGCGCAAAGAAAAAATATTATATTAGCAAAAGTATCACTACACCAACTTTCTAGAACAATAAAAAAAACATGGGCAAGAAATTATCCCAATAAAAATGTCATTTAATGAGGTTCCTATACTGGGTGATTATCGAAAGACTTAGAAAAACGACATGGCATACTCAGTACTTAAGTGAAAATGTGTATTTTTAATTGACTTTAATTTTAAGGTTTTCATAGAAAAATACAGACTGTTCGACTGATTTTGTATGGTGACTTTGAAATACATTTTATTTTCTCTTAGATGGTTTGTTTATGCCATATCGTTTTTGTTAGTCTTTTGATACTTAATCACCCAATATAAGCATTTTAAAGTTTTCTACACTTCGCAACTTGGTGGCGTGTTGCTCCTGCCCGAGTTCTTACTGTGCTATTACGATCATTGCTACTTACATGCCGTTTGTTATTGCCAAATTCTTTTCACCTTACTAAACTGAAGCCTACTTCAACTTGTATGTAACTAAGTCACTTAGATATAATTTAAATGGTTTTGTATGGCTATAACTCATGTTTTCTTTGTATAACTTTTTCTGTCTTAATATAACTGTATCCTAATTTACTGTTATCATATGAGCCGCTTAGATAAGCAAAAGATCAACTTAACGCTTAGTGATGATTATGTTAAAAATAGTCTATAATGTGTCACCTGATTACCAATTTGGATGTTGGACTAAAAAATGTTTCATACTCATAGTGGCAAATTTGTTGTATCAGTCCACCTATAGCTAGAGCATAACTCTGCTGACCAGCATTGTGACACCTAAGGCCTGCGCAGACGACGGACTTTTGTCCACGGCTGAGAAAAAAGTCCGCTCCGCGAAAAAAACTGTCCGCCGCGGACTTGGCACGGACTCAACACACACGGTGTGCGTCATTGTTGTCCAGAATTAGTGAAGCTCACGTTAAGGAGGCAAATATATACTGAGATTACGTTATAAAAGATAATACTGGGTCCATCCTCAACGCGGACTAAAGTCTGCTTTGTATCTTGTACTGCTCATAGTTCGTTAGTTCTATTTTATCGCGAACTCGCACCGCGCATACTTTTAGCCGCTGCTGTCCTTCGGCGTCCGCGGTTTTTTAAGATGCCTTTTAACAATTATGCGTTATTGTGTGTATGTTACAGTTAAAACCCGTTTTTCGTTAGAACTCGTCGTTTTCTCTAGTTAAAACTGGTTTTTACTTAATGCCTTAATTAAAACTAGAATTTACCAAAGAAGTAATAACTCATTTGGCATAACATAAACGTGTCATAATTTATGCTTCGCATAGTTATTAAATAGCTTAATAGTCCAAATGCATATTTTACATAGCATAACAGTCTAAATGCATATCATTACAGTGAAAGCCTTAATTACTTTTGGCATAAAATAGTTAATCCTCATAATACTCGTATCTTATAGCATACCTACTTAATCCAACAAAATATTTAATTTATACCAATTTCACTTGGTTTGTTAGTGTAGATCAATTCGACAGAAATAGCTTAGGTTAGGTAAGAACTGAGACCCATCGCTAAATCATACTTTTTTTTATTGGCAGAACTAATAATTATACATTTTTTTGTAAGCGCCAGACAACACACCTCTTGTTATGGTCTCGAAGTAGGGATACATATCCCTGTATTACGAGGTACCAGACAAGGTATTAAGCCAGGGGCGTCTCCCAGAACACCCAGACCCCGAGTCTATTCAGAAAAGATCGTTTCCTGAATTGACCCGACCGGGAATCAAACCCGGGACACTACGGAAATCAAGGCGAGTAACCGTGCTACAGCGCACTTCACCGACCGTGGCGTTTAGAGTAGATTAATTGATCAGATGACTTTACGCGACCAATCAGATTAAGGTATGATGAAGTTTAATGTCGGTCGGAATCTTTTTTCTGTTAATCTGTGGTCGGAACTCGGAACAGTTTTAACTGACTCGCTTTTGAAAAACAAGTTTTGTATAGTAAGAACTAGTTTTAACTGATATTACATTTTGAGCATTAGTTGATTCTAGTATTAAAACTGGTTTTAACTCTAACCTATGCGTTATGAAAAATTTGTTAAAAGCTATTATGCTTTTTGATTTGTATGCCTTATTGATGTATGCCAATTAAAATGATGCCAATAAATGTGGCGTTATAAAGTACTTTTTCCACAAAGTGCACCCTAAAAAGAACCTTTTTTACTTTTGTTTAATGCTCTATTGAATGGAGTATAGAATCTAAATGGCGGCGGCTTTGATTTTGACAAATGAGGTTGCATTGTTGCAATAGTTAAATTAGTGAATTAACCAATGAACACAAAGCAAATTAACCAGTAGGTACAACAAAAAAGTTATGACCGTATAAACATTTAGGCAAAGTATGCTACAAAAGGCAAAGTTACAGGAGTTGACGGTATTTTTTTATATACCATTAAATATTAACATAGATTGTGTAATTTAGGCAGTTGTCCTACCAACGGCGAGGAAACGACTAACTATCGGCTATTTTCTCGCTCAAGAAACGTACAATAGATATACATTCCGTGTAAACAAAGGAGATGCATATATAAATAGTTGATCGCTGCCTGTTCACACTGCCCGGCCAGGGGTCGCTCCACTAGTTCGTCGCTGGGCGACAAGAGCTATCAAAGAGAGTTCTCGCTTAGCGATACTTGCTCAGCGATCAGAACTCACGCAGAGAGACCAACCAGGCCTGCTGACTGTACGCTCGGCCGCGCGAGCGAGTGACGCGAGGAATCTCGCCCGTCTCACTCGTACTAGCTTAGAGCCCAGCGACAAAACTATCGGAACTACACACTCGCTTTCCGCTGCTCGCCAACTAGTTTCTAATTCTACCTCGACTCGCTTCTCGTTCATCGTCGGTGGTATGACACAACTGCCTAAAACAGAAGTGAAATTCGGTCGTCCGTAGCAAATGCATAGATTATGGGATTTCAATAAAACAATGCTTAGTTCAAAAAACAAAAATCTGATTTAATATAAAAATAGATAATAAGCTTTGATCACAATATGCGTACTGACTTACTATTTGGTTAATACCAAAAAACTTAACATAAATAAGTTCTAAGTATCACATAAAAACGTATCATTTAATGTCCACAATGAATCAGTATCTAATCGGTTAACAATTTTTATACCTATCTGTATCTATGTATACTACGCGCTGGCGGTAGATTTGTTCTTCTAACCCACATTCTGACCACAAGAAGTTTGGTTTACCATAAACTTAAGAGATACTTTTTTGTTCGTGTTTCGAAATCATTATCATTCCTGAATCATTCTTCTTTGCCACCAAAGAGGTCTGGACGCGCTTTTATGGCGTGTATTTTTACTGTCTATAAGAGTTCGAGGACTAATCGGGTCTCGGTGGACCCTTAGTGGACTTCTTAGTTATAGAGGCAGCATTGACAATGGTGGTTGTTGGATATTAACATTAGGCATCCCAGACATCTATTCAAATCGTCTTCTCTTGCAATCTCCGCAATATTTTTGATACAAGTAACATTGAACCTCCTTGTCAGGAAGCTTCCAAAGAGTGTCAAAGACTAACCTATAACTTTGCAAACTGCTTTCAGGATTCACTGGGAGAATCTGCAATGCAAGCAATTGATTTTTCACAACGTTTGATTCCAGCAAACCTCGCCCAATGGATATTTTAACATCATCCATATGTATTCCTGAGCGCATGTCTTCGTTTAAGCGACGCATAAGCTCAAATGCTGATTCGTTTATAAATTTCGCTATCTCGTCTGTAATGAATGCAAAATATATATCTTTTTCTACAAACTCTTCTACTAAACTTCCTACTTTATTCCCAAACATAACTGCAGCTTCCTCAAAACGCTCTCTGCTTTCACCATTTTTAATAACATCTCTATTTTCTCCTACAACTTGTCGAGTTATTATTGTAAGTCATAAGTCCCATATGTGAATATAAATCTCTTTTAGTGGCAAACCACCCTGCAAAACGCTCAAAATCGATTCAAACACAGGTATAGCGTTTTCGAAACTTTTTGTATATGGAAGATAAGGGCATTTTAAATTTTGAACAAATTCTGCCAATAAGTGTCTGTAGACGTAAAAATCAGAAACTACTACATTCCAGGCTTGTAAATATTCATCGAGTATAAGTTTAACCATTTGAATACATTCACAGAGATCCTCTTCATTACTTGTGAAACGCACTATGTAATGAGCGACTAGCTGCCACTTAACAACATTTATAGGAACCATATTTTTAGCAGGGTCTAGGTTAATGTTGCTTTTACCAAACATTGCGTTGATATGATCAATGGCAAATTTCTTCGTCGTTTCTTTATCAATCAAATATAGTGATTCGTTTACACGTCTTAAGACAAAAGTCTTACGTTCAACATTCTTTTTATTATCTTTGAACTTTTCTACCGTCAACCAAGCCGTTTCAAGATAAACACCTAAGAATTCATGTGGTATTTTGTTGGACACTAAAATTTCAAATAATGCATCATCGTCTTCATCTTTAAGGTCCAAGGTTATAATTTTTAACGTCTGGAACAGTTCCTTGTTATTTTCATTTGTTATCTTCTCAAACAAGGCTTTATAGATAACACTTCGCAAAGAAACGTTTTTGGTCTTTTTCCAGGCATTTGAAACGAGTTTTCCTAACTCCTCTACACTGAAGTTTTTAAATGCTAACCTCAGGCCATGTTTTTGAATCGACACTGGACGATCTAAGAGAGCCTCAATGAAATTCATACACAAAGGCAATGGAAGGTTGGCTTGGTACATGTTGAAGATAGGTAAGCAATACTGAACGTAATCACCTTGTAAATACAATAAAATACTTGAAATTGGAACCGGCGGGCGCGCATAGCCAGCAAAGCGACAAATTGCCTCCCGCGTCCGCAAAACATTTTCCTTTTGGTTACCGTGATTTATTTTAGAATTTTTCGGCGCAAACTTATTCATGAAATCTATGTTCGATTTCACATCGTTCAATTGAAAAATACCATACACGGCAACATATACCGCTGTTGAAGGTAAAGAATCTTGGTTTAGCAAATCATTAAAAAGCTTCAAAAACTTAATTACGACTTCTTCGCCATAGAAATAAGTCTTCAATTTGTGTATCAAACTGTTCAGTCTCAAATTCCAGTTATTAATGATGACTTTTTTCACTTCAGGGATTTTACTGGTAAGGAGGCTCGAGTCTCGTTTTAGATCTCGAACAAAATCATTTTCAGTAGCATCTTTCACAGGGGATTCAAGAATTTGTTGATATCTGTAAGTTTCCCAGTTACTGTTTATATATTTCATGACCACCTCTGGGACATTTTCTTTAGTTTTTTTGTACATAGCCATAAACTCTAAAAGAAAGTGAATATATTGCACGTTCATATTATCTCCATCGGAATCAATTTTACGAATTCTTTCCAAGTAGAAATTGTACATGTAAGTATATACAGCTTGTTTCTTTTCTGCGTCATTTTTCTGAAGAAAATCTTTAATAGAATATATGCTGATCTCATTTTCAATATGGATCACCAAGGCGCTAGGCATTTCTATGTTATTTATTATGTGATACAGTATGGCTACAATTTTAAAGTCCGGGTTGCAACTATTATCCTCCGCAGTATCATATACGCCAATACTGTAAAATATTTTGTTAAATGCTGTCCAGCTGTCCCTATCAAATTCAAATACATTATGGATTGATATAGCTTTACGTAAAAAGCCCTCTTTGCCCGTTTTATTTTCATTCACATGGCGTTCATAGTAATAGTTGAATAACTTTTCTAATTCGCGGTGTGATTTAGCTGATTCTGCTAGAACTTTCAAGAGATCTGAGCGGTAAGAAGGACTAGTTGCAGAAAGTATTGCCTTTTTAACTTCCACGAAGGCCCTTTCAAAGTTAACGAATTTGTACCAAATGTATTCGCAGCCCGGTCCTAGAATTTCATTGCCGATTGCTATCTGACGCAACGCCCATTCCTCTTTCTCTTTCGACGTCATTAAAATAAAATATTTCTGGTCGTAAAAAGATCTTGTCATTTCAAATTCTTCGTTGTATTTGTCGGTAAATATTTTTTTAACGAAATCATATCTTTCAGGTGCAGGAATGGCATCAATGATCGGCTTATATTGTTCGTAATATTTTTTTCTCCAAAATTCTGAAACTTCATTAGGCAGCACACTGACTGCATACAATTTAATTTCATTTATCGTACTGTGACGAGCAAGCTTTTGTATATTCAGGATATTGACATATAATTGCGGGTTTTCCAAAATTCTATCCTTATGTTTAGTTACAATCTGTTTTGATATTCTTAAGCCTAAGTTAAAACTCTTGTTTGATCCAATACTTGCATATTTTTCTAATATGTCTAGATATTTAACATCAGAGACTGCATAGAAATAACTACACTCTCGCAAAATATCATTTTTGTTCCATTTATAATTTACCAGATATTCGTTAAATAGTGCAAAAGAGTTGCCAAAGAAGTTAATTAAATATTTTTCGTCTCTCTGAGTTAATTCAACATCCTGTTCTTTTAGAATGTTTAACTTAAATGATTCCGACGTAAGAATAAGGAATTTGTATGCGTTGTTTACTAAATTCTTTTGCCTACAATATTTGTAGAAATCAGCTGCTTGGCTCTCATTCGTAAGATGTATGCTTACAGTTGATAGAAATTTCTTCTTCATTTTGTTTGACATGAAAGGAAACAGGTGGTGATGTAGGTAATCAGCATTGATTAGATCCGAGTATTTATCATCGTACAGCCAAACAGCTTTTTTAAGAGCCCTTGAAATGCAAAGAGAATCTCCAGACTTAAGCACTTCAATTATGTATTCAACATTTTTATATTTCGCTGCAAGATCCAATTTAAAGAGTCTATCCACATCTGACAAGTCTGGTTCGGCCTTTAATGATTCAAAATCGATATTCTTTGCGGCTGCTTCGTTTACCTTAATGTTAAGTTCCTGTTGCCGTTTGGGAAGGCTATTTTCATGCAATTGCGGCATTTTGAACTGTTTACCTGTAAATAAAATGAAAAAAATAGGTTTAGATTACTTGCAAAAAAAACTTGCTTTTGGTTTTCTCAAATTAAATATTTTTTATAGCTCTCGTAACCTAACGAAGAGCGCGCTGAGATTTTAATCTACGCAACACGATTTTATAATTACTTAATTAAAATTGTTGACCTATTCGCGATATGCCTCATTCTATAAATCTGAGTGCCGAGTGCGAGTTGCAGTGAGAGAAGTGAATGACTTCACCATCGCGTTTTGCGAGCACGTAAATGTCAAATAGTATGGAATCGAGTCAGCGCCATCTAGCGGCGAATTCGGGCAACATTCAGGCCGCTAGATGGCGCTCACTCGATGCCATACAAATTCGCGTTTTGTTTCTCGCAAACGCCATGGTGAAGTTATTCACTTCTCTCATTGCAACTCGCACTCGGCACTCTGGCAATACAAAAATATACAAAAGCTTGCGGCCTATTTCGGGAGATCTACTGAATTCAATTAACTTTAAAGTTAATAGCCTCCATACACGTAATGTTTGGGAACTCATGGGGTCAGACTCGTTAGATGAAGAAGATCTGAAAGAACTGACGGTGGACCAGATAGTAAGATTCTGCAAAGCAACAGGAAGATTCGACGGGACGCCGTGAAAATGGGACAACCTAAAGACCCCCTGCAAGGGGGGCCCGGGGAAATGGCCCATAACACTGCCAGCGTCCCCAGTTGAAATAATAATAATAAATAATACACGTAAAGTTAAATCCGGCTCGAAGGACCATGTGCAGCTTCGTGTTGGAGTTGCGGGGCTCGTAGTAAAACCAAGGATATTGCGCACTTTCCACTTTTATTACTGATATAATTGCAGACGACATGAGTACGTTACAGACATCTTAGCGAGAAGAAGGAAAGTTGCCATTGTATAAAAATAATAAAATTATTTAGTTTTAATGTTGCCAACAGGGTGAAGTCGTCGTTTCGCCACACATGCACAGTTCTCTCCCTCTGACACCTGTCGAGCCAGCCCATACGTGTATGGTAGGCTCATGACTTTGTATGATTCATTATATGATTTCCCAAAACTACGAATTGGCTATGGTTGTCAATACGCCAAGTTTCGTTCCGAAATAAGACATGTACGATGAAACAGACTATAGTTAGACATAGTAACTTAAGTATAAACAACAGCCTAACCACCTACTTAAATTTTTGGCGGTTAAGTATTATTGCATTCAACCCTATGAGCGACACGCAGCCGGGTTACGTCAAGGTCGCCACGCAGGATTTTAAGAAAACAGCGGCGCGCGCTCGTAGCGCCTTATGGTCTGTTAACACCGAGACGCGAAGCGACGCGACGCTGCGCACACATTTTAATCGAGCGACTCAAAATATAACTTTATTCTCTTTACGTTATGATACACATTTCAGTGTAAAAATTCAGAATACGTTAGCTTCACGCCCACGCTGCGCCTCGAGGTGTCTCGCAGCGTCGAGCGACGCAGCGCGGTATCGCCGGTATGCGCGGTGCTGTGCGAGAGCGGCTCTGCGTCTCGCGCACACATTTTAATAGAGCGACTCAAAATGAAACTTTATTTACTTCACGATAAGATACACATATTTTCATTGTAAAAATTCAGATTACGTGGCTCCAAGCTGCGCTGCGCCTCGAGGCGTCACGATGTGCCTCGCGGCGTCTAGCGGCGCCGCGTGACGCAGCGCGAAATCACTGGCCTCTTCAAGTAGTAAGCAAGACAACTCAGCAAGACAACGTACGACGGTACAGGTGCAGTGGTGCAGAGTTATTTTGGACCGTATTAGCGCGTCCCTAAGGTTGATATTGTATTTCAATTGTGTCGAAAGTGCGTCTTCTGTTTTTATTTTTAACCGACTTCAAAAAAAAGAGGAGGTTCTCAATTCGACTGTATGTTTTTATCATTAAGTGCTAAATTGTAATAAAATGGCTATGACCCCCATTTTGGCCCATCAATAACATGATGATTACCAATTATTAGCTGTTAGCGTTTTAGCATGCTGATAATATTTTTAGAACTTTCGGAAATATGGTGCGTAATAATAATTTTAAATTATCACTTCGGTCAACTTCGTTATAATTAAGGGGGCGGCTGTAACGGAACGCACCTTAGCCTACACTATTTAAAACTGGGATTTCAATTTTTTCGCATTGTATAAAAAAGTAGTTGTTTTAAGAATAGGTCATTCCATAATATACGAATGAGTCTTTTCCAGAAAGAGGTATTATGAGAACAGGTTATGAATAGTTGGTATGCATTTCAATATTAGTAAGGTTTAAAATAAATGATCTTGAGCAAGGATCTAGGTATGTGATCGTTATAATTCCTAAAAGGAAAATGCCCAACCGTATCGCTACCAATTTTTTCCTCATATAGCTTATTTTACTTATTTAGGTTATGTTTATTTATTACAGTCATTATTATTTTTGCAACTCTTCGCAGTTTGCGGCTATTCAATTTCGAATTTAGCAAAATAACGATTTGGAAATTAGAATAGATTCGATGTCACCTTTTTGACAGATAAATCTAAAGAAACTAGAGTTCTTTGTTTTACATACATGTGTATTTTGGAGAGGTAAACGGGTACTGGCGACGGGAAAGGAAATGAAATCGTACAAATAAAGACAACTTTAATTAGATTGATTTCTTTTTATTCTTCATGTTCATAAACATACTCATCAAATATTACTACTTAACTAAAAATTGGGCTGGTGCATGGATAACGCTGTGACGGCCCCAACTCAGATACCAAGCTATAGTATTAAAGGATATTAACCTATTATGGAGCTGGTGCGAGTTAAGCTTGAAATCATATTGTTAGCAAGCAAAACACTCTTCACAGACTACGTTTTTACGTGAAACCTGAAAAACTAAGATTAATATTACATCTTTCACAAATGATCTTGCTTTCTTCATCAGATGACTAATAATAATTCATAGATTAAATAATTGTTGTTAATAATTGATATTATTCAATCACTCAGAAATAAAAAAAACAACATTAACTTGAGTCACGTTTTTAGCAGTTTTCAATATCATGATGATGTGTTTTAGATCAGTGGACGCCACGCCATCGCTACTTCAGGAGTTGAATTTTGAGATCAAACATGACTTACTTGTTTCGGTGAAAACCAGGTTGTAAAGCAAATCGTAGATTTCATCATTCACTAGGCTTCTCTCAACGACTGCTGATGCAAATTTCGCAGTCGAAGTAAAAAATTAATACACTGGATTTTTCATATTTTTGCTGGATAGGAATATAATGGATGTGCATGGTGTTTGGCGGAATTTTAGTTAAAATCCCAGCAATCACTACTTAATAAAATAAGGAGTGTAAAGCATTTCTTTAGAAGAATATTGTAATTGGCATTTATCATTTACTCACATCCTAAG